>CM042834.1:228493756-229693756 GCA_023653725.1 Bungarus multicinctus | reverse complement strand
GACCCAAATAGTTATCATGCTGTATGAAGATCCAAATAAGGTAAGGAAACAATAAACAATAATTTAAGAGAAAAGCTAATTTCATATAGTCAGCATATGACTTGACTTATCCATTTATTTAGGAGGTTTCATCAGAAGAACGCTTCCATGTAGAGTTACATTTTAGTCCAGGAGCTAAAGGCTGTGAAGAAGATAAAAACTTGCCATCAGGTTTTGGTTACAGACCTGCTTCACGGGAGGTAAGTGCTTCTAGAAATGTTTCTCAAATGAAACTTAAAGAGCACTTTTCATATCATTTCACAGCATTTGGTTGCTTAAATAAAAATCTCCAGTGTTTGGTTTAAGTTTAGCAACTTCCCAAATATATTTGGAGATGTATTTAACTACTTTAAGCCAGACAGTATTGCACTCTTCCCATGTAATTGTGTAAAATAGAAGCCAGTCTATTAAGTGATAATTAGCAAGGACTTGCATTACAAATTGAATAGGAGTGCTGGCATAACAGAATTGAAGTCTTTGTTATTAGATATATTTGATTTTGAGTACTTTTCAATATGGAGAAAGTATAATAGATCTTGCTTAACAATTGTCATGTGTACTGAGCATTAGAAGTTATAATGGCACTGAAAAAATAATTTCCTGACCAGTCCTCATATTTACAAAGTTCCCGTGGTAAAATGATTGAGATTTGGGCACTTTGCAACTAGCAGGCATTTATCACAGTGCTCTGCAGTCATGTGATTTCCATTTGTGTGTTTTGCAACTGGCTTCCAACAAGTAGAGTCAATGGAAAAGCTGGCAATAAAATCAAAGGTGGTAGTCGTGTGATGTTTCTTAACATCCCTTGATTTATAATTGAATGGGAATGACATTGTAAGTGTCATAGATGCAACACCGGACATTTCTAGTTAGAGCAGGGAATGATACTTTTAGTTTGCTTGATGAAATGTTTTTTATTTTATTTATTTATTTGATTTGTCAGTCGCTTACAAGGTAATAGTTATAAGTATAAACATGAGTAAGAATACAGGAAATAGGTACAAATAATTGGGGACAATAAGACAGGGATAGTAGGCACAATGGTGCACTTATGCCCGCCCCTCACAGCCCTCTCAGGAATGGGGTGAGGTCAACAGTGGTTAGTTTGAGGTTAAAGGAGTGGGGGTTAGAGGATGAAACAACAGAGTCAGGTAGTGCATTCCAGGCATTGACCACTCTGTTGCTGAAGTCGTACTTTCTGCAGTCAAGTTTGGAGCAGTTTACATTGAGTTGTATCTGTTGTGTTCTTGTAGTTGAAGCTGAAGTAGTCATTGACTGGTAGGACATTGTAGCAGATAATTTTGTGTGCTACGCTTAAGTCTAACCGTAGGTGGCATATTTTAAGGTTGTCCAAGCCCAAAATCTCAAGCCTGGTGATATAGGGTATTCTGTTGCGAGCAGAGGAGTGTAGTACTCTTCTCGTGAAATACTTCTGGGCTCGCTCAGTTGTACTAATGTCTGATATGCAGTGCAGATTCCAGACTGATGAGCTGTATCCGAGTATTGGTCTGGCAAAAGTTTTGTATGCTCTAGTTAGCAATTTGATATTTCCGGAGGAGAAGCTTCGTAAGATTAGATTTACAACTCTTAATGCCTTTTTGGCAATGTTGTTACAGTGAGCTCTGGCGCTTAGGTCATTTGATATGAGAACTCCAAGGTCCTTGACAGAGTGAGGATCATCAATGAGGTCATATCCGCCTAGTTTGTATCTGGTGTACTGATTTTTTTTACCAATGTGTAGGCAGAGCATTTGTTGGTTGAGATTTGGAGTTGCCAGATGTTTGACCATTGAGATTCATAATTAAGGTTGCTTTGAGGATAGTAGCATTGTCAGTGGTGTTGAATAGTTTTACGTCATCCGCAAAGAGAACACAATTGCATATAAGATGATCGCAAAGGTCATTTATATAGAGCATAAAGAGTGTGGGTCCTTGAACGCTGCCTTGGGGGATACCGCTGTCAACTGGAGCAGGTTTGATATAGCGCTCCCTATTTTTACTATTTGTTGCCTGTTTTACAGGAATGCAGTAATCCACTTATGGACTGTCCAGAAATGCTGTAAGAGTTTAGTTTTAACAGTAGTTTGTCGTGTACCACTGAATCAAAGGCTTTGCAGAAGTCTATGTAAATTGCGTCTATAGCTTTATCCTGGTCAAGTAGAGTAGTCCATATGTTTTTGCAATATAGGAGTTGTAGATTGCAGGACAATTTTTTCCTGAAACCAAATTGTTTTTTGGAGAGTAGGTTGTTTGACTCTAAGTGGAGAGTTATGAATTGGTTAATGATTGATTCCATGACTTTGCACATGACACAACACAGTGAGATTGGTCTGTAGTTTTCAACCAGGTTGGGGTCACCTTTTTTGAAGATAGAGATGACAGTAGCTAAGGACCATAGGCTTGGTAAGGAGCTGGTTCTGAATGATATCTCATATATAATGCTTAGGGGTTCCACTATGGCAGAGGAGAGCTTTTTTAAGAAGTATGCATATAACTCATCAGGACCAATAGATAGGGATAGTTTTAGGTTTCGTAGTGCCTTTTCTATGTTATCTTCTGTAAAGTCAATATGTAGTAGGTCATTACAGTTAGTTGTGGTACAACTAGGAATGGCATGAACCATTGCTGTTTATAAGGACTGAACTGAAGAATGTGTTGAAGAGATTGGCCTTAACAGCTTCATTGTTGCAGTCTTTCCCATTTGGTTCTTTTAGGGGTGGGATGGTTCTTGATTCTTTAAGTTTGGTGTTAACAAAATTGTAGAAGGCGCAGGTGGATTTTATACGTAGGTGGTTTTCCTCTTGCTTGCAGTGGTAATTTGTGCATTCTGCCTTTATCTGTTGGCATAGGGTGTTGTATTGGTTTTTAAAGTTTGCTACATAGCTAGTTTTGTTTTTATGCCACAGCGATCTTTTTTTTATTGAAGTTTCTTTATTGTTATGGGTAATTTTTGGTTTTTGTTTTTGGGGGTTACTAATGGCATATATAGTTTAATGACTCTTTCAAGTTCAAACAAGAATGCATTATAATGATCTTCTATAGTATTACAGCTAGAGAATAGAATGTGCCAATCAACAGATGATAGGTCAGCATCTATGAGATCATAGTTGGCTTTTTTGAAGTTGTATTTTGGGGATCCATCATTATGATCTGAGACAAATTGAGACAAAAGTCATTTTCATATCACATTAAACATATGTTTTCTTGTAGAATGATGATTCAAAGCAAACATCCCATAGAAATGAGAATGATGAGGACCCCCATGCTTATAAAAGAGATGAAACTGATCGTTCAATAATGATGTTCAAGCCAATGGTGTCAGATCCAATTCATATACATAGGAAATCACCTCTTTCAAGACCCAGGAAAATGGGTTCAGCAGAAGTAAGTATAGATATTCCAGTAATTTTTTTAAAAAATTAGAGTTCTTCCCCAACTAATCAATATAATTGATTTTGGTGATACTACACAATTAGTAAACATACTAATATTATAGTGATTAGTTGATTGATTATGTACCATCAAATCGCTGTCAATTCCTAGCAACCATAAAGATAGATTTTCACCATGACAGTCTATCCATAACATGGCCTTTGAGATTTTACAAGGGTGCACACATTCCCACAATAATCTTGATTAAAGATTACTATAATAATTATAGTTATTATATTAACTATAATATTACATAGTCAAGAAGACAGTCAAGGAACGAAGGGAAAATCAAGTATTTAAAAAGTTTATGTAGAGAAAGTCTACATGTCTCTGAACAACAATTATAAAACAGAATTAGTAAACCTTTTGTAGATTTCTGGAAACTAGTAGGCCATTAGATAAAATGGGAATATTTGGTCTGTGGTCTATGACTGTAATAAACTGAATTGAATTGGGAATATTCAATCAGTGTGTCTGGCTCTATAAAACAGGCAACACAGCAATACATGCATAATTTGCTCAATTTCCTTCACCAGGTATGACATGAATACTCTTGCACCAGAAAGTTATATTCCCTTCCATTCTTTGTCCCTAATTAGGTTTTTAAAAATTAATTCAGAAGTCTTTTATATTGAAATGATGTCATCTTTCTTGATTGCTTGGCTGATTATTTCTATGTTTTATTTTTTTGGTTTAATTTTTAAAGATTATTTACAATTGCTTACTTAATTTATTTTTGTACCATGGATGTTTTAATGACATGAGTATAACCTGCTGAGTGAGACAGAAATGCAGTATTAATAGACTGAAAGTTTTGTCATAGTTTTTGTATGATGTTCTAATTTTTTTCCGATAATCATTGCCAAATAATATATACTTACTTTAGTTCCATTTTAACTCAAAACTAAGGAAAGCCAAGTATTGGGCTGTTCACAGTATTTTAAATTGAGAATGATATGTTTCTTCAAGATGTCAGAAATGTATCCAGAAAAATCAGAAACAAGCAAGCCATAAATGAAAATAAATTTCAGCCATAATTTTAAATTATAGAACAGCATGTGAACCTATAGAGAACATAATCCTGATTCTACATGCAATAAAGAATTGAGATACTCCTTGACATTTGGAATGTGGATTAGCAAAAATTGTAACATGAGGTGGTCTGATTCCGGAAGAAAGATATGCTATAATTGGTGACCTCCCGCCTAGACTATGCCAATGCTCTCTACATGGGGCTGCCTTTGAAGAGCATCCGGAGGCTCCAGTTGGTGCAGAATGTAGCCGCGAGAGTGGTAATGGGAGCTCCTAGGGGCTCCCATGTTATGCCACTTCTGCACGTGCTGCATTGGCTCCCGGTGGCCCTCCGGGTGCGCTTCAAAGTCTTGGTCACTATCTTTAAAGCGCTCCATGGCTCGGGACCGGGATATTTGCGAGACCGCCTCCTGCCACCATCGGCTTCCCACCGACCGGTACGCTCCCATAGAGTCGATCTCCTCGGGATGCCGCCGGCTGGACGGCTGGCGACCCCGAAGGCGCGGGCCTTCTCATTGGGAGCACCCCCTCTCTGGAATGAATTACTCCCGGAGGTAAGGGCCGCCCCTGATCTCATGGCCTTCCGTTGGTTACTTAAAACTCACCTATTTTGGCAGGCCGGACTGGCCTAGGGGTCTTTTAAATTTTAACCTGGTTTTAATTTCTTTTAACTCTCGTTTATATTTTAATTAGAGCCACACTATATTCAATTTTTAAATTTTAATATTATCATGTTGTGTGTTGTATATGTGTTCTGTATATGTATTTTTATTGGCTGTTCACCGCCCCGAGTCCCTTTCGGGAGAGGGGGGCGGTATATAAATTGAATGAATGAATGAATGAATGAATGAATAAATAAATAAATAAATAAATAAATAAATAAATAAAATTAATATTTACGAAATATTCTGGGAGTTGTCCACAAGTCTTAAACTTTCCAAGTTTGAAGTCCCTTCAACTAAGGCAGATAGTCTGGAAGTAGTGGTTTGACAGCAAACCTTGCTTCTGCTTTGTACTCCACAGCAGAAGTGTTTAGTACTCCAAATTGTCCACGTGTGTTCCTTCTAGCATGACTTGAACTATAGAAAATCTTCCTTTGTCTGCTGTAGGTCTTAAGATTCCTCTTTTAAAAAAAGTATATTCTGCTTTCTGCAAGTTCTATCAGCCTATTAAGTCTATTAATAACCATTATAAGAGCAGTAGCTCAAGTTTGGCAAAGATAAAATTGCTTAAACAATGCTGAAGTGTAGCAAAAATATGAAGAATTGATGTTTTTCTTGGCATTTGTTGTCATAACTTTCCTGTCTGGTCATCAGATAAGTTACCTTCAGTGGCATCCACAGTGACAATCACTAGCTTCAAAATAATAGCCCTACCCCTCTTTTAATGTGCATTGCACACACATCCATTTTAGAGCCAGTTGCTGCAGATGTCTCCTAATCCTTACTGTAGGGTCTCTTCCTTCTGTCAATGGACAATTCAATGTTAGCTCCAGGATATCAGGATTCACAGGACACTTAATGTGAAATCTTGTGACATAAACTTCTATTTCCCAACAATTGCTGTACATAATGTATATCTTGTTATTTTGAACCCTTCCACTTTCATCTTGCATTTGCACTGAATTCTTTTGACACAAGAATGCTTCTGAGTTAACTGGTCTGTTGAAAGCAAATTTTGTAATCTGTCCTTTCTTTACTATATTTCCGTAACATTTGTCACAATAATGGAAAAATGTATTACTGTAATAGCATAAATACTTTTATTAAATTTCAACAGCTTATAATTTTTAATGACATACGAATATTTTTGAAACATGCTTTCTTTCAGGATGCAAAAAGATCTGCTATAACAGTATTATACCTATCCTCTCTAGCTTTTGATTTATACATGTGAGTTCTATTAGTTCTATACCAATTAAAATCTTAATTTACTGAATGTAGTTATTTGAAATGTAAATGTGGGAAGCTTGAAAATATTGTTATGCTATATTATGTATCCTTTGTATATATTTAAAGGATCGTTGGTCAAATTCTTTTCATTTTAAAAATAAATACTGAAAATTGTCATTTAAAATAAAAGATTTTGGTTACAAAAAATAATTTGATAATAAAATGATTTTTATTTACTTTCTCTTTAGATGCTGATATTAAGTTACTGCCATTGTATATCCGCATAAATTATCTGTCATTTTGTCATTTGTAAACAAAAATTGTTATTTTTTTAAATTATTCCTTGTGAACTTTATCTTGGTATTAAGTTACTTAATATCTTTCAAATGGTATACTGTATTGAGATTTATATGTATTGAGATTTGTCGATATGGAAGTTTATTTACTGATGACTGGTTTGGTTCACTTATCTTAGAACTAAAGGAAGAATGAAGCTTAACCAGACAATCAATGTGGCTAAATTTCACTGACATTAGAAAAAGTTAGTGAAATATATCTTCCACATTAAGAAATTTATCTGCTACTGCTATCAAAGTTCAGCTATATAATTTCCAAAGAGTTTTTAATTTTATTTTATAAGAATACTACATTAATGATAAAAATGCAGCAAAAGTGTATGAATGTGTACGTTTACAAGTATTACGTTTGTGTTTGAAATACACACACACACAATTTTATCATTTCCGTGTAGAATTTAAAAATCACCATTAATATTACTGACGTGTACTGCACCTATAGCAAAACCAGTAGCTAAGTAGTTGCAGTTGCTGGTGGGTTTTGATTGGTTAGAATCGAGCTATTTAGAACTATATTTTATTTTCTTACCATTTAGCTCTGACTCTAACGTTGCATGCTTTGCTGTTTTTTTGCCCCCTTTCTCATTTCCAGGAAGAGAGCCCCCTGAGTGTGTCTAGCCCAGAGTGGCTGCATTATACCAGTGGTGTGGGTACTGGGCGTCGAAGACGCAGATCAGGGGAACAAATCACTTCTTCCCCTGTCTCCCCTAAATCATTGGCTTTCACATCCAGTATTTTTGGCTCATGGCAACAGGTTTTTAAACTTTACTTCATTAAACGTTACTGTGCATTCCAAGCAGGAACCAATTGTCTTTAAGGACATCTAATCCCTTGTTCTGGATTTTGTTCAAAGTAAATTACTTCACCTATCATTAAAATATGATTTTAAAAATAATAATTACTTCCAAAAATGCCTGGGGGGAAAAAAGCAAGTGCATGACTTATTTTTGTATGTTTTTTTTTCCTACACAATTTTCAATGAATGTATTTGGTTATAGAATTAGTTGCTTTCAGCACTATATGGATTATTATGGGTTGTACCCTAATGAAACAGACCTAAGTTCTGGCTTAGCTGTCCTTCAAGGCTTTTTTCTTAAAGAAATAAAAGCAGCAGCATCTAATTCAGTGGCAAGCAAATCTTTTTTTTTTTGCTGACATAGGAAATAATTGGATTAAGCTATATTTGGGATTAGAAATAGATAATATTTTCAGTTGCTGTTAACTGTGCAGGAAAAAAAAATCATTAGTACTAATCATTATTTTCTCCATGCCTTAACTAGATATACTTTTTTTTTTCTTCCCCTCTCTCCTCCTCCTCGTTTTCCTCATTCTTTCCACAGTACGTCACCCATTGTCATGTAAAATGTGCTGAAATGGGAAAATGAATATAACATTATACATTTATTTAAATATATTAGTCAAAAGGCTAATACCTTCAAGCAGTTACATTGTTTATGCTAAACAATGGATGGTGTTCTGTTGTAAAAACTTTTCTTTAGAAACTACATTGTTTCTGTTTGATCTTGACTTTTTAAAATATTTTGACAGAGAGAACAAGTGTTAATTTTAAACATCAGAAACTCATTCTGGTAGGGCTGCGTATGGTTCAATGATTGTATGGTGACTTCATCAGCCTGTCTGTATTTCCTCTTTTTTTCCCCTTCCAATACAGGCGCAGTTTAGGAGTATTCATTTGGTAAACTGAACTAAAATGATACAGTTATATATGTTTTCATAATTTTCTTGGTGTCTGTCCTGTTTTATCATGAATGCCTGCTTGCACCACTTCATTGCAAGGATCTCATGAGTGAAATGGAACCCTTTCAGCAATAATTGCATGATCTTTCATATTATGTTGGTATTTCTACTAACTCATTGTATGGCTTTTTAATACTTGTCTGTCTTAGCAGGCGGCTGTTTCAAGTTTAATGGATTCAACCAGCCCATTAGACTGCTTTCCTTATTTATCTCTTTCTTATATTCAGGCACCATCAGAAAATAATAGTCTCTTTCGACCTCCAAGAACAATTGTGGAACAAAAGACCAGTAGTATAGGTATGTACATCTAATAAAATCCTGATTCTTTGAAATGGAAGTAGCCTGGTTTTAATATTGTTCTGATAACCTTGTAGATCTGCAATTTGACATCACAGAATTTTAACACCAACTGATTATTGGATCAACACCAAAAACAAACTAAGATTTCTGGGATGATATTTCTTTGAATCAATTAAGACGCTCTTGAAAATCAAGCCATTCCTATTTTTTCTTATTTGCTATCTTCCTTTTTCTTTTAAAACAATAGTAAAAGTTCTTTGCACTACCCCAAATTCCATCAACTACAGCTTTCAGTGTATAAACATAGATAGCTATTATAACTGCTGTCTTATAGCACATTTTATTTTAATCCAGATACTGTTTTCTAAATAATACTGTAAAAGGATACTTTATTAAATCATACTTTATTGTATTATCAAAATTATTGAAAGCATTATTGCCTTCTTCTGCTAAAATGATTTCCAGGGTGGATTGCAATAAAATCAGAAACCAACAAAACCATTCGTGCTTTACAGGTTTATAGTAAAAGATTTCACAAACCAAAAAGGGTTGATGAAGGAAGAGAGGAAAAAGTCATCACAAATTACCTGTTTTCGAGGCTAAAACTCTTTTTATACACTCTTTTGAATGGGAATGAGAACCAGCTCAAGTGGAGCTGGTCTTCTAACAGAGAAAATATAGAGGGTTTTCAGGGTCAGCATTCACTTTCTGCAACCTAGTATTGGTCAATAATACATTGTTAGTGATTTGCGTTGTTCGATATAGATGATTCAGTTTGTATAACGTTTTCAGAACATACAAAATTACAAATATTGCCAAATAACTTGACACGTAACCTGTTAAAAATTTCTGTATTTCTCTGCTAAATTCTGTATTCCTTCAATACAGCTTTTATTTGGTATTAATCGTATCAGAAGTTTCCTTAGAAAAAAGCATATACAACAGGTGCTTTTGGTTTTTGGAATTTACTTTTTCTAATTTTCAGTCTTCATTTCTATGCTATATCAAGTTGTCAGTTTGAAAAAAAATCTGATCTACTTATATGCATAACTGAAGGTATAACTTTGCTTCAACATTTTTACTACATCATTTACGTTGGATGAGTTTCATCATCACAGGTGCTAGTAATGTTTTGCTTTTTGTTAGGTCATTAATAGCTATTGCAATTCCTTGCAGTTAGGGGCATATGGTTAAAATTATATAAACCAGCTTTCAAATAGGAAATTTCTCCTGTTACAAGTTCCATTGAGAAACACATTTTATCAATAGTTGAAAAAAATTGCATCTACAGTAGCCTCTTTTATAACTTTTAAATGTGAATTAGAGATAGATATGCCACAGAAAAATAATCTTGTAAATGTATATTAATATTACTTTTTATAAGTCAGATTTTTAGTTATTAGTAAAAACACAGTTGTTTATACAATTTCAATATTAATTTGAAAGTTATATATTTTAATACAAATAGAGTGAATTTTGCTACTGGGCATATTTCATGGGATCCATCTACCAAATACCCAAATGGGTGTAAGCTACAAGCAGATTGATTGATTAATACTCAAGAATTCCATGAAAATTTGCATATGAACATGTGTTCAGATCTGCTGTATCTAGAATTCTACCTTCATTTTTTTTCCCAGTTCAACTACAGTTTCTGAAATCTAACCTTTATAATTCCACTCTTTTTTATTTTACACTGCCTCCTTTTTTCTTTGCCAAGTTTGTTTATCCTTCATTTAAGGACAATCTTATCTTTGGTAAAAATAACTTTAAACACAAATTATTATAGGAAATCACTGTAAATATCACTAAGATGCTACAAGCATAATGTAAATTTATCCAAAGCAATGCCACAAGGTGCCTTTTATGTGGTAAGAGCAAAATGCTTGCATGCTGCATGCATCCCAATGTGAATAGAAGAACACCTGGTTTTTGTATGTATTTTCTCTAACTCCCATCAGGGTCTCACTGTGCGAGCCTGTTTAGCACCTCGGTGCTCGGGGGGTCTTCAAGTGCACCCAATCTACAGGATTATGCTCGTACTCATCGTAAAAAGCTGACTACTTCTGGCTGCATAGATGGTATGTGCACACTTTCGCACATGCATTTACATTTACACATGCCCATTATATTGCGTACTAAGGAACACTTTAAAAAGGCCTAAATCTTTTGACTGAGAAGAAGGCTAGGTTATTATTTGTCACTATTAAATACAGTGAATCTTACTGCCTATCTTTTCAGCATTAGGTTGAGGATAATGTTTCTTCAGTTCTTGTGTTAACATATCATCTTCTGAATAAAAGATTTAAGAAATACAAAATATTAACGTTTTGAAGTATGACTTCAAAAGTGTTTTGAAAAATATATTTTGGAAATTCTGAAATTGGTTACGAATGAAACAAAAAATATAGAAGTTTTAAATTATAGTTCAGGCTTTGGACAGTTAATGGAAATGACAGCACCAAATTTTGAATAGTATTGCAATATTTTCTAACATGTTTGAGAATAAAAAACAAATACACCTTTTTTCTGCTGTCACTACCTGAACATTAAGTGCCAGGCATGCATCATTTTGTGCATTAAATTTGCAGTTACTTCTTTAAGTCCATGCACTCCATTAAAATCCTACGTAGTATCAAGCAAAGGTTATTTTTAAATCTATTTGGCCTGTGCACTTTTTCCAATACCTTTTGCATGCCACTTAATTCTAACCTTTTTTTTTTATTTCCCTTCTTCCCACCTTCCTGTCTTTTCTTGAAATGTCCCTCTTCTGGTAGCTGGTTTGAATTTCAGGTACCTGTTTTTCTCTTTCTCAGACACCACACGTGGTTCTGCTGTTAAAAGGTTTTCTATCACATTTGCTCGACACCCAACCAATGGTATGTTTTGCTTTTATTTAAAAAAAATACTCCCTTGCTTCATCCCCCTCAAAAATGGGATTGATTTTATTATCCCACTATCTTTCTACACTCCATCTTAAGCACATATACATTTGTCCAATTATTAGGTATGGCAATTGATTAATCCCTTTTCATATATTAATTTCATTTTTTTAATTCACACATCAAATATTTTGGGAAAATAATATGAAAGAATAATTCAAATCTAATTATACACATTCATCCAAATGATTGACACAATGAATACATTTAATACTTGTTTTTTTTTTTAAAAAAAAAATTCTGGTCTTAAAGTTCCTTGGACTCTCTTCATAATATTCCTTGCCTTCTTGCTGCATTAGATATTTTCATCCTGAACCTTTGTACTGCAGCATAAAAAAATGTCTTGCTAAATCAGGTCAAAGTGCATTTTCTTAAGCATTTTGTTTCCAATAGCAACCATCAAATTGTGTTGGGAATTGCAGAAGGCAAAAAAGAAAAGTCATTTCTACTTCTTTTTGTCTCCAGCACCCCAAGCTACACTGCCTTTAAACTTGGGGTACTGTTTGTTTAATTTCATTAACAGCTATTGATAAGAGCACTCTGTTAATTAAATTGTCATTTAAAATGAAATCTTTCAATCATCTTTCTTGAAACTGCATTGCATTAAACTAAAAGTTAAAACAGTACGCTATACTAACAATGACACAAGTTGTTTCCATTATTTCAATCTTTTTCCCATTATGATGGAACCAGATTTTATTTAATCAATATATAGCTGCATTTCCTTGAAGATTGAACAAATTCAAAACTGTTTTTGTTGTTGTTAAAATTAGATGTTGGAGAAAAACAGCCTTTTTCTGTTCCCATATGAAACATTTTGCACAAACTTTGCCAGTCAATCCTTTTATTACAGAAACTGAACTGACTGCCCCACAATAATAATGCTGCCCTCAATTCTTAATTCAAAACTTTCCAGTACTATTAAGTAAGAAACATTAATAAGTAAAAAGAAATGTGGGCTTTTACTGAAGTTACAGAACTATAGTTAACTCTTTGATACATTTGATTATTAGAAACAATCTAAAAAATGCAAGAAGTACTTGACTTATCAGTTGAGCCCGGAATTTTGGTCATAATTCATTGTGGTCAGAAGTTGAATCACCATGTGACTGGACTTGATTTTATGACTTTTTACAATGATTGTTAAGTGAGTCACTGTGGTTGTTAAACAAATTAAATGATTGTTAAGCAAATCACATGTTTAACTCCAAGCTTATCTAAAGGGTATTTTTTGCCAGAAAATGGCAAAAAAAGGTTGTAAAACATGATCATATAACCACAGGTTAGTGCACCAGGTTGTAAATTGTCAAGCACCTGAACTGTGATCATGTGACCATAGGGTGGTGCAGCAATAGTAATTTGAGGACAGTTTTTGAGTCCATCATAACTTCAAATGGTTGTTAAACAACAGTCAGAAAGCAAGGACTACCTATAACAGGTCAACTTTAGTTATGAAAATATTTGTAAAGACAGTTTTCATATATTATAAATACTGTGTGAATTTGGAAATTTAAAAATATGTTTGAACTCTTAAAATTAAACTATCTAAAAAGAGAAAGCAGCTTAGTGCAGCAATGCAAAGCAACCAAGTTGGATTTTTAATGTTAATTATTACATACTTGCATAATAAAGAAAATTCTGTTTAATAGCTAAATACATTTCATCTAATTTATGTTCTTAATATACTTTGTATATTATGCACAACTACAGTACAGAGCTTTCTCTGATATACTTAATATGTTTCTTAGTATATTTAATAATTTATTACATGCTTTAGGTATTTATTTGAACCTTAAAGATAAGGTATATTGGTAGGGACTCTTAGGGATAGAGCGTGGTTTATTGTCTTTTCCTCACCTTTTCATTGGAGCCTCTCTCTCTCTCTCTCCCTCTCTCTCTGCCTCTCTCTCCCTCCCTCTCTCCCCTCCCTCCCTCCTTCTCTCTCTCTCTCTCTCCCCTTTGATAACCCTAACCTTTTTTCAGTCTTTCCCCTTTTCTCATCTTGAGTACAAGAAATATGGTGAAATCAGTACCTACTGACAGTGCTTTACCTTATTTTCTGGGCCTCTATGCAGAGCATCCAGACCTCTATAGGTGCTGGTCGGTTTCCTCTGAGGAATTTCTAGGCTCCAGTGGTATGTCTTTATAGCTTTCAAATCTAAGATGGCAGGATGGCTTTCTGTTGCTGCGCTAACCCTTTCATTGTCTTTCATGTTGAGATATAAATATGTACTGCAATAAAAATTACCCTAGAACTATTGTTTAATTAAAGCTGGACTTGTTTTAAAGATATTAACTTAAGAAGGAAGTTTTCTTTTTTCCTTTTCACTGAATCAGCCTCTTAGGAAATATCTAAAAGCATTTGATAATGAGATAATAGAACTGCTAAAGGTTGAGCGTATGTGTGACTACTTAGTCCCCACTGTATAGCCAAGGAGAGACACTAATTATAATACAATTTTCCTATACATTTTTCCAAGGTACTGATATCTAAGCATTTGGATAGGCATGAACTCTTTAAGACAAAAAAATAGTTTGTTATTATATTCCTTCTTGTAATCCTGGAGTTACTTGTGCTTATAGATTTTTCTCTGGTAAAGAAAAGCTGCAGTTCTTGTGGAATTTACTGTAATGCAAAGAAAGGGTTTGCGCTTGCCTGCATGTATACTGTTGTAGTTTATTTTACCGAGCATTAAACACAATTAATTTGAATTATACATAGAAACTTAATTGCTACGATTAAAACAACTGCCCAAATATCCTTAATAAATATTACTTTACACATGAAATATAGGTTTAAAAAAATTAAGGAGACAAAAGTGGTATTAAAATCATTGAGAGATTGTGAATTAAAATTAATATTACATTTTAAATGTGTTCTTGAAGAACTACTTCAGTTACAATCTTGTTTTTGAAATAAAATGCCTTGAAAATAATTTGGCAATCTAAATTGCATGAAATCATTTCATTCTTTAAACAATATAATATATGGACATCATTTTGTGGGGCACTGTCACAATCAGTTCATAAAACTCCTTCAAATCTCTCATATATATATGTCTGTATGTATACATACCCACACAATCAAATATATATTTGTTTAGTTAAGTTTTCTTACTCATTAAATACTAGAATACCTGTAGTTTTGTCGAATTTTTTGTATAATTAATGAGGCAGGTATTATTTTAATATGTTATTAAATATCTTGCATGTTGATGTTTTATGAAAGGAGTTTCTTAAATTTTAACTCAGAATTGTATACTTTAAAATCTTCCAAATTATTTTCCTATTTAGGTGGGAAACACAGTTTCATTGGTTATAGAAATAATATTAGCATATATTGCAACATTAACTAATTCTTAAATAGGGCTTCTGCTAAAATGCATATATGTGATTGTAACTACAGCTGTGTAAGTGGTGGTTAAATTACTGCCTAATTTAAATATGCATGTTCTGTTAAGTTTATATAGAATTATGAGCTTCATGTGAAATAACCATTGAATCCTTTGGTCTAAGTATTATTTTAGTTTGTGAAGTGGTCAGTGTATTTATATTCAATGTATTTATATATATTTATATATTTGAGTGAGAGCCAGAGTGATTTTTGGCTATTCTTTATTCTCATGTTTGACATGTACTATTTCTGAAAATTTACATTGTAAAATCAGGAAAAATGTTTGAACTATTTTTGATGAGAACAAAGATTTGTCAAAATCAGAAGTTTGCTGTGTTGAAAACTATTTCATTACACATGGCCTAGGGTGGTTGTTTTTCTCTATTGTAGCTTTAAAATTCTGTGGATCACATTTCTATCCAATAAATCCGTGCTTCTGGGCCTTTATGGTGAAAATCTGTGGTTTTTTTTTCTTTTTTAGGCTTTGAATTATATTCCATGGTGCCTTCAATTTGTCCTCTAGAAACTCTCCATAACTCCTTGTCTTTAAAGCAAGTGGATGAATTTCTTGCCTCAATTACAGCCTCAACCTCGTGTGAAAATTTTCCAAATACATCTACAGCTTCCTTTCGTAATTATTTACTATATGTTCTATTTTTCAAACTGCAATAAATTGCTACGTGTAAACAATTCATTAAAATATCAGAATTAGCACTTTGAGTTGCTTATATATCTCTTTATATACCTAAGGTTTAGAAGAACAGAATCTAAGACACAGATACGGTACAAGATAAATGGTCATGAAATTCCAATTACAGAAGGGGCTACCTTACAATTGTATTAAGTTGCTTGTTTGTATGGATTTTAAAATACTCGATTCCAAACAATGTGTAATACATATTCCATCTTAAGGTCTGTTGAAAAACTCAGGTTTTGATGGCCAAGCCTTTAGTGGAAGACAGGCAGTTTCCAAACAAATATGCACTTATTTCTCCTTTGCTTTAGCATTTGATAGATTGACTAAACTGAATCTTGCTTAGCAATGTTACCATACAATTGTCAGATTTATGTGTTTAGAATATACAATAACAAAGTTATTTCCACCTCTAAAAACACTGATCTCCAAAGTTAAGTTGCTTTTATTATTCCACCTCTCAACATTCGCTTGTTCGAGAGTAATTTTTAAATCAGCTTCACCTACCTCTGAAGGTCCAGCAGAATTTACAAACTTTTCCATGTACTAACTTAAGCGATATTGTAATACAGGTAGTCCTTGACTTATGACTGTAATGGAGCCTACCTATTATGGTTGCAAGTTGTGACGGTTGTCAAGTGAGACATCTATATGATCATCTTGCTTAATGACACCTATCCCTGTTCTCACTGTTCCAATTGCAGCATCTTCCCAGTTCTTATATGGTCTGTCCTAGGCCTTCACCACTTCCTGCAGCATCCCATGCTGAGTTTCCCACCACAATGAGTTCTTAATAGGCCTTGGACTTGCTTTCCCACCTCACTGGGTCACTGCAGGCCTTGGTCCTGCTTCTCAACCTGCTGGGTCTTACACAATGCTCCTTACCCGCATCACAAATTAGTCATTTATCTTTTCATAGATCTTCAGTAAGCAGCTGCTCTGCCACACAGCCTCCTTACACAGTGGAGGTCATGTGGCATCAGCCTGGAAGCGGGACCCATTTTGGCAGTGGCTAAAATGAATTGTGGCTGTTCCAAAATGGCACCCCTTCCAGGATGGTGTCACATGACCTCCACTGTATAGAAAGGTCCCATGGAAGAGCAGCTGCTTGCCAGAGATCTATAAAAAAGTGAGTGACCAATCCATGGGAGGTGGAATGGAAAGTGTGGGACCTAGCAGGGTGGGAAGCAGACCCAAGGCCTGCAGTTATCAGGTGGGATAGGATGAGGGGGAGATTGGTGTGGGGTGCTGCATGCTTCTCTGTGGTCTCTGGATTGCCAAGTGCTCAAATATTGTTCACAACTGGAGAGGCCCAGTAGCAGCTGTAATTTTAGGCATAAGTTGTAAGTCCATTTGGTTGCAGTTTTAAACAGTCGCTGAATCAATGGTCATAAGTCAAGGACTACCTATATACTGGGTGTAAGGTGTAGACTACGAGTGGAAAACACATTTTCAATTCCATGGAAACTCATTAAAAGGTAATATACATAATGTGCAGTGCCTGGAACGGCTGAAAGAACAAGAGAGAAATCTAATGAGTTAAAAAAAGAGTAAACCTACACCCAAATATACAACAGTGAACAATATCCAGCTACTCATACTGATTTATTATTTATTTATTTATTTCATAATTTTATATACCGCCCTTCTCCCAAAGGACTCAGGGCGGTGAACAGCCAACTAAAATACATACAAAATGATGATTGAAAATTCCAGAAAGTGTACTTCCATTACCATTCCAAAGATCAACAGTTTAGTGGTATGGTTCATGATCTAAGGGATTGAAAGAGAAGAGGCATCCCAAAGTCAGGTTGAGTAATTTTATTCCTTAAAGATTCACATAGAAGCAGAATAACAGAGTTGGAAGGGACTTTGTAGGTCATCAAGTCCAATCCCCTGCTTAAGCAGGAGAGTCTATTTCAGACAAATGGCTGTCCAATCTCTTCTTGAAAGTCTCTAGTGATGGGGGACCCACAACTTCTGAAGGCAAGCCATTCCCTGGTTGATTGTTCTCACTGTTAGGAAATTTCTCCTTAGTAGCAGTGCTAAAAAATAATGTGGTTTTGTTACAGAACCTCTTATCCTGCCTGCATTAATCTTTTAGGTTCTCCATCATTTATTGAATCCGTGACAGAAAGAAAGTCTTCTTTAAATACATATACCCCTGCTAAAATCCAACCAACAACATTTGAAGACTATGCAGGGCGTAGATCTGTTGAGAGAAGCCCCTCAGGTAAGTAATGCTTAAGTTTACATGTTCTCATATCAGTAATCTTTTAATTGGTCATACTTTTGTTATAATAATCAAATTTATATAATTTTAATCTTAATTGAAATCTGCACAAACCTTATTTTCTTTTTTAACTGATTAAAATTATTGATCAATATTGAATTAAAAAGATGAGAAATGTTTCATTAGTAGACAATCCTTTTTGACTTTAACTGATGACATATAGGTACAGGTAGTTCTCGACTTGCAGCCACAATTGAGATCACAATCTTCAGTCATTAAGTGAAACAACCATTAAGCAAAACATCACAACACATCTGCTCAACAATTGCAATCCTGGCAGTCCTGGTTGTGGTCATTAAGCAATCTCCTGGACCATTAAGTGGACAGAGCAAAGAGTGCTCTACATGGACTTGCATCCTTCCAATATACAACTCTTTTCCTCTCAAAAGAACTGCCTGTTGGAGGAATTCTACCTTGCTCTCAAAAGAGGCTGGCTGAAAAAGGTCCATCCAAAACTTCCAGCAGAATTTTGGCATACGTATTTGTAGAATGTTTGCAGCCAAGATCAGAAGATGTATCATGCTGCGTTGTCCTGCAGAGAAAAAAGGGTTCTCTTTTCTGCAAGAACTCGCTGAAAATGGTCCATTATCCAAGCAGCATTTTGGCATGGACAGTTTGCAGCATGCGGCATTTGCAGCCAGCCCCCATTACCTTCTATTTCTGAGGGCTGGCAGCAAACACCCCATGCTGCAAATGGATTTTGGAATAGACCATTTCCAGCCTCCCTCTCCCTCAGAAACCAGGTTCCTTGGAACCTCCCTGCTGGCTTCCCCATTAACATTCTAGGGAAGACAGCAGGAAAGATTGCAAATGGTGATCACATGATTGCAGAGCACTTGACAATCGGTCATAAGTGTGAACAGGTCACCAGCACCTAGATTGCAATTATGTGATCACAGACTGAAACAGCTGTAACTACAGGTTGTAAATCTCTGTTCAGAAACATTGTAATTTTGAACGATTGCTGAACAATTGGTTATTAAGCAAGGACTAATCAAGGACTATCTGTGTTTACAATGGTGCAAAATAGTTTGACCAATGGAAGTGAAATACTGTACATGCAAGAAATTCTTCTAAACTACCCATTGTTTGCTTGTGCCAGTGACTTGAAAAAGCTAAAAAAAGAGATGCCCTTTAAAGTACTATATAATAATCATGTTTAATTTTCAGAGTCTTTTACTTATTTGAATGCTCCAGATATAGTATTCCCCATATCTTGCAGATCTTGATTTAACTGACTATTGTTGAAAGTATTTTGTGTGACATTGTGGCTTATGTCTTGACTTTCCTACTATCATTTGCCAGAACTGTTCACTTTGCTTCCAGCCCCTTTCCTTTCTTGGGATTCCATTAAATATTGCAAGTTCAGATTAAAAACAATATGTTAAGCCAATTACGCAAACATTTCTGTAAGTTATGCATAGCTATAATTTTAACTTTAGTGGAGGATTTTAAATTTTTAAATTGATATGTGACACATGTCCAGAGGTTTTAGTTTTAAGAGCAATTCAAAGAAGTGGATAACTACACATTTAAATAATTGAAAAATGTGAGAAAACTCTTGATCTAGTCAGGTTTGGCAATGAGCTTAGTTTTAAGCCTTTAGAGGACTTTCAGTTCTGATTTAGTTTTGTTCACAAAACATAAGCATGTATATTAATGGTGTACAAAGCACCATTCTGAATTTAAACCATTATTTACAGTACAGCGCAAATTTCAAATGGACTGGGTATTATAGAAAATTTTTGAACTCATTTGTAGAAATTATTTTGAACTTAGAATGAGGCATTACGAATTCAGCTTAAAATTGGACTGAAATAGTATTTTGTTTCTGTACAGATGCCACTTGCTCTTCAGTTCCTGATATTTGACTGTACCATTAGAAGACAAAAAGAATTTAAATAGTAGTAGTGTGATGTTAGTAGTGAAATGCTTTCTGAAAAAGAATTAAGCACTTCAGTCAAAACTTGAAAAAATACTTCATTGCCTCTTCTATAACGAACAAAGCCTTACAGAAAAAGGCAGTTTTTGAAATCACGTTTGCCACACAGAGTATGTTTCATTGTACATAAAAAAAAACTTCTGGAATGCATAAGTTGTATATTTTCAGTTAAAGGTGACTTCGGTTCTAAAATATAAAGAGCAACAAAGTTTACACTTGTAATTTTAAGGTACTGATATCTTAAATGTAAAAACTGCACAAAATATTTCCATCATTGTTGTCTAAAATATACGCACAATGCAAAACCAAAGCAGCCTAGCATAGTAGTATCGTATTGCAGACACAGTAGAAAGGGAGAAAAGACAAAGATTTTTAAAAGGCTGTTAGATAAAAGGGGATAGATTTACAATAGGCCTTTTAAAAGTTTACAATAGGCCTTTTTTCATTACCAAGAAATATTAACATGGCTCTGGTTAATGGCTACTTTTCTGAATACTGTACCCTAAATTAGAATTTAGCAATTTAAACTTTATTTCTGGTACTCATGCTTGTTGTTTGACTTACAGATGAAAACTGTTTAGATTCTTGAACTTGGCAAATGCAAGGAAAATTCAACAACCTGCTATAGAAATTAATATTCTAAAGCTAATGTGTCATACATTTTGAGTCATATAAGCACTAATAACATCTATATAATATTATACAATTGTATAGTTAAATGTTAAAATTGGTTTTGGTTCACAGATCAGCTTCACTGAAGATTTATTCTAACTTGACAAGAATCAGGGTCACCAAAACAAATTAAAGAAGAAAATATTTTAAATACTAATGTAGCAGAACTTTACATTTCATAGCAAAATATTTCATTTCTATTTCATGCATGCTCGCTACTAAGTTAAAACCTCATTCTTATGCTATACCAATTATTTTCTCTGTCAGCAGCAGTTATATAGGGAACAAAATCTTGGTCTTGACTCCATTCCGTTTAGTCATTCATCTGTCAAGTGCAAGGTTTAGACTGTAATCTCTCTCCATGCTTCAGTTTAAATATGGCTTCTGGAAGCATCACATCCTTCCTATTATATCGAGGTACCTCTAATGAGATTTCATAGTAATAATTACATAGTTAAAGGGGTACTGTCCAAAAAAATCTTGCCCTAAGATGGCCTGCTCAGTCTTGATGGAGAAGTACATCTCACTTTTTCCTATTTTAATATGAGATATTTTGGGAGTCAGTTATAGGCAGTATATACATGATTTACCACATTCTTTGTTTACATCAATATCTGGAATTTGTGCAAGTTTATTCTAACCTATGCTTTAGTATAGGACATGAATTAATTTGATTGCATTATTTATGAATTTATTTCCTGTTTACATACTATCCAAAGGTTCTTTAAAAAAAAATGTTTGCCACAGGTTTCTGCAGAATACTGTTTAAAAGTATGGTCCCTATAGAAGGATAATAGGGCTTTATAAAAGCAGAAACAGCTGGTCTGTTTACATTCATGATTGTAATTTTATATATTTGTACATGCTGTCATTTGTCATGTTTTCAAATGAAAAGTTGCAACAAAATCAATTCTATGAAATTACTGTTTCATCATCGAATATATGGGCATAACCCCATGTAGAAAATAGGCGTATTATTATTGATCTTTTATTAATGCCTATTGGTGAACAATGTTTAAAGATAAAAATCAGTGTTATCAGACATCCCAAAACTGGAACTCTGCTTTTTTAAAAATATTCAGTTTGTCAACATCTATATATTAGTTATCTTTTGACTTCCCCTATGTCCTGTTCAATTCTTGAATGGTTAATAATATTTTCAGTCTTTGCAGTAACTCTGTAATTTATGAATGGCAATATTTTCCTTTATACTGCAAGAGGCCTGGTTTCAGTGCCTTTATAAGAATAAAAATACTTTTCATTCAGTAATTTTCCATAAACATGTAATTGCTTATAAAGCTTGCCATGGCATTGCTGTGCATATTATATGGGATTATATAAGCAATTATTAATTATTAAGATACCAAATATATGATCTCATTGCATTCATCTTCTAAATACAGGTTTTTAATATGGACAATGTTTGTCTTGGTCACCTATGAATGTATATGTTATATTGTTTTTCTATACAAAATGTTGTTTAATTATGTGTAACATTCCAATCAACCAAAGCTTTGGCATAAAAATTCAATGTGCTCTTAAATAAAAGAGTTCACAAAAAAGCAGCATCCATTCTAATTGATCTTTAACATGATTTTTTGTCCTCCTTTGACAAATATTCCTAAGAGACTGAATATAGAACTACGATCTTAAGTAAATGTAAGTATAAGAATTATCATTACAGGAAGGTCTTATTTAGCAACTGTCTCATTTAGCAACTATTCAGCTACAACCATGATAAAATAGTAACTTTATGATCAGTCCTTGAAATATGATCTTCACAGTGCTGCATAAGGGTCAACAGAATTCAAGATGTTCAGAATTTAGTCCATTTGTGGCTATGTAGAGTCACTAGGCTGATTCCTCTTTTGATATATATTGAGTATAAATAAATAAAGGGTACATGTCACTATGAGCTACAGTGTAAAATATAAGAGGGATAATCTCTTAATTGACAGGTATATGTAACATTCTGGATGTTTTTCAGGATATCCTGTTCTTCAACTATCTGAAAGAATGTGACACTAGATCAAAACCTGTTTATTATTACATAAGAGTGCCAAACACAAAATGAAAATTATAGGAAGGCAGATTGATTATTAGAACATCATTTCCTAACAATTAGAGCAGTTTAACAATCTATTGGGAATGTTTGCTTTGATGTTGTTAGTGACAAGGGAGTTGGATTCACAATGTTAAATGGTGTCCTTTAAATCTGTAATTGTAAAATAGATGGTTCTTGCTTTATTCCTAATGTGAATCTTCCCACAAGACTGTAAAGATTCTACCCTACACTTTTCTCTTTCCCTTCTCCTCCCCTATTTTACCTTCATCTCTCTTTATATTTTTATATTTTATGCTTTGTAAAAAATTAATAAAATTTTGAATGGTAAAAAAGGACTCTGATAGATAAAGCATTTCAACATTAGAACGTCTAACCCATTCACTTACCAAAATAAAGTATTTTTAAGATTTTTTTCTGTGCTCTGTAGTTCTGTTACTAGCATCACAAAATAGACTAGACTCAAATTTTCTCTGAAAAAGAAATTCCAATTTTAAGTCAGTCTCATTTTAGATTACAGCTACCTTTGCTCATTACCGTTATTTTATTACTTTAACTCACTGCAATAGAATTAAAGCTATTAGTAGGTTTGTACCAAATTTTATACTACCTTATTCTATATTTTGGTGACATTTTGAAATAGCAGTAAAGCAAATGCTCACTAGCTAGCTACATTAATGATTCTATTAATGAAACATATCTTTTAATTTACAGAGGCATGAGTAATGCCATGATATCATAATGGAACAAGTATATATTGTTGTTTATACTGTTAATGAGCTAATACCAGTAGATTGTGAGTTGCCACATCCTCAACTCAGACACTATAAGATACACTGTATAATATTCAAAGATGGGATGCTAAATTATTCATAGGAAAGTATTTCTAACCAGTAAAGAACCTCTTTTTTAATTTGGCTCACAGTATATATAATTACGATACATTAGATTTGTGAGACAGGAAGAAATTTAGTAGTAGTATCACACAGATTATTAGTGGTATCCATTATATAATTGTAAAGGCATAGGAATCATAGAAGAGATTAGGTCTGTTTAGGCATATAGATGTTAAGGCCTGTTGTGAGTGGGTTTTTGCTGGGGTGAACCAGATTTGGAGTAAAGGAAAAAATAGAGCCATGCTCCCCCCCTCCCCCCAGCTTAAATGTGTTCTTGAAGGATAGCTGGACTATTATGGGTGAGCTGACCTGACTGTTAAGCAATCCCATTGGTAGGAGGAGGTATATAAGGTATATATGTTAAAGGAGGGGTATATGTTAAAAAGCATTGTCTGGGGAAATACCTACCTCCTCAGTAGCTGCAGGACAAGCTGCCAGAGTAACGCTGCAGTGGAAGGAGAAGCTGGAATGAAAAGGCTGCATAAACGAGGGAAGAGAAAAGTGCTTGGCAAGTGTCAGTTCTTTCTTGGAGCATGAAAACCCAGAGAGACAAACTCCATCCAAGACCCCAAACTTTGGAAGGCTAGAAAGGATCTGGCCAGTTACAGGCAATGGCTTCATCCAAGATCCTGAAAAGGGCAAAGGAAGAATGGGCTGTCACTACAGGAGCCCTGGTTTTGCAAATTACAGTAACTATAGAATTGCAAATAACAATACATTTCTAAATGCCAATCATAACTTCTAAAGCATTTCTAGATCTCTATTTTTCATTTTACATTATTTTCTTATGAAAGTTAACAATATTAAGTAGATATCCTCAATCTGCATGACCCCAAAGTCACTATGCTAGCTGGCATTTTTATTTGCCAAAGATTGTAATAAGTGTCTTTAAAAAATTGAATGGAAACATAGTCTGCTCAAATAATAATCCATCTGAGCTTGGCTTGACCTATTTTTCTAGAAATCAGGCCAAGTTAAGAAATTAATTAGACAACAAAGCAAAAAAGTATAATTGTAAAGAAGTGAGAGCAGTGAATGATCTCTTAAAAATACAAGTGGTAGAAGGATAACATGAAATAAATAGCATTGCTGTTCAGCATTTATAAATTACATGCCATAATTACACATCAGATTTTTGTTTATATGAAGTTGTTCTTTTAAAAAGTTAAAACTAGGACATATGAACATTACTCAATTTCCTGGATTAATGTGATATTTCATATATAATTATATATTGCAATATAATAAATTATTGTCAAGCGTGAAGATAGTGTCCACAACAAACCAATATGTCAAAATAAATCTTGTGTCATAAAGCCATCAGGCGAAGAATGCACCCTAGAATTTTTCTCAGACATCTGTCACAATTATTTAAATTGTGGTTCATTATATTATTATAGTTGTTTGCATAGTCAGTCAAAGGTTTAGATGGGATTTGGAAATGTTATTCACCTACTGAGTCCTGCCCAAGACCTGGGATAGGCAGATTTGTTATTTAATACTATTAAGGTACAGACACAAGATGTAAGCTGTTCCAAGCAAAGCTGACTTTCGCCATTGACTGATGGTGATTTTGTCAGTGCTGATGGGGTTCAAGTAGTGCATCAGTTTTTTTGGGATTTATTATTATCATTTATAGAAGTCAACATGGGTTTGTTAAAAACAGATCATGCCAGGCAAACCTTATTACATTCTTTGACAAAGTGACTAAATTAGTGGATAGGGAAATAATGTGGACATAGTTTACTTAGACTTCAGTAAGCATTTGACAAAGTAGACCATAACCCATTTCTATGTAAAATAGAAAAATATTAGACAGTAGATGGATTTACAACTAGATGATCAACCATGCTCAACAATCATCAATGGAGCTACATTTAAATGTAGTAATGTTGCATGTAGCATGCAGTGGAATATCCTAAGGTTCTGTCTTAGGCCCAGTATTCTTAACATTTTCAAAAATTTAGATTCGGTAATATATAAATTTGCATACAACACCAAGCTGGAGAAAATAGCCGAACTTTAGAATATACACTCAAGATGCAGAAGAATCTTGACAAAAGTCGAAAGCTGGGCACAGTCCAACAAAATGCAATTCACTGGTGAGAAAAGTTAGGTAAGAAAAACTAAATGCCCAGGTATAGTATCTGGCTCAATAGCAGTAACTCAGAGGGAACTAGGTGTTTGAGTGGAAAACCACTTAAATATGAGCCAGCAATGTCCTGGGCTGTCCAAAATCCAGGGCAGTCTAGGCTGCATCAACAGAGGGATAATATCAAGAACACAAGGTAATTGTAAGTTGTAAGAAAAGAAAAGTGATGATTTTAGAAACAGTGCTAAAGGGAACTAAAGATTTCAAGCAGAAGAAAAATACAAGCCTGATATCAGTTAACACTGGGATTTACAGAATGATACAAACCATTAGTATCAGAAATATTAAAGATCATGAGGAATGTAGCTAGAATCACAATATCAACAGTGTCAGCAACGGTGTCAGCTTCTGTGAATGGATTATTTCTAAAAGATGTAAATGAATAACAGATATAGAACAAATTTTCTCTGCCAAGACAAAGTACAGAATGTGGTACTACCAATGTCTAGCCAAGAGAATGATTTTGAAAAGGATGCTTTGCTGGATATACAAAAGAAACTGGCTGCAGTTTTAAAAACTAAAAGAGAAATACAAATAATACACCAAAAAACATTTTACACTTGTAAAATATTTTCATGCTGGATCTATAAAAGAAGCTTGAAAAAAATCTCAATGAGTTAAAAAAGATATTTGATTGAATTAAAGATTAAGTCTGTTAGAACTTTTTGGACTTTTTGCTGATACCAGGATTGAAAAGTTCATTCAAGAGGTGAAATATGAGATGAAGAGATAACTGTTACAAGTGTGAAAGATTATTAAATTTGTTTATACTTGTGATGAAATTGAAAGTAATTTCCTTATGTATTTTTGCCTGCACTTTTTATTCTCTTTCCGTTAGTGTATAATTTTTACTATTGTAATGACTATCTAGCTATCTATATATCTATCTATAAAACAATCTATGTTGTAAGTATATGTATACATACACAAACATGCATACGCACTTTGTGCTCAAAGACTTGCAAATCAGTATATTCAATAGAACTTTAAATCTATATCCTGGAAAAAAATTAGGAGAGTCCCATGTTGAAATTCTCACCATCCCCTATGAATTAGTAGCTTTAGAGCTAGTTGCTATCAGCCTAAGCTAAGCTAAGCTAAGCCTCATATGTAATGACGTTAAATCAAATGACAATTGCACCAGATGCCACACTGAGGGGTAAACATTTGGAGAGAAAAAATAAAATTTCTAAGAAAGAGCTGTTGGCTAAACCAGTCAAACTGAAAAGGAGACAAGAACAGCAAGATGAAATCTGGATTACTGAGAAATTTAATTATATTTAGAAGACACTATTCAGCCAGAATTTATACAAACACATTAAGGTATAGTTCCTTAAGTATATGTTTCTTTTCTATTTAAGTCCATCAGTAAAAACATTTGGATAACTCGCCATTTGTTTGAAATTGAAATATTTCATTCATCAACCAAAAGTCAATTCCTCCAGCCTGGTTAAAATTTCAGGTTTTTTTTAAAAATCCAAATAAGGGAAATCCATAGCAATGATAGATTACTGAATCTATCTGGAAATGAAATGTATTAAGAAGGCATAGAAATATTTAATTAAATCCAGAAAATTTATGATGACTGGAAGAACAACAAAACAAAGGTTTAAAAAATTGAATTCCTTCAATATCAGACTTTCAAAACTCTCACAACTTTCACTTTAAAAAAGAGAAACGTCTAAGGTAGTGCTTCCCAAACTTTTACCCTCATTACCCAAAACAGCTTTTATCAGAAAGTTACCAAATTTCGAGGACCGGTCATACCTCCCTTCGTTTAGCATTAACCTAGCTGAATAATTATCATAATTCAAGAACTACCTGCATTATAAAAAAAACATGTTATGTCATTTCCACAAAATACCCATTGATCAATTTCTGTGTGAATAGGAATAATTTGGAAGAGTTTTGAATATACTTTAGTAAATCTGGCAATCTTTTAAGTCAATTAAAACATCCCTCTTGTGGGTAATGGGTTCCATGCGTTGTTACCCAAAGGGGAAAAAAAACATTTTACCCAATTATGGGCAATTTACTCAGGTTTAGGAAGCACTGTTCTAAAGGGGGAAAGTTGACTCTGAATCCTTGTGACCTGTCCAGCCATCTTTCTTAACAGGAAAAAAAATCTTTGTGTTCTTCCAGGATGTTTTCAGTTTTACAGCGAAGTCCACCAGCC
Organism: Bungarus multicinctus; assembly: GCA_023653725.1. Taxonomy (NCBI): domain Eukaryota; kingdom Metazoa; phylum Chordata; class Lepidosauria; order Squamata; family Elapidae; genus Bungarus; species Bungarus multicinctus. The sequence continues at coordinate 229,665,725 of CM042834.1, read as the reverse complement.
CTGATAGATATTTCTGAAACTTGCAAACTTAAGAGTCGCGGACTTCAACTCCCAAAATTTCCCAACCACCAATTGCCCTAGAAATTTCCCATCCAAGTACTAACAGTTTAGGGCTAAGGCCAGTCAGCCACCTGTCGAGGCAAATGTTACCGTGTCACCTTTATCGTAATCCCAGATTTCATGAAAGAAAGCTTACACCCTCAAGAAGGCCTATACGTGCCCGAGATCGTATGGGCTTTATTTCTAACTAAGAATATCCTGGGTTGAAATAGGGAAAAAAATGAGTTTTCAAATGTTCGGAACCTTCTTTTCCTTCTTTTATGACTTCACAAATTCCATCTGACCGAACAAAAACGCACGAAAGGAGGTGGAGGCGGCAGCGGCAGCTCCCGCAAAGGGAGCAGGGACGGGAAAGGAACTGTTACAAGTAGGCAAAAAAACAAGCTCGTGCGCTCCGCATTTCCCACGCTTAGAGCCAGGCTGGGAAATAAGGAAGGGGACTAACGGAGGCATCGGTGGGCGGGACCGCGGCAGGAGGAGCGGCTCTCCGCCTGGCCACGCCAACTCCAATCCCCGCCCTAAGCCGGCAAAATAAGAGAGCGGGGAGGGGCCGTCGCTTGCCTCTCGCTTACTCTTTCGCCTGCTTAGCGTTGCGGGCGGCGGAAGCGCGGCCCGCAGGCCCCGGCATCCTGGACCGCAGGTAAGAGAGCGGGATAGTGCTGTAGGGGTAGGAGCGCCTGAGAGTCCAACGGCGGCGCTTGAGCCGGTGGAGGGTTTGCGGCCCGCCCTTGCGGGCGAGATGGGCCCCGGCAGCCGTAAGAGCTGCAGAGCGGGAGGGCGAGGCGGCAGCGGCAGCCGGGCGGACGAGGAGTCGTGGCGCGAAGAGAGAGCAGGCGCGCTCCCATCCGCTGACTGCGGTGCGGGCATCTCTGGCACAGTCCGCGTGTGCTTGAGGGATAAGTGGGTGGGCGCCAACCCTCCGAGGAGCCAGTGCTTGTAAACAGAGCGGGCGCGACTGGCTTGGTGGAAACCCGAGGAGGCTGCCTCTTAAGATTCCCCACGGCGGAGATGAGGTCGCCGGTTCTCTAGAGGTCACCTATGCGCGGTTGTAAGGTAAACACACACGACGCTGGCTTGGTTTGCGGGTGCCCGTCGAACCCCTGCGAGAAATCCCTGTGCGCGCTCGCCTTCTCGAGCATCCGTGACGCAGCAGTGGCTTCATTGTGTCTGCGTGTATCTGGCTCGACGAAGCGACGCGTTGTGGGTTTCGTTCGGAGAATGCGTGGAGGTCGAATTCGCGCGTGCAGTATTTATAAAATAAGTGCGAACCGTCTTTTGGCCTACTTTTATGTCCGGTGTAGATAGTGGGCGTGTGAATACGTGTACTTTGATTGTCAGGTATACTTATTTAAGCTTGGTGTACTGTAGCTTAACATGTATGACGTTCATTCTTGTACCACAAACCCTTTGCTTATTAGATATTTTATGAACGGGTTCAAGATTAAAATTATTAAATTAAATAATATACATATTAGAGAAGCAGTCCCTTCTCTATTTAAAAATGCTGCTGGTTTCAGTGGCATTTATGGAGTTTTGATCCTTGCTGTATCCTACAGATACTTATCTTCTGCATAGGTAGGAGATATACTTTGTGGTATATGTCAATATTTTTATAATGAAAAACAAATGTGAAAGCAGTGTGATTCCTTCATATAGAGTCAGGCTCTTGAATTTAAGTCATTCGGCTATATTACACCTTTTGATTTTATAAGACTTTAAGAAGCCAGAGAGCAAAACTACAAATCTGAGTGAGTTTCAGACTGTGTACAGCTTTTGATGTTTGATGTACTTGTGTTATTCTTTTGTTTGCAGTTTTATAGTAGATAATGGAGCTCTGGCATTTTGCCATCTGCTATTTGCAGCATATACTTCATGTCACCACTGTCTATTCTCATTGAGGAATAGAGCTGATTCTGAAGCATAGTTTTTAAGCCTATGCGTATGTATGCCCACGTGCTTCAAGGACTCTCCATGGTACTGCTGCCTTGCCTCATTGTCCATAAAAGGAAGTAGCACTATGGAGAGCTCTTGGCAGCTACAGATTCCCTGCATAACAGAGTGATCTGGCTTGCCTTCAAATGTATCTTCAGAGGTTTGCTCTAAATGATCAGGGGAATCTCAGCAGAATGACTGCAAATAAAATGGATTTAGCATTTAGACTTGAAAAATGTAATGTTTTCAACCAATAACAAAGTTGTTAAAAATCATGCCAATGCTAGAGGGCTTTTTTTTTTTTTTTTGCAGATAAGATGACTGCTGAATATTTTCAGCAAAAACAGCATGCTGTAAATAAATATTTTCCTGCAGTAATTTTATTTCTCAACTTTTTTTTTTTTAATAATCCCAGGATTTTTAGTTGTGCAGTTTCACTTTTAAATTTTGGTTTTTTGAGGATAACTTTTAGAGTAAAAGAAAAAGAAAAAAAAAATTTTTAGTACGGTATATAATTACAATAATATATTTTAAACAGTAATATTAAAACTAATGGTAACAGTAACATTAAAACATTAAGCCCAACAATAATACTGAATGTAAGAACATTGCAGCCCAAAATCATACCCAGCAATCTAGTAAAATTATACATTATTTTCTATGTTGATATAAAATTGCTAAACTGTGTTTTGATTTGCTGTTGCCATTTCCATAGGTAATTTTTTAACAAGCAAAACCTGAGATCTGCTTCTAACATTATACGTCACAAATTCAGAAAATCTGACTATACTGTACATGCTATGTTCCTTTGAATGCCAGAAGGTGAAGGGATGTTAACATCCAAAGCATCATAGTTTTGTAGCTTTTCTCTCTTGATATTTAATCATAAATCCATGAAGAATATCTGAGAAGATATCAAGACTAAGATTGAAGACACCCATGTGTGTATGTCTGTGTGCACGCACGCATGCGCATGTGTGTGTGTATACACACATGCATGTACATAGCACATATACATACAAACAAACGTACAAAGAGAGACATAAAAAGACAACAAATCAATAAAATTAAAAATAAATCTGATTCTGGGCCCAATAGAGTAAGATTTAATACAATCCCATGCAAATGTAAGTTATCAGAGAAACATGCCAGACTCCGTTTGGAAAAAAAAATCCTTATTAAACACTAATGAATGATTTTATGGTACAGAATTATATGTTAGAAGTATTTATATGCAAAGTTATCTTCATTGGTACCCATCAATCATCAGCTCCCAGTCATTTATGAATATGTTATTTATATGTTTATTTGTAATCTAGGAGATGGAAATGTATGGTGGATCTGCCAGTGTCCAGTGCCATATTTATATCCAGGAACATCTCTGGGATCCATGGACCCCAGATAAATTTTGAAAAATAAAGGGTGAGGATTAGGAAGAAGAGATTGTTTTGTTCATGTCCGATTTTTATTTATTTATTTTGTTTATTTTGTCAAACAATTATTAGATAACAGGTATAAGTATAAACATGGTTGTAAATACATGAAATGAATACGAATAAGAAAAAAAAGAAACAATAGGACAGGGAAGGTAGGCACGTTTTGGTGCACTTATGCACGCCCCCTACAGACCTCTTAGGAAAGGGGTGAAGTCAATAGTAGACAGTGTAATGTTCAAGATTTTGGGGTTTGGGGAAGAAACCATAGAGTCAGGTAGAGTATTCCAGACATTGACTACTCTGTTGCTGAAGTCGTATTTCCTGCAATCAAGTTTGGTGCAGTTTATCTTTAGTTTATATCTATTTTGTGCTCTTGTATTGTTTTGGTTAAAGCTGAAGTATTCATTGATAGATAGGACATTGCAATATATAATTTTATGTACTATACTTAGATCAAACCGAAGGCGGCGTAGTTCTAGGTTGTCTAGGTCTAAAATTTCAAGTCTGGTGGCATAAGGTATTCTGCTATGAGTAGAGGAGTGGAGGACTCTTCTCGTAAAATATTTCGGGACTTTCTCAATTATATTAATATCAGATATGTAATGCGGATTCCAGACTGATAAGCTGTATTCAAGTATTGGTCTAGCAAATGTTTTATATGCTCTAGTTAGTAGAGTGATATTACCAGAGAAAAAGCTACGCAGAATTAGGTTAACAATTTATAATTTATAAAAAAGGATTTGTTCATTCATTCATTCATTCCCCACTTTTATTATTTTAGCAAACATACATAGGACTTCTTCCTCTTCCTATTTTCCTCACAAGAACAACCCTGTGAGATGGGTTGGGCTGAGAGCAAATGACTGGCCCAAAGTCCTTCAGCTAGCTTTCATGGCTAAGATGGGACTTGAGCTCAGGGCCTCCTGCTTTTTTAGCCTGGTGCCTTAACCACTAGAACAAACTGGCTCTCATTTTGCCACTCTTATGTTTTAGTTTTTGGCAGGTTTTGTTGATTTTGTTTTGGTGTAGTCTATTTTTTTGTCTGCCTGCTCTTGTTGATAATGAAATATATGTTGCCTATGTGTTATTTTCTCCTTGGGTAGGGTTTTGCTTGTCTTTGAACTTCATCAATTTGATTTTAGATTTATTTTTTCTTACAAAAAAGTGAAAGTAAAAAGATCATTTTGAAGCCCTCACTTTCGCTGTTTTTTTGGTAAGTTATATCTCTATTAGCATAATTTGGAATTGTTTTTTAACTGGTTATAATTATAGTTTTAGCCATTTTACAAATGAGCAAATCCATCATGTAGCTCTTCTGTTGTAAACTCTGTATATATTTTGAAAGTATCCACTTTCTTCATATATCAATAGTCAAGTAACTGTTGAATTACACATAGGATAGAGGTTTTGGAGAATAAATCTGACAAAGTATAATATGTATGAACTATATAAATATTTTCAGACATCTGTACACTGAAAACATTTCTAGGAAACATCTGTTGCTAGGGAAAGAATAATCACTAGGGACTGGTTGATGTGATCTCACTTTCACAACGAACCAGGCTTAATTATCACCCGTAACAAAAATGTTTTGAATGTGATATTTTACATGACTGATACGGCAAAAAAAAAATCCTCTTATCCTTTTCTCATACTATTACTCTCTTAGGAAAATTACAAACTTGTATCAGTGGATATTTTTCTATTATTGTTTGTTGGACAAAAATTCTCTGGCTTGAAATTGCATGAAATCTGTGTTGTATAGTGGGTTCTCATTAAACTAAAATATTGAACATTTTTATTATTGATATCCTTTAACATGTTAATGACTTGGATGCAGAGGGTGGGGGAATGTTTATCAGATTTCATGCAAAAATGAGTGGCCTAGCTAATACTCTAGAAAGCAGAAAGAAAATTTAAAGCAAGCCAATCCTAAAAGAAATTATTTATTTATTTTCTTATTTTATTCAATTTATATACCGCCCTTCTCCCGAAGGACTCGGGGTGGTGCACAGCCTACTAAAATGACACATATACAATAAAATTAAATATGGGCTGCTACCCAATCTAAAATCCCAACATTAAAACCATAATTAAAACCCCATTAAAAATCAATTTAAGATCAGCCCAGGCTGGCCTGCTCAAAGAGCCAGGTCTTCAAATCATGCCTGCACACCCTCAGATCAGTGGTCGTTCTCAACTCAGGGGGGAGCCCATTCCAGAGAGCGGGTGCCCTCAAAGAGAAGGCCCTATTCCTCGGGGTCACCAGGCGGCACATAGAGGCTGTCAGGACCCGAAGAAGGCCTTCCCTGTGGGAGCACACAGGTCGGTGGGAGACTACCGGCAGAACGCGGTCCTGCAGATAACCTGGTCCGATGCCATGGAGCGCTTTAAAGGTCAAAACCAGAATCTTAAAGCGCGCCCGGAAGGCCACCAGCAACCAATGCAGCTCGTTCAGGAGAGGCGTCACATGGGAGCTTCTAGATGCCCCCATAACCACCCGCGCGGCCACATTTTGTACCAGTTGCAACCTCCGGGTGCTCCCCAAGGGGAACCCCATGTAGAGGGCATTACAGTAATCCAGGCGGGAGGTGACCAGGGCATGAGTGACCGTGCGTAAGGCGTCCCGATCAAGAAAGGGCCGCAACTGGCGCATCAGGCGAACCTGATGAAAAGCCCCCCTGGAGACGGCCGTAATATGGTCTTCTAGTGACAGCCGTACATCAGGAGGACGCCTAGATTGTGAGCCCTCTCTGTGGGGGCTAAGATCTCACCCCCAATAGCCAGTGATGGAGTCAGCTGACTATATAGGGACGCCGGAAACCACAGCCACTCAGTCTTGGAAGGGTTGAGTCGAAACCTGTTCACACCCATCCAATTCTGCACAGCCTCCAGGCACCGGGACATAACCTCCACAGCATCGTTGGGGTGGTTTGGGGTAGAGATGTAAAGCTGAGTGTCATCTGCATAAAGATGACACTTTACTCCAAAACCACGGATGATCTCCCCCAGCGGCTTCACAGAAATGTTGAACAAGAGTGGGAAGAGAACCAACCCCTGAGCCACCCCACAAATGAGGGGCCTAGGGGTGGACCTCTCCCCCCCATCAACACAAATTGCAAGTGGTCAGAGAGGAAGGAGGAGAACCACCGCAAGACAGTACCTCCAATTCCCAACCTCTCCAGCCGCTGCAATAAGATACTATGGTCGACAGTATCAAAAGCCGCCGAGAGATCTAATAGGACCAGGACAGAGGAATAATAAGCTGAAAGTTACAGACTGAAATTAAATATCGACAGGTGCACTTTTTCTCTTAGGAAATAGAAATCACATACATGAGGTCAGGTTACCTGCCTGAATGACATTCCATGTGAAGAGGTGATCTTAGAATAGAAGTTAACTGCAAACAATATGAGTCAGCAATGAGATATAGCTGCAGAACAAAACAAATGCCATTTTATTCTATCTTGGTCAAGTCCCATTTTCAGCAATATGTTAATTGAAGACACATTTTAAGAAGGATTCAGATCAACTGGACAGGTCAAGACAAGATCACAAGGATGATGAGAGGGTAAAAAGAAAATCCTACAAGAAAAGATGGTAAGAACTGGAAATATTTAAGACTTTAGACTTGTGGGAGGAAGGGAATATGACAGCTTTTGTTTGAGTCCCAGAAAGAATGTTACACAGAAGGTCAAAGCTTTGTCATTTAAGAGTGCAGAGTAGAAATACTTTAAGTTGCAGGGAGAACTGCCTGAATATCCAAATTATGTCTTCACATTAAGAGAGTTTAAAACTACTTACATAAAGAAGAGGTAGGGACAGAAACATTCTATGAATTTTTTAACTTTGGATTTTTATACCAAGTGCAGACATGATTGCCTAAATGACTCCTTCCACTGCTGTGATTTTATGACTGCTTGAGTCATGCTCTGATTACAGTTTCTCTATAGAATTATACCCCAGTGAGGATGAGAACTCTATTCTTTTTTTTACTACCTGCTTTTCCTAATTGGGCACTGGCTGGATGCATATGGAATGAAACACATAGAATTCTTGGATAAAATGATCTCTGAGCTGATCCTTGTTCTCTGGAAATGTTGGCAGTTACAATTGGAGAGAGACTAGTTGATAAAACTATTACATATTGTATATATTATGTTCTATGAAAGTGTGCATTAGAAGACATTTCCGTCTAAGGTATTATGATTAATAGCTTCATTACCCAAGCTGCAATTTCTTGAGTCCTTAAAAGGCTAGTACTTTATTCCAGGGTGGATTTGATTTAAATCAAACTGATTTAATTCACGATTTAAATCACAATTTAAATCATTAGTCAGTAAGGCTTGATTTAAATCATAGTTTTCTACATAAAGACTAATTCTTGCTGATATAACTTTAATATGCAAGTAGATGAAGATTATTAGAATAACAACTTTTCATATTAGTTTTTTTATCCCCAGTTTAATAGGTTAATCATTCATATTTGGACAACTTTTCTGTTGTACTTAGGAAGGAGAAAAATAATCATTACCTTAATAATAAAAATTTAAATAGATTTATTCAACTGAAACAATAACATTACAGCATATGTTATTAGATAAACAAACATCCATGTTTGTTAACTAATTTGGCTAAACAAAATATATATATTTTAAGAAACTTAGACTGTCAGCCCAGCCTACACATGAAAAACTTAAATACTGTCCTCTGTAGTTCACTCGTCATCTTCATCTTCTTCTTTGTTCATAATCTGGAAAAGGAAAACAAGCTTTCCTGCTTTATCAGGTCTCAAACGATTTCTCAATTTAGAATGAATGAGTCCAAAGGAAGAGAATATTCTTTCAACGCCTGCAGAAGAAGCTACTGCTGTTAAAAGTGAAATCATAACTTGAACAGTCTCTAAATCCAAGTGCTTAAGTGACTTCCACCAGTTCACTGGTGTTACTTTCTTTAAAATATCTTCAGCAAACATATACTTTTTGAATGGTTCCCCCTTAGCTTTGAAGTTTATTATAGTTGGCATTACAGATGGATGATTGCTGGATACCCATGTCATAGCTAACTCCTCTTCTTCAGCACTTAAGTTTTGACCCTGGTACTGGATATTGACAATATTTTCCAAAAAATGAGCTAGTGACAGTACTTGTCCCATTCGTTTTTTTAATGCTTGTAATTTAATTCTGTCCATGTGTAGTTCTGTTTTTAAGTGTTCACTCAGTTCCTTCCAAATTTCAACAGCATCAGCAATAAAACAGCTATTTTTCTGTATTTTGTTTAAAGCTTCAGAGATGGGTTTCAGGTTGCTCAGCATACATTCAACATTTCTCTTAAGCCCAATGTTGAGGATTTTGGCCGTGACAGTGCCATCTATTTTATCTCGATTTTGTTCACAAACTGTCATCAGAATAGGCCAGTTCTTGATATACTGCTCAAAACAGTCCACCACAGAGTTCCATCTAACATCTTGTGGGAGCGTTAGCTTGGTTCCACCCATCCTTTTCAGAGCTGCTGCAGCAAAATGATTGTTACGGAAGTATTTAGCAATTTCAATATTAGTCTTTATTTCTGGAACACTTAAGTCTTTGGCAAAGAGGTGCAGCAAATGAGCACTGCAACCATATGTTATTAGCTTTGTATTCCCTTCCTGCTCTTCTAAATTTCTTCTCATCTTGGATACATTTGCAGCATTATCTGTGACCAAACTGCGTACTAGACATTTGAATTTTTGTTCACATGTTATTATAGCTTTTACTGCCACTTATTGTAAGTATTGTGCTGTGTGCGCATTTCCTGATGTATCAATTGTTTGTGCAAGGAAGACTTTCCCTTCTTCTGTTGTTATACAAGCACATACAATAGGATCATTGTGGACATTACTCCACCCATCAATACTTAGGTTAACAATTTTCTACCCTCCAGAGCTGTTGCACATTGCTCCATTTCTCTGTCATACACTTTATCCAGCAGTTTCCCTGCAACATCTGCTCTGCTGGGTGGACTGTATCCTGATCTCAGTGACTGAACCTTATTCATGAAATGTGGGTTCTCAGTCAGATGGAAAGAAGAGTTCGTTGCATAAACAAACTGGGCAATTTTTTCATCAATTTATTCTTTTTCTAATCTGCTAGTTTTTATCACAAACTTATCTATGGTGGCTCCAGGAGGGAAGGATTTTTTCTTTCTTTTAGGTGATAGTGATATGTGGCTGTGGGTGTCTGATGATGATGAAGCACTAACCTGGATGGATAACTCTGAAACTGTAGAACAGGAGTATGGTGATCTTGAAGGTGGATAGTTTCCAGAATCCATCAATTCCCCTAAACAAAAAAATCAATGCTGTTATTTTATTGTTTATACAATTTCTGCTTATTGTACACAGCACTGCCCCAAAAGGAATATTTGCTTTTCTTCATAACTGTACCAAATGACAGTACCATGCAGTAATAATAAGAAATATAATTTTGCTCAAACATGACAATTCAAGGCAGTCTTTAGAAATATTATATGATTCAATAAAAATGTTTACCAACCTGAAGATCCTGCCTGTTCAAATGTGTTTCTTTGGTCATCTTCATCACAGCACTTCTCATGATGTTTCCTCATTCGGACCACCAGGCCTTGCATTTCTTTGTCGCAGTGTTTGCATTTTGCACGCATGCCTGCCTTACCGATAGATAAAGGAACTTCATTAAAATATTGCCAAACTGGGTCTCTTTTACGGTCTGCTGCCATTATAGGTTTTTTTCTCCAAGGAAAGAATGTGATAAACCTCAGATCATACATACAAAAAGATCCAAAGACTTGTCTGTCTGTGGCTGTGCAGTATTGTGCTCAGAAAGTTTCACTTTCATTTTGTACTGCTTGTCTGCTTCCCCTCCCTCCTCACACTTAGTTTCACTTTCTTCTTGTACAGATCTATTCCACTCCAAACAATCAGAAAAAATATTGTTTCTATTCTATTCACTGAACTTCTTGAAACTTAGCACTGAAGGGGTTGATTCTGTATTCATAGGTTTGTAGAACAATAGGATTAAGGTCTTTTTCTCAACTCTGTTCATGTTATAACATTTTTGCTGTGAAGAAGAGGCATGTGATCTCTGCTGAGTCAAATTCAGTTTTGAGAACTGCAAAAGTAAACCAAGCATCTGTGATAATATCTTGTAGGCAGAGAAACTGCCCAATAATCTTACAAAAACCTCTGGAAGAGCATGACATTGTGAATGGATTAATGGAATTTATTTACCAAAAAAATTAAACATAGCCTTATTCTACATAATTAAAAAACTAATCTTTATTTCATGATGGAATAACCTTTGGATGGTTTTCCTCAAAAAGCATTTTATTTAAAAAAATCCGATTTAAATCAAAAAAATCCGATTTAAATAAAAAAAATCCGATTTAAATGAAAAAAAATCCGATTTAAATAAAAAAAATCCTATTTAAATAAAAAAAATCTGATTTTTTTTTTTTTAAAAAAAATCATTGATTTTTATCCACCCTGCTTTATTCCTATCAAGTATGACCCTAGATGCAGCTGACTGATTATCAAGACTTAGAAAAATCATACATCCTGCTTCTCTTTTGTTGGGGTCTCCTGAAACAGTTTGTAATTTGTGAAATTCTAAAAGTTTTTGTTTTTGGTTAGCATTTCCTTAGAAATGCTGCTTTAATCAGGGAAGTAATTTTCAGTTGTACAGTCTAGAAAAGATCAAAAAGAAAATGGTGATGCTCCATGAAATATTTTTTATTACCCTTCTTCTCACACATGCACATCTTGAACAATAACATGAATAAAACTGAATGAAAGCTCACTGTCTTAATGGTTTTTTTGAAGAATGGGTAAATATAAGTTTGACAGCCATGAAGAGTTTGTTTTGTTGAATGGCATATATATTTTAGTCAGTAAATAAATAATCTATATGTTCATAACTTTTATATGCTATTGGATTAATACTGTAAGACATCCTTCACCTGAAAGATTCCTCCCAGATATGTTGTAACTACAATATTCACAATTTCTAGCTAATTTAGCTGGATTGACTGGCAATTTTGGAAACTGTAGTCCCAGCATAACTAGAGACCATTAGGTTGGATAAGGAAGTTGTAAGGACATGCAGACATTGTCATTTTAATTCTTAAAGCTTTTGACTTATGAAATTTGTGTGAGATTTGTTGCCTTTCTGGAACAGCAGTTGATATAAATATTACATTTTAGAGAAATCTAATGCTACGTTAGCTATTCTTTTACATTTGTCATGCTAAATGTTAAAGAACTTTATATTAAAATATTATTCCTTACATTGAAAATGAAAGTTTGTGGACCTTCAAAACTATTTATACAAAACAACAAAGAAAGAATCAGCCAGCTGTCCTTTGTAATATTTCAGTCTACAAGGAAAATGCAAGTGTTACTCAGGTTCATGTGACAACTGTACTTTCCAAGTTCATTGGCCCACATTAACAGCAATATTAACATCACCATGATTTATTGCATAAACAGATATATAATTACCATGCTAATGTCAGGCCCACATAACTCGTAGAAAGGAAAGTTACTACTTTAAAACTAATTATAGGTCACAAAGGAATAGCTGGCAAGCAGATCAACCATTCAGCCATGCAGCATCAATGGAACTGGCTGTGAGGCCTGCAGGTATTCAGCAGCATGCCTATTGGGATGAAAGTGACTGCAAAAAGTGGTTGTATCTTCCTGCCATCAGTGGATTGGTAGGCCGCAGGTTATGCAGACCTGCTAATGTACATCCATCATAACTGTAGATCATTGTGCCATGCTTATATAAGTAGATATTTTCTGGCCTTACCCTACATTCAAATCAATACCAGAATTTAAAAAAAAACCCACGAAAGAACAACTATTCTGAACAGCAATGATAAAAGAGAGGAAGGCAGAAGATTGTGTGAAGAATACTCCCATTTTATTTGTGCTAATTTTATTTTTTAGTTCAAGTATTGACAAAAGAGGCTTACAATAAGTACAGGAAGGGCAAATAAGAAAGGGCAAATTCCAATAGTAAATTTTTATTAATAAAACTAGATAAGAATGATTAACCTGTTGGGAATACCCTAAAAAATTATTCCAGAGTATTCTCCTCAACTATTCAGAACAGTTGGGGTAGAAAAAAAATGAGGAAAAGGCCTATTACATAATTTTTACTAAAAAATAAAAAACAGAATCAGTTACAAACACATCCAGGACTTTGGTAAATGTTCAGTTGTGATTTAAAATTCATTGACCTTCAATTATACTTGCTATATAAATCATAAATTTCTGTATAAGAAGACGGAATACAATTCTATGAATTGTACTCCTAATAAACCTTATACATATGAAAGGATATGCTTTGAGAGTGCCCGGTATGTATAAATGGGCATAAATGAACTATGAAAAGTACCCATTTTTACTATTCATTATTATCTGCACTTGGAGATTACACATTCAGTTACTTTCATTTGGATTGTTTTACACAAAGCACTTCAATAATTCCATCTAAGATAGTAGTGAACTATTTTCAAAAAAAGAAAGCTGGATAACAGACTCTCACAACCTTTCATATTTGGTACCTTTAAGATATATTTCTACTGCGGCCTCTTAATTCCCAGATAGCATATGATCTTCAGATTCTGAATGTAGTATTGTGAAGGCTAAATTAATAAAAGTGTTTTCTGTGAAGATTACCACTGTTTTACTTTATATGGTGTGCATAAGAAGCACATGTATTTGATGAAGACAACCACAGCAGATTCATGCACTAATGGAATTAGTTTGGCTCTTTCTTCCTGCAGGGTGATGTTGAGTTTTACAGACATAAATATCTTTTTCTAATGCATTTTTTCTCTGAGGTTTCAGATAAATAATTTTGTTTTTTTTTTAAATCAATTCTATGTATGGTGAATATTATTTCACAAGTTTTTTTATTAGCATTTCTGAATAAAAAAAACCATTTGTACATATAGCAATCTATACACATGGATTCTATATTGCTTCCTCAGTGTTTTATTCAATGTTTATTAGGTGTGTATTTTGTAGAACACGCTTCAGATTGAAAATAACTTCTGTGAAAAATCAGTGCATGATTTCCCTATGAATGTGATGAAAAACCTTCCTATTCCTAATCTTGTTCATTCAAAATCAGTTCAAATAGAGGATCACATACAGCCCTTTTGTAAGTGAGGGTGTTATAACCAAGGGATGGTGGTGAGGTTATTGATGAGCTGTGGTGCCGCAATGGTTAGAATGCAGTATTGCAGGATAACTCACTATTCACTGCCAGGAGTTCAATTCTGACCAACTCAAGTTGACAGCATTCCATCTTTCTGAGATCAGTAAAATAAGGACCCAGATTGTTGGGGGCAATGTACTGACTCTGTAAATCACTTAGAGAGAGAGAGGTGTAAGTTGCTACTATTACTTGCTGATCTTTTTTTTTAGTTTGAAGATGGCAAATCCAAGCACAGTGGAACCTTTGGTTGCGAACGCTCCTATTCTTCACCAAATTGGGTGGCGAACAAAAAATCCACCCCATTTTTGAATCTGGTCATGATTCAAAAATCGGCTGTGCAAACAAACTTGGCGTGGAAAGATTCCCTTTTCGCGCTGATTTCCCCTTTGGCAACATTTTGTTTGACTGCATGCATGTGCAGTTGGTCGTGCTTCCGGACATGACCAAATTGAGTCCGGGATCAGACACAACCGGAGTCCGGGATCAGATTACGGTCCCGGCCCGAGGCTCCACTGTATGTGCATTCATGTCTTTATTTTATTATTTTTGTGGCCCTGGTAGTATATTTAGTGTAACTGTCAAACATAATATATGTATCAAGATAAGATATAGCCTAGATAGTGGGAAGGTGCACACTTCTCTTTTCTCCCTACATAGTCCTTTAAACATGGTCAAAATCTTGAAGTTTCTCAAGATGGTCTGAAATCAAAATTACTACCATTTCTAGTAATCAGAAATAGAGTTTGAAATCAAAGTTTTGATAGACACGGAAAATCTCCCTGGCAATGTGAACACTATTTTTAAAGACCATACCTGGAAAATTGTGTGCAGTTTGGTCACCAGGATATACAAAAGATGTTGAGACTCTAGAAAGAGTGAGGAGAAGCGCAACAAAGATGATTAGGGGACTGGTGACTAAAATATATGAAGAACGGTTACAGGAATTGGGTATGATATGAAGGACTAGGGGTGATATGATAGTAGTGTTCCAATATCTAAGGGGATGCCACAAAGAAGAGGGGGTCAACTTATTCTCTAAAGTACCCAAAGGCAGAACACAAAGCAATAGATGGAAAGTAATCAAGGAGAGAACCAAGCCAGAACTAAGGAGAAATTTCTTGACAGTTATAACAATCAATGGAATGACTTACCTGCCAAAGTTCTGGTGCTCCAACACTGGAGGTTTTTAAAAAGAGACTGGACAGCCATTTGTCTGAAATGGTATAGGGTCTCCTTTTGAGCAGGGTGTTGGACTAGAAGACCTCCAAGGTCCCTTCCAACTCTGTTATTCTGTTAATTGTAAGTAGGGTTAGATAATAGATTATTAGCTTATTCATCCTCTGAATGTTTTGAATGGAAAAGTCTCCAGTATCCATTATTTGACCTTTTGGCATATCAGAAAATAGATGAATACTAATGACAGCTGATTTTCTTATGGGCAAAGAGTTGCATGAATGAACATGTTTGCTTTGAAAATACAGTTCTGCCTTCCAAAACTCTCAAGCTTCACTTAGAGTAGCTAAACTTCACAACATCTTCTATTGTCAGTACATGACAACATTATTTCTCCAAAGCAAATAATTGCAAAGAATTATATTATAAAAGGGTGGCATATAAGTTATATTATAAAAAGTTATAAAAGATGGCAACTAAGAATATCCCTTTGTAAATAAGAACAGCTTAACCTACTGACAAAAGGGCATCAAGCTATCTCTGGATCACTGCAGTTTTTATTAAGGAGTTTATATGAGACATAATCACTTTGTTTTCTATCTGAGCTAAATTCAGTACTATAAAAGCCCAGGGTCATGTGTTGTGGTTAAGTAGGAAGTAGAAATTGAGTTGGGGAGGGGGGATTCCCCACAAACAAGAGCTCCCACTGAAAGTAATTAGAAACAGCTTTTTAGCTGTTGCTTAGCTGTGCATTTGGAATATTATATTCATTTCAGTATAACATGGAAGGAGATAAGCAAGGGCAGAATTGCTTCAGGAAAAACTGTATTCAATTTATTAGGTAAAGGAGGGTTCAAGCCATCTTCTGAAAACATGGCTGTTCCTGTTGTTTAAGGATTTAGTCTTCATGTAATGAAAATTGAACACTGTCTTGGCCCCTGATTGGTGGTAGCATGTGAAAAGAAAAAGACATTTTAAATTTTATCTTGAAGATAATTCTTGCTTTTACTTCTTTTAGCTTTATGATACCCTTTAATTGGTTGTCTTGTGGCTCTACTACTAGGTCGTAGATCTGGTGATTGAAATATGGTTATACTCAGAACTATCATTATGTTTACTGTCCACAGGTGGTACTAGAGCAGGGGTGTCAAACTCAATTTCATTGAAGGCCACATCAGGGTTATGTTTGACCTCGGAGGGCCAGGGTGGGCGTGGTCAGCATGACATCACTCATGTTTGGTGTACCTGTGGTGGCCCGAGAGTTCTGCTTGCGAAAATGGACTCCCAAGCTCTGTTTTTGGCTGTGACAGCCTCCTGCAACCCTCTGCCAGTGAAAATGGGGCTGGAGGACCATGCATGGCCCTTGTGAGCTCCATTTTGGGCTGTGACTATATCCTGCAACCATCTGCCAATGAAAACTGAGCTTTCAAGGGCCGCACGTGGCCCTCCTGAGCTGTATTTTCGCTGGCAGAAGCACCACAGGGTGGTCCTTTGCTGTTTCCAGATCTAAAAACCCCACAGGCCAGATCCAGCCATTGAGCTTTGAGTTTTACACCCCTGTACTAGAGTGAGAGAGGGTATTTTTATTTTCAGTTTATAGATAAAGGTTGGGAGCCGAACCTGGTAGGAAAGAAGAAAAGAAAGGTAAATAGGCAAAGACAAATACCAATGTTTTGCCAAAAATGGAAGTCCAGCTCCAGTCATCTGTTTGTTACCATGTTCTTGTTTACAATGAAGTCTGAAAAGTAAGAAAAATAGAAGTGACTGCCACTTCTCAACTGACACCAGTTCCACATGTGCTTGTGTGATGCTAATACAACTGTTTTGTATTTTAGGTTGTTGGATTCTCACTTAAAATGGAAGTTGACATTAATGGAGAGGCCAGATCTATGCTAGCCCCCCTCCCCTTGCCTATCTCTGAAGTGAGTGCTACAAGCAAAACAGACAACGAGAAACCTCGCTGCTCCAGCACTCCATGCTCACCAATGCGCCAGACTGTTTCAGGTTACCAAATCCTCCATATGGATTCTAACTACTTGGTTGGCTTCGCTACTGGAGAGGAGCTTCTGAAATTAGCTCAAAAGTGTACTGTAGAAGAACAGAATAAAGTTGAAATGATAGGGCCTACTTTGCGCTCCAAACAGCTTGATTCAGGACTTTCTCGTTCTTCCCGAGTGTGCAAAGCCAGAAGCAGATATTACCAGCCTTATGAGATCCCAGCGATCAATGGCCGTAGAAGGCGACGGATGCCCAGCTCAGGGGATAAATGCAGCAAGCCACTACCTTATGAACCATACAAGGCATTTCATGGTCCTTTGCCTCTCTGCCTTTTCAAAGGTAAAAGAGCTCACTCAAAATCCCTAGACTACCTCAATTTAGACAGAATGAACATCAAGGAACCGGCTGATACAGAAGTGCTTCAGTATCAGCTCCAGCACCTCACCCTGAGAGGGGATCGTATGTTTGCTAGGAACAACACATGAACATAAACCATCCTTTGTTCTTCACTGCTTCAAGATTGTCTATACAATGTAGGCGGTCATGCACTTGGTACCTGGTTGGATCAGAAAAGTGTTTTGTTAGACCATAGCATAGGAAGATGAGGTGTGTGTTTGTGTGTATGTTTGTGCATGTATGTATGCGTGTGCAGATGCGTGCGTGGAAACTACATGGAAAGAGGAAGGAGTACTGAAAAATTCTGACCAGAAATTTATTTGGAATACTGTAACAAAACAAAACATTTTGCACATGGATACCTGAAATTTATGGCAATTTAACACTCAAAAATTGATGTAATGTGAATTGTGTTTCTGACTGAGCTTGCTGTAAGAATTTACTCATGGATAAGCACTGAAATACATTATTTAATATTAATCATATGTACATATGCAATGAGTT
The DNA here is from genome assembly GCA_023653725.1 of Bungarus multicinctus. NCBI lineage: Eukaryota > Metazoa > Chordata > Lepidosauria > Squamata > Elapidae > Bungarus > Bungarus multicinctus. Next base: position 229,647,982 of record CM042834.1, on the reverse strand, counting down.
TTGCATTATAGGACAAAATTTCACAAAAACCATGTGTTCTTTAAAATAATCCAGTTTGTACTCACTGTAGCTGGATTTGCACTGGTAAGAAAAGAAAAGAAAAAAATTGCTAATGAAATTAAGCCTCAGTACTTACATTACTAGAGCTGACTGTTTTTAAATGTATAATTGAATTACTACTTGCATTTCAAACTAATTTCAGTGTAAAATTTTTTTTAAAAATCCTAAAATGTGTTTTGAAGAAAAAAATAACTGAAAGAAAACCACTGACTTTAATTTTGTATGTTTTTTTAAATAATTATCTTAACACAGAAACCTTTATAGTGTGTACTGTATGTATGAATATAGATATATGTGTGTATATGTATGCATGCGTATGTAGGTATGTACACATACCTACATATATGCATACACATATATAACATGCATACATGCACAAATGCTGAAAACTGCATTTGCATTTTTGATATTCAGCATTTAGATTTTACAGTAACAGTACTATATAGGTCTGACAGGAGGTTGTGACATTTTAGCACTGCATTTGAACATTCCAATTTATTTACAGCACTGATGATTACAACTTTGTCTTGTTTTGTTTTTCTTGAAAAGCTTTTCAGGCTATAACTAAATTATTAATTTCTCCAAATGTACCGGTGTAAATCATCTCCAAACAAATCATATTTTACATTTTAATATTTATTATTATTGTTACTCTCTTTTAAGATATGCTGCTTATTATTGAAAGAGTGTGCAATCATGTTCTTGATCTGTAAGTTATTTAGAAGTGAAAACTTAACTCTTGTGGATACAGTAAGGAATGTTTAAATTGTTTATGAAACAGAAGCCTTTTTAAAACCATTCCTTGCACAGATTTGATTTACTTGGAATAGACTTGTCTCTTAAGAAAGAATACAAAGAGCATATGCTTTGAAAGCGTAAGGGTTGTCTCTTCTTTGACATCTTGTACAAAAATTGTGCTCAATTAGCAGTGCATAAAATATGGATCAGGTTTGTTTCACTTGAGAAGATGCTTGAAATTTTTACAAGTTGCACTGCTGTATTATAGTGAAAATTGATTCCCTAAGTAACTACTTTGCATGGCCTTCTAGTGTAAACAGAAGAGTACTGTCCAATGCCAAAGAAAGAATTTTTACATTTATTGATTAAACATAAATAAATATTAATTGATTTTATTTATGAAGCAACATTGACTAGAAAATTAAAGGGTAATATCCATACTTATCTATCGCCCTTGGTATGTTTTGCTCTTTTAAAACTTGGAAAGAAAATCTGACTGATTATACATCATTTTACATTCTTTCCTAAAAATGTACATGTATTATAAATGTTACATTGATTTTATATATTTTCATATATATTGTAGACCCTGACACAGAAAAGGAATTTAGTTTCCATATTTCAGAAACTATGACATGGAATCTACTACACATTTAATATTTAGAGAACTGCTAAAATCTAGTCATTTTCCTTGCCATTGTGATAACAGAAACAGGTGCATTTGCGTACAGCTCACTCTATAATGAGTTTTCTCTGTGATTTTCTTTTTCTCTGAGAAAAAAATGCCCATTGGAAACAAATGGCCATGGTATATGCATGAATCTGTTTTTTGTTATGGTGTGCAATGAATATCCTCATTTTGGGAGCTAGATTTAATACATATAAGAAAAGCCTCACATTTGTTATTATTAAGTTTGCTTATAAAGTAAATGATTGGCCTCCCTTTATCTGGCTTTTGACCTATTTTCTTGAAAAAAAATGTTTTTAATATTTTAATTAGTTTTAATTTCTACAATTATGTGCAACTCTTAAGTCAGTTCTCTGGCTTAATCAGCCCATTGCTGACAGTCTATGGGATAAAAGTGGGAAAACACAATTTTGACATGTTTTCCCTATTATTTTTAAGAATTGCTCTAAAAATTATTTAAGCCATAACACATCAATTTCTTGTCTTGTATGAAAATCTTATTTCAGTTATTGAATTGATTGCTTGAAGTTTTCTCTTTTATTATTGTTTTAAAGAGTTTTTGAGAGTTGGGCAACATAAGCTTTTAATGCTAAATTAATACATTCATTTTATTAGATAACTTACCTTGAAATACATATTGAATGATGATTTACCAAGAAAGTAAAACCTGAATGGAAAATTATGACTTGAAGTCTTTTTACCAAGTAGTCATTCATTGAGTTCAGTATTTTATATGTGGATTTATACAGACCAATCACAAGCCATATACTAGGTACATAGAGAGCATGATTCCATACTTTGTTGCCCCTTTCATGTGAACTCCTTCTCTTCTTGTTTCCCACAAAACATTTGTGGTGGCAAGTATTTCATAATTTTTCAGTAAAGACATGAGACATTTGGGGGGGGAGGGGGGCTAAAACATTAACAAACTATTGAAGTACACTAGGAATATTGATTTTTTTTTCCTCTGTAGCAGGATTTCTTTATGAAAAATGTCATTTTTTACCTAAGTAAAAGATATTCATAGAACTGAGGTGGAATGAGGAGAAAATGCCTTGCATCCCAATATCTGGTGAAGTTTGAAGTGTTCTTCATCACAGAGAGGAGCTTTTGTGTAACTTGGTTGGTCTCCTTTATACTTTGCCAAATTAAAGGCGAGTGGAGTGGTGACCTTGATCAAATATAGTTATGTTTATGGCAAAAGCAAAAAAACCATTATTTTCAACATACGAGGACTCCTATCTTGTATTACAATATTAGAATATCAAGCTTGAGAGGGAGAAGCAAATGCAAGAGATTTTTGAAATGTTGCCAATTTCTAAATTATTTTTAAAATTCCAAAATTCTAAAAAGTTTTTAAATTTTAAACTTTTTTAAAAAGTCACTTGCTACTTTTTTCTATTTTATTAACAAAATATCTATCCTGCCCCAATCCAGACAAACCTGGCAGTGAAAAACAGGAAAAATACATAAAAACAAACCCATTTTTTAAAAAAGAAATCATTAATATGTTAATGCTCACTTATGATGATATTCTCATATATAGGCAAATAAATTAATTCAAAATTTCCATAGCATCTCTAGCTAAATCTGGGGTAGCAATATTTTATTTATATGCCAGCTTTCCTCCAGCACTCATGGCGCACATATACAACATTTCCTTCTCTTAATTTACTCTACATTGTAATAGGTCCATTATTCTTGCAAGAGTTATCTATTATCTGTAATTTGACACGTCATTTGATCAAGGCAAAGAGTGGAAATCTGTTCACAAAGGAAACATGCAACCTCATCAGACTATTCACTGGCTTCCAAACCCTTTTTGCTGCTAATTACCAACAATTATTAAACCTCAATATAGCTTCTAAACTTGTAGACAAGATTTTAAAGAACTTAAAAGGACTAATACCCTCTTAAACAATATACCGATGGACTAAGCGCTTTCATAATTCAGAAATTACTTATTACAATAACTGTTAGTCATATTAGAAATATAGCATACATGTCATCTGATCAAACAGTTATCATAACATATTTTACATAATAACTTCTTAAACATAAGACTATAAGAAAAAATACTTGTGTGCTTACACCAGTCTTTCAAATGCTCTCTTTTATTACCATAATCAGAGATTTTTTAAAAAAATGCTCCATGGTTATTCCTCTTGAAGTTTCTTTACATCATTTTCATGGTATTTTTTTAAAAGAATAGCAAAATTTCTGCTTGCACATTAAAATAATCAGCTAAATCTCAGCTTTTTTATACTTTTTGCAAAGTCTGAAATGATAAGCATATTTATGACAATATTTTTGCTACAATCATAAACAAGAAATGCAACTCTAGCAATAATACAAGATTTGCTGATATGGTTGAGCAATGATGAGTCTGATAAAATATGGAAATCCAGGGAAGGAGTATTCATAAAAATTAAATACGACATATATATACAATGTGAAGATATTCTAGTGAATTAGCCAAAGAAATGAACAATTGTACCTCCCTTAGTTCAACTTAAAAGGAAAACTCAGTAATGATTTTTTTTTCTGATTTATCTTTGCTTCAGCCTGCAGAACTCCAGACGATTTGTTAATATTTAACAAATATTTTTTTAAAAATTAAAAAACAATAAAATAGAATAAGAGAATGTTTCCAAAATATACGTATATTGCACCAGTGTTTCCAAAACTCAGCAACTTTTAAGATGTTTAGACTTAAACTCCAAACTTTCTCAGCCAGTTAGAAAATTGTGGAAGTTGAACCACATATACATTGCTGAGGTAGAGAAACACTGCATTAGACTGTAGGTGCTGATGGCTTCACAGCTAAGTACCAAAAAAACCCCCAGAAATGCTAGACTCTTAATCATCTTCAGGAAGAGCCCAAGTATGGGAGGGCATATTCTCTTTGAAAAAAAGATGTCCTGTAAGAAAGAACTTCCCATAAAAATTATTCAGAATTGGGTTTTCTTCCGCAGCACCAGTTTGCAGATGGGGGCCCTATCTTTAAGAATCACTGTCCAAAAGCTATGTAAAAGTACTACACAACTTAACTTCGTAAACTGTTTCAGCAGTTTAATTCAACTGAGTCACCATCTAATTTAACAACTTATTGAAACACTTATCTTCCTTACCATACTCTTTCCTAGATAGTATAGGACAGGGGTAGGGAACCTTGGCTCTTTTATCACTTATGGACTTCAACTCCCAGAATTCCTGAGTGAGCCATAAAAGGTTCCCCATCCCTGGCCTACTGGTTTTTCAGTTATGGGTGAAATCAATTTTTGACTGGAATGGGATTGTTTGATATACAAATGTAGGACATATAAAGAATATATAAAGAATATGTCCTACATTTGTATATTAAACAGTCCCATTCCAGTCAAAAATTGATTTCCCCCACAACTGAAAAACCAGTAGGCCAGGGATGGGGAATCTTTTATGGCTCACTCAGGGATTCTGGGAGTTGAAGTCCATAAGTGATAAAAGAGCCAAAGTTCCCTACCCCTGGTATAGGAAAATAGAAACTCTTCGAATTAGGCAATCATAATCTATTTGGGAAGGGCAGTCTCAGTATTAAGCCATATATTGTAATATACTGAATACTTATGCCATAAGTATCCATTTGTTGTGCTTTGTGTTTTGCTTCTACACTCTCTTGAAACGCTTATTACTAAATTCAGATTCAAAGCCTTGAGTCTCAAAAGAATTCATTGGGTGCTTTGGGTAGACATATGTGATTCTTTTTAAGTTATTTCATTGTTTTTAAAGTTATTCAACATGACCCCACAGCTGGAGTACTTTTTTTTTTTTTCAGGGAAAGGATGCATTTAGCTTTTAAGTAGAAACCTAGAGATTTCTTGATAGGCCCAAGAAGTGGCTAAGCTAGGACAAAAACTAAAATTGCTTTAATGTATATATAAATTAAAGACAATATTTTCCTGTCACATTAAAGTATGCAGTTTTATAGCAAAATTCTGTAAGGATCTGCAAATTCTGGAAGTCACACAAAGGACATATTAGCAAGACTTCAAAAGTGAAAAACCCCATCCCACCACCAAAAACAAGCTATATCTACTTTATAGAAACAAAGAGATTTAATTACAGAGCCATTATTGATGACAGGGAAGGTGTCAGGAAACTCTGTACTTTGATATAGATGAAGTCATAAAAAAGATAAGCACATGTATTAGAAAAATACAAACTAAGCAATTTCTTATCTTTACTGTGCTATGTGCCAGTCTGTACCAACGGCAGAAATTTTTCTATTTTCCTATACTATCTAGGAAAGAATATGGTAAGGAAGGGGAAGAGTTTCAATTGGTTGGTTAAATTATATGGTGATTCAATTGAATTGAACTGCTGAAACAGTTTACAAAGTCAAGTTGCACAGTACTTTTACATAGTTTTTGGACAGTGATTCTTAAACGGGGGTAATTATTCAAGGGGGTAATTTGGGCATATACTGTGGGTAATGGATCAATTTGTGATTGCTTGTTTGCGAGTCCCCAGTTTGGGACTGCTGCTGCTGAGACTCTTGTGTGAAAGAAGAGTTTGTTGAACTGGAGGGTAATGACATTCAAACCTGGGAAAAGAAATATTTTGGACAACAATTTAACAAGCACTGTTAAGAAAAGCTACAGCAACGTGTCACTTTTGCTGCTTCAGTGATCTTCTAAACATTAATTAGATGCTTTTCAACAACTTCTGAACTGCTACTACTGAATTAAATAATGTTCCTTGTTTCTTTAAAAAATTTGGTGTGGCTGTTTCTTTAAATAGGGCATATAATTATATATCTGAACTTCAGTGTTTTTTAAATACATCATTATTGCTATAGTTTTATCATATCAGTCCATTTGTTTTGTTATACTGAATTCATAATTTCCTGTTCCTTTCTTGAATATTCAGGTTCTGAATCTTGTCTATCTTATCAAAGGTATAGCACTGAAATATCTTGAACAACATAGCCATGAGATGGCATCAAAATTTTAAACAAGCATCAATTTATTCAATAGAAGACTATTTAAAACCAGAGGACCTGCAGCAGAAGAAAGCTGCTACACTACCAGTTGAGCCCATAAGAAAGAAGAGAGGAAGTGAGAAAGACATATCTGAATTTCTTCCCTCTTCCATATATTTCCAACAGCTGTGGGTTTCCTTACCGAGTCCAGTGGAGAGACTTCTTTGATTAAATGAGCCAAGCTTGAGTTAGTAGAAAAAAATGTGAATCAATTTGGTGAGCCATTTCTAAAGGGCAAATTTGGAAACAATTTGACCAGAAGTTTCAAATTCCCAGCTCACGGGGCCATGTGCTGGTCCCGCCCTCTCCCGGTTTAGCAAAGGGGGAAAAATCCCGATATACCTACTTTTTCGGAACATGTCTAACAGAGAGAAAATATGTTCTAGGTTTGTAAATGTTTTGGTTGAAAGAACATAGGCAGAAGAAAAAAACCCAACTTTGAATTCAGTTAATGATTAATGCACAGTCTTGATAATGTAGAATATGATGTACAAATTACAACTCATTTGGAATTGAATAGCTATATTTTTCTATGTTTAACAGTAATAAAAATAATGAAATCATAATATTCTATTCTGAATTGTAATAATAGTCTTAGTGATAGTGGTAATAATCATAATTATAAACAACTTCAATATGAAGGCAATTCATCTGTTAGGCCAACTGAAGATTCAAAACAACATGCAAGGTTTTGAATTTCCAAGAATTCTTAATAAGGCAAGATAGTTAAAAACCCAGGAAAAAGAAAACTCTACCACAAATTTATTTCAGATACATTAGTTGTATTCTACATTGTATTAATGCCTTCAAATTGAGCTAGGAACTATTGTACTTAAAATTGTTAATAAAATTATTAACAATTAGAGTTAAAAAAGGAAACAAAAGAAAATTAGTTACATTTATTATTATAATGTGCGTATTATTTCATAGAATCATTGAACTAGAGAGTTGGAAGGGGTTACAAGGATAATCTAATATAATGTATCTAGTGTATAAGAAAACTATTTAAACCATGAGTGTCAAATTTGTGGCGTCATATTGCCATCATGTGACATATTGCAATGTTTTTTCCCTTTTTGTGGAGCTGGGTGGACGTGGCCTGTGCATGATACATCCGTCCCGCGGGCCATCAGTTTCACACCCCTGATTTAAACCATCTATGAGAGGTGGCATCCAGCCTCTATAAACTCCAGAGATGGAACACTCACAACATTTGTTTTATCCACTGTTTTATCGATTTTATCAGGTAGTTTTTTCTTAAAATTAGATAAAATAGGTGTCTGCAAAACGTATATCATCATGCAACACATTAAATATAAAAGGTGCACATATATGTACACACAAATACACTAAAACAAACAAGTGATAGTACAAGATCAAAGAATATTACCCAGACTTACCCAGCATAGAATCCTTGCATCACCCTTACATAAATCTATCTAACATGCCTGCTTCTCAGTAAAGCAGATAGACCAACACAGTTCAATTTAATTTATTTGATTTAGCTGCTTCCCAACTCAAAATGACTTTGGGTGGCTCACAATGTAAAAACAAAGTATACTATTAAAAGCCCCAATAACAATAGATAAGGCAAAATAACAAAATGGCCTTTAACCAGTTTAGCCTAATAGTTAAGGAACCAGGCAGAAACGAGGTTGTGAGTTCTAGTGTCAGCCTAGGCATGAATGTGGTTGGGTGACTTTGGGCCAGTCATTCTTTCTTTGTCCAAGTAGGAAAATAGGAGGATGAAGGAGTATCGAGTATGTTTGCCACCTTTAGTTACTTAAAGATGAGAGTTTAAACATTGAATAAATAAACAACAGAAGGGGTTCCAACTACCATAGCCCAGAGTCTGGGAGTACTACTTTTACCATAAAAAAAAAGGTGTGGCTGCTTTGAAATTCCCAGTAATGTTAATAGATTGACTCCTTAAAGCAGCCACACCTTTTCTGCCAATTTTTTGCAGACATCTAAAAAATGAGAACTTTTTTAATGAATAGCAAAAGACATGCTGTGCTTGCCCACGGTCTGGATCATTTTTAAAATCAGAATAACTGTATTTAGATAAGGATGCATCACCTTTTTTGAACTAATGGACCAACTTTAAACTTAGAATCAACAGCTACCTTCCAACAAATGAGAAGAGCCAGAACTAAAACTAAATCCTTTTTCAAATCAAAATTTTAATTATTTATCATGTTTAATGTTTTTTTCCCATTTATCCCATTAGAAGGCGCAACCTTCAGCTTTAGTAGCAGACCACATTTAATATTGCTTTACCTGGAATATATCCAATTACAGCTGATCTAATGGGATTTGATGAATCATAGAATATTACGTTCTGCATCTCTTATGTAATATGAGCTTTCAAATCCTATTAAATCAGTTCTAATTGAATGTATTCCAGGCTAAACAATACCAAGTATGGTCTGATACAAAAAAATAAACTTTTTTTAGTAGCAGTCTTAACTGATGAGGTGGGGCAAAGGACTCTCTTCTTCTCCAGAAAGGGAGTTGGTCCATTGGGGAATTAAATTTCAGGTTCACCAGGTTGCCAAGGTTGAGAAATACTGGTATATCGAAACCAGGTGATTATTTCTGCTCTACATAACACTGCTCCAACAGTCTATCCTATTTGAACAGTATACAAAAGGAAAGGGAGTTGGATGGCTACCTATGTATCTTTCTAACAGTCAATCTGATAAAAGTCAGCTGCACTTCATGTGTTAATCAATTTCCTAGACTTGGTAACTTTAAGATGTGTAGACTTCAATTTCCAGAATTCCTTAGCCTTTCCCCATTCACACACCTTAAAGTTGCCATGTTTGAAAAGCATTGATCTTTTACATTCACGTGAAATTACAACAAGACTCCAATGCTTCTTTATGTGTAGTTTTCCCCATTTTGCATTACACATTTGAATTGCATGTGTCTTGTTTAATAAAATACCTTCATATTTGGTTATCTTTGTATTATATATGAATACTTGTCTTTCTTCCAGAGGATTCAAGATAATGCCTGAATTGATCATTAGGATTTTCTCCCACTATCCTGTTTATTTCAGCTTCCTGCTTTGCTCCTCCTTTCCACCATTATTTTCTGGTTTTCTACCACTTGTGTTTCCCTTACATTATTTATTTAAAATTTAGTTCTGCAGAAGTAGGTTATTCACCCTTTATTTACAATTTGTATACTTCTATCTGTATTCTGCAGAATATTTTAAAAATCTTGTAGAAAGTTAGCACCCACCCTTCTCCTGGAAAAATGAAATATTCTATGAAATATTAAAAAGGCAGAATATTATACCTCCCTGGATGAGAAAAGGAAAAACATGCTCTTAGACAGGCCCACCTTTGTTAATAGCTCCAGAAAGACCAGAGACATCTTATCTACAACACAAAAGACCTTCAGCTCCAGGATGATGAGATTAGCTTCACTCAAATCCAAACAAGGACAAAGCCATTAAGCAGGGATGGGATTCTACCAGTTTGCACCTATTCTCTAGAACCGGTTGTTAACATTCTAAGCAGTTCGGAAAACCGGTTACTAGAAAAAATTACTGGCCTAATCCTGTAAGGAAGGTAGGAAGGAAACTTACAGAACTGCTTACAGAAACTGCCTCTCCGTTAACTCTTATTACATTCTTGCAGGACTAGACTTCCTGTCTCAGGAACATCTCTGGAGTTTTTTTTCCCTCCTTTGCTGGTACTTTGCTTGTGTGACCATTCAAAGTTACAATGACACTGAAAAAAGTGACTTATGACCATTTTTCACACTTACAACTGTTGCAGCATCCCCACAGTCACGAGAGGCCAGGCGAGGAGATGCGTACCTCAAAGTGAGTAAGATTGAGTTGGCCACAGCCAATAACATGACCACCAAGCCACGCCCACCAACTAAGCCATGCCCACAGAAACAGTTGTTAAAAATTTTGAATCCCACCCCTGCCATTAAGCCATAGTAGGAATTGCCCCTTTATTACATCACCCAGCAAGATTCGACCAAGTTTGGGACTCAAGACAACCTACAAAGTTACCCCTGCATGGCCCCATGGGAATCTGACAACTAATCAAGATACATTTCTTGCCACAGGAACAGGAAGCAAGTTCAAAGCCCAACAGAGCCTATAAATCTTTCTTCCTTTCTCACCCATATGCTTTTCTTTACCCGGGACCTCAAAACCATGTGGTGTTGTCCTTCATTAAACCATCTTTCCAAATAGCGCCCATGTTTCCAGTGTCTTTCTCCCCACTTGGAACTGAACCCAGATGGACATTTCTTCCAACAATCTCCTAAAGCATTTGCATGTGTTGTGACCCTTTAAAGCAGGGCAGATGCGTCATGCGCTAACCACACCCATGCCCAATTTAGTGAAGGGGGGAAAAAGTCACACCATACTTCACATGACAATGTGAGTTTGACACCCCTGCTTTTAAAGGGCAGAGTAAATTGCTTGTGTCCCTGAATTACAGGTTTAAGAAAAGAACTTTCTGATACAATTTCATAGTTCAGAACAAGGAAATGGTATAAAAATAACTCCACGTATATTATTTTGAATGAAAAACTCTATAACTTAACATCTTAGTAGCTTTCATTTGTATTTTGTTTAAATGTAATGAACTTATTGATATCAAGCAGTTTATGACTAAATCAACATCCCTATGTATTCTTAGTCAAAGAACACTTTAAGATCTTAGAGTGGTTTGACTGTTAATTGGGATAGGAGAGCAAGCCTTCTTAAAGATGCTGATAATGAAATGCATGAGAGCAGGATTTGAGAAGGCATTTAAATATCATCAATGGGATTTCTTTTGCTTGTTTTCCTTACATCTTTCTACTCTGCCTCAATGGTAGAAAACTGAATTCCCCAGAAACAATAAATGTAATATTGTTTGAAATTTTAAAACGTATTAGGATTATTTTCTTTTGTTAAAAATATGAAACAGTTCTTAAACTCATTAAAGTAAAAGAACATCTACATCTGCGCTAAATGCTATTTCTAAAGACCCATCAAGAGGAAGCAGCTGAGATTTAAGTTTTAGAAATGCTCTGGAAGTGGAAATGGACACAATAGAATGGCTACAAAAATGGAAATAAGGAGATAATTCAACTTCCTCCAGGTTTTATAACAGCTCCAGTTGTCTGAATGCATCTTCCCAATGGCATAATACTTTCTTATTTAAGAGTGTACCATGAATAATACCAGTTGGGAAACTGGACTTGAGTTCTAGTCTTCTGTAAACAACAGAGCAGCAGGAAACTCTATGCCCAGATACAGTTAAGCTCATTGTCATTTAATAGTAGCTGACTATTAATATACAGAAGTCATCAAAAGCCTGAAGAGTTCAGTTTTAATCATTTGGGGGTGGATCAGAAAACATCCAGTGATCAAAGCAATTCTAAGTTAGCTTCAATGCACTAGTGACTCTGAATTTTTAAAGTGATATTTTACATTATACTTGCAAGAAGAGGTTAAATATCCTTTGGTATCAGTCTGAACGAAAGCCTTTCCAGTAAAGCTGTGACTGGGAGAAGGTAATTGTGATAATATTACTTGAAATCTAGTTAATCATTGTTTTCCTAATCAGAAAACGTGGTCAATTTCCTGGATTCTCATAGATAGAGTGTGTGTGTCAAGTCTCATGAAAACCATTATCTCTTTCTGTATTTATGTCAGAATTAACTAACTTACTAATTAGGTTTAGCTACCATGCTACCTCACTCCACATCTTAAATGTGAGTTGGTGCTGAAGAAAATAAAGAGCTAAAGATAGCAAATGTTTCAACATAGTCTCAGTTTGAACTGGGCTCTGCCTGTTTTGTGCTTTCTGATGCTGCTAAGTGACATGAAAGACAAGAGAGAACCAAAAGCACCTGCTGTCCAGCAAGTCACTGGAATCACCTAATTTCTTTTTTCTTTTTTGTCTTTTGATGCAGAGAAATGGATTGGGATTGAGTTCATTGCTAGCTATTCTGGATCTACATGGTCTTTTTTTAAAATATAAGCAGAGAATAAGATTCATATAATATATTTCAAGTTTATTATCTTTGGTCATTTTAAAAGCCATGCCATCTTCTACTTTTTATAATTTCCCTTGCTCTTTTCTCTCTTTCACAACAACGTTCATTGTAATTCACAACAATTTACACAAGTAAAGATGTTAATCACAATTAAGTCTCATTACTCTGTGAGTTGCCTTTTTAATATTAATTCAGAAATGTGTGTATTGAATTGAATCATTACTGTTCATTATGATTGCTCTGTGGTAGCCGCTTTTAATTCTGAAATACAACCCTTAGTGCTATGACTGCAGGATTTACTATTTATATCCATTGCTGCACTTGGCTGTCTTTAACATTTTAGCATTTCCCCCCTCAAAATTTAATTATTTAGCCAATTACATCAAGGAAAGCATAGTTAATGTATCTAATAATCACAACTTCCTACATGTAATCATTTCTCCCTAATGTTCTGTAAACAATTATAGCAAAAAAAAATTTGAAAGGTTATGGGGGCACATTATGATTTTAGAAATAATCCTTTGCTGTCGACTTATACTTTAGATGATTGTTCGTAGTATTTTATTATTGTAATATAGTACATGGCCAGTGGGCCTATGTTCTCCTAGCTGGGTTTTGTGCTTTTTCTTTCACCTGGACTTTTGCACTGTCTTTGCCTGGAACCTGAAAATATTAGAAATTAGAACAATTAGACTGGATGGGGTAACATGTGTAGGGCTCAAACATCTCTTGTATAAAGGGCTCAAATATCTCTTGTATTACTAAGCTAAGCTAAATTATTATTTATTAAACTTGCTGCCTATAGCACCGTGGGGCTACTCTAGGCAGTTTACAATAATAAAAAAAAATGAAAGGAATACAAAAAGTAAAATAATACAGCAGTAAAAAAACAATGACAAAGGAACACAATAACAATAAATATATCAATATATTAACGAAAATGATGGATAGATGGAGAGCAGAGAGTGAGAAGGGGGAAATGGAGTCTGTCATCAATCTAACAGCCACCTCTAGTTATGGAACTCCCCCATTTGGTGCCCAGGGCAATTGGCAGACCTGTATATTAATATGTTAATCAGAATTCACCCAAAAGATTCATTTACTTCAATTGTAGCACCATGGAGTTGCAAAGAGTTGGACATGACTTAGTGATTGAACAACAATAAAACTATGTAGCAAAACATTACATTCTCTAATCTTATCACTTGAAGAGAAACCTAGACTAGAGCCACGATATTTAATTTAAAAAGAAAGAAATGGGAAAAAAATTAGCTTTGGTATTCCTTAAAAAATAATAAAATAAATCAAAATACAAATGGGTATATCCCTTTATTGGGACCAGTTGAAACAACACAAAACTGTGAAGCATTAAGAGACAAAGTTTCTCATTTATTAAAACTAAGTCATCATACATAATACTATGAATTTGCAGCTGGTCAGTAGTTCATAGAATCCTTTCTATTTTAAGAATTCTTGACTCCTGATTCTTGACTCTCAATGAATTTTGAGAATATATATTTTATTAAAGTTGTCCTGAAACATGAGCTTTTACCTGACAGATGGCCAGTGCCACTCTGGTAATATTTTGGGTTGAAGATGAAAAATAAAAATTATTCATCTTTTTGCCACTTTGCGCTCAGTGACCAAAGGTGGGAACTAACTTAGTTAAATTTGTGTGAAAATTAGGATATAAAAAGTTGCTGAAGAACTACGGAAATATTAATGTGCATTTTCTTTATTATTTATTCATTTTCTTTATCATTATTTTTATAAAAACTCAAGGTGGCTAGCAAACCTACACAATACTCCTTCTTCCTCTTATTTTCCTCACAATAACAACCCTGTAAGTTGAATATTGGACTGAGAAAGAGTGACTGGTCCAAAGTCACTCAGCCAGCTAGGACTAGAATTTGGTCTCCTGGTTTCAATTCTGGTGTCTTAACCATTACATTATTTGTAAATAATCCATATATTTGTTATCAAAGTAGTACTGTATTGACACCTCTGAAATTTTATACCAATATTCAGCTTGAGAACAGTTAAAGAAGCCAGCCCTTAAATTCACATATTTTTAATCTATTTGACACTCAAAAGATGCTAAACAGACAGAACCTTATAGAAATGTTAGAAACCATTGGGATGTGGTTACTGATTACTTGATGAATACAAGGAATTCAATAAAAAATTTCCTATATTTTAAAAGAAAGCTCTTATATAGCCAAAAAATAATTTGTCAACAACAAAAGAACATTAAAAAAAAACAAATATTGCATTGCTTTCTTCTTGGATGTAAAATATGAGCTGAGATTTATGTACTGTTGGTGCTTAATGAGAAATTTCAAGTAGAAAGCACTCACAGAAACAAACACTCCTTAAAATATAGGTCATCCCTCCACATCAGCTTTTTCTAACAGTTTAGTGCAATCAGTCTAATCAGATATATTGAATCGCCTCTATAGGAGATTAAGTCTCATCCTGCCTCAGTACACTAGAAACTCCTATATAAAATGCATGGAGAGAAATGAGATTAACTATTAATTGTAGTCCAAATAGAAGAGAAATTCTGCTCACTCTTAATTAGAATGGTAGCATATAAAAATATCAGTCATATGAAGGTTAGTTCTTTTCATGATGCTCTGTATAATTACAATTGCTGATGTTTTAAAAAGCCTTATTTTGTTAATAGAGCAGGAGAGATATTCTCAGCTACAAGTGGTTGCTAAGCAGCACTTCTGCACATAACATCCCTACAATATAGTTACTATTGTTGAAGATATTCTATTGTTTATAAAAAAGAAATTCAATATTTTCATATGCATTTCTACTGAATTCAAGATTCTAAAAAATATACGGCAGCAGAACATGCCATGTTTTGCTTTCTTTCTAAATCACAGAAGAAATAAAATTTTGCAAAACAATTTGGAAATTGATTTAAACAAACTAAGGAGAAAGTAGTTGTTAAAATAATATAATACTGTAGGTAAAACTACATGACTTACTGCACATACTGTACAGTCTAAGGCACAGGTGTCAAACTCACCATGTCACATTGCTGTCACATGACATATCGCAATGTTTTTTTCTCTTTGGGGAGCTCGGGTGGGTGTGGCCTGCACATGATTTATCCAGCCCATGGGCCGCCAGCTTGGCACCCCTGGTCTAGGGTATAATATAATTAGGGTATTCAGTAATTATTGCTGATTTATTTTTACATTAGCAATCCAATGTTCATTAACTCAGGAAGATAAGTGTTTTTAGGCCAAGTCAGATATTAAAAAAAAAAAATTATGGAGGAGTTATTTTAAATCAGAGTAACTCAAGATCTTTTCCTGCATTGTTACTCTTCTCCTGCATTTAAAAAACAAATGGGATAATGTCATCTGGAAATGGTGGAATTATTTTCCTATCAGCATTCAGTCAGAATTATTATTGTACCAATTAAAGTCATTACTTGTTATGTTGCAAAACCACGAATACTAAAAACACTAATACATTGGTTCTCAACCATGGCAACTTTAAAATGGATAGGCTTCAACTCCCAGAATTCTTCAATCAGCCAAACACTAGACACTGGCCACAATCATGTAGCTATAAGCTCTTCTTTCTATTTCTTATATATCATCTTTTTACTTCTCTAATTTGCCACTGAGTTCTGAGAGTTTAGGTTCAAGTTTGCGAAAAACTGCCAAAACAACGTAACAACAACAAAAACAAATACAGGCTTTCCATCCCTCAATTTTCAAAATGTTGTTACTTATTTTTAAATGGCATACATTAACATTTCCTTTTAATGTTTACAATTAAAATATTTTTGTATTGTACTTTGAATCTACAGTATAACTTCAATATTTTGGATGTACATAGTGAAAATGTGAGTAAAAGCTTTTTGTCTACCCCAGCATGTAATGTGGCTCATGTAAAAGCTACTGCAGCTTTAAAAGTTTACTGACTGCTCTAGGCATTATGACCTATTTCAGCTGCTTAACACCAAATGACTGCATCAGAGATTTGCGTTCCACATTTTTACTTTTTGCAAGAGGCAAAACAATCTGCTAAATCCTGACCTTACCATTCATTTTAACTTTAAATGCCTCAGATTGATGCCAAAGGAAGAAAGCCAGGTAAATATGGGGCATTGTTATCAACTCTCAAATTTAGGTGTCATTTTGTAATTGCCAAAGATCAGAATTCCCAGATGTTCACAACTCCTGCCACGTTTTTTCCTCCCCCAAAATAGCTTGAATTAAGAAGTCTTTACTTAAGTCATGGTGTTTAGGACTATCACAAGGGTAAACTAATAGCAATAATTCAGTACAAGTCAGACTGCACCGAACAGTGCATGTGGGCAAGGGTTTCAAACAAAGCAAGATAGTAGTCACAGCAGGATGATCAAAGTTCTACTTCCTTTGCATTTCTGTGGAAAGGAGCCATGGCTTCAGTTATGCTGCCCTGACCACTTTCTTGGTATTTTTGAACTCCTACGAGAATAGCATGGTTTTCATCTGTCTTATAGTTTTATTTAGCAGTGCAGGTAGTTCTTGTTTAGCAACCATAATTGAGACCAGGACCAGGAAGTGAAGGGATTACTGAATGAAAAATCATGTAACCATGACTTTGATTATGATTTACTTATGATTTAATATACGGGCGTCAAAGTTGATCACATCACGGCCCTGACTGTGATATATCATGACTTTTTTCTCTGAAAAAAGAGCTGGAGTGGGTGTGGCCTGCACATGATGTATCTGGACTACCAGCTGCCAGTTTGACAGGCCTGATCTAATAGTTTATCCCACCATTATTTTATATGTAACTCAAATCAGTGAGTATACATAGCATTCCTTTCTCAATCTATTATCCCCAAAGCAGGGCTGTGAAACTCATGGCCCGCAGGCCAGATACATCATGCACTGGCCACACCTATACCCAGTTTAGCAAAAGAGAAAAAAGTCCTGATACGTCATGTGACGATGACGCCGGGAGTTTGACATCTCTGCCCCAAAGCAACAACCCAATGAGATGAGCTGGGCTAAGAGAGAGTGACTGAGATCACCCAGCCAGCTTTCTTTCCTAAACTGGAACTAGAACTCACAATCTCCTAGTTTATAGCTCAAGACTTCCCAGTAAGCCAAAGAGGCTCTTCAGCTTTCCTTTCCTTTGCAGCATCAAAAGGTCATGACCCCAAACAGCAGGTGAGTCCAAATGGCAGGGAAGCTTTCCACACATTACGTATCTGACATTAACACAGTTGAGAAAGTCCAGAAATATTTCACAAGAAGAGTTCTTCACTCCTCTACTCGTTGTAGAATACCTTATGCCAACAGACTCGAAATTCTAGACCTAGAAAATCTAGAACTACACCGCCTTCGGTCTGATCTAAGTATAGTATATAAAATCATACATTGCAATGTCCTATCAGTCAATAAATACTTCAGCTTCACCCATAACAACACAAGAGCACACAATAGATACAAACTGTAGGTTAACCGCATCAAACTTGATTGCAGGAAATACGACTTCAGCAACAGAGTGGTCAATGTCTGGAATACTCTACTTGACTCTGTGGTCTCTTCTCCAAACCCCAAAAACTTTAACCTTAGGCTGTCTACTATTGACCTCACCCCTTTCCTAAGAGGTCTGTAGGGGGCGTGCATAAGCGCACCAACATGCCTACCGTCCCTGTCCTATTGTTTATTTTATTTTTCTTATATATATCCATTTCATGTATTCATAACTATGTATATACTTATACCTATTATCTTGTAAGTGATTGACAAATCAAATGAAATAAATAAAAAATAAATCTGATTCACAAGGAAGCAGAGTAAGAGGACAAATCCTATAGCCCCTTTTCCCCACTTCTCATCCTTTGGAAGGCTCACCTCTGTCCTGGGACAATTAGTAAGAAGGGAATTAGCATTTGTATTTATATTCCTATATACACCAAAAGCTATATGCTAGTGCTGATTGTTTACTTAGCAGCTGGCAGCTCTGAGCCCTCAGCTTCTTAGAAGGCAAACAAAAGCCTTTAACGTGAAACTGATTAGGGTCTGATCAATTGCAAGCAGCAGCTTGTCAGTCAGCAGAGTATTCCAATCAGCTAATTAAGGTCACAGAGCTGAACTTGTTAACTTGCGGTTAGCTCTTTTTATAGGCAATGCTGCGCTGGGAAAAGCAGCTCAGAAATAGATACTGTAACTTATTTAAGCAATCTTTCCACTGGGGATGGGGGAGAAAAAATGGGTCAGACACAGGACAACCTGTGTTGACTGCAGTTGCAAACATGTCACGGAGAGAATGACTGAACAGCATAAATGTGCTGACACTGATTGCAAAGTTATTATTTTTTGATCAGCATCCTCACTGCAAACGGTTGCTGTCTGAGGCAGTCACTAAACAAGATTCCCTGTACAAAGTATATAATTCATGTATAATTCATCTGTCAATAAATAATAAAGTTTATTTTCTTTCGTTATAACTTGGCCTTGGGGAAATGTGTCAAAATTGTAGAAAGAAGCTTTAACATGTTACCTACTTTTTTTCCAGAGTTTATTGCTGTCCAGCACTCCTATTTTCTTTTAAAGAGGTAACTTGCTGTTATTTATCTATTATATTTATATGCTATCTTACTATTGGTGTTTATTATGAAGTACTGCTGTGTTATACATAAGAAATAAATATGTAAAAATTAGTAATAATTGCTATGTTAGGTCCTCTTCATTGCAAAGGTATTAGTTATGACTTAGTTTGAATTCTCCTGTGGCAAAATCAGCTTAAGGTAGGCCCCGACTCTGCTGGGCTTTCAGAAAGGTGTAAAAACATGGCTCTGTGACCTTGCTTGGGGTTCACAGAGGAGCAGGCAGCGGTGAGGCTGGTTGGCAATGTGAAAAGTCTCCTCTATCTCTCAGCTAACTTTGAATATTAATTTTTAATCCAACCTTCCCTTTTTAAATGAATTTCCTAGACTGTTTCTATATTTGAAGTTTTTTTTTACTTGTAACCTGCCCAATGTCCCTCTGTGGGGAAAATAATAAAAAATTTAAAAATGGATAAATATTGTACAGGGAATTTAAGCATATTAAATTAATAAATGTGCTGTCTTATAGTATTATCTAAAAAAAACCCTTCCTAAGCAAGGGTATTGTATTTTAAACAATTAAAAAAAACAAAGTAGAGGGAGCAGTCACACTCTCTCAGTCTAACCCACTTAACAGGGTTATTGTTATGCGAAAGGTGTGTTAGATTATTCCCCACCTTGGGTTATTTGTAAAAATAATAAAGATAGGATGCAAACAAATAAATAAATAAATAAATTTCTCAGTCTCACCTGGTGCTTTCAAGGGTTTTGGAAAAGAGCTGAATTGGGATTGGAGTGTGTGGCTTTTAAATCTGGGGCCAATTTGTAATATAAACCATGATTTTTCCCATTGAACAATTGTCCAAAAACTGATATTCATTTTCCATAAGAATAATAACCTTTCTAAATGAACTTTTTTGTCATATATGACAGAAACGGGTACAAGGTCCATTTGTATACAAACCATGACTTTTCCTGATGAACAATTCTTCCTTCCAAATGCTGGTATTCTATTTCTATAAGAACAAAAACCTTCGCAAATGAACTTTTTTGTCACATATGAAAGAAATGTGTCACTGCTAATACACTGCTAAAACCTGTGTCTGAATAAGTGTTTTTACAACTGTGGAGGTATTTCTCCAGTGATTTCTTTGTGTTTCAGATTCTAATAATTTGGGATAAAGGGACACTTCAGAGACAAGATATATAGTCACATTTCACCATTCATTTTGAATGAAATGTACTACATGAGAATATCTCAAGATGGTTGAATATTTTATAGACAATAAGCATTTTTACATTTTGGCTTATTACAAGTACTGACCTGATTTTTATATATTCTATACATCTTTCTTGTCTAAGGATATTCTGACTTTGTTTAATCCTCTTGTTGCTGCTGCTGCTGTTATTATCTTCTGTTTGGATATTAACTAACATAAAGATGCAATAGGAATTTCAATGTGGCTTTTTGCTGAGGATACTTTCTGCAGTGAGGAGTTTTCTCTAGCCATGAAGTCTTCCTTGTATAATTTAAAACCTTGATCTTCTAAAGTTTTAAACCATGCACAGAGGTTATATTGCTTCAAAAGGTTCCCTCTGAAGGAGTTATCTGTCATTTTCAGGAAGAAAAAGCTTCTGATAGCTTCAGTTCAATAAGGAATTTTTCATGATGCAAATAACAAGTACAGAGGATGCAAGGCAATTTTTTAGGGATCAGAATATGTATATGTGGGGAAGAAAGGTTGATGGCCCCTGCTGTTGTTGCTGCTGCTTTCGTTCTCGTTCTTGCTGTTGTTGTGTTGTCTCCTCCTCCTCCTGCTCCTCCTTCCATATCCATCATGAGATGTTGGTGATCATGCTGGTAATCCTATTTTTATCAACAGCCACACGAAAAAGTGCTGTTGAGTTTTGTCTAAACCAGCCTCTTAGATTTTGAAGTCATGATGTTCTTTCTTTCTTTCTTTCTTTCTTTCTTTCTTTCTTTCTTTCTTTCTTTCTTTCTTTCTTTCTTTCTTTCTTTCTTTCTTTCTTTCTTTCTTTCTTTCTTTCTTTTTATTTATATATTTATTTTGTCAATTGCTTACAAGATAATAGGTATAAGTAAAAACATAGTTATGAATACATGGTTACATATAAGAAAAATAAAAAAGAAACAATAGGACAGGGACGGTAGGCATGTTGGTGTGCTTATGCACGCCCCCTACAGACCTCTTAGAAAAGGGGTGAGGTCAATAGTAGACAGTCTAATGTTAAAGTTTTTGGGAAAGAAACCACAGAGTCAGGTAGAGTATTCCAGACATTGATCACTCTGTTGCTGAAGTCATATTTCCTGCAATCAAGTTTGGTGCGATTAACCTTGAGTTTGTATCTATTGTTTGCTCTTGTGTTGTTATGGTTGAAGCTGAAGTATTCATTGGCAGGTAGGACATTGCAATGTATGATTTTATATACTATACTTAGATCGGACCGAAGGCAGCATAGTTCTAGGTTTTCTAGGTCTAGAATTTTGAGTCTGGTGGAATAACGTATTCTGCCTGGACCTCATTTGCCTTCAATCTTTCCTTGGAAGATTAAGTGAAGTATATTTTTCTGTCCAAAATATTCTAACTTTTTAATGGTTTTGATTATTTCCCTTGGCTTTCCCAGGTTGCCTTGTTTACCCGACCCCAGTTTTAAACAGTATGTCCTTGCTGGCCATTTATGAAACAAACAAAAAAACTAACTCGGCTATGCAATGCTTCAGATTCAATATAAAAGATGTGTTTTGAAAAGTGTTAAAAGCATGAAGGCAGCATCATCTGTGGCTCATTAAAGCTGATGCAACCATTTCCAGGATCACTTGGCTTCCCTTTAGTGCACTGATAAGGGAGAAGGTCTTTTAATACACATATTGTAATAAAGATTTAAAAGATTTAAAATAGGATTTGTGCAGCATGTTTTGAATTTCAGTATCTCTCATAAAATGATCACTTATAAGTAGATAACTTTGTTGATATCTTATCTGTACAAAATGGTTTCCATCATGGGCATGGCTAATATCAAACGAGTCATTTACAAGACAGCTGGTGGGGCCATTCTATATTTTTTACAGGCTCTTACTTTTTATTTTGGGGGGGGATAGATTTGCATAGAGTATTCACCATTTAAAAAAGCAACATCTTAGAATACCTTTCCATTTCCATTTTAATCTATTTTGTATTTATTTTATTGATGATCCATCTTTATTATTTTTACAAATCAAGGAAGAAAGCATACCCAATACACCTTCCTGCTCCTATTTTCCCCACAACAACAACCTTGTGATGTGGGTTGGGCTGAGAGAGAACGACTGGTCCAGTCACCCAGCTGGCTTTCATGGATAAGATAAGACTAGAACTCACAGTCTCAAGTTTTCTAGCCTGGTTTCTTAAGCATTAGACCAAACAGGCTACTTTAATTTAATTTAAATTGTTTTCCTCCCCTCCAATTGCTTCTTACTCAAAATGATCCATTACAGAATAGGGTATCTGGAGCTGGAGGTCAAGTGAAGTGCATAATATTAAATCAGCTAACGATGAAATGTCCTCTATCAGTTCCTCTATTCACAGCAGAGGGTTTTATAGTTTGTGATTGAAAGGTTGGATTCTGAAACAATGCCACAAATACAAAGGTTTTGTTTGGAACAGGACTTCAAGGGAATGATATAATGCAACAAATAATCTATGAATTTCTGACCTCTCACCACAATGAGTCACTGCTGGCAAATCAACTAAATGATGTTGCATAGAAAAGTACATGATTTAGTGAAGTGAATGACAATGGATATTTCTATTCTGATGAACACATTCTGTCTATCTCTCCCTCTCTCTTTCTCTCTCTCTCTCAACTCTCCCCCTCCCTTTGCCTTTGCCAGTGCCTTTTACAAGTGGCTGATTTCAGCAGACTTTTCCTTCTGCTGTGGGTAATTGATGTGTTCATATTGTACAGTGTCAACATTAGCCCAAGGTCATCTCAAGGCTTAAACATGGAGACAACACTTAATCTGTCAGGTTTCACCAGCTATGCTTCTCTAAATAAAGTATGCCAGTCCTAGCTGTATAGATGGTTTTTCATTGAGTTATTCTGTACATTCTCCTTATGGGGAGGGGGCCAGATTTATTGTTTTAAACTTGCTGGATCTATTCTGACCTCATGAGAATATAAATCTGATGTCTGAACTCTTGTTATTCAGACAATATTATCTTTCCATGATATTGTCTTATAGTCCAAATAAATATTTTTTTTGTTTATAACAAGTTCAGCCTCAAGGCTTTCAACCTGTGGAAAATGCAGGTGCAGGTTCTATCACAAGGAACAAAAATCAGATAATAGGAGGAAATGATTGTTCACACACACACACACATAGGGCATGAAAAGGTTTAAAAATAAAGTTTGCAGCTAAACTGGCACAGGAGCCTGCTGGTCCTGATGATTACATCTGTTTAATGGAGGATGGTCAGGATGTCTTCTACAAATTGAATACTGGGATCAGAGGTGGTATTCAGCAGGTTCTGACCAGTTCTGGAGAACCGGAAGCAGAAATTTTGAGTAATTTGGAGAACCAGCAAATACCATCTCTGACTGGAGATTTTACAGTATCCTACCCCTGCCATGCCCACCAAGCACCACCCACAGAACCGATAGTAAAAAAAAATTGAATCCCACCACTGCCTGGGATCTCCTAAAATCAGATGGCTTGAAGACCTGACTAATCACCAGAAAATTAAGACTTTAAGAGCAGACTTGGACATTTGAGAACCTCCCACCCAACCACATCCAGCCCTTTGGCTGTCTTTGTCCAGTCTGTGGGGATTGCTTTTATTCTGAAGATGACTGCTATTTTTTTTCAATTTACATATGACCATGCATCTTCACAGCCCTATTGATTCGCCTCTTCATAGTCCCAGTTTCTTATGTGGCCCCTTGGAAAAATTGCCCACCCCTGCCCAACAGGATGTGATATGTACAACCATACTTATGAAAAGCAATTTGTGGTAGAGACTTGATTGAGATGCAGGCTAAGAGAGAAGAGGCTAAGTGTCTTTCCAAAGAAGAATAAACATGGACAATTTGAAAAAAAGGGCTATTCATGATCTTTGTTTACCTACTACCAGTAGTTAAAAAGTTCCTTTATTATCTGTTACAATCATAAGTTAAATTAAATATTTTGTATCAGATCTCAAATAGAAAGCTTTAAATAACTTGCTTAAGATTAATTTGGATAGCTGAACTTGTAAAAAATCCAGAAATTTCTGAGTTTAAATATAATGATACAAAGATCAACATTCAATTCAAAGCAGAACTTTTCTTGCTGTGTTTAATGGACAGCCAATTAGAAAAGAACCATGGAACATTACTTTTACATATGATTCCTGCTTTTACACTATTATGTGTGCAAAAGGGAAAGACTCTGAAATATTCATAATGGATAAATGGTTTGTAAAGACAACAGAGTTAGCAGAGGTGGCAAAATTAACTTGTTTGATTAGAGAAAGATCAATAGCTCCATTATCAGTGATAGGAAATGTCTTATGGACCTTTTGCTGAAGAAAGAAAAAGAGAAGTTGTGATTTATGAGCTTGAACATTAGAAGGGGTAGGCTATGGAAAGACAACAGTGATGTAACCTTAGCGAGAGAGACAGACAGGAGGGGGAGAAGAATGCAATAAATGTATCTATAATTGCAACCAGGAATATCAGAAGCCACCTCTTTCTAATCTTTCATTTCTTTTTCCTTTCTTATTTTTTTTTCACTATATACTATTTTTCTTTATTGTCTCTATTTTCTTTTATGATTTTTATTTTGTTAAAAATCATTTCAATAAAAGGAGTATAATTTGGACAGTTAAAGCCTGCAGACATTTCTAGCTTTTGTGTTTCAAACCATAGACTTACTGAAGATAGAAAGGACTCTTATCATTTACAGGAGCACTAATGGAGAATAAATATAAAAATAAATATTTATTTATTGTCTTGTTATACCAACTCCAAACAACCCTGGGAAGCTTCTCAAAGTTAAAATAAACAATTTTTTATATGAAAAGATCCACAATGTTGGTGTGTCTTACATCACTGAAAATCTGCTTCAGCAAATTGGGGGACTCTTTTCAATAGTTAAAGAGCAGGAAGAGATAGTTAAGAGCTCCAGGAAGAAAAAACAAAGGACAAAGTTTTCAGCAACTAAGGACATTCTGAATAAATCTGATTTGGAGTCACGTTCACTTAAAGAATATTACTCTGGACTCAAGCCATAATATTTCTTATTTCCAAGCTTTCAGTATTATGGCAGGGGTAATTCATTTTTTGAGACATTTTGTGTGATAGGCAGGGATTGAAAAATAAACCATGGATTATTTTATGATTATACATCAATTGGAGTCAATTTTGGTTTAGCGTGACAAAAGAATAGAAGAATGTAGCCGAATAAACTGTTTATTCTACATGGCCTGCTAGTATAATCTAATTGTCCTACAATGCTTTTTCATGATTTCCTTCATAGAGATATTAAATTTCTCTTCTGCTTTTTGACGATGTTCCATTCTATTAATATTAGAATGAGTAAGAATTTTCTGATACTAGCTAATTGTCTTTGCAATCTGGCAGACGTTATTAAGTAGTCTTTGCTTAATAATCATTCGTTCAATGACTGAACATATGACAGTGCTTCTGGTCTTTATCTTGACCACAAAACTTACTAATTATCAGAATGCCAAAATACAAAATCTATGGAAAGATTATAATTTTGGTAGCTGAATAAACTATTTATTCTATGTGGCTTGCTAGTATAATAAATTGCCCCACAATGCTTTTTCATGATTTCCTACACAGATATATTTTATTTCTCTTCTACTTTTTGATGGTGTTCCATTCTATTAATACCAGAATGAGTAAGAGTTTTCTGATACTTAGCTAATTGTCTTTGCAATCTGGCAGTCAAAGACAATTAAAATTTGGCAGCCAGAGAGCAGATACTAAAAGAAATCAGTTTCAAAGGTAAATAGTTAATGGAAGACTAGGAAAACCTTCCAATAAATATCCCATTACTTAAAAGGTTCATTTACACTCCATGAGCAATTTTGTTATACTGGCAACTATCATTACATCTAAAGAATTTCATTCTGATTTGCTGTTGACTCTAAAACAAGTGAAGTGGAAAAAGAAACAGATGAATAACCAAATTGATTGCCATCACATATAGAAGGTGGAATTATAATCCAACAACTGAAGGCCATAGATTCTTCATATCTAGAATATAAAATCATACAGCTGAATGAGAGGCATTTAGGTGCTAGAATACATCCTGTAAGGGAGAGTCCATGACCTCCCTGAATAATTTGTATCAGTATCAAACTGGTCATATTTTTGCTGTTACTGTTAGGCAAGCTTTTGTAACATTAAATTGGATGATGATATGCAATACAGATAAAAGGGTTTCCTAGCCAAGTATGGCTTCACCCTACAATATAAGTGAAATGCATACTTGGAAAAAATCATTTGCAATCTTAATCAGAATTATTGTAAATTAAAGCAGAAGGAAGAGGGACAGAGGTCTATAGACACAAATAGAAAAGTGCTGAATGTTAAGGATGTGGACAAGGCAAGAGGATGGGAGGATAATCAAACCTTTAACACAGCAGTAGAGAGGCCAGCAAGCATTATTATCCCCAATCTCCAGGCAATAACAGGAGAAAATGAAAATCTAACTAGGAAATGTAAATTAGGTATCATTGAAACATGGTGGAATAAGAATTATAGCTGGAATGTAGAACTCAGATATTATCCATTCAAAAAAAAACAGACAATAAAAAAATCCTTTGGCTTTCTAATCTTAATATTCATTTTCATATTAAGTATTTCATATTTCAGAATATAGAAGTTCGAAGCATTTGGGATAGTTGAAAAGGAATATAAACAATATAGTACAATTGAGAGAATTTATTGTAAGCAATATTTTTAAGCAAAGGATGTGAAGTGTGCCTTCCTACTTTCCATGATTTTAAGGAAGGAGACTATAATTGTAATGGAAGATTTCAACTACTCTGTGATCTGCTGGAAAATTAACTCAGCTCAAAGGGTTAGATCTAACAGACATCTGATCTCTCTTGATGACAATTTAATTTTTCAGAAGTAGAACAAGAGATCGTGCAGCCTTGACCTAATCCTGACCATCTGAGAGGAATTGATTGATGGACTAAAGTTACAGACACCATGAAGGAAAGCAAGCTTATTTCGCCAAAGTTCAAGATAACTAGGGGAGGAAATGCTGAGAAGTCAGTATGGCCTTTGGACTTCAGGAATACAGAATTCAGGTAGAGCAGAGATTGGAAATGGGAGGCAGCATATGATATTTTTAAGCAAAGGGTGTGCTCAAAATCATGAAGGTATTCAAGTTGAATATAATTGAGAGATCCTGAAAAATGAGATGCTGAAAGTATAAATTATTCCCATGAAAAGGAAATATAAGAAGAAAAGTTAATAGGCTGGTAAGGACAGATAGAGGCCTCCCAGCTGCCAAGTAAACCAAATTTGAAAGCCAAAGACACACAAGCTAATTATAAAGGTATAGTAACAGAATCTTGAAAGTTTCCTCCTGTCTCTCCTTTTATCTTCATGAAAACTAGAAAGGGTCACACCTGAGGCACTTTCTCAAATTACATTTTTGCCCTGGATTCAGATGTCTTTTATCAGATTGTTGCCTCATTTGCAGCTCTTCCTTCTGTTCTTCAAGGTTATTCTGTCTTCCCATTACTATAGTCCCTGATAAGTTTGAGAAATAAAAAGGTGATATATAGTATAAGAAATGGAAAGAGGAGCTAATAACTGAACTGGTAGTTTTTAAAATCCAGAATGAGAGAAGGCTAGTGAGGAATGCAAAATGTGTTTGAGATTTATATAAAAAAACAGGAAAAGTTAAAAGACAATTGGCCTGCTGAATGGAAAAGATTCATCCAGCTTCTGTCCTCCCATAAGGTCCTGCTTCTGGATAGGATAAATCAAATACATTGACACAGGATTAAAAACACTACATGGCAAATATAAAAGAGAGAAAGGTGCTTTTCTCTGTTATGATTATAGCTTTGCTGGCTTTAGAATTCTATTTATTTTTATTTATTTTATTTGTCAATTGCTTACAAGATAATAGGTATAAGTAAAACATAGTTATGAATATATGGATACATATACGAAAAATAAAATATAAAAGAAACAATAGGGCAGGGACGATAGGCACGTTGGTGCGCTTATGCACGCCCCCTACTGGGAGTTGAAGTCCACAAGTCTTAAAATTGCCAAGGTTGGAGATCTCTGGTCTAGACTGTTGGACTCCGCACTGCTTCCTGGATGTGTCTGGTAGTTCATCTGAATGGCTTGTCTGTCTTTATCCTGGCCTAAACAAATCCAGATTAAACACCTACTTTTCTGACTTGTTTTTTTGCCTATGTGGGAAGCCTTTTTTTCTCCCATTAGAGTACTATTTTAAAAATGACAAGGGCAAACAGCAGTACATTGTGAATTCTGCAGCTATTGCTCCAAAGCCTCTTTGGTCTTTAATAGTGAACAATCAGACAAAATCAGAGTGAGATCTAGGAGAATGCTTGCATTCTTCTCTCCTCCCCTCAAGGATCTCCTTGTTGCATTTATTTTGGCAAAATGGATTTCTGAGCTGGACGCTTATCTGATTTTTTTTAAAGTAGCAAATCATTTAATGGAGAAGGCATAAATCTATACTGATTTTCAATTTTATACATATACATTGTTGTATGTATATGTTTATGTAGTATATACAATCAATGTGGGGCACTGGAAGATTATCCCACTTCCTCGTTTTAGAAGGTGACTTAGGAAAAGAAAGATGAGTAATTGCAAGTCCATCATCTTTGGCTGAGTGCTTATATTAACTTAATCAGTGCCATGTGTTTGTGAAGGGTTTAGTTTCACCAATGTATAGGTCTTCTGCGTGTCTCACTGCATTGCACAGCATATATCACATTATTCAGTTTGTGTCTGAGTATTTTATCTTTGGAGAGGACAGTATTCTTGAATTTAAAGTGTATACATATATTGTGTTGGTTGAAAATCTTCCGAAACTTTTCAGATATTCCTGCTATGCATGGAATGACAATGTTGCTTTATTTGTTGTTCTCTTCTTTATCTGTTATGGAGGAGCTCCTGCTGAATCTTTCTCTGGATTTGATTTAAAAAAATAGCACTGGGCACTTCATAAATGCATGGCACAACACAGGAGAACAAACCTATCAGGACAAGATTCAGTAGGCCATCTGCGTCAGAAAAGCAAAGGTTTAGTCTTTTGAAGACAGCAAAGTCCACATTTTGGACAGAAAGGACCACTGGTTTGAAAGAGGGGTCAAAGAGGCCATCTATATTAAAATTGAACAGCTTTCTCTCTACAGAGAGGGAGGAATATGCCACCACCTATCCTCTATCTACAACATAGCACTTTCAGCAGTCCCAAGAATGTACCACACTCATTTGCACTCTGATTCAAGTGACTCTCACGTTACAGATATGCCCCCAAGTAGACTCAACAACTCTCAGAGAGCCTAATAACCAACCGTCAGAATGGTAACAACCAGGTGATTGCTAAGGAATATAAATCCTTCTATTCCCCACCATTCGGCCAGAACTGAAGAAAGTTTCTGGATGAGATGTAAAATGTTTTCAAGGAAAAAAACCCTCAAAACTGCACTTACCTTTTGAAAAGCATTTTATAAATTATTACCTGGATGATTGTGAATCTTCATAGACATTTAAACTGACTTGTTTGCTGCAGTAGATTTTTTCCTGATGTAAACTCTTTATTTCTAAAAGATTTATGTATTCATGGTTTTTATGTTTTCAAAATATACTTTGATATGCATTTGCATGTTATTCATACTCTGACCACAATTTTTGGTGAAAATATAAAATCTCCCAGCTTAACTCCCAGTCACTCCATGGACCTATATGAATAAATGTAATGTTATATGAGAAAGAGATTGAGATACCATGGAAAGAAATACTGCCTAAGGGATGGTCAGATAAGACAAGGCATAACCCACAGCTGCAGATGGGACTTCCCTAGTTTCTTGGAACGTAAAGAAGACAGTGGGATGTTTGCACTTTCAGACTTGCAATACTGATATGGCCCTTGCCTGGTAGGCCAGACAGGAAACATGATGAGGTAATTTTACTTCACGGCAAGGCTTAATCAACAGAATCTTGAAATTATGAAATCTAGAAATTAAAGTATATTATAAGGAAGTTAATGAACATGCAATGATAAATGTATGTGTCTTTGTTTTGTTTTTTTGTTATATGTCTTTGTTTTTTTCTGCACTGGATCAGCAGAAATTATATCCTGCTGTTCCAGTCAAGTTACTGGCAACACTAAAGATCATATTCTAACAGTATCGACCTCCATGCTGTATCTTCCTTCCTTCCTTCCTTCCTTCCTTCCTTCCTTCCTTCCTTCCTTCCTTCCTTCCTTCCTTCCTTCCTTCCTTCCTTCCTTCCTTCCTTCCTCTTATAGAGTTAGAAAAATATAACTAATGAAATTTTAAAATAAATAAATATAAATTATATTTTGTTTGATATAATAAACTATTTGTTTAATATTAAAATATCAAGTTGGCAAGAGTAAAGAATGGGGTAAAACCTTCACCCATTTAGATATTTTCAACCATTCTGAATATTTCAACTTTTGTGTCTTCAGGAATTTTTCAGTCAAATAGATCTCCCATATGCATCATCCCAAAGCTCATACAATTATTAATTTCATTTTTAAAGCATGAAACTAACATTTTCAGTATTTATTTTTTGCATTATGTATCTTCACGTTCATGTAATGCATTCTTAAATTTCTTTAGTAACATCAGCAAGAGCTTGGCAGTAGCTTCAACCAACTGATGCAATGGTATGAAACTTCAAGCCATTAGCCAAATTAGGAGTAAGAATTTACAAGAATCAACAAGTGATCTAAAGCTTGCATCAACCCTGCATGTGACAAGAAAATTTTTAAATAAAATATTTATTTTTAAATATTTAATTTCTAAATTTTATGCCTTAAATAACATCTACATAATGTTCAGTTTATTTATTATTATCACTCTAGGTAAGGTAAAGGTTCCTCTTGCATAGACGTGCTAGTCGTTTCTGGCTCTAGGGGACGGTGCTCATCTCCATTACAAAGCTGAACAGCCAGCACTGTACGAAGACGTCTCCGTGGTCATGTGACCTGGCATGACTAAATGCTGAAGGCGCACAGAACGCTATTACCTTCCCACAAAAGTGGTCCCTATTTTTCTACTTGCATTTTTACATGCTTTCGAACTGCTAGGTTGGCAGAAGCTGGGACAAGTAACTGGAGCTCACTCCATTACACAGTGCTAGGGATTCGAACCGCCAAACTGCCGACCTTTCTGATTGACAAGCTCAGCATCTTAGCCACTCTATGTATATATTAAACATTTTTTGCCCACATTTTACTTTCTAGAAACCAATTCAGTTTCTTTATTTTGTGAAACATTTCATGCAATTTTCTGAGTGGGAATCAGTAGAGCAATTGGTCTCATAGATATAATGTTGAAGACTCATTTAAAACAACTGGGTAATTATCCAAAAACCCATTGGAAATGGTAATTTAGGCCTTGGAATAACTTAATCTGTACAGCTGTTGTTTTAAAACAGTTTTACCCTCTTCAATAAAATAAAAGTACAGGGGAGTTAAGGCAATGAGCAAAGGAATACACTTTTTTTTTCTTATCACATATATATTATATATATTATTACATATATAGTATAGTGAAATCCATTCCAAGATATTTAAATTTAAGAATTAAAAGAATGCTCGGGTACATGGACACTCAAAGCATGCAAAATCAGGCACTGAGAAGCCAATCAAGAGTGAGATTTTCCCTCTTTTGGGTGTGCTTTTAAATGGAGAGGGATCAGCCCTGTACATCTGTCTTTTGTCTTTATTCCTATGAGATCAGTAGTGAGGTTCAGCCAATTCACACCACTTTGGAAGAACCAGTCGTTAAGTTTCTGAGCAGTTTGGTGAACTGATTGTTTGAAGAAATCATTAGAGCAGAGAACTGGTTGTTAAATTGTTTGAATTCCACCACTGTATGACACTACAAACCCAGAGATGGCTGAAAACCACATCAGAAAAGGAGCCTTAACCCATAGAAATCTGGATTAGAGATAACAGAATTATGTACAAGAGATTAAGAACAGTATTGGATATATACAGAATAGATTCAATTTTACAGTATTTTATGGAGCAATGCTCCACAATGGGGGTTTTGTTTTTTCTCTCTCTCTATGTTATGGGAAATCTTGGGCTGCGGGAAGAGCAGACTGAGATCAATCTCCTCAGAAGTCATTGCTCTTCTCTTTTGCCACTCTTCCCTTTTTCTTTTTCTTTCCTTCCAATATTCTCCTACTTCTGGGATTTGTCTTATATAATAAAGATTCTGAATTATTATTGAATCAGTAATGCTTATTTCAGTAAGGGGGCACACTTTAGCACAAGTTTTCCCTTCTGGTAAAGCTATTTATGAGAAGAGGGTTGTGGTTTGAATCCTCTTGGCAGAGGGCTCTATCTGAGGAAAAGTAAGGGGTAGCAGCAATACTGTGAGTTGGCTTTTCCCAGGAGTTTTGTGGAATGTGTTGTGGGATTATGGATGAAGAGATTAGAGACCCTTTCAGGGAATCAGCAATCCCCATCCACCACATTCCATTCTCACATATTGTATGCATATGTTCCATTACAACACTATCCTAGAAGTTTTTATTGAGTGGTAAGCTATTATATCATCAATAGTTTTTTCTCCCTAGCAACTGTGTTTAAGAGTGGAGCTTGAAGACTCCTTCATGTTCTGATAATCAGAGAATGTCCTTCTAATCATTTTAAATGGAATATCTTTATGCTGTCATCTTTGTGTCATAGCTGAGGTGATTTGATTACATATTTCCAGTTTTAAAGTAGTATTTTGCATCTGCCACAATTTTTCTGTAGACACAATCTGTGAGGAAGTGATGGCTGAGGTGGTCAAAAGCTGGGTAGATGGCCAGTTTTGGGCTCCTATAGGCATGTTCCTCCTATGCCAACTTTAGACACTCATTTGCAGTAAGAGTTGAAAGGCTCAGACTGGGCTATTTTCTCATTATATGCCAGGTCTCTGACTGAGATGAACAGCTCTGTGAAATTTGAAACTATGGTGTTTAATCAGTCAGTTCTCTGCTCACATTTCTCTTGTCATTTCCTCCTACTTCTGGCAGCATGGATATTTTTTCTTGCTTTACTGGGAGGTCACCAAATTCAATACATTTAATAAAGCCTGATGCGTAGTTTACCCATGCCCTGTATCAAATCAATTGAAAAATGCTTATTCCACATGTTTTACAAAGTAACTTTTAATATATAGCAGGAAATCACCTATTAATTGTTTTAAAGACACCTTTAAAATAAGGCTGGAAACACCGAATATTTACACCTTTAATCTTCAGTGTAAGAAAATAAAGTTGTATCTTTATAAACTGTAAGAATTTAAAATAAACAGCAGAAAGGATGAGGAGATTTGGGATATAGAAAGTTTAAATAAATTAAGAGCTCAGAAAACATTGGAATATTGAACTCTGAGTGTTAAGACTTTGAAATTAATTTTAAATAATCAATTCTTTCTTATGGGAAAGAAAAATGTTTTTAATAGGACAAGCAACTTCTAATGGCATGCAGAAAATTTTTGAGGAACTCATTATGACTTTGAATCAATAATATCAACTGTGTTATGTCTTCTTGAAAACAGTCTGTTCCTAGAAGATGTTACAGAAAAAGACGTGCAACAAAGTCCATCCAAAAACAATGTGAATAAGAATTTGAACAAGGATTTTCCATTAGACATTAAAAAAATGGACGAGGAATTAAGAATTAAGGAAATGTAATGATAATCCCATAGAACAATCAGAATAATTTCCTTTGCTGGACCCATAAAAGTTTTTAAAATATTGAAGAAATTCAAAACAAGAATCATTAATCATCTGAATGGATTAAAGAGCAAAATTGGTTTATGTCAAAGGGACACAAAGTTGGTTAATTTAATCAGGATTAAGATGGGGACATATTATTCTGAGTGGTTCTTTTTGGATTTTCTGACATCTGGACTGGAAAAATACTCTGTATTAGATTTGTTTTCAGTTAACATGGTTTTTCCCCCTATAGTTACTTTATGAATCCTAATCTGCTAACATTTAAATTGGCTTTATATCTGTGCTTTAAGCTGAAGAATTTTTGTGAGCTTGTTCTTTTTAAAGGAGAAATTATCCTTCTTTGTCATGTTAAATTTTAATGTTCACACTAGAATATTAGAACTACTTATGCCTTCTAAATGTGGATTTGCTTATAATTATGAGTTGAGATATGGAATGTTCATTACAATGGAACATATTGTTATTTGGTGTGGTTCTCTTTCAACTTTTGATATCTGGAATGGAAAAATGTTATGTATTGGTTTTTTAAAACTTTTTCTTACAGTTACTTTATGTATTTTAACCTGACAGGATTTAAACTGACTTTATATTTAATTGTCTTTCCACTTAATGTAATAGATCTTTGTCAGATCATTCTCTTTAAAAGAGAATTGTCATGTTAAACTTTAGTCTTTTGTTCACACTAGGATCTCCAGACCACTTTATGCCTTTTAAATGTGCTTATAGATAAATATAAATTAAGATGTGCAATGTTTAATTTTATATATGTGAACTGTTATTTTAGCATTCTTTTGGGACTTTTTGCTGATACTGGATTGGAGCAGATGTTACTCATTGGATTTGCCTTTGGTTAAGAGATGACTTATGGGTGAAGACCTTTATATCTACTAAGTAAGAGAAGGTGAAGAGATAGTGAAATTGTTTATGCTTGTGATGAGGTGGAAATTTGCTTTCTTGTTTTTTCACCTCTTTTTTATTTTCTTTCTATTTGCTTTCTTGCACATTTCTATTTTTTTCTTTTAGTTTGTAGTATCTTTTATAATGTAATTAAATTTTTTAATATTTTTTTTAAAAAAACAGAAGGGGTGAAAAGTTGCAGAAGATCCCGCTTTCTTCTCATGTTACAGCCTGGAGAAGATAGGGGCTGAAAGAAAGAACTGACAACTGAGCTATCTTCTACTCAAGCAACCCATGGATACATCTCCAAACATTAAAACTATCCTTTATGATTTCATCAGAATTTGGAGGAAACTGAAGAGAGCATACCATCCCACCACTGTGAGAAACATCAGATGTTACAAGTAACAAGAGATACCTATAATTAAGTCAGCACTGCATGAGCACAAAATTACATGCTACTATTTATAACAACTATTGTCCCATGAACACACTAAAAACTCTAGGGGGCTAGTGGAAATGAGCAATATTATTCAGGAAAATTTCATTTTAATCTCCCTAAAAGGAAATGACAACTCCTCTAAGGAGAAACTAGCAAGCCTCCTCAGAGAATTACGTTCTTAACGGTGAAAACGAGAGCATAACAAGTTATATACAAATAATACAGATACTCAGTGGATTGTCTCAAATAATGAAAGAGAAGATGCTGAAATAAATAAAGGAACATCCAAGTCTTTAATTCATTATACTTCAAAAAACAAATCAACAAATAGAGGATTTGTTATTCATGGGATACCAGGACACGATCAAAAATTGATGTCAGCAGCTGCGTTCATGTTCTGAAAATTCATAACAAAAGGCTGTACCAATAGTTGTACAGAATCCTCAGTTTTCCTTTCACATTGTACTTCTTATAGCAAGGGTCCCCAAACTTGGCAACTTTAAGACTTTGTCGACTTCAACTTCCAGAATTCCTCAGCCAGCATAGCATAGCTGGCTGAGGAATTCTGAGAGTTAAAGTCCACAAGTCTTAAAGTTGCCAAGTTTGGAGACCTCTGTCTTATAGCAATCAATGCATGAAATCTTCTGGGACTTTGTACCAAGGGAGCCATTTACTGACTGAAGCTCGCAAGGCACTGATCCACCTGGAAAAAAAGACAAGCCAAAGTTGATCATTAAATGAATGGACTTTTGTCTAACTTCAAATTAAAACACACATAATTACAACATAGTAAATGAGATCTCAAACATACCTTTTTTAAAAAAAACTGTATTACCATGAACGGAGCTTCACAATCTTGGCAACTTTAACATGTGTGGACTTCAGTTCCCAGCCAGGAATTGTTGGAGTCCACACATTTGAAGTTGCTAAGATTGGGAATTCTTGACCTGGAATTTCAAAATGCGTCATATCCATTTGTTATCATCACACTTCATTCTTTTGGATCAGTTTACAGAAAGTAGCTAACCTTTGCAAAGATTGCACAGGTTGCAATATTTTTACTTACTGCAGATATCTACCTTACCTTGAAAATATATAAGCATTAATATATTTGAGGCAAGAGATGAAAAAATCATCCTGCTCTTTCATAGAGCTGGCTCTACCTTAGCTTGCTTAAATGATTATTCACCTGACTAAATACTTAAAAAAAATCATCTGAGTTGATGGGTTGAATCCAGATTAAGTCAAGCTGAGTATAAACCCATTTAAATCCACAATATGTAAATTATTTTAATTGGGTCTATGCCAAGTAAATATGGCTAAACTTGGATTCAGTTGACTGTGTGAAAGATTTCTCAAGGGTATAACTATCTATATCATGAGACACACATCCCTTTTAAATACTAATATATCTTTAGGTTTATTATGCCAGCTTTTGCTATCACAATCAGTCCAAAATCCCTAGTAAAGGTCTACTAGCATTGATTCAAGGGAACTGAAATCTAACACTTGTGGAGGG
This sequence comes from Bungarus multicinctus, assembly GCA_023653725.1. Taxonomy (NCBI): domain Eukaryota; kingdom Metazoa; phylum Chordata; class Lepidosauria; order Squamata; family Elapidae; genus Bungarus; species Bungarus multicinctus. The sequence continues at coordinate 229,611,014 of CM042834.1, read as the reverse complement.
ATACCAAGTCTAGTATATGCAGGATACTCTATGAAAGCATAAAGGGGCAAAATAATGTTTTGGTGTGCAGTGAACAGAGGAATATTACAAAGTGAGCTTGGTTTTGTTATAGTTTGGCTTAGTTTTTATGACTCTGACTCAAACAGGACATAGTGTACTTCTGTCCTTTTTGTCCTTTCTAAGTATATATAAGAGAAAAAGAAATGTGGGATCACATTGTCACTTAGATCTAAGGTTGTCCAGCCTGGCTTAAGAATTTCTCCAGGAAAACTTAGTTCAGAATCAGTTTATTAATTTTTAATACCTTTTAGGATCTTTGTTTTGAAGAACGGATCGAATCATTTGCAGATCTCCTAGCATTTCTATGAATGTATCCTAGACTACTTAATATTTGAAAGGCATTTTTGTTTTGTCCCCCACAAAGAGCTTACATTTCTTCATTTGTTCTTGGACTTGATCCAAAGTTACCATTTACCCAGGCAGAACTTTGAAGGAAGACTGTGCTGTGAAACTATTAAATTAGATTTTGTCAGCAGATTTGATTGCACTCTCTTAGTGCTTCTACTTGATTTTTCAATGTTAAATGTTAGATTAAGGTACATGGATAATAGTAACTCAATTAGTGCTATTGCATGCAGTAACTTGCTGAATTTATTTGCAATTGGATATTATATATTTATTTGCATTGCATTAGGACTACATGAAGGGTACTCCTAATATTTGTTTATACACATGTAAGTTTATATATAAAGATATTGAAAACCTATTTTATATAAATACATAAAATTTTTCAGTTGTGGATAATGCTTCCATTCGATGAAGTGAGTTGCAGCCCATGAAAACTACAAAAAAAATTTTAAAGACCAACATTATTTATTTTCATATAAATATGAATATTCATATTTTTATGTGAAAACAATTAGAGCTTCCTTTTAAATAATTGGGCTTTTCCATTATTTATCTTTGCCTCCATATTTGTAAGAGAGATATAGTATTAGTATTCATACTTTGAGAGCCAGTTTGGTTTAGTAGTCAAGGCACCAGACTGGAACCAGGAAGATTGTGGGTCCTAGTTCTGCCTTAGGAGCATAAGCTGAGTAACCTTGGGCCAATCCTTATATAAATAAAAGAAAATTCTTAATTGTCCAGGCAATATTTCCAAATCATTTTGAACTTCTGTGTAATTTTTTTTCTGCACCTAGCATGAAGTATAAACAGGCAAGCAGAAATATACCGGGCAGGGGGGCATATAGTTGGAAAAAAGACGAAATTATTTACCTTTGGTTTTCATTGACACTTTCGGCACAGAAGTAGAAAGTAGTAAACTCTTCTGAAGGTGGCTGTACTTCAATCACAGATCTTCTGGAACCAAGGGTTTGTTCACTCACTGTGTAGCCCTGCAAGTAAATGCCCCCTGGGGGAGGCGGGGAGACGGTAAATAAATGGCAAAGACTACTGGAAAAACTCCAGAAGATATGATGGGAAAGGCTATTATATTTGGGCTATGAAAAGTCTGAAAACCAATATGTGAAAGGACTCTTGAATTAGTTTCATGCTGACTTGCAGACAATTGTTTCATAAAATACAGATAGTTGCAGAATTCAGCAATTCTAAATTTTAGTATTTTAAAGCAGGATTACCCTGTCTCAAGAGTCTACTGTACCATAGAAATAGGAGTTCCACTATCTCAAGAGACTGTTTCACCAGTGTGAGGAAAATGAACATATGAACCTGGGCTTTGAGGAGACATGAAAGAAAAATCTGGAAAAAATTATAAAATGGGTTTATAAACATGACTAGCTTAAACTTAATTTAATTATTTTTATTTAAATATTTAATTTCTCTGGCTAGTCACTCAGCCATGAATCTCTGGTCAGCTTATAAAAGTTAAAACAACAAAGTAACAATTATGACAACAGAAATAATGGCCTTCTTGGAGCCCATGAGGTGATTTGTGAAATAGATGGGACCCAAATTCCTTGTGTGTCCAATCAAACTTGGCCAATAAAGAATTCCATTCTTCTTCAATTCTTCAATGCTATAGTTCTGAGGGATCCCACAAAACAGGGCCCTTGGCTGTGACTGCTACTTTCTGCCAAAACTGACTGAAATTAACCACAGTGAAAGAACAACTCTACAATATTATATTCCCAATATGAAACAAACTAAAATAGAACAGAGAAAACAATAACCAAAGAGAGAAATAAAGAGAAAATGTGCAATAATATATGTATGTTCTAAGTCATGTGGTTATGGCCACCATCTACACATCTGCATTTCTCTATATTTCACCAGAATCTTTTTTCGGCTCTAATATACACAGAAGAAGACTGTCCTCACACATTTAGCATATGGAAGATGCAATCAGCTGTCCCACTTGCTATACTGATTTCTAAATATGTATGTTATATAACTACCTTACATATTTTAAGAAGGATATAAAATAAATTAGTGGGAGAAGATCATTGCTTTTTCTCACATAATTCAAAAGGTTATGGAAGTTTATATAACAGAATTATAATATTACCATTTACACAATTTTACAAGATATTATAAACTATTTTATGTAACTCAGGGAAAAAAAGCTATTTCTCTAAAGGGAAAAAAGGATGCAAAATAGAAAGGCAGAGCCACCTACCAACAGCATGTGTAGATCGTATGCTAGCATAAAAATATAAACAGCCATCTTTCAAAATGCAATAATGTTGAACCCATATATTCTTGGTTTTGTCTAGCTGGTGGAGGAGCCCCAAGCACTCTGGGTTTTTGATAGCAAGTGGTGGAAGGCTTGTATTGTGCATGGTGACATCTTCCCACACATGGTTCTGTTGTTAACATTAGAAAATAAGTCAATTTTACCCATTTGTACCAAAATTACTGATATGCAAACATCTCTACATGTTTTTAAAATTAATTATTTGTTCAATTATTTGTTCAGTATGCAACAAATACCTTTCATTTTTAGGGCTAAACATCTGTCATATGTGTCCTTCTATTACAAGAATATCTAGTGCATTCAATTTTTAAACATCATTATATTTACTGTAAGTGACCATTTCATGACCTCAAGAAACACTTATTGAGAAATACATCTAATGGTAATAGAAATTTTTCTTAAGTAGTGAAATGAAGCTACTTCTTAATTCAATGATAATTATTCGATGTGCTGCCTAAATACGACCTTTAAATGAGGCAGTTGAAATGTAACCCCAGAAACTATTTTTAGGCATCAACATTCACTCTGGAGCTTGCTTATAAATCAATTTCAGGACATTTAAGTTTCTTGGGGGGGAAATCATTTATCATAAGTTCCTGTAGATTGCAGCTGATAAAGCAGCTTGAATCCATGAAATTTTATTGCACATAAGTTTCCTGATCTTTAAAATGTCACAGAAGTTTGAGAAGTTTCTAAGGGACAGCTCTGTCATGGACACATTGATATGATTGAACATACAGTTGCTGTTATTTCTCACTGTCAAGGATGAGCTTTGTTTTACTGACTCATGTTTCAAGCCTGAGCTGAAATACTCATAAACATTTACATTATTATGGTTTGTTGCACAGCCAGATGCTCAGATTAGATTTGGCATTTTTATCCACCTTTCAGTTCTTCCCAAGGATCTGGAATATGCAGATGTTGATGCTTGATGGTGTTACAAATATTTTTTGCAGGATGTAAGTTCTGAATAAAGCTGCCTTTTGCAATTTATTGATGGTGATTTTGTTAATGCCAATGGTGTTCAAGTGGTTCAAATCCTGTTGTTTTGAGATTGCATCCAAGGCGTTTATTACTATTGGTACCACCTTTGCTTTGTTCTGCCACAGTTGTTCTATTTCTATTTGCAGCTTTTTGTATTTTGTTATCATCTCCTTTTCTGTTATTAGTATTATTCCAGACAGAAAATAAGTGGTAAGCCACTTCTGAGAAAAAGCATAGTTTTATTGGCACATTTATGTGATTACTGTATGAAACAAGAATGGACAAAAGGCTTTGAGCCAATTTAATATAATGGTTAAGTTACTGAGCTAGAAACCAGGAGACTGAGTTCTAGTCCTGCCTTAGGCCAGAAAACCCCAGGGTTACTATGAGGCAATCACTCTTTCTTAGCCCACAACTTCAGGTTTCAAAAACAAGCTGGTCAGTCAATTCATGTTGCAACCAATGGATCAATACTTGATTATTATTATTTTTTAAAGGAGAAGGGACCCTGCATATGTTGGAAAACACTAGGAAGAAAACAAAATGGCTATGATAAAGCCATTAATTCCAGAAGTTTATTTTTTTATTGCATTTACTGGTTATCCCTCTTCAGATACATTTGGACAGCTTTTGTATGTGTGTGTGTCTATGTGTGTGTGTTTCTACATAGTACATGCATACACACACACACACAGAGTGAATTGGTGAGAATGTCAAACCCTGAGGATCTCATAGATGAGGAGTCATGCAGAATCTCTCCCTACCAATTAACACTAATTGAAACCAAACAAAGAATGGAAGAGAACCACAGTAAAACAATGCCTCTCACCCTCAATCCAAGATGCTGATCCAAAAGAATATAGTGGTTAATGATAATGAAAACTGCAAAAAAATCAAGGCACATGAGGATGCATGGATCATCCCATCTCCACCACAGATCCTACTTCCTTCCAGTCTTAATAAGAGAAGGTTGGAGACCAGACAATAGTTGTCTGGGATTGTTGGGTCTAGGTCTGGGTTTTTGAAGAGAATGTGGATTAGAACTTCTTCAGAACCAATGGCACCACTTCCTCACTCAAAAAAGCAGACACCTTTCTATAAACTAAATTACAGATCACTTCCCAGGTGACTATCCAATAGGGCTTGATCTAACAAGCATATGTGTCAAGGTAACAGATTGAAGAACTCTGTCCATTTCCTTAGGAGCTCAGAATAAAACTCACTCCAGATAACTTCACAAGGCTTTTGCCGAAACACTTCAACTAGAACTGACCAGTTGGACTCCAATACTGAGTGGATCTGAGCAAGTTTATTTGTAAAATATCAAGAATATTCCTCATAAGAGTCCTAGAGATAATACTATGGCCTGTTTTTCCTCATCAGCAACTGGGTTGTTATAACAGTCTGCCAGGTAGGCACTAGCAAATACAATAAGGATGGAAATACGAGAACATTTTAACATCTTTATAACTGCAGTGTAAACTCTAATTGGTGTCCTTACTCATGCTTGGTTGGATTCATTCTTAGTCTTCATTCAACAGTGATCCAGGCATCTCTTTATATACTTCATTTCCTGGAGTTCCTCAGAAAACCAAGATGTATCCCAATATTGGCACAGGGAGAGAGGTTGTGTAGGAGCAATCTGATCTAAGGCCCCAACAACATACTCATTTCAGGATGCCATCTCAGCCTAATAGTCCACCAGACCCTCACAGAAAAGCTCAATGTCTTTCTAGAACCCTATTGTATCAGAACTTTATATCTTTCAGTGTGGATGGCACCAGTGAGCCAAAAAGCAATCAAAAAGTGATCTGACCTTGATAATGAATTGATGATTATGTTTGCCAAACCTAGATCATGTAAACTGCCCCAAAACAAAAACTAGATTTAGTGTGCAATGTTCAGTATGCTTGGGACCTGATGACTTGAACAGGTCCATAGTTGCCATGGAAATCATGACCTACTAAGCTACTCCAGACTCAATGTCACTAGGCAGCAAATTGAAATTTCCAAGTATTGCAACGCTAAGGGTTTCAATCACTAATCCAGCAATGGAACCAGAAGCTCAGGCAGGGAAGATACTGTGCAGCAGGGAGAATAGTACAACAGCAACAGTCTTCTTTAGATAGTCTCTTACTTGGTTATCTACAGGGCAGATCCTCTGAGGGCCAACATAAAACCAAAGTAGCCACATATCTGAGAGGAGAAAAATAAAACCAAAGTAGCCACATCTCTGAGAGGAGTCTTGACCTACCCAGGTTTCAGTGATACAAGCCAGGTCAGCTCTCTCATCCATTATCAAATCATATACATGAGGACAGCTTTATTAGAGTAATCTGGCATTGAAAAGCCAGAATTATAGCCAGTTGTTACCTGGCTCTTAGAGGAGTTCCTGTAAATTGGAAATTTGGATTGTAATTCAAACAGTGAGATTAACATCTTTAAAAATGAATGACACTGCCCCAGCATCCCTTCATATCTGCCCTGAAGTTCCAGTTTCCACTAACCTCTGTATCAAACAATAAATTTAATATTTTAGAAACCATATTACCTGATGAATAGGATGTGCAGCTTTTTCCATGATATCTACCCACCTTTGGGAAAAAAGTATAAAAAAGTATAGTTTTGTTGGGAAGAAAAAAATATGCATCGACTAACAGCAATTGAAAGGTTTATGCAATATAAAATTGAAGCCTCTTGAACTGTGCACATTTGATATTTCTCTACCTGTCTAGTGCAAAAAAATGGATGGTAACTCACTGGAACACCTAATTCCTTCTCTGAGCTGTGAACTTAACATACACATTTGCTCAAGTGAGTAAGTTTGATGTGGTGGTTAAAGGCATATTGCTAGAATCTTGGAGGCTGTAAGTTCAAGCCACCCCAACCCCCTGGCCCTGATATAAAGCTAACTGGATGACCTTGAGCTGTCAGTCAATTCTATGAAGCAAGCAATGGCAAACCACTTGCAAAAATATTGACAAGGAAACTAGAAAAATGTAACCAGTAGTTACCATGAGTCAACAATGACTCAAAGTGCCAGGCAAACAAACAAACCCCCATTTTGCGCAAGTATAAGTATAAGTTAAGATTATCTAGCGTTAGGTAATAAAATAAATCTGTTTTATTAAGAAACTTGCTTTGAGGTAAAGCTTGCATCCTCATTATGAGGGTATGGAAAGGAAAAGGAAGAAGTATTTTGTTTTGTCAGTAGCTAGAAGTCAAAAGACAGTGCCTAAAATATCAATCTTTCAATCAGACAAAAGCAGTGTACAAGTAGTCCTCATTTAACAACTGCCTTGTTTAATAATTGATTGCAATGATGATAATGATGATGATGATGGTGATGATAATGAAAAAGTAACTTTATGACCCATCCTCATATTTGCAAACATTGCAAGTCTGCAAAGCAAAAGAAATGTGGAGTTCATAGGCACAATTACAGTTTCACTTAAAACCATTTCATCTAGCCACCTAGTTACTGTTCCAGTTGTGGTCACTCAATGAGGGCTATTTGTAGAGATAGAGTGGAATGAAAGGAACACTCCTTGCTATTATCTTGATCATCAGTACTGCTAGTGGTCAGTAACATGGATGATGCTTCTGGAGGTGTGTGTGTGTGTACACATGCACTAGTGGAAGTTCTGGCATATACACCATATGTATGGACAGACAAGGAATAGTATAGAACAGTGGTATTAAACTCAAGGCCCAGGGGCCGAATCCGCCCCATGGGGTGTTTAGATCTGGCCTGCAGGGCTGCCGTGAAAACAGCCAAGGACTGGCCTGCGGTGCCTTTTCCAGCGAAAACAGAGCTTGGGAGGTTTCGACGGCTTCCTGCAACCCTCTGCCAGCAAAAATTTCACTGGCAGACACTGAAAAATTTCATTTTCACTGGCAGACAGTTGCAGAAGGCCATTGAAACCTCCCAAACTCTGTTTTCACTGGCAGAGTGCTTGGGCTACCACAGACGACCCCGACACGAGTGACAACTAGCTGGCCATGCCCACCCGGCCCCCAAGGTCAAACACAACCCTGATGTGGCACTCAATGAAATTGAGTTTGAAACCCCTGCTATAAAGGAAAGCATTAAATCCTTCTTCTTTTCTGAACTTTTGATAGAGCTCTTGTTGGTCATGTGAAAAATAGAATCTTGGACCAGATATAACTCTGATGTGATCTAACAGAACTGCAATATTAAAGAAAAAAGAGAAATGACTCCCCCTCCCCCAAAAAACCCAAACTACTGGGAATAAGAGAATACTAACAGAGATAATCCTTGCCAGAGAAAGAGAGAACTGTAATTAAGTCTGACTGCCATATGTTTGTTCTCCCTCCCTCCCACAACAGGCTGATGGGTATTCCTGTTACATAACTTAATAAATGCAACACACACACAAAAAGAGAAAACATACTAATTTAATGACTGGAATGTACCTCTTCATTTCTTGGGCTGATATAGTGTAGAAATAAAAAACCCTGTTTCCAGCCCGAGGAACACATTTAAATGCAAAAGGCTTGCCCAGGCTGTTATCCATACCAATTTCAGCACCTTCGACTTTTGTTACTTCCAACGGTCTGCATTTTCCTTCATCCTACAAGAAGATCAACAAATTCAAGCTTAAAGAGTGCTTGTGATGCAAGTTTAATTGCCAGAGGTTGAAAGGCATAGCCTTATTTATGTAGCAAGATTAATTCTAATTTATCTAATCCTAATTTAGACAAATTGTGAAACACTTATACTTCTGTCTAATGTTCCTACACATTGGATATCTCAATATTCTATATTTTCTAATAGCACAGTGTGGAAAGAGGAGGCCAATTTCTCTGGCCACATTCTTCTACTTTCATCATCAACACCATGATAATATTTTTAAAGTTTACAGAATATGGTGGATGACAATGGGCCATATAATGTTGCCTTGTAACCAAAAATCTTAATATTTTCAGTCTAGTTGGACAATAGTTATTTGATTTTATAACTGACAGGTTATTGCAACATGTTTGTAAATCAATCATGATCCCCAAATAGAGTCAGAAAATAGAATTTAAATAAGAAACTAGTCCAATATGGATTTGAAATTGAATCTGATAGACCAGGGATATCAGATCCTGCCCCTCCTCCCTTATTAAGCAAACCAATCTCCTACAGTTGAATTTAAAAAGAGTGATTAGGAAAAACTATATCTTCAAAAATGTTACACAAGTTCTGTTTCATGGGCAATCAATTTTTCTTTCTCAATCTTAGTCGTTTTACATGTTGATGTTTGTTGATCAATATTAAGTTATAAATATTTAACCAGAGAAATAGAAAGAGCAAACATAACTCAAAATCTTTGTCATCAAATATATATTTTTATAATTGGGAGAAAGGGAAGGATCTCAAATTGAATAGTATTATAGTCAGCATTCATAGCATTTTTTAAATAAACAGACCCACTATTTGGACTAGGGTAATTTAAAATTATGACTTGATTGGATGCCAGCAAACATTTCTATTAAAAAATTAGGACTGAAAAGAAAGGCTCTCTCTCAAAAATCTGTACCACCAATATAATGAGAATACATTTATGACTTTATAGAGCTGAGCCTTGAGCTGATACAAAATGGAAGTATAAATTTGAACCTAAAACTATAGAATGAATTCCTAACTATGGATAGCATAAATTAGATCTTAGCCTTGGAGTAGACTTGAAATACATCCTATCTCAGTTATTAGGGCTGAGTTTGGTCCTGTTAATCTTGAGGAAGTGGGCAGGACTCTTAGAATTGAAAGCCATTTCAGTATATACTTTTATCCTTCTGCGTTACTCAAGGCTGACTGGGAAATAGTGTATGGTAAGTCTAATCAGCATGAATGCATCCTTGTAAGGGAGGAAGTTCTACTGACCTTTAAAAATACCATGGGGATGCTCTCTCCTCGTGAAAGATTCCTAAACCCAAATTTTGTTTTGGACAAAATTTCAGGGAAGATTGTTGAAAGATATTTGCTTTCTGCCATCAAAAGGCCCTGAATGAAACAGCATTGATTGCACCTTAGTATGGAGATAGTGTGTTCATTTTAGCAACCTTTGATACCATTAACTCTGGTATCCTTTTGGACCAGCTCCAGGAATTATGAATTGGGACATTGTTTTATGCTGCTTCTCAACCTTCCTTTGCAGTTTGTTCCAGTCAGTGTCAATGAGGAATATGGGGATGTCTCACAGCTCCTATGGTGTGGAATGCCTCAGAGCTCAACTGTCTCCCTGCTCATATTCAACTACTTGAAGCCACTGGATAAGTTCATTCAACATCTTGAGGTGTGGTGTCATCAATACACTCATGATACCCTGCTCCATATCTCTGCCCTGAATAACTAAATGATGCAATGCAGGTTTTATCTCATTGTTCTGGGGTCTGTGGGTTCTGTATGGAAAGAAGAAGATACAATTCAATCACAGCAAGATGGAGTACTTTGGGTTTTAGGGTTTTCTTGGAGCTGATGATTTCCACTCTTTAATTCTACGTCAGACAGGATTATTGCACAATTTGGGATCCACGAACAGCAGGTAATAGATATGACCAGGGGCTTTTCCACAGCTTTGTTGTTCCTCTTCCTGGATAAACAAGCCCAATACATGATCATTCATGCTTGAGTAACCCTCCAAATAGACTACTGCTATGCACTATATACAGGGCTGACCCTGAAGAACATTCAGAAGGTTCAAATGGTCCATTAAATCCATTAAATCCATGTTACACTTGTCACTGCATTTGTTTTGGGTTTGTCTGAGGAGCTGCCACAGTAGTTTACAAAATGAGCTGGACTGATTATCAAGTCTCCATAGTAACAAGATATGAGTGTCTTGTGAAGTTCTGTTTTACTGCGCATGTGTGCAGGGGAGGAGTTTTACTTCTACTTCATCTTTCATTATAGTTTCTTTAGCTTGCTTAGTAGGATGGTACTGCTGTTTCTTTGGTTTCTTAGTTATTTTGTAAATAAAGTATGCTGGCAACAGAAACACACGATCCATTTCCTCTAATTTATAAAACTGAATGTTTTCGTTTGACAATACTTTTGCTCTGTGAAATGCCCTGGCTCCTAATTTGCTTCTGGGTAGAATTAAGAAGCTGTTTATTATTTATACATCTCTATATGGCATGGAACCAGAGTATTTATATGCCCTTTTTTTTAGCTGTAAAAAAGTGATTTTTTTAAAAAAATAAAGACACTGCATCTAGGTTGCATAAATTAAGACAACTATTAGAATTTTTTTAGAAACATTGCTCTAGTTATTCTCCTCTAGTGGTTCTATAAGATCGAATTGCAATTCAAGGTTCATTGATCAAACAATATATGGATTTAGCAAAGTACTGTAAAAACTGTACTGATAGTATGTTACATCACGTTTTATAAATACATAATAAAATTTAGTACAATGTATATGTTCTACTTTATTGAATTTTAATTTACTGCTTTGTTCCATCTCCATTTCCAGTCCATAGTCCCTTGAAACCATTTGAAAATTGGCCATGTTCATGTTCAATTCTCTAACTTTTGAACACTAAATGTATGCTCATCACTATCACTCAATCAGTTTCTTCCAGGTGACCAATTGGATGATGAGAAATCATCATTCAAATAATGCCTTTCCCTCAAGCTACTGCAGCACTTAATAAAAATATATTGACATTGCTATTTTAAACTGGTGCATAATTGCATAAATATATATTGGTCCAGAAATGCTGTTGGAGCAAAGCAAATATAGAAAGGCTTTAGAATGGCTCTTAGTCTATTCAAATCTGGCTTAATTTTATTTAGTACTCATAGCATATACGGTAGGTTAAATGTGTGTGTGTGTGTGTGTGTGTTTGTATGTTGCATGTCTGTAAAAATATAATTTGTGCAAAAGTGTCCAGTTGTAAAATGTTCACTTTCAGATTTGATGAAGTTTCTTATAAATTGAATTTGATGTACAGCTTTCCTATGTAAAAACTAAAGAGATGTTTTATTTAAAAAAATAGCTAGATAATTTTTTAAAAAAATTTAATTTGACAATTGCTTATAAGATAATAGGTATAAGTAAAAGTAGGCACATTGTGCGCTTATGACACCCCCTACAGACCTCTTAGGAAAGGGGTGAGGTCAATAGTAGACAGTTTAAGGTTAAAATTTTTGGGGTTTGGGGAAGAAACCACAGAGTCAGGTAGAGTATTCCAGACATTGACCACTCTGTTGCTGAAGTCGTATTTCCTGCAATCAAGTTTGGTGAGATTAACCTTGAGTTTGTATCTATTGTTTGCTCTTGTGTTGTTATGGTTGAAGCTGAAGTATTCATTGACAGGTAGGACATTGCAATGTATGATTTTATATACTATACTTAGATCGGATCGAAGGCGGTGTAGTTCTAGATTTCTAGGTCTAGAATTTCGAGTCCGGTGGCATAAGGTATTCTGCAACGAGTAGAGGAGTGGAGAACTCTTCTTGTGAAATATTTCTGGACTTTCTCAACTATGTTAATATCAGATATGTTATGTGGGTTCCAGACTGATGAACTGTATTCGAGTATTGGTCTAACAAATGTTTTGTATGCTCTCGTTATTAGTGTAATATGACCAGAGAAAAAGCTACGTAAGATTAGTTAACACCTCTTAATGCCTTTTTGGCTTATGCATTTATACACACAGATGCACAAACAAATCTTGTGGTTAATTCTAGCCAGATTATAGTAGTTTCAGAAAGCATTTTATTTATCTATTATTATATTTAGCTAAAATAAATAATAAAACTGGACAGCTGTGATTTCATCAATGTGAAGAGTTTTGTTTGATACTTGCACAGTTTTGTTTGATGCTTGCACATTCTTTTTCTAAAATTCCAAAGGATAAGCAGCACATTTTTATTATAATGCCATGAACAGGATTTTATTTTCCTAAAACTCCCTTTACAATCCCAGTGAGGCTATTGTATTTTTTAAAAGGAAAAATATTGCAAGATATTTAGCTTTATTTGCTGAAACCCAAATGTAAACCAACAGTGAAATAAAAATGAAGAGAAATGGCCAATTACACAGAAGGAAGATGAAAGCAATAACAAAGCTTCTATTTTAAATGCCAGAGGTCCTCTATTTAATTCTTTACATCTCCAGATAGATCTGAAAAGATATCTGTTTGGCTCTGAAGAGTCATGAGTCCTACTTATAAAATGGAAGTGTTGCTGTCTTATATAATGTAGGCTCCTGCTTCATATGGAAACCATACAAACTTGCAACCCAAATACCAAGATTTTTTTCCCTATGAACAGAAGTTATTTGAATAATGCTGTCTGGGGTAGTGGAGGTGTTTTATCATATTACTTACATAGTGAGTTATCTATTTTTTGTGACATTGGAACAGAGATTCTCCTGATCAACTTCTAGGCCAGCATTTATCAATCTTGGCAGCTTACAAATGGCTGGACTCCAACTTCCAGAATTCTCCAGCCAGCTTGAAGTCCATCCATCTGAAAGCTGCTAAGGTTGAGATACACTGTTCTATACAAATGAAAATTAAAGGAGCCAATTATATTTCTTAATATTAAAGCAGTTTCACACTTTCTGTGAATTAATCATGGGAGATTAAGATATTAATAATCCTTTGTGCATCACCTGGCTAGAGAATAGAGTTCCCCAAGATTAGTGTGAGTTACATTTCAATAAGAATTCTCAAAATTGCACTATAAATGACTGTAAAGAAAATCCAAAGTGCTTACTGAATGTTCAACAGCTTAGAAACAAAGTACTTGATCGTGGATGGCTGATTAAGTAGTCAGGTGCAGCCTCTCCACCCCAGATGCTCTCTTGAAGTTTAGGCTCCTGTTCACAGAATTGTCAGTAATGGCTACATTAGCTAAGTAATCATGGGAGTGGGAGGCCTTAGCCCTGGAGGGCTCTCAAGCTGAGGAAGTCAGTTCAAGGGACAGAATAGAGGAGGCAGGGTTATAATGGCAGATTCTACTTTTAATATTTATCCAGTCTGGATGGAAACCAGTGTGCAGAGATGAGGAAGTGTGATTTTAACTAGCTTTTCCATGAAAGTTCATCTTGGGATCCTGTTATTGGGAAACAAAGTGTTGAAAACTTTGCCAGACTATATGGGCCAAATATGTTTTCAGCAACAACAAATCAAAAATTGTTTCTATTTAATTTATATAAGCAAAACTAAGCTAAGCTAAATTAAACTAAGGTAAACTAAACTATAAACTAAACTGAATATTCTGCTTCCAATGGAACATTATGCTATAGCAAAACATTTTGCTGTAGCAACATATAGTATTTGAACTATAATTCTCTGTATGTCATCTACATGTTCTGATTAATTTGTTACAGTTATTATTACATGCTGTGAGACATGATCTCAGCAGAATTTGTTTGCCTCAAGAAGAGGAGAATGCAGAAATGCAAGTGATTCATGGTGGGATTCTTGGTCTTCCTTTTTAATATTTCAAAACAGGTATAAATGTTCAGAAAATCTGTGCAAGTTGAGAAAAACTGGGCTTCTGCTTAGCTTCCAAGAATAAGCAGATTTACAATGATTAAAATATGAATGTACATCATAGAGTAGTGCGGTGGCTTAGAGATGGAGTTCTTGCCTAACAATCAGGGGCTGTGAGATAGATCCTGGGTAGAGGCAGATATTTCTCTCTCTGGGCACACTGAGAATATATCTGCTGGGAAAAAACCTCCGCATTGGTGACAGGAAGGGCATCCAGTCAGTAAACACTCAGCTCCATTCAATTGCCCAGACTCCACCCCACAAGGGATTATGGGGTCAATAAAAAAGGATGATGAGGATGTATCTCATGATATAACAGTGCCCACTCATTTGGGATATAAAATAGTTTCTTCAATACTTGCAATGCTTCTGATACTCAGAAACTTGAATGAATGGGGCCTGCTCTCTTTGAGAAAAGAGTGATATTCCGATTTATTATTTCATATATCTGTTTGCTTTCTAAGCCAAACATTCAAAAGTACATTGTGGTTTCCATCAATAAAGAAAATGAATAATTTCCTAATAAGACAAAGGATGGGAAGGAAAAAAGGGAAGGAGGGAGGGAAAGATCATGGCAACTGGAAACTACATTGTGACTTACACTTCTGTGGAATACAGCCCAGATAAACTCTGAGAGATTAATTAGCAAATCTATTGACAAGCAGTGGCCATTTCAGAAGCTTTATAAATGGAATAGATAGTAGGATGCTTGTAAAGAATAGATGCCTCTCTGCCTGTGGCGGATAAAGCTCTTTGTCAGAATGTAATGCAAATGTACATTGTATCTCTTTGGAGCAACAGCGTGGACCAAAATCTATTTATAGTTAAGCCCTTTTTAAGGAAAAGCACTTAGCAATGAATATAGAGGCTTGAAGGAAGAAGGGCATGAGTGGAATAATATGAAAGGATTATATACAATAAAGCAATATTATCTCCTCTGATTTTCCTTGAACATAAAAATAAAAAGGTTGCATTGCATTGCTAATTTATTCAATTTGATTGGGAAATAGCACATGAAATAGATTAGAATTGGACAATGTTATCTGATTTCTCTGTAATTTACCGACCAGATGTTTACATTGACAAATCTCATCAACAGAGATACCATGTTGGCTGGGAATGTTTTATGCTGGATGTAATATATATATATTATATATACTGTACACAGTATATATAGCACAAGGCCGAAGACACAAGCCTGAAGATGATGAATGAGACTTCATCAAAACGTCACCTAGATATTTCCAATTCTACGCGGGAGAAAACCTGAAGAACCAAAGATATATCTATCTATCTATCTATCTCTCTCTCTCTCTCTCTCTCTCTCTCTCTCTCTCTCTCTCTCTCTCTCTCTCTCTCTCTCTCTCTCTCTCTCTCTATCTATCTATCTATCAGAATTTGGAACTGGCCTAAAACTTATTTAAATGATTGAAATGCTTTGTCTATACTTGCCCAATAAAAAAACGATTGTCAGCTTTTCAATCTGACAGACGAATCCCTCAATTTCCCTTTTCATTCAGTTAAGCATGAATCAAATGAACAAACAAAAGAATTGCCAAGGGATCCACTTCACTGTCCTCTTCTTGAATATCTGGATGCTGATCTAAAAGTGATGTGTTTATGTGCACGTGGAAGAGAAATTTAGAGAAACCTCTAGAACAGCACCCCCCAGGCTTTTGGACACCAGGGGCCAGTTCTATGGAGAGGGGCTTCTCTGTGGATCAAAGGGGGTGCGGCCAGTTTCTGGCATGCCGGGGCCTGGTGCCAGTCCACAGACAGGGGATTGGAGACCTCAGATCTAGAAGCCTGCTAAATTATGAACAGCTCAAAAGACTGAAACAAGATTATATATGCATTGAGGAGATATGTAATCATGAAAAACCAGATGCCCAGATAAAAGATGCAGTAGTGGAATATCTTTCGGTGATCTTTGAGAAATTATGTAAGACAGTCATAGTGCCAGAGGATTGGAGAAAGGCAAATGTTGTTGCTATCTTTAAAAAAAAGGGAGGAGGTTGTAACTACAGTCTGTCTGCTTGATGCAAATATTTGCCTTTTGGAACAAAAGATCAAGCAGCAAATCAGTGAGCTTTCAGAAAAGTCTGCAATGCTTGGAAGGAGCCAGAGTAGTTTTATCAAGAAAAAAAAAACATGCAAAATCAATCTGATCTTCCTTCTTTTTTTGATAGAGTGAGTGACCAGTATAGTTGAATGTGGATGTACCATGCCTTGACTTTATCAAAGTAGAGAAAAATGCAAAATAGGAGATGAATTATACTATCCTTATTCAGCTGATTTATTATATCCAATAAGAATTGCTGGGAGATAAGCAGTACTTAATTGTGCAAATGTTTCCAATTTAAAGATCTTAATCTTGAACCAAGAAGTCCTGCTGTACTTTACAGAATATTGATTTACTAGTTCCCAATTTCATCGTTTTTGTATTATAGTACTATATGATATGAGATAGTATATATACAGGTAGTCGTCGACTTACAATGGTTCATTTAGTGATTGTTCAAAGTTACAGCAGCAGTGAAAAAAATGACTTATGACCAGTTTTAACACTTATGACCATTGCAGCATCCCCATGGTCATGTGATTTACATTTGGATGCTTGACAACTGGTTCACATTTATATTTATTTAACCAATCCCAATGTCTGGGGGTCATGTGATCACCTTTTGTGACCTTCTGACAAGCCAGATTCACCAAGCATGATGTTACTAAGTTAACAATTGCAGTGATTCACTTAACAAATGTGGCATGAAAAGTCATAAAACCGGGCAAAACTCAAATTTCTCACTGAGCAACATAAACGATGGGCTCAACTGGGGTCGTAAATCGAGGACTACTGTATTTTGTTTCCAATGCTTTGAGAAATATTTCTTATCAAAGTTCTCCACCTGCTGGACATTGTTTGTAATTAACATGGTATCTTTTAGAAAGTACTATACTGTAATACTACAGTACACAGTATATAGATAAGGATACATGCTGAAAGTGAAGTAAAGTGCCCTCTAGCTGTGTTGTACCAGAACTCCATATTTATTAGTTAATCATAATTTAGATATGGTTCTTTTTAAATCAGATTTTATGGTTTCAAATTTGGAATAAATCAGATAAGTAGATAATCAGATATTAAAATGAAAACAAGGCTTTTCTCCTTGAGCCACTAAATTGAAGTTCAAAAAAGGATAGGAATAGGACATATTGGTTTGATTTGCATCATTATTATTCATATCACTGTAATAGAAGATACAGAATTCTGTCTGAGTTGGTAAGATGTAACCCTTTTAATCTTATTGGAATACCATTTTCAAGTAAATGCAAGACCTAGTTTCTCTACATGTTATTCATGATGAAAAGAAAAAGCCCTGAATGATGAAATGTGAAAGATCCAACAGTGAAAAAGATTCAGAATCACTTATATATTTGGAACAAAATTTGACTCACTTTTGATATTCTGAATTCCAAGTAATAATTAAGGTTATGAAGGCATGTAAGCTAAAATTAGGGATGAGATACTGAAAAAGATTACACATATATTGTAGATGTACCCTGGATGTAATTATGATTTTATACTTTACTCTAATTTATTTCTTTGTTTACTATGAAGGCTCTTCCAGTAGATCAACACAGAAATGTGTGGTTTTAATAGCTTCAGTACTCTGTCAGAAATAAGAGTTTCCACCATGGTAGGATCATAGAAACGCTACAGCAAATTGCAAGAAGTACAAAGTTTTGCTTTGTTGTGGATGATTGAAACATAGATGTCAGAGATATAGAGGAACACTGAAATTACAGGGGTATTTGAAAATCATAAATCCTGTAAAAATTTTAAAAATAGGTAAGGTTGCAAGGGAGGATGGTGAAACTGGAAATACTATGGTAATACAAGATTGCAGTGGTTGGGAAATTTGTTGAAAGTGTGTGTTAAGACTGCATTTGTGCCTGACAATGAAAAGAGAACATACGAAAAGAGAACATATGAAAAGAGAACATATGAATAGAGAACATATGAATAGAGAACATATGAAAAGAGAAAAATTAAGAAGAGTGCAAAAATCATGTAAAGATTAGTTTGTTAAGTATACCTGGAAAGATGTTGGCAATATCAGAAGAAGCCGAGAAATAAAATGCACAAAATTTGAAAAGTGCAGTGACACTCTGTTTTGGGCTGTGAATGTACAGGCCAGTTTTTTGCTTTTCAATAGGTCAGTGAGGAAGGTATGAATTTATGAAAAAATGTGGTATCTGTTAATTTACAAAAAAAAAGTATATGATTCTAGAATGGTATGTATGAATGTGGTACTGAAGTTTTCTTGCTATATGGAATAAAAATAATATGTGATGGAAGTGAAACATCCACTACATAAATAGAATGTTTACCAGATAGTTAATAGTAACATTGAGATCTGTGATGTTCCTTTGGCTGTTTAATGATTTTACAGATAAATGTATAGGCAGTACTTGTGGTATACAGATGATACTTGTGGTACACCGATGATACAAATATTTGCAGCAAATACTACAGAGACTGTTTGTTGCAATAAAAATAATGCATCTGAAAATTAATGTATCAAAAAGAAATAAGTTCAAGTTATAAATGGAAAAATATTAGAGCAAGTAGAATGAGATGGGGATTTTACTAGTTCCGTTATAGTTGATTTGTTAAGAGAGATCAACCAGAGGATTGTGACTCTATTTCTGTGGCTTTTGATACTATTAACTGGTATGAAGAAAGAATAAATAAGTTGAGAGGAATGGAATGAGGAGAAAGTCAGGACTGGTTGAAGTTCATAAAAAGATGAGGTTTTAAAAATGAAAAGCAATATATGAACTAGCATATGGACCCAGTGAAAATTATTTACTAAGACAGAAAGTTATGGAGAGATATAGCTAAAAGCGTCGATGTAAACTAGATTTAGTTAAATTTCTTTTAACTAAGGTGTTTCTCAATTTCTTTTGCTAATTCTTAATTTCTTCTTGCATTTTTGCATAACATCCCAAAAGGAAATAGTATATCTATATGTGTAAGAAAAAAAATATTTTTAATTTGTACCCTTGAACCAATTTGCATGTATATTCAAGCCAATCTGAATTATTAAGTTTGTAACATTATGCTTGCTGTTGAGTGCAACAACAATAAAAAGAATAAAACAGATTTGGTTTAACATTCATTCTATTAAACCAAAACAGCAGGTAGGAATATTAAAATTTTCAGCTGTAAAATGAAGTCTGTGGTAGGCTAATTCATTTAATAAACAACCTATACTTTTAAGTAAATCTTTAATAAGTATATGTATCTCAAGAGTGTCTCAAAAGAAATATAAGAAATTGCTTAACACTGATATTTGATCTGACATAGTATTATCTACTCTTAAGATAGCTTTTTAAAAAATATATTAGAGTTTTTTACCCAATACTTTTGAAATTGGTATGACAGATAATGAAAGCATCCTACACTCAAGATAATCTCATTTTGTACCTAAACACAGTATATAATTTAATTGGTATGGGTATACCATACCAATTGGGTATTATGGGAAGTTTCTGTGCATGTGAACACCAAACGCATGCTAAAATTTCATCTGTATTAAACAAAACTAGATCTTTAGGAGAACCTGTTCCAAAAAAAACATTTATGCTTTTTATACAGTGTCTTACATATGCTAAGTGTCTATTTGATACAATGTAGATCTATATTAAATCTCATGAAACCCTGGCATTATAGATAGTAATTTTGCACTTTTCTTACCTTTTTGTGTTTGTAATAATACAGGGAACCATCATGCTTTAATACAAACCACCTCTTTCTCCAGCCCTTCAGGATTCCAGAGTGGGTCCGCTTGTGGAGGTATCCTCGACATGTTGGACGAGGGATGTTGGGGCAACGACTGATATCAGAACCCACCAATAAGTTCAAGATATCAGGACCTGAAATGTTTGAGTATATAATAGCAAATTAAAAAACAGATTCTTCTATTGCACATAATAGAAAATGTATACTAAAGTTTTACTCTAAAGCTCTAAATGTTGAGAAAATGTCTTATCCAAACAGATTTATTGCATTTTATTCCTATAAAAGCTTCAATTGCTTTCAAAATTCTAATATTTATAAAAAAATGGTGACCATCAACCCTACTGACGCTGATATATTATGTACAGCAAGACATTATTCATTGAAAATGTATCAAGAACTACACAATATGAAACAAACAAATTTAGTTAGTGATATGGATAGCATTTTCTATAATAATAAGGCAGCAGAAACGTCATATTTCTCTATACTTTTCCAACTTTTTATTGCTGTTGATGCATTATTTATATTAATGTTTCCTATAGATTCAACCTAAATACAGTGTCTCAAAACTTCTCTGGCTTGCCATCATTCTGCAGCATTCTTCTCTGATGAAGGCTGAAACCTTGAACTTTGAGTAATAGAAATTATGACAGGGTGATTCTCCTCCTCCTTTTGATTTATGTTATCTGCTATATTCTCTAAGTGCCTTATTCAACTTGGTATCTCTAATCAATTTATTTAGAAGGTCAGAATAGAGAAAAATGGAATGTATTGGCATCAATGTGAATGGCATGTTTATTTAAAGACTGGCTTTAGTTAGGGAAAGATGTTTGGTGTGTAATGGAGTTAATAACGATGATTGCAAACAGAATATTTGCTTTTATAGTCAGTTATTTATATGGAACATTATTTTGCTGGCCTTGTCCAACAGCATCTTATAGAAAATAAAGTAAAAAAATATTTTAACAGCAGATCAAGCACTTAAAGGGGTCCTTAACAAAATAAGTTACTATGACTAAAGTCCCTTTCCTCAAATATTGAAGAAGCTTCATCTCTATATGGCTGTTTTGAGGGGTTTTTCATGTCATCTCCTAGAACTTCCTGCATAGTTCCTGCATTGTGCCAGCATTCTTAGTAGAAGAGTTATCTTATCTATACAGGTACAGGTGTGTGCTGACAACCTTGGAAAAATCTTCAAACTCATCATGCTGAGCCTTCCAAAAGATCCAGCTGTTGGATGTGTAAGCAAACTGCTTCAGTGTTTCACACATTTTACAAACCTACTTCCCCCAAATATTTTATATATTGTAATAGATTTTTTTTAATTCATGAGTTTTAAAAAAGAAAATTGCTATATATGTTTGAATATCTAAGATTATCTCTAAGTGTCTCTAAATATAATTTGAGTGTCTTTGACTGTCATATGGAAATTATTCTTTTAAACACAATCCTGCCATGTCTGCAGTACTATACGTATGTGTATTGGATTTGACCAAAATAGCACTGTGCTGTCAAAATTCACATGCAGAACTTCCAATCAAATGTGCTTTTGTCATTCCAATAAGAGGAGCAGGAACCTTGACAGAATCTCAGTTCTTGTTTGAAATGGTTTTTGAATAGCAATACCCAAGAATAGTTTGACTTTTAAATATGCATCCTAAAAGGAATTACATATTAATATGAATGTTACTGTGCTTCTGCTGGTGGAAAAGAGCTCATATCATTCACATTTGGGGAACAAGAACAGAGATTTCTCAAACTTCCTCTTAATAATTAGAAAAAGAATTCTAGTTTTTCTAAAGAAGAATGTAAATTCCATCATCCCAATTAAAAAATTGGTATATACTAAAATAAATTTGTCAGTATCTTGAGAAATAACTTGTATTTGCTAAACATTTTTATCTCTGTCAAAACAGTGTTAATGAGAAGCTAAGATCCCTTGGGTATAATTAACCCACACCCAAAAATAGTTTGAATTTTAAATATATCCTAAAAATTCATATTAATATGAAAGTTATTGTGCTTCTGCTGGTGGCAAAGAACCCTTTTTTTCTTACTATCAGAAACAGTTTTTTTATTGGCTGAATTGCTAAGAGCTAATGCATTAATTTAGCCAGCGATAAAGTTTCCTCCAGAGAAAATACCAGACATAAATAGCGGATAGATGTCTCGGACACTCTTCTCAAGTCTCATCTCTCTGAATCCTAAATGTGCTCTTTCTGTCTGACATTTGGCCTAGATATAGGAGATTCTGTAGGAAGGTAACAAAAGTAATCACTGGCACATACGGAAAAATAGTTTGTTAAAAAAATCTAATTTTCCACTTGGATCATTACTACCATATTATCACAACAGTCACCATGTGTCTAAATCTGTCCTAATTGTCAAAGTCAGCTTTTTCAGTGCACTAGAATTGTATTATTCAAAAATAACTTTGTTCTCTCAAGAGTTTTATAGATAGAAGATATATTTATGGCAATTTCAATTTCCCTGACAATAGAAATGGCAGCAGCTGTTTTCTAAACTGTCTTTGGTATGTTCCTTGCCTGTTGCAATTTGGGGGAGGGAAATCTCAAAAAAGGAACAGTTAATGAACTGCAATGTAAAGCTACTTGTGTTTAGTAATAGAAATAGCACTTAGACTTATATACCACTTTACCATGTTTTACAACCCTCTCTAATTGGTTTATAGAATCAGCATATTGCCCACAACAATTTGGATCCTCATTTTACTCACCATGGAAGGATGAGTCAACTTTGAGCCTGGTGAGATTTGAACTGCCAAATTGCAGTCAGCTGGCAGTCAGCAGAAGTAGCCTGCAGTACTGCGCTCTAACCACTGCACCACTGTGGCGCATCATTTAAGTATTTAAATGGTGGTTCACTGCTTAAGGCAATGGCATTTCAAATATATATATATATATATATATATATATATATATATATATATATATATATATATATATATATATATATATATATATATATATATATATATTTGCTAGGGCTATTTCAACTTTGGAGATTTGATTCAGATGAATGCAAACTAATTTTTCCTCTAATTTTAAACAGGTACAACTATCCATTCAATGAACATTTGAAGTTTCAATGCGCACCCTAAATACTAATATGTTTCAAAGTTACAAACTTTGCAGTCCCCCCCCAGCCACAGTCATTCACCCTTACGACTGACTACAGAGATGCTGCAGCACACTCACTCATCTCTTTTCCTTCCATCTTTTCCTTTTCCTTGGAGGTCCCCAGAACATAGTATGTTAGTCTCCTTTGCCAATACACTGGGTTCTATGCATTATTTTGCTTCCCTTGAAATTCCTTCCTCTCTAGTCAGCATTTCTTCTTAGTTCCAGTGGTGCTAGTTTTACACTAGTGGCACTAAGAAGAAATCATAGTGGTTTACCCTGGCTAGGGAGGAAAGGATTGCCATGGAAACAAAAGAGATTGGATTTCTTCTTAGCTCTAACACGTAAAATTAGTGCCAGTGGAGCTAAGAAGACATCGTAGTAGTTTATGCTACTGGAGAAGAAAACATTGCAATGGAAGCAAAAGAGATCAATTTTCTTCTTTGCTTTAACATTGCTAACTTTGCACTAGTCTTGGGCTGTAGAACAAAGAAGAAATCCAATTTTTTTGTTTCCATAGCAATGCTTTCCTCCCCAGCCAGGATAAACCACTACAATATCTTTTTAGTGCCACCAGCATAAAATTAACGCTGGCGGGGCTAAGAAGAAATCATAGTAGTTTACGCTGGCTGGAGATGAAAGGATTGTAATGGAAGCAAAAGAGATTGGATTGGATTTTTTCTTCTTGATCATGCCACCTGGCACAGCAAGGGAATGGGTGGCAGGAAGTAAGGATGGGATATCTTAGAGGGTGGGGGAGGCCTTCTGAGAGTGTGAATCCTGCACTAGGCCTCCTTCAGTTTCTCCCATCCATGAGTCACTCATGCTCTACCTAATGCTTCATGTACTCGTTTAAGGAATGTATTGGGGAAAGCAGGAACAGAGGAGGTAATTAGTTATGTGCTTCATTTAATATAGTCCTTGACTTCCAACATAAATGGGCAGGATCCATGAATGTCATAACTCGAGAATGGCCTGTAGTGAATAACACTGAATTAACAATCCAACTGAACTGAGAAGTCAGATAGGTTAAGAGCAATCTATATGGCCTTGAACACATCTTCTTGTATTTTTATGGATAATATACTTTTCCATTATGAATAACATCTCAGTCCAGTGGGATTGATCTGCCCCACTCATGCCAGCAGAAAGGTTATGTTCTGGAAGCCATTAGTCAAACAATTTCAGCTAGTGGGGTCTACTATGGCTTTTTCCCCTTGGAAATCATATCCTCCAAAGTTAGATCTGTACCCATTCTCCTGACCTTCCATAAGGGAATGTAGAACTGGCTCTGCCATTTTGTATGGGGCCCCTAATGGGGATGCATCACTTTGGAGGCTATCAAATTAAGACTGCATCTCTCCTCATGTACTTCATGCTCCTCTCCTTACCATCTTTTATTCTAATGATTATTATTGTTATTTATTGTTTATTCTTTTAATGTTTACCAGTTTTTAATGTTTGTAAGACACCCAGAGATGCCTATAGATGAGATGGGCAGCACACAAATTTAATAAATAAATAAAATACAGTACTACCATATCTCTTTTAGCTAGAAGCCTAAGAAAGCTGCAGCCTAGTTATCCAATTGCTTGTGTCATTAATTAAATTCTCAATTGAACAGAGCAACCTGGCTTGTCTACAGACAATTCCTATTTTCATGTTATCCTAAAATGGTGAGAACCCTACAAATAGACTCCTAAGCATTATTTAAAACATTCTGTTGTAATAATTTGACTGGCTATTTCTGGCTTTTGGCTAAGAACTAATAGCAGAGTACAGAATAACAGAGTTGGAAGAGACCTTGGAGGTCTTATAGTCCAACTCCCTGCCTAAGCAGGAGACAAATTTTAGACAAATGTCTGTCCAATTTCTTCTTAAAAAATCTATAGTGATGGAGCACCCACACCTTCTGAAGGCAAACTGTTTCATTGATTGATTATTCTTACTGTCAGAAAATTTCTTCTTAATTCTAGGTTGGATCTCTCCTTGACAACTTTCCATCAATTACTTCTTCTCTTAATAGACTGCTCCATGTTGTGAGAAAGAACCATGTGTGACTAAAGGAAGCATATTTTGGCAAGCATAGAACTGATCCACAAATAAGGAATTTCTAGAAAGTACATGAATAGGGAATGTGGATAGGACAAAAATCTTAGAGAAGTGGCAAACCAAAAATGATCCAATGGCCCCTTATCCACTATTGTAAGGCAGACAGCTTGCAGGCAGACAATTAAAAGACTCATGACTGCAATTTCTTCATGGTATTTCATTGAGAATAAAAAAGGCTGAATAAAATAATTTGTGTTGAACTGAAGGAAAGTGAAGGATATGATTAGTCATATTGCACATAGTAAGAAAATCAGGGACTTAATATTTACAGTACTTTGATGTTGCAAAAAAGATGCCTGCCCAATATTTATTATTGATGTTGATATTTGTGGTTGAGTTAGATGCTCCTCAATTTTTTTTATTTTTGCAGTATGCAATTTTGTCTTTTATTGAGAATATAATGCCCCCAATTTGAGTAAGCACAATCAGAACTAAACCAAGGATTTTGTACTGATTGTGATCTCTTCACTGGGTGTGTTAAAAAATCCTGATAGGTGAGTAGCACAGCCTGAAAAACCAATTCATCCTTTTACCCCTTGATTTGACTTTTTATTTCAACTTTATGCTATCACAACAGCATTCATTAGAATATGTCTTAATATGTTTCAGGATTGGGGTCTCCTGAATGAGATGAAAGTTTTAATGTTGGGCAAGGTTTTTTTTTTAAAGTTGTATGAAACTTTGTCACTCTGTGCTGCAGCTTTTATTTCTTATTGTTGTGGGTGTCCACACCATTTACAAATCATCAGTTAAAAGTTCATATTTTTGAGTAGACTTACCTTTTCTTACTAGGTTTGCTGCCTCTGAATGAGGCATGCTAGTGACATCTGTGCCATTGACAGCCATCACTATGTCTCCAATCTGAAGGCCCGCTTCTTCTGCTGTACTATCTGCCACAGAGTGACAAAAAAATGCTCAGCATTTAGCAATATTTGGTTAATACTGTATCAACACAAGGGAGGCAAACTCCTTCCCATTACATCCACCGTTGCAATCCAGTTCTCAAGAAGTTGAAAAGGGCATCTTTAAGGTTTTCCCTCACTTTGCATAAGCAATCCAAGTTGAACTTGTCTAATATTGGGGTCATGCAGACTGCTGTCTGTGGTTCTCTGCTTGAGGCTCATTAAAATGAATGGTGGGAGGTGATTTATATTCTCTCCCCCTCTTTTATTAGGTCAGATTCACAGACAATCTAACCTGAACAGAATTCACTTAATTTTTAAGTGCATGAGGTCATTACACAATGACATCATGGATTATCTGAAAAGGCTAGAATATGAAAATGAACCATAGGCTCCATAATACAATCCTAGTATCATATTATAACATTAAAAAAAGAATTGCAGAGGCAATGGTAGAAGAAAGAGAGCAGTAAAGAAGGGATTATATTTTTCTAGGGTACCTCTTGAATTTCCCTAATATTACTAGGTTATCGCTTTTTACCATACTCCAATGTTCAACCTATGGCAAAGTACAAATTAAAGCTGTATTTACAGAAATCTCTCTGGGATTTCACAGGCATACTTAGAAGACAAAGGATAAATTTTTTGACAGTGAGAGCAATCAACCAATGGCCTTTAGAAGTTGTGGGAGCTTCATTGCTGGAAGCTTTCAGGAAGAGATTGGACTGCTATCTATCAGAAATGGTGTAGGATCTTCTGCTTGGGCGAGGAAGGTTGGACTAGATGACCTGCAAGGTCCCTTCCAACTCTGTTAATCTGTGGCAGGGTGCTTGGTTAGGAAATTCACCCATTGCCCAGAAATAACAAGTGAACTGAATTAATAAAAAGAATCTGTGATTCTGCTTTTTTTTGTTTTTAGCTTGATGTGAAATCAAATAAAAATGTTGAGGATGGGAAGGTGAAGCTCTGACTGCAGTTTTTTTTTATTATTTCCTTTAATGTTTAGTTGGAAGGAGCTGGACAGAGAACAAATATAGTTAGTCCTCAACTTACAACCATTCATTGGATGACTGTTCAAAGATACAATAGCACTGAAAAAAGTGACTTTTGACTCTTTTTCACACAACCATTGCAGCATCCCCATAGTCATGTGATCAAAATGGCAACAGGCAGGTATTTATGACTGTTGCAATTTCCCAGGGACGTGTGATCAACCTTTTGCAACCTTCTGACCAGCTAAGTTAATGGGGAAGACAGATTCACTTAATAACCATGACTTAATAACTTAACAATTGTAGTGATTCCCTTAACAACATGAGCAAGAAAGGTCACAGAATGGGGTAAAAGTCACTTAACAATTGTCTTGCTTAGCAATTGAAATTTTGGGCTCAATTACGGTCATACGTTAAGGACTACCTGTAGTTGCAGGATAACAAGATTGCATTTCTGAGGCCAGAGAGCCCTGTTGGTTCTATCGAAGTGCTCAGATATTTCTTCAGAAGCTCAAGGCAGTATGTGTAACTTTCCCTTCTCCAAGTATTCCCTATAATAAATTGGACTAAGATTATAATACAATTGTTGTCCCTACAGTAACAGTGCTGTTAGGTAAGCTGGGCTAAGAGTGATGGACACAAAATCATCAAGAGGGTGTCAGTGACTGAGAATACAATTGAAGCTGGATTTCCCTAGTCTTAGTCTAATATCTTAACCTCTTTGCATTCCCACAGAGCTAAACAAACATTAGAAGAATTGAGAGCCTCAAAATAATTGTTATGGATAGCACTGGTTGGTGGGATTTCAAACCATATAAAAATATGTCTGATCCAGAAGTACTAAATTATCCTCTGGATTATTATCAGTAGCTTAAATATTCATTATGTCTCAGTGGTGGGATTCAAATATTTTTACCACTGGTTTGGTGGGCATGGTGGGCGTGCTTTGCATGTGTATACACACTTTGCATGCAATGTGCACCAAATGTGCACTTTGCGCAGACGCAGTGGCATTTGCGTAGGTGCAGAGATGTTCTAACTCGCCTCCTGCAAGCCTGCACGATCCCAGTTGCTTCAGCAACTGCCACACGGCATTCTTCTGTGCTGCACAAAGCAGCTGCGCTTCAAATTCAGCAGATAAAAGTGAGTATGGGAGCCCAGGCGGGCGGGTGGGCCCAACAGCAGAGCCTTGTTTGGTCTCCGCTGCTCATCACTGCTACCGGCTCGGCAGAACCGGGCCAAACCAGTAGAATACCACCACTATTATGTCTGTGGTACAGATGGATGTAGCCTGCTTTTATGTAAAGATATGCTAGGGACAGAAGGAAATGTAGGAATTCAGGTCTATCAAGTCACTATGATTTGAATTATCCCTCAGTGTTTCTCAGAATAACGTTCTTCCTCTGTATCTCTTGCCAGCATACAATCACATGTCATAATATATTCTGAAGTATTTTCTTCCAGAAAACACAAACACAGAAATCCTTAATTGATACAAGTAATCTAAATTTTCTGATGCCCCATGCCTTATAAAGTGTATCTGAGCAGTGTAAAGCTCTTTTCTAAAGAAATGGAAGGAAAAATCAGAAGCTAGCAGAGAAATGACAGGCACAGAAGTTCTGGGAGCTTCTGCTCTTTTCATAAAAGCTCAACATATAATATATCTTGCATTTGACTGATACATCCATAAATTTGACATTACATTTCCAAAGCCATTTCAATATTTTTGAAGGGTTTTTTTGGGGTAACTTTTATTATTATCACCATCTCCATTTACTGCAGTTTGGAGAATAGAAGCCATTTTGATGGAACTGGCTCATGGTTTATTCATTCCTGCCATTTAGAAAGTTTTAAAAATGCCAGAAAAGAATTTCAAAGAAAGTATCTTGTACTTCTGAACTTCTCTGGGTTTTACTTGTGAATGCCTTTTGAAACTTCTTCTCAACCTATAAAACTTTTACAGTCCACAGAAAATTCTTCACACAACATATTTCACGTGCACCTGTGGATAATGAAAGGTAAATAAATACCAATAGTGCAGTCGGGAACTGGATTTCAACCTGTTTCATCAAAGAAATAGTATCCTACAGAATTGTAATTGTAATACTGAAATAAGAATAAGATACCTGATCTACAACTTATGCAGAATTAACTCGAAGCATCTGGAAAGTAATAGATTGCTTTTCTGTGTCGTAAAACTCATGTTGTAATGTTGTCATCATGTGACATATTACAACTTTTTTCCCTTCGCTAAAATGGGGATGGGGGTGGCCAGTATATGATGCATCTGGGCCGTGGGCTGTGAGTTTGACACCCCTGCTGTAAAGCATGAGTCTCCAGCAAGATCTTTTTTCTTCATTTACAATTTTCTGCAAATATTTATTAGCAGCAAATAAAACTGAATGTAAGTGCATTTTTAGAAACAATAATTTCTGCAAGGATAATGTCCACACTTCATATAAATGCAAACAAGGAAAAGAGAAGAAAGAGCAGGTGACTCTGAAAGATATACTCCCAATATCAAATATTTTCTAAAGAGATACATGTCAGGGTGACAGGTATTCAAGTAATCATTTGTTCTGTCAAACTGATTTATCACAAGAAGAGGTCAGGTGTTGAAAAAATGATCTTATTCAAAAAAGAGACAGGCAAAACTACAAGCAATCCACTTTTCCCCCTAACTGCCAAGGCACTCTGACCTTTTTTGTCATTATTATCATTTTTTTAGCAGGGTATAAAGCAGAGCAGAGGGGAAGTAATTGCTTCAGGCAGGAGCTGACCCTTTTAGTTTGATTAAATGAAAGTCAGAATCAAGGAAGTTTCTTCATCCATAAGTGAGTGCAAAAGAGAAAACTGTTCCCATAAGGATTTTTTTATTACACTAGTAGGTCTATTTGCAAGAGTAGCAGCAGGATTTTATCCATATTATAGAAATCCAATAGTATTCTAAAAAATATGCTTCATTGTAATCACAATAAAAAAAATCAGAATTGTTGAATTGCTATCTCTTTGCTGGCTATTTTAAACACCATATCATTTAAAACTCCTTTGAATCTTTTAACAAAGGAAGTGAGCTTTGGGGATGATCATATCACTTACTGGAATCTACTTCGGTCACCAAGATGGGCTTTGAGAACTGGATTCGGAATCCCCAAGGATAGTCACCCATTCCTTTAGGAATCTTTACAGTTCGCTCTCGAACTAAACAGAACAAAGAAAACAAAAGTGAAGTAAAATGCCCACGTTCATATTTTTATGGGGCATATGTTGACTACGAGAAATAATTCTGAATGGGCTACTTCTTGTTATGTAGTTACAATTAAATGGATTTTTAAAAAGCAATGAATAAACCTTAATCATTAATTAAATTAATAAATCCAAAGAAACAGTCAAGAATATAAAATAGTAATCACATTTGATCATTCTAAGAGTACATTGGCTGAAGCCTGGCAGGGCAGAAAAAGAACTGAGTGATGTTTTCTATTTTAATTTCATTATTGATTATGATTAATGTTTACTAAGAAATTATCCTTAGCTTCCAATTTCCAATTTCCTATTCACATGAAACTTGCCTCAACTTAACTTTGGTCTTATAGAGTCTTATATTTTGATACAGAGCAAATATTTTAATATCTTCAGTAGAAAAGGACATTAATCATTACTGGGATGGCAATCCCACCATTTCTTTAATGTAATTGAGGTTGCATTCTTATGAGACATACAGTATACCCAATAGTGTTTCATTGAAACACTTAACTTTTTAAGGTACTTTTAGGTACATGGTTCAAGTAAATAACTGGTTATACGTATGGACTCCACAACAATATCTGGAAAGGTTATAACAATAGTCAAGATGACGGCCCTGAACTCTACTTATTTTTTTCATTGCATTTCATGTAAAAAGAGTGGAGTTTGTTGTGCAGTCCTGGCTACAATCTTGATTTTGTTTTAATCCTTCCTATCTCTCACAGATCCCCTTCATATCACATGCCTGAATGTCTTTTTATATCCCTCCTGACACAGAGAGATTTCATCTATCTATCTATCTATCTATCTATCTATCTATCTATCTATCTATCTATCTATCTATCTATCTATCTATCTATCTATCTAACTATCTATGCAGGTCTTGGTGTATTCAGGTCTTTTCCCATGTAAGATTGAGACTATCTGGGCAACGTTTCGATGAGATCTCACTTGCCATCTTCAGGCTGGTGTTTTCAGCTTCGTGCTTGTGCGAGCAAAGCATGATCTGAGCTGCTGCCTCCCTATATATACTGGTGGGGAGGTTGGCTGTGTTGTCATTTCTTGATTGGTTGATGGAGTTGATGTTTGCAAATTGGCTGGCTTTTTCTTAAGAACATGTGTGGCTGAGGTATCTATCTATCTATCTATCTATCTATCTATCTATCTATCTATCTATCTATCTATCTATCTTTATTTTTATAAGCAATAATATCTTGCAATTGATAATGACAAAAATGTCTAATGTGCCTTCTCTGATGACATTATCGTATCATGCTTTTTTAAACTTACCAGTGACTGGCCTTTTGCTAAGACATCTGAAGTTATTATCTGCATTAGCATCATCCCCTTGAAACACCCATGAAGCTGAATGGAACATTTCTGTGTAGAAGCCACTTTCCCTGTGTGATCCCAGTTCCAAGGGACAACCATGTGAATTCACTGGAAAGAATAAGAATTGGGAAAAGGCAAATTTTTGTTGGTGTCATCAAGAAAGTGACAAAGTTATTAAAAGCAAAAAAAGATGAAGAGAAATTAGAATCTACTGGTAAAAAAGTGGGGAAAAATTCTTAAAGACAAAAAGGATCCATTCATGCCTTGGTCATGATTTTTCTGCTCATTATTGTGAATAAATTGAGTATTTTAATGGCCTGTTCTTTCTGTCTCTATAAAATTATATCTTAGTTTTGTTTGTTTATTTATTTATGCTATTTATTTACAAGACTTATATGGACAGGACTCTCTCATATGATGACTCTAGGTGGCTCACAACAAACAATAAAACATGGTTAAAAACAAAGGTTCCCTTCCCCTAGGCACCAGACCAAACATAGTTGCAACTTAGCCTTAATCTTGTTCTTATATCATCTTCTTTTATTACTTTGTAAGCTATATTAAATATTTTATTACTAGTATTAAATATTTAATACTAGTGAACATAATCTGGCTTGAGGACTAGTGTCAACTTCAGACAAATGGTTTCATTTTTATTAAGTGAGTCTTCCTTTTGCCTATCACTAAAACTACTTCCTTACCCTTCTTTCCATATAATTGATCAGCACAAGCTTTCAGAAGGAAACAGAAAGAGTGATGCTGATCACCCTTTGGGTTAGGCCAGTGCGTCCATTCCAGAGATGGTATTCAGCAGATTGAGACTAGTTATGGAGAACTGGTAGCGGAAATTTTGAGTAGGTCAGATACCACCTCTGACTGAGATTTTATAGTATCCTTCCCCTGCCACATCCACCAAGCCACGCCCACAGAACTGGTAGTAAAAAAAATTGAATTCCACCACTGCTCCATGCTTAGAAATGATATGTGACTCTGACTAGGAGGCTCAAATCAATGGCAATGGGCTTTCAGGACGAGAGGTTTCAGGAGTGTCCAAAAATGCTGAACATTTGCATTCCATCGATCAGAGAGAGAGAGAGGGAGAGAGAGAGAGAGAGAGAGAAGTAAAAAGATTTGCTTTGATAATTCAGTTTCTGTCCCCTAATTAAACCTTTGATTTGTGATTTGGCTATACCTTAGCTGTTGCTATTGCTTCTGTAGTCCCAGATAAACAGCCCAAAAGGACGTTTAGCCAGATTCTATTGAACTTGACAAGCAAGTACATCAATGGTGGGATTCAATTTTTTTTGCTACAGGTTCTGTGGGCATGGCTTGGTGGGTATGGCGAGGGAAGGTTACTGCAAAATCCCCATTCCCTCCCCACCCCACTAACCTGCTTTCCAGCTCCGTTCTCCTGTGCAGGGCAACAACAACAAAAAAATCCAGTCAATCAGCTGGGACTCGGGAGGCAGAGAAGAGATGGGGGTGGGGCCAGTCAGAGGTGGTATTTGCCGGTTCTCTGAACTACTCAAAATTTCTGCTACCGGTTCTCCAGAACTGGTCAGAACCTGCTGAATACCACCTCTGAAGTGCATGCAGCCTGGCAATTAGAAGGCACATATCAATTCAAGTCATTCAATTAAAATAGCTACATCTGTATCACACAGTAAAAGTTGCTATTTTCTTGAACCCAGAGTCTAGGACATATTAAATTTCAGGATCATATAAAAACACGTAAAGTTGATCACAAACACAGTTTCCAAGTTTGTTCTATCCTATTGAACTTTTACCAAATATGTAAGGAATGTTTTTGCTCAGATACCTTCCTATTGCTTAGGAAAGCAGATGAGGTCTGCAGGTTTAGTTTTATGAGCCAATATTCTGAATGCTTGTTAATGTTAAGAATAGAAACCACAAAGCTGTGGATTTTGTTTGGGAAGCAAAAAGGAGACTCTAAAATAAGTAATACCACAAGTGAGGCTTTTGATATTTGAACATACGTTTTAACTTTAATTTTTATATGTAGGTTTAAAAAACAATTTATCAAAATCACTGGTTTTTGATTAATATTCCTTCAACTCATTTTCTCTTGTAATATATTTACAAAGAAATATGAATTTCTTTGTCTCAACATCATCACCTTAGAAATGTATATATATATTTTAATACTGAACCCTGTGTTATTTTCATTACAGATTAATACAATATAAAATATCTGATAATCTCCTCTTATTAGTTCAGAATGTTACAGAAAAACATAAAGGATTCTACCCTCCCCCGCAAGACTCAGATTTTTCTTCCCATTAACTCCCTTCAAATGAATTATTCAACACTACCATTGCTGGATCACAGAAAAGAAAATTACAGACAGATTTTCACATAAAAGCCTAGGTCAGCTTACCTTTTTGTTGTCCTTTTGACCCATGAAGGTCCATGTGTTATGCATTGAGCTTTATCAAAAACCATTGATTTAAAAGCTCAATGAATTTTTTTTTTTAGTTCCACAGTTAAGGAGAGGAGGAGTTTTCAAGGAGCAATTTAGATCATATGGATGAATGATTCACAGTTAATTCAATCTCTCCAGAAAACACTCATCAACATCGTGTTACATAAGGGACAATAGCACTCATAATACAGCACTTTCAAGCAACAAGTTATTGTTTATGTCACAGCACCATGAGAGTGTATGACTTAGTCAAGTCTAGCCAAGCTTAAGCAAAGGCTGCAAATAAATAGCTTCAGAAATATATTCTTTTGGGGGAAAGAATGTCTTTCAAAGACACTTATGAACTTTATATTTTGGCAAAAGGAATAAAAATGAAATACTTATTTTACTGATAGATACATTTTCAAAACATTTAATTATTTTTTCCTCATTTAGACTATTATAGATAGATATAAGGGCTGGGAGGATTTTGTTTTTGTTTTTCTTAATCTATTTATTAAGTACTGCTTATTTTTTTTCCTAATCTATGACAGAAAACCATTGATTTTTCTGTGATATTTAAAATACAGCAAACCTTTAGTAGTATCTTAAACCATGAATATTTGCTGTCTTTTCCTTATATCCTTAGCATCAGCTATTTAAAACAGTTTCTTCATTTTGAAGGGCCAGCTTAAAACCTCCCTAATTAAACTGAAACACACTAAAGAGCTAGATCATGTCAAAAGGCACCTGATTGTTCATGTGCAATTACTAGAGTGTAAAAATATTGTTAGTGTCAGGTTTACAGTTCTCTTCTCACATACAGCTTGGGTATTTCTGTGATAGTTTATCTAAACTGGGAATCCAATTTTTTTGGATCAAAAAGCATCCTGGCAGTGGTGGGATTCAATTTTTTTTACTACCAGTTCGGGCATGGCATGGTGTGGCTTGGTGGGTGTGCCTTGCTGGGCGTGGCAGGGGAAGGATACTGCAAAATCCCCATTCTCTCCCCATTCCAGGGGAAGGATACTGTAAAATCTCCATTCCCTTCCCACTCCTGGGGGAAGTTTACTGCAAAATCCCCATTCCCTCCCCACTTTCCAGCTCCGTTCTCCTGTGCAGGGTAACAAAAGAAAACCCAGCTGATCAGCTGGGACTTGGGAGGCAGAGAATAGATGGGGGCGGGGCCAGTCAGAGGTAGCATTTGCTGCATATAATGTGTGATTATATTCTGCAATGGGACAACTCCCATGGGACAAGTGATGAATTTATCTGCAAATCTTTGGCAATTTTTTTCTTCATATCACCAACTAAATGCAGTACTTACTGGGTCCTTTGGTGAAGCTGCTATTCTTAGAGCTCTTTCTAGCCGAAGGGTATCTTCTGCTGTTTTTGAACCATTTCCTTCGTCTAGCCCAATGGTCTGGTTCTTCTTCCTCTTGGGAACTATTGTTTGTCCTTGCATCTTTTAGCACTTGGTCCCTTGATAATCCTGTGCTTGGGTCTTTCAGGTATTTAGCTATATTTTGTGGGGAGAAAAAAAGAAACACTCTACACACCTAACAACATTTAAACCTGGATTACCTTTTACAATATTCTACTTTATATAAGTTGCAAATATGTTAACTTAATATCAGTTACTGAAGATACAAACTAAAAAAATCATTTTATAAAAAATGGAAAGTACCACCTTGTATAAAGTTCCACTGTGCCAAATATATTTTCCACTCCAAGTGGATCTGTATTTGGGTATCTGTATTTTTCAAAATATTGTTGTGGTTCTCTGGCAGCAAGTGCAGACGACTGAGGTCTCGGAGAGCGAGAACTCAGATGAGGGGCCTGTGTGTTATGAAGGGATGGAGCCAAGACCATTAGGGAGTGGAATGTTGCCTTTGGAGATTGTGGAAACTGGAAGCAGTGATGAAGAGGTCCCCGAGGAGCCTGTGCCCAGTGCGCATAGGGCTGCTCGAAAGAAAGAGCAGATGCAGCAGCACAGGCAACATGGGAGTAAGGCTGCAAGGTAATGGCCCCTCCTTTAAGAGATAAAAGCCAGCTGAAAAACCAGAGTTTTGCTCTCAAGCCTGGTGA
Organism: Bungarus multicinctus; assembly: GCA_023653725.1. Lineage (NCBI taxonomy): Eukaryota > Metazoa > Chordata > Lepidosauria > Squamata > Elapidae > Bungarus > Bungarus multicinctus. The sequence continues at coordinate 229,574,759 of CM042834.1, read as the reverse complement.
ACATTCAGAATATCTTAGTTGGTGTTTGGAGACTCTTTGTGTTTGAAATATTTCTTAGTAACTTTAGTATTCTTGATAGCCTTGCACAACCTTGGCAAGGCTTGTTCTTATCAGAGACAATTAGTTTGAAAAAGCTTTTTAACCATGAAGGAACGGAATTCGTAAAGAATTATTAAAAAGTTTTGCTGTTACCTCTGTTTTGTGTTTGTTTCCTTGGAACAAGGTTTGGGTCAGAACAAATACATTCCTATTTTCTGGGTCATTGATGGACAAAAACATTAGAAAAAAGAGGACATTGGCAAACAATGCCATCATGATAAAGCAGCGATGGTGTTTCTCACTTTGGGTATATTTACAGACAACAGACATACATCCCCCTCTACCCAATATGAATGTTTGTGAAGAACTCTCATGAGGCAATCAAATTTAGGGTTTGGTATTGAATTGTAAAGCAATTTCCAGACTGAACGTTAAATTTTTTTCAATGTCCAGACTGCATGTTAAAAATATGATATGTTCTTTATTAATTTCAGAAATGTCTATATATAGGGTTTTTTTTTTTTTTGTACTGATGTCTTACCTTTGGGAGGTTATATTTCACAATTGATTTTTTTTAAATAAAAGCAATTATTTCTTCCACTCTTTCAAAACAGAATAAAATAGAATGGAGAAGAGAGGAGTGGAATGGAGTGAAGTAAAGTGAGTAGAGTAGAAAACAGAACAGATAGAAAATAGAATAAAATAAAACACATAGAATAGAAAATAGAATAGCAATAGCATTTAGGCTTATATACGACTCCACTGTGCTTCATAGCCCTCTCTAAGTGGTTTACATAGTCAGCATATTGCCCCCAACAGTCTGGGTCCTCATTTAACGAACCTGGAAAGCTGAGTCAACCTTGAGCCTGGTGAGATTCGAACTGCCAAATTGCAGTCAGCCAGCAGTCAGCAGAAATATTCTAACTACTGCACCATCACAGCTCTTAGATTAGAATAGAATGGAATGGAATAGAATAGAATAGAATAGAATAGAATGAAGAGTTCAAAGGGATCATAGTCTAACCTGTACTCAAGCAAGAAACCCTATACCATTTCAGATAAATGGTTGTTCAATCTCTTCTTAAACATTTTCAGTGTTGAAGCATTCACAACTTTTTGAGGTAAGTCAGAACTGCTTTGTGTATTCATGTATTGTTTTAGTTACAAAAGAAACAGCACTCAAACACTTTTACAAAATAATACTATTTTGAAGCTTCATATCATTGTCAATAATCCTAAAGCCAATTTAATTTTGGTAATATATGAGTTTGCGTTAATGTAAAATTTATTTAGATGTTCTTAAAATATCATCATAAATTAATAGTTGGGGCAAATACATAGCTCACCACATCATGAACAGCACTAAAAACTGTACAGATTATTTGAACAGATTCTATATATGAATCAAAAATCTGATGACCATTTAAAAATCATCATTCCTGTGTCATTGTCACCCTTTGCTTCTACAGAGATTGCCTTTACGGTTTCAGAGAAAGCTAAAATTACTTGCCTATCTGATCAGCTTGATTTACTGATGAGAATGTGGCTGAAGTTATGATTACATTCATATTTGCTTCTCTTTCTTCATCTCGTTTTTCAGAGCTGGCTTTGAAAAACATCTCTGTCTGAAGATCTGCTAAATGATTTCCAGAATGATGAGACAGACTTATGTGTCTGGACAACACCTCTGGAGCATCTGTGAAAGAGTCCCCAGCTAAAATATGCGCAGTTTGTATAAAATAATCTTGGCAATCAGAATCTTCCAGAATGTTTTCAGACACTTTCTGAATGTCAATACAATTTTGGAATTCATTAACTTGGTTTAATTCTTCAGTATCCAAAAGAGGCAACATAAATACTGTTTCCTTTTTGCTGCTGGGCTCTTTTTTCATTGCCAAGCCAAATGAATTTGCCATAGATTTAATGTCACCTGGAATGATGAGCTTCTGTTCCAGTTCTCCAGTTATTACAGTCCTGACTGATTTTCTCTGGGTTTTTTTCATTTCTTTAGACTCGAAAATACTTTGCAGAAGATTTTTGTTTGATTGTATTACTGATTCTTGACCCTGAATGTCTTTTACAGAAAGCTTAGCAGAAATGTTATTATCACTATTGTCACTTGATAGCCTTTCGGAAAGCAAAAAGTCTTGATTTGCAGTTACTTTGTTTGGTAGTTTTTCATGGACTTGAACTTGTTGGTCTTTGCTTCTTAGAACTTCCTCACAAACAAAACCATCTTTTTCAAAGGTAATATGTTCTTCACCTCCTTTTGGGGTTGTTGGTGTCTCAGTGGACCTATATTTCTCCTTTTGAGCTTGACAAGAATTCATAATAGAATTGTGCCCTGTTTCCTTACTACTCTGTCTGTATTCTAAATAGTTATCCTCTGAAAAAGTATTGCCGAAATTGCTTTCTAGTTTAGTATGACAGACGTTCATATTGTGATCGTATGAAGCAAAAGCGTAACAGCGTGAGGATTTAAGATCTGTGACAGTATCAAACAATGATGTGAAACATGAATAAGGTTTTGTATAGCTGACACATTTATTAGTACTTATTTTATAAATAGTTACTACTTTGAATGGGGTGGAAAGTAGTTTTAAAGATAAAGATGGCATGGAATAAAAACCCGAGTCTCTTCTAAGCTGAGGCAGTGGCAATACATCAATAGATGTGACTGGAACAGAATATCTTCTTATGTTTTTTGATTCCTTGGATGAAATTAGCATAGCAGTCCCTGTTTCAAATAAGCTGTTGTTCCTTATTTGTAGCATGTTACTCATCTCTTTATTACGTTTCTTTCTAAAATGGATTTCATGGGAACTGTAATTTTCTTGTGGTGTTTCTATAGAATAGCTGAATTCAGAAAAAGCCATTTCTTTATAGAAATCTTTTCCCTTTGTGCAGTCTTTCATATTCCTTTGGCAGGAAGCATTTTCTTTTCCCCAGTTTAAGGCAACTGAGTAAATATCTGGTATATCCATTTTGTCTTCTTAAGGATTTAATAATCTTAATTGTAATACTTAAGCAGCTTCTGCAGAGCCAGCAAATAAAGCTGGGGGAGATGTAAGAATATACCATTCTAAATTTATACAACTTAAAAATGTTTCTCCTGAAAGTCAAAATTTGACTCAAATTTGAATGACAAGACACTTTAATGATTAAAAATGTGAAACACAATATTTTCATATAGTTTCAAAATTATGTGAACTGTGAGCCCAAGCATATTTACTTTGTCACCAGGCTCAGAATTAACGGATAACTTCTTTCCACCCATATATTTTCCTTCCTACCAATATTTATTTTTATCAATGCACTTGCAATTTGGATGTTTCAGATTTTTCAGAAAAATTAGTCAAGAAATTAGTTGTCACTTGTAACAGTGTTCTTTGTGATGACTTTTTTAAAAAAATGTTTTGACTTTCAAGCCATACAATGGCTCATCATGAGGATCAAAATAGTCATTTCCATACTCAAGAAATCATATTTCACTTCTCTGTACAGCAGACCACAGAATTATATTCCATTGTAGTATGTCATTTTGATGTCTTTCCTAAGAACTTAGAAAATCAACATTTACATGTAACAATGTCCTTTGCTGAGCAGAAAAGAGTATGAGCAGGACACTCTTATCCTCACTTTCCTTTTTTTCAACTATCAGTTATTGCTTCAAAAAAAAAAAATCAGTATTATTTCTTTTCCCACTCTGTATAAGAAAGAGGGTTTCCACTTCAATCAGATATTGCAAATATGTTGCTTCATGGATGAAATCTGGTGTTTCTTGGATTGTCACCTGTCCCGTTTTCAATGTTCTGCTAGCATCAGTTGATACTTATCTGAAGAATAAAAATAAGAGAAGAATTAATTCTGTTACTATTCTGAAAGTAAGACTGCTTAAACATATTAGGCAGGTCAATGATAATTTTTAATGGATTATAAAAGGATGCAATGTTCCTAGTGTATCCTGATTTTACTGCAATTCTGATAATTACAACTTGCTGGTTTCAAAAAGATGTAGGAATCATCCTGGACTGAAAGTATCAGGTGGTACAGCACAGTTTGTATGGTCCCCTAAGCCTCATTAGGATGCCACGGTCCACCACTTGTAGTTTAAGATAGTATAAAACTGAAAAAAGGTGATTCAATTCCAGGACACATCACTCCCTCAAAAGAAATATTGGAATTGACACTTGGATAAACCTTTGACATTCAAAGGTGATTTGCAGAAATCTGTAATTTTTCTGGCATTGCAAAAGTAGAAGAGATTGAGTGCTTTGAGTGACACAAATATGTCACCCATTGCAGACTCTGTCTTCCACATTCTTATCTCCTTATCCAGTAACTCATTTTGTCTTAACTTTAGTCCAGTATGTTAGTCTCTGTGCTCAGTCTGCCCAATAATTTCAATGTTTTCATTTTCCCCAATATATACATTTTATAAGGGGGGTTTCTTTTCACTGTTTGTCATGCCTCTGGTGGAGACCGACTCTGAGGAAGAGGAGGAACAGCCAACAGGGAGTGGGAGTGTGGCTCCAGGGGTGATGGAGGAGGCTGGGGAAGGGCAGAGGCCGGCTGAGCAATCAAAGGAGGATCCAGGCCCATCCCCTATTCATCCTAGGGCTCGCAGGGAGGAGAGGATCAGGGAAAAGCGTGGTCTACTTGGGAGGAGAGGGCAATGATCCTCCTCATGGATTGCAGCTGTGAGCTCAGTACAAGAGTTTGTAGCTGCGCGTTCACAGATGCTGAAGTCAAATTAGTGTATTCGTTGGATGAGCTTTATCTTTGTTGGCGTTCTTCCCATGGACTCTCCCTGGTTATCTTCCTGGAATGTGTGATTAATTATCTTGGTTTGCTTTGGAACTCTCACCAATATGGTTTGTTCTGGTTTCCTTTTGCTTCATTATTTACTTTTGGAATTTTAACCGTGACTAATAAAACAACTAAGTTAAGTTGAAAGCATTGCAAGACCTTGGTTCATCTTTTATTTTTTGTGTTATTTTTGGGACACTACAGGTCATCACACTGTTTCTCTGCCCATGTTTGGTCTTATTATATGAGTGGCTCTTCATAGCATAATCTGTATTTTCTTGTAGTCTGCATTATGCACGTTAGTCTACATTTTTTACTTCACTGTGTGTCAAGCATGCCAGAGGATAACACAGTCATACATAGACAAGCAGCATGGAAGGTATCAGTCCCAGAACAGGTTATCACATGAAGCCTTTCACCCATTTTATGTGTGCCATTGCAATTAATGTTAGAAAGACGGATGCCAATAAACCCATGACCATAGCAGCCATCTTCAATTTGTTGATCCCCACACTGTGTTCAATCCTGTTAGTTTACATTTTAGCAAAACATTCAGTATTAAGTATTAAGATCATGACCTAATAAATATCCTGACACAAACAATAGACTTAAGTAGCATTAATGTAGCATTGTGTTTCAACAATGCTTAATAGCAACCTTTACATTAATGTTCTGGAAATGAGTGTATTACTCATGTAAATGCTTTCTGTTCCTCTTTTTAATATCTTGTTACTTAACTACTGTACTTTAGCAATAGTAATAGCACTTAGACTTATATACTGCTTCACAGTATTTTACAGCCCTTTCCAAATGGTTGGCAGAGTCAGCATATTGCACCCAACAATCTGGCTTTTCATTTTATTGACATCGGAACAATGGAAGGCTGAGTCAATCTTGAGCTGGTGAGAATCGAACTGCTGGCATTCGGCAGAATTAGCCTGCAATACTGCATTCTAACCACTGCGCCACCAGTTATATGGAACAACTGTGATTGATGTCCATGCATGCTGATTGTTAGCCTAAGTTTATTCCAATATATTTTTTATCATATATTTTTACTTGGAAAAGCAGGAAATCCCAGATATGTTGGACTACAACAGTCAGGGTTCCCAGTAACCATAATTTACAAGTAACTTGAACCATGGGAGATCACTATGCTGGGAAAGTATGTTGCTTTAATTTGGATCAAGAAAAAGTCAACTTTATTGACTTATGTAAATTTCTCTATGCTTCTTTCCCAATAAAATTAGATATTTTGATTATAATCTATTGAATTCATATTTAAAAATGTAATAAAATATGAAATCACATCTCTATATAATAGTAGGAATTATATAAATATTGGTAGAGAACAGGAGAATTAATGAACACATGGATAAAGTACAAAGGACAATATACTGGGTAACAGTCTCTCTGTGTTTATTCTTATTACCACGTTCTATGAACACATAATACATTTTAAATGAGATCAAAATGGTATAATGTATAATTTGTTCCTTAAGATGAATATTGTATTGTCAGTCAGGACTTGAATGAAACCAAGATGTTCACACTAGAACATATGTCACCTCTAGAATGAAAATGTCTAATTTCCTAACATTGTCTTTGGGAAATTGTTTAGAGGCCCAAGCTAGGATTTGAGCTGAAGCTGCTAAAGCTTGGGGAAAGAAATCATAGTGCTTCACTCTTTTGTTCAGGATATTTTTAGACAGCAATGATCATAGATCAGGCATCTCTGGTCTTGAGAGCTTGTGAATAGCTACTCTCAAGATGAATAACCTACTTTTCTATTCTTGATCCATCAGGGCTCTTACTGTATTTTTTGACCTTTTCTGTTTGTATAGCAATGAACATAGTTAAATGTCTATGGAGTTTCTCAGTTATCCCAGTCATAGTTGTCCCAAAGGTGCTTTTTCAAGAGGCAAATGGACATTGTTTTTCTTTGAAGACGTTTAGCTTCTTATCCAAAAAGCTTCTTCAGCTGAAGAAAACTTTTTGGATGAGAAATGAAACATCTTCAAAGACAATACAATAAAGTTACCTTTTGAAAAAGCACCTTTGGGATATTGAACAGTGTTTAAAATTACTGATTAAAATCATATAAAGCTTAGGAACTTGCCAACTGCAGTTCTGGCTACAGCTTGGGAAGATTATTAAAGTCATCTGCTGGCAATGCAATTTTAAAATCTGAGATAGCAAAGAAGTTAATTGATAGTATTGCCAGAGAAAATATTTTTGTGTGTGTGAGTGTGTGTTTGTATTTCAGCAATGGGACAAAATATATTTTTAAAGGTGTTGATAGGAAACTTTTTATCTGTATTGCATATGTTGACATGATACTTAGAAAATCTCTATTTTTAAAAATGGAACACTTTAAACTGTCAGATAATGAAAAAACAGTTTGCTTGTTCCCCATTCACCACCACAAATCTTAGCAGTTTTGCAGCTCTCTCTCTCTCTCTCTCTCTCCTGAATGTGCAGCTATCTTAAAAGGACCAACTTAAATTGACAATTCTGAAAGCTCCATATAAATAACACCATAATTCATCATTCTTAGAGACTGAAGAACCACACTAATTCTTAACCCCTTTTCCCAAATGTTACTTTACTTCTTTGGGAATAACTTTTAAAATGGGCTACATAACATGCCAAAGGTTAACTATATGAATCTTACAGTTGCAAAAGGTCTTTAATCAAAAATCTGTTGGTGAAATTTATCACTGCATTTTTATGGCTTCCAAGTATATTAAATTGAGGGAACACATGAATGTATCAAAAGTGAAGCAGACACAATGTCCATTTTCTGATTTTATATTTTCAACATTATTTTGTAGAGATTATTTTAATGTTGAACTGTTAATGTACATTAAAAATGCATATATAATCATGGTCAGATGAAAATGAAATAATAAAGTGTAACCTTTTTGACATTGCTTTACAATTAAACAAAAAACATAATTGAAGGACAATAGGAAATTAAATAGATTGATAAGCTGTGACTTATGTTCAGTTTAATAAAAGGCATCCATGGAAAAGAAGCCTACAACTGACTATAAATTATAACACTAAAAATCCATAGCCCTTTGATATGTCTATCAATATCATGTTCATTGAATTGTGATGTAGAGATCTTGCTAAAAAAAGGACAAATGAAGCTAATAAAGCATTTTTCCTTTATTATACAATATAAACTAACTTTTGGCTTAATCAAAGATTTCTTGCTATTCTAGAATAAAGAGGGAATCATCTTGAGCTTGGAAATTGCATATAGTTTTTAATCAATCTTTATTCCTTTTTTTACATCCACTTTTAGTTATCTTCTTTATGTGACTTATATCAGTTGATGTGATTTTTAATACTGATTTTTGTTCTGGTTCTGTAGCTTTCATTGACCACAAAAATAGTTTTTGAATGCTTAAAGGCTCTTCCAGGACATAATGACAGTTGGCATTGGGAACTTCAGAGAGTTTGATAAATTAGCAGAATGGTTTTTCCACCATCCAGAGAATCCAATCCAAAAACGGTATCATCATTCATCACCATTACTTCAGACAATAAACATTCTTTCCAACTGAAACATTAATCAGTTATTACATTATATTATGATTTTCCATTTAATCATAAATTATGGATTTAGAATATCTTAAAATAAGCTAAACATCTTAGTATTACAAACTGTCATCAAGGGCAGATAAAAGTAGAAAAAAATTGAAGGTAAAATTGTATTTTCTTAAATGATTAGAATTCACTTAAAGTCTGAAGAATTTCTAAATGTAGATTCTCTGAGAAAATACAGTTCAGGCTAGCAAAACCATCAAATAATTTTGCCACTAGTACTTCTAATATTAATACTTTGTAATAATGTACAGTATACTCATGAAGGAAAAAAGGTCAGTGGGACTCCAATATAATCTTAAACATTCAAAATGAATTACCTACTTCAGAGTAAATACATTTTGGAAACAGAAGTAAAGCAATTAAAATATATTTAAAAAGAAATTCTATTAAAGATTTCCCCCTCAAAAGACAAAAACAAAAAATACATCCGACTGAAGAAATATATTGTTCCTGTATCTTGACAAAGGACATCTGCATCTACATACACACAGTACATATATATAGTGTGTATGTGTACACGCACATACATCTTTATGAAATAAAATTTTAAGTAACTCTTATCTTCATTTGATGTGTAGCTAGAACTTTACCTCTACTCAGAATTCAATCTTACAACTTTAGAATCACATGGTTCCAAGTAATGCTAAAGAAACTAGCCTATTTTGAGGGGAAAATATAGAATATTTCTTTATTGGAACAAATCTCGTGAAATTCTATTACAGCAAATGTAGCTGGCATTTTGTTAATAACCTAGATAATGAATAGATTCGTATAAATATTTACAAAGCCTAAGCATTAAAATCAATTTCATTGATTTAGTACAGCTGTGTTCTGATCACATTGGAAAGAACAAAGTAATTGTGGTATCATAAAGATTACAAAACACAGTTCAAAACCCTCACCCATCTCATTTTCTTCTTCTTTTATTTATTTTCTGTATTATCAATGCAGAACACTAACAACAACACATACAGGTAGCTATAGTTTTTTGATTGATGGAGTAAAGGTTTGAATTATTATTGGTCTAAATTATATCCCTTCAGCACTATAAGCAATGGACAAGCAACTTACCTACGCAAATGGTATCATCTTCCTATTTTTCTGAAAGGAAGACTTTGCTTTCAGAGGAAAAACTAGTCAAATCTTAAGTCTGATTGGCTTGCTCTATTTCTTTATATTTCTATTCTTGTTCCTTAAACTCAGAATCGGATTAAGCTATTTAATTCCTGAGATTATTAATGGTCTACCTTTAATCAGCCTACAAATATCTACTTTCTTTTCCCCTCACGTATATAGACAGATTCAGAACAGAATATTTTTTCTTCTTGTACTATGTTTGAAAATTAATCAAATGTAATTTTTTAGAAACATTTTAAAGAGAATGAATATTACGCTGCTGCCAATTCACACTTGACTGCTACTGTGTCAGTTTTTTGCCTATTATTGTGGAGCATCCATGGAGTTTATCCATTTTGACCTATCCATAGAGGATCAAAAAAGTCCAGATGGGGTCTACAGCTGGTGTGATTTAGCCCTGGCAGATTGTGTCATCTGCCATCTTGACTTTTTAAACCGCCTAATGGACATTCCTTGCCTTGGTTTAGCCGAACAACAAGAAGAAGGAAATATTAAAGGCTGGGAAGAAGTTTCACTGAATTTAATGGGGCTTCCTTTCCAGTAATCATGTATAAATTTTCTCTGCTAAGGATTGCTCCTGTGATGTTGCAACTAGGACAGTACAACTAATTAAAGGACTGTGGTTCAAAATATAGACACTGCTTTAAAAAACAGAATAAATGTTGAAAGAATGGCAGCTGGGACAAGTTTCACTCATAGTCTTACGTATATCAGCATTTTAGTCTTACGTATATCAGCATATCACTCATAGTCTTACGTATATCAGCATTTTAGAAAGAATACACACTGTATAGAGTACAATTGTTGTGCAATAAGGTTACAGTCTTTAACCATAGTAATTGAATGAATGGAATGAAATTGTAGAACAGCCTAACTAAATTGGAAGGGATTGTAACTACTCTTTATGGGTATGGAGAAACTATGTGATAGTTATGGGATTTTAAATGGATTGTCTGGAAATGGCAGGGCCCATTCAGCCTAACACAGGAAGTCGTTTGATTTGAATTATATCCAGATTACTTAAAAAAAAAAAAAAGACAGCTCAGCTCTCCCATGGGAAAGGTAGGAAAGACCCAAATTGGCAATCAAAAAAGAAACAGAAATCAAAATAACTGCAGGCTATACTCTCCAGTTTCTCAAAAAGACCACATCTCTGTTACTCAGTGACAAAAGGTAATGATACCTGCAGCACTCATAGTTAAGCCACATTTCCATTCCTCCCCCTCCCCCCTCGCAGTTCCACAGAGAGCATCCTTCATCTTGCAGTACAAAAAGAAAACCAGGATAATAGCTGCTGGTTAAAACTTGGATTGTGCCATTTGTTCTACTTCCTGCACTTTTGTTTCAGTGTTAGTTCGCAATACATTTAACTTCAATTTGATATAATTGGACTAGAGGTATTGAGCAAAGAAAATGCAGGGAACAACTTTGTTAGTGAACTCTCTACGGAGGCAAAATCTTTTTAATAGTTGTCACACAGCTGAAGGGTTTAGGAAGACTTTATTAAAGAGCTCCAGGGGACAAAAAAGCCAAAAGTCAGCTTGCTAACTCAAAACTTCTCTCAATTTAAACAGTTAATAATATTAATATATTGATGAACACATTTTCTTAATAAGGACCTGCTTAATGCACATATATCCAGAAACCCCAAATTATACCTTTATGATTTAGTAATACTAATGGTAATGCTGTGCAAAACACAGCAAGCTTCTTACAAGAATGAAATTTTAGTTTACATTGGTAATGCAATGTCTATTCTTTTAATATTTTTACAATTTTAATATTTAGTAAAAATATTTTAATATTTTTACAATTTTACAATATTTTTACAAAATTTTTACAATTTTGTTTAAAGAATTGCAAAGTACATTGGTAAGAATATTATACTGATACTATATTGACAATTTTGTTGTGTTTAATGAACTAATGATAAAATACTACTTAATATTCTATACCAGGCATCAAAAATCATTTCAAGTGTGTCATTCTTGTGCAATTTTATGAACCCCCTCCCCCCAAAATTTTATATGAGCTTGGTAACAATTTAAAGATTTTGTAAGATTTGGCTTATGAGATTTTTGGACACTTCTCATTTAAATTTTTAATAACATTAAAAAAAAACCCTTTGGAGGTCAACAGGTCTAACCAGGTTATCATAGGTACTATATGTACAGTACTTGCTAGGAGAACACCCAACTTATTTCCTAATCAAATAAGCTTTTATCAGCCTATTTATCAAGAAATTAGCCAACATTTGACAAAATTTCTCAAAAGAACTGTAAGTATAAATATTACATGGAGTAATTACAGGAATGTGGGTAATGAAAGAATTGAAAATCTAAAATTACTACTATAATTACATTAAATTTAATTTTATCTTAAAAGATACAGTTATGATGCAATGCAAATATATAGCTTGCTGAATTTAAAGATTAGCATTCATTCCAATCCAGTGTTTTATCAACTGATGAGCAATGGCCTGATGTGGTGGCACAAAAATATCTTTGTTCTTTTTGTTGAGGATCTCTATTATCTGAAATGCAAAAAAAAAAAAATCAGAACAAGAGTCATCCTATATAGTAATTTAAAATCAGTAGTTAAGATTAATATCCAATTGTTTTTGATAGAAGACATTGGGCAAATCTCATATCTGTTCATTACTTCTTATACAGGTAGTGGTTGCTATTTCTGGAATGATCTACTCACTTTTTTATTTCTAAAATTGGTGAAGGGAAAGCCACAGATTAAAAGCATTGGTTCCTTTTTTGAAACATCAATGTAGTATTATTTCACAATATGTTTCAAAAAGCTAAGCTAAGTTTCAAAAAACAAACAAACAAATAATGTATATCTACTAATAATTCTTCACTCTTAAAATGAACAGATGGAAAGCAACCATTAAAACCAGAGATGTAACTGATCACTCCGCCAGGTCATCAAGGTTAGTAATGGAGAAAATAACTAAAAAGAAATATGAAGGAAGAAACGTGGGAGGCAAATCACTTTATGAAATAATTGTTTTAGCGATATTTTACCTCATCACCAATAGCCTGAAATATTTCATGGAAATAGAACTTGTTCTAATAAAAATGGTCACCTTATTCATCTGATATATCCAAGGAGACAATATTGTAATACTGAATCAGAAAGATCATTATTCTTGGAGTGAAAGCCATGTATTTCTAATAGTCTTCAATGAAATGTATCTAACAACTTACTGGCAAGATCTATGGGCTCAACAGAGAAACAATTGCTTGTATCAATTCTTTGACCAACATATAATTTTCAATTTCAGTGTAATCACTGTACAATAAGGAGAGTAAGAAGTTTAATTTGTTTGAGTGAAAAAGCACATCCATATTGTATGCCCTAACCAATGCATTCTGAGGACAATCAATAAGAAAAGGAAATTAAATTGAACTTTACCTGTTCTCTACTGAACCAGCGGGCATCTTCTATTTCAATGTTGTCAACTTTAATTTCAGTAGACAGTGCAGCTGCTATGCATCCAATCATTAGGGAGGAGGGCATTGGCCATGGTTGACAAGAGACATACTCAACACGGCCCACTTTAACTCCACTTTCCTCTTCTACTTCCCTTCGAACAGCATTTTCAATTGTCTCACCTAATCAAAGAAAAAACAGAACAGTTAATTGACAAAGCTTAATGCAAAGATTGTATCTTGTGTTTTAAAGTACCCAAAAAGATATGAAACTTTCTTGAGCAATCATTTGTAGCTATTCAAACATCAGAGCGTAAACCATTTTCAACCAAAAAATTCATTCACAAAAAGCAAAAGAATGTCAAAGCAATGTAAGTTAATAATTTCAAAAGCTGTAAACTGATTGCACATCTTTGGTCCCTTGCCAGTGCTTTTACCAATGAGTGTATTTTCAAGTCTACTTAAATTATTTCCATATTCCCCCCCTAGTTTTAATGTGCATGGATAACTCATATCCAGCAAGATACAGAAAAGGAATTCACACAGCTCATGGGATCCTCTGAAAATGAGAGTAACAGACCGTGCCTATGAAGGGGAGGGAATACTTGCAACAACAAATGTCTTGTAGCATCCTAAGGTTTGGAATAAGTTTTAACAATTTAAATTTCTAAAAAACAGACACATTGTGGAAAAAGATGTACAAAACTCATATTAATGGAAATTGTAATTTTTGTGCTAATCTTAATTAAAGACTGCAATGAGCTTTCAATTACTTGTTTGGCTTTATAGATTTCAAATCTCATTTTTAATTATCCGAACATCATTTTTCAAGAGTTGACACTTGGGATCTTTGCATTTCAAAGCATGTTGACAGCTCCAGTTCAAATAAAGAAAGGAGGACTTGCAAACTACTTTGAGAATAACTGCTATAGACTGTAATTATGCAAATATTTTAATATTTCTTTAATTTTGTGCATCTATTAAGTTTGAAGTAATGAAATGCTTTCAGATATACATGGACCTTCATTAATGGCACTTTTAATATATAGCAGAACTGAACGGTCATTTTCATGCTGAGAACCAAACTGTCCAACTAAATGGTATATACTGTACAGTCAAAAATTGACATAGCTGAAGGAGGTCAGGGAATTATCTAAATCTAAAAAAAACTCAAAACATTCAAATAAAAAACAACACCAACAGTAGTAGAGTACTTAAAATGACAGTTTGCAATTGAATTCTGACAGCAGAATTGAAGTTTAATAACATCATATAGGGAAGATTCTGGAGGCTGCATACATTGATATATAGGAATAACAATATAGTGATCACAGGGCTTTTCAAGAGGTTGGTGTTTCCTACACATTTCCTCCCCATAACTAATCATCCTGGTCTTGTTAAAACAATGCTTATTACTGGGTATCCTCATGTCCCTCAAGAGAAGTGTATATATTATTCCATAACTATCTCTCAATGGACCCAAATAGCACCATATATGCCTTATATGTCTTTTCTAAGCATCTGTGCACTGCTCTTCAGACAAATAATAAATATTTTAGGGATATGCAAAAAGCACGATCCAGTTCTGAACAGTTTACCTTCCCCCGACTCCTTTATCTGTAATCATGGACAGGGGAATATTCTGGTCTGTATCTGGATTGAAACAGGACTGTTTTGTTCCAAAAATCTATCAAAGCACAGTAGTTCAAGGTTGAGGCAGGGACAAAATAAGAAGAGGAAAAGGGCATGGTAAAGGGGCTTTCCTGGCCATGTCACACAGGGATATCTTAAGCAGGAAGAGAAAGCAGTGAGAAGATAGGAGCAGTAGGATACATAGCATGAAAAGCAGGAACTGAGGGCAGGTGGGGAAGGATAAAGAGAAAATCACTGGCAGGCAAGAAAGTGGGATATTCTGCTTTGGGACCTGTTCCTTATTGCTATCAGAAAGAGAGCAGCACAGAGGCCAATGTATTAATTGGCAATGAGGAGAGGTGAGGGAGAACGTTAGGGAAGATGTTGGGAAGACTAAGGATGAGATGTCCAGGGAGATATGGTTGGGAAAGTTGAGAAGTCCTTCTTTCTCTGCAAAAATATGCCACAGATTAATATGTTGATATGTCTCAGATTAAACCTGAATGAATAAAGAATGAATAAAATATTCTGAGTTTTACTACTGCCAAACTGCAACAAATCTGAAAGAGTTCAGTAGAACTCTTTGTTATTTCAGCAATAAAATCCATATAAAATCAAGGTCAGCAACATTTCTGAAATTCATCATTTTCTAGAAATATCACCATATATTCTGACAACAATCCATAGTTCAAAATAGTTCCTGACATTTTTCATCATTAAATCTCTGAAATAGGAATATTGGGTTATTTGGAAGGGACTTCTCTCTCAATGAATACCAGATTCAAACAACAACAAGCTCCCTGAAATTCCAGTCTAATCTACTAAAGCTGTGTTTCTTAAACTTGCAGAATTCTGGAAGGTTAAATGAACGAACGAACGAACGGAGTGACTAAATTTAAAAAACCTGCTGCACTAAAAGATATTACTGGCCCATCTTCTGCAACTCTCAACTGGCCAAATGAATAAATAAATAAAGCATGCCCATCAAACTTATTTTGATCTTATTCAAACTTACAAAGCTACTAGTCATAAAAGAGTCATATATTTCCAAATTACTTTGCTGTCTTACCTATTCTCAAGTCCTATTCAGTGAGCAGGACGCTATTTTGATTCTGATGAATCTATTCAAGGCACAATTAAATATGATTTCTGTTTTTGTGCTTTCTGCGTAAAAGAATGTTAATTATCTTCCTTGCAAAACAATTTTATTCATTTTTATTTGAATCTGCATATGACAAAATTTCTGCCACACTGTTCTTGTATTATCCCCAAGAGATCCAAATCTTGCTTTCCAATAAGAACCAGATACTATCAATATGGAGAAATATTTCTTATTCATTCCTCTGCAGGGAATATGAGAAAAAAAAAAGAGAAAAACTGCCAAGAAAGCTGCAATGAAGTTGTTCAGTGTCTGAACTTGAATAATATAATGAAACATAAGCTTAAAAACATTTCAAAGGATTTCTCAAATACAGTGTCTACCTTAAAATTTGAAGTTTCAATATGCAAGAGGGGATGACACACTGATGTACAAGTTCTTTAGTCAATCTACCTGAATTGACAAATGGTATTTGACAACTGATATTGTCTCTAAAAAGCTGAATTGGGATTCACCAGCTAACTAGCAGATGACCACAAATTGACTAAACTAAGATTTTTTTTAGCAATCCCTTTCTAAATTACTAGAGATCCCAACCGTGCTCATATAATTAGTGCCCAAACATTAGCACCCTATTTTCCAATTGTAATTTACACTGCTTGCATTTCATTTCATCCTGTATTCTTCTAACTTGAATTCTCATCTCACTTTTATGTTTAATCATTGAATATTTGAGTTCTTCTATGCTTGTGTGTGTGTCGCTGTGTTAATAAGAGGGTGAAGGAAGTTCTGAAGAGTGACTCTGGTTCTAGTCCACCCACAACCACATGTGGGTAACTGGGTGGCCAGTCAACTTCCTTAGCCAAGGTACTTCAGAGAATTGTCAAATGAAGACTATGTATGTTACCTTCAGTTCCTGAATGAAGGTAAAGAAGGAGTCCCTGTGAGCAGGGGTGGGATTCAGTTTTTTTAACAACCGGTTCTGTGGGCATGGCTTAGTTGGTGGGTGTGGCTTGGTGGTCATGTGACTGGGTGGGCGTGGCCAATTCGACATCTCTCATGTCAAGGGGCGCTTCTCCTCGCCTGGCCTCTCATGACAGTGGGGATGCTGCAACAGTCATAAGTGTGAAAAATGGTCATAAGTCACTTTTTTCAATGCCATTGTAACTATGAATGGTCACTAAATGAACGGTTGTAAGTCAAGGATTACCTGTACAAAAATACAAAAAGCTTCTTTGCTTGCAAAAAGCTGCCCTAAATACCAATCATTAGATTAAAAATACCTGCAAACCGGAATTACAAATCAGGCAGGGTGCCAGAGCACCTTGAGGAATGAATATAGTTAAAATGCAGTGATAACTATCAAGCAGCCATCTCTTGCTCATAAAGTGAAACCCCTTAGCAGAGAAGTCATTTAAGCTCTCCAGAAAAAGCACACCCAGGAAAAGCAATCCTTAGATCCATTTGCACCACTTAAAGTTACCAGCTGGCTCACTCACCTCACAAGATATCCTAAGGAAATCATCCAGATTTAAGGAAAGGTCACATGCCCCCCAGAAAGGCAGTAAAAAAAATCAGTGCCAAGCTTGCATCCTGCCTCTTGTAAGTTTACCCCAAAAGGACAGTGCCAGATAGTACTAAAGCAGTGAGGAAGACCCCCTCCCCAGATAGAAAAAGAAAACATGAGGCAAGAAAAAATTCAAACATAATACAAATAATTAAATCACAACAGTAGTTGTTGCTTGTTGAAGCTGAATAGGGAAAATTAACCCATCAATAAACACAAGATTAAACATGTCCAAGCACAGAATTAACTTTCACCAAAAACTAGTCTTAGACCAAAACTCAGAAAGGGTATATAAACTCATGTTTGAATGTTAATCTTTCTAGCTAGCCAAGAAGCCTTTCTGAATGTCACTCATCTTGGTTCCCTGTCACTAAAAGCTTTGCTTCATTATTCAATTATTTCTTCAAAGTGCTGATTGTCCAGGGAAGTATATTCTCCCAACAGCGGTGTAAAAATCTTAAAACAACGCTTCCCCTTTAAGAAAGCCAATCCCCAAAACCTCCGGAGACAGTAAGTCTAGGCTGTCTGCCAAGAATGTAATAAGGGTGGAAAAAAACAAAAGGAGATTGCTTCTAATTTCCGGTTCTTGAACTGCTTAGAAAGTTAACAAGGGGTTCTATAGAACTGGTAGAATCTCACTCCTGCCTGCGAGTTTCCTGCTAATCATAGCCGACTTTAGGGGGCAATTCTTAGCTCTGTTTCTTTATGCCAGGACTGTCAAACTCCCAGCTCATGGGCCAGATGTGTTACACATTGGCTACGCCCACACTTGATTTAGCGAAGGGAAAAAAGTCCCAATATATCACATGACACTGCCATGACGCAGTGATTTTGACACCCCTGCTTTAAGCCATTGAGGCAGCACTGTCCAAAGACATTTCCACAACACTGGTCAGCATGACATCACGCCACAGTGCAAAGTGTACGGTGAAATACCAAACCATTGTTATCTTCCCACCAAAGTAGTAACTATTTATCTACTTATATATACATGCTTTCGAGCTGCCAAGTTGGCAGGAGCCGAGGCAAGTGAGGGGAACTCACTCGATCATGTGATGATAAGATTAAAACAGCTGAAGTATAGACCTTTTCCGGTGTCTTTTAAGCTACCGAGCCACTGTGACTGAATGAAAGTAGGCTATAAATCTGAAGATCCTCTGGAACTTCAGTCATTTCTCTAGAGCAGAAATGGTAACATGCTTTTGTCAAAGAAGGTGGTACTTAGAAATTAGTTCAATACTGTTGCCCTGTCATTCCCTCCCCACACCCCCTGCCAAAAATAAGTTTTAAAACTGACATTATACATATAAAGAAAACTTACCAGGCTCTACAAATCCAGCAAGGCAAGTGAACATGCCTGGGGGAAATCTTTTTTTTCTTCCCAAAAGGCAATGATTGCCTTCTGGATGAATGACTTGCATTATTACTACAGGATCTAGAAACAGAAATTAAGGAGAGGTATAAATATTTAAATCCCTTTTACAAAAAGCAGAAAGGAGCATAAACCTATCTGTTTTTATTTAGCATTGCTATCTCCTTTTAATGCTTTCTCACAAGAAGCCCTGTAACTAGGCAAACTTATTGCAGGATTTTTAAAAAATTTTTTTAAAAAAACATTGATGCCTTCTGGGAATGTACCTACCTAGGCCAAAAGCAAGACTCAGGAGGGAAATTTCCTGAGCTGCTGCATGATTTTGATAAAAACACCGGAATAAGTGACCCAGTTATATGCAATATATCAGCAATTTAATCAGCTGGAATTTTTGCTTTCAGCAATTTCCAGTTATTGACAAATGGTTTAGTGATAATGTTTTGATTTCCAAATGCAACAATATACATTTGGACAATGCAATAAGGACAGTAAGATTTAGTTAGTATATGGTAATTTGTAGTTTTCCTTAATTATAATTTTAATCAGACAAATCTTTGAACATTAATTATTGAAGCAAAATGGCAACATGTAAATGGTCTGTTAATAACAAAAAGAAGAAAATAATGGAAAAAAACACGACAACCTGCTTGTTTCTATAGACAGAAACACAACAGATTTGGTAGAATGAAAAAATAACTGGCTGAAAACACACGACTTAAATCAGAGCTGCTGCACTTCTATTACTGTAGCCCTTCCAGGAATATTATTTTCTAAAACATGCTACATATACAACAATTCTGCATTGAATGATAATTTTTTTCTCCTTGGTTTCTCCCATTCTATATTCTCCCCACTTTTTCCTCTCTTCTAACAATCTTTTTCCACAATCTTAATACCTGCATTTGCTATATTGTCCTGTCTCTTTTATTGCGTTTTGACATTTTCATTCAGAAAGATGTCTTCCCAAAAAATTAAAAAAGAGATTGAAAGAAATTTCAACCAGTGATCCCTACATAGACCATTTGTGCACTCTTTCTTTTACCTATCTGTAGGATTTGCAAGTGTGGTAAAAGAAAGCAGACAAAAGGTATGTTTAAAAAAAATGTGTCTCAGAACTTGCATTTTTAATTATTTTTTTAAAAGTATAGATAAGCAACTCATACTTTTATATTCAATATTCTTGTTTCATTTTTCCCCCTTTTTGTTGGTTTCTCATCTTATCCTCTCAAATTGACAGATATGACAATCCCATTAGGTAAATATGCTTCAAAGACTGATGACCTGTGGCAAATTTATATGCTGCAAAGTATTGAGCAGAAGTTTCAAATTTTGCTGACTATTTGTTTTGTTAAAGAAATGTTATTGGAATTACCAACTGTTGGCTCAGCGATCTTACATATCTCATCCTGATCACATTTTTATTTACTTATTTGAATATATAATATATATTTAGTCTTACTTGTAGGAAATGTAAAGAATGTTCATCAACCAAGATCCAAAAGGTAAATAAAAAGAAAAGGAACACATTTATAATACACCTTGAGAATGAGGTGAAGTAGTTAACAAAAAATAAGCAGAAAATTAATATTTAGCAGCTATATAAAACTGATCTAAATAAAGATATAAATGTATATTTTAAAATGAACTGCAAATAAATATAAAAGGATGAAAACAAGCCAGGAGATACAGTATATAGTAGAATAATTATTTAAATACTTTAAACCAACAAAACTTTTTGTTGGCACTTCCAACCAAGCTTAACAAAAACAGAAGTAGCCATATTCCACCTCAGTAATAGGTACGCAAATTATCAGCCTTCAGTGAAGTTCTGGAATTGTATTTTACAATGTAATGATTCTCGGAAGTACCTGGGGTAATACTGGACATATCCACTAACTTTCCTGTAACAACTGGAAAAAACATCTTTAAAAGTTGAAAAGCCACAACAATTTACTGAACATCGTTGGGGGCTGATGCTAACATCCTATGAACAACAGCCTTGGCTTTGGTTAATTCCATAGCTAAATATTTTGCCAACATGTGACTTAGCAGCGTCCACACCCAAATGGTTGATGGACAACTCCACAGATAATATGTATAATCTCTGGCACACTGCATCCCACTCCTATGCACTGGCATATTGCATTCCACTCCTTAGCAATCTCATACTGCCCCACATTAGAAGACAGCAAGCTCTCATTTTGCTATGCTTTAGGATGCTGAACAAGGTCCTCTGAATTCACCAGCCCATCACAAGATTGAAATCTCATAAGTCAGCTTGGAAAATAGCTATTCACATAACATTTATCTAGTTTAACCCCGAGAATGCTTGGAGAAAGGAATGGTCCAAGGTAACTTTTTGTGATCCTGATCATTAGTAATCCCTCTACCAAACCACCTGATTTTGACTTGACTTGCTTTGTCTGATTGAAACTAAACAGAATTAAGTGTGATACTGGAAAAAGTGCCTCTGCCCTGTATCAGTGGGGAAAGAAAAATTCCCCTTGTTGTGATTGTGGTGCTAATATGACAACCATTAAACATATTATGCAAGATTGTTCACAATGTATGCTCTCCGGTTCCCTAGAACAGGGGTAGGGAAGCCATAAAAGGTTCCCCATCCCTGGCCTACTAGTTTTTCAGTTGTGGGAAAAATCAATTTTTGACTTGGATGGGACTGTTTAATATACAAATGTAGGACATATATCCCATTCAAGTCAAAAATTGATTTCCCCCACAATTGAAAAACCAGTAGGCCAGGGATGGGGAACCTTTTATGGGTCACTCAGCAAAATTTCTGTTGCAAAGTGAGACATTTGTTAAGTGAGTTTTGCCTCATTTTACGTCTTCTTTTGCCAGAGTTAAGTAAATCACTGCACTTGTTAAATTAGCAATACAGTTGTTACGTGAATCTGGCTTCTCCATTGACTTTGCTTGTCAGAAGGTTTCAAAAGATGATCACATGACCCTGGAACAGTGCAACCATCATAAATATGAGTCAGTTGCCAAATATCTGAATGTTGAACCCATGACCATGGGGATGCTGTAATGGTTGTAAGTGTGAAAAATGATCATACTCAAAAAACGGACCCCAAAACGGGCTAAAAAAACAGACCCGAAAGAGGCTAAAAGCGGCTGAAAAAGGACCATGTGGCCCATTTTCTGCCAGCAGAGTGCTGCAGGAAGCCATGGAGGGCAAAAACGAGGTACAGGGGGCCATGTATGGACCCTCCTCACCCCATTTTGGCTGGCAGGGTGCTGCAGGAGGCATCCACGCCCACGCCACACCACACTCTACCCGCCGACCTGCAGAGAAATTCAATGTTGATCTGGACCTCAAAGAAATCCATTTTGACATCCGTGCCGTACATACAGCTGTAATTTTTAGTTTAATGCATGAGTTCAGAGACAAGTCAGAATTCATATTGCTATATATTACTCTGATTTTTTTTTACTGTCATTAGCAAAGAAATATCAACATGCTAGCAATGCTCTTACCAACTCTTGGGAAGCATGTATTATGAATTCCCTGATGGCTGGGGCAGTCTTCTTTTAAGCATGATTTCCTGTAGCCTCCATCTTCTAATTTAGTTGCACTGCCACATGTTGGGCAAAATTGATACCGGTTATCCCATGCTAGTACAGATCTAGCCTGAGCAATGATTCCTAAAAATGGTCATATAAACATCCAGTCAATACTAATTTCTTTTCTGCAGATACCACAACACCAACTTTTCAATTTATCACTAAAACTAATGCAAACATTAGCTTTTAACAGTTTGTATACTGTTGGGAAGATTTTTTTTTCTTCATTACCTTTACATTTGTGACATTCCAGAACATTGAAATAGTCTAGTCCTTAAATAATAGCGTGCTAAAAATTATCAATAAAAGTGTAACCAGAACAATCCTCTGACATTCAGCTATTAACAAAAACATAATTCTAAACCATAAGAAAAAAAAAATAGAAAATTTAATGAAAGAGAAAAGGATACAAGAAAGGCAAACAATTTCTTTAAATAGATTATCAATGTCTAATTTATAGACTTGCAAATACATTAAAAATTAAGACAATTTATTATAGTAGAGTATAATAAACACATACAGATTACATATGATAACATGAGCTAATGCTTGTTATAGATAGTTCAGCTAGAAACAACTAAAGATGTGCATCAGAATCCCTTAAATCCTAAATCAAAGCAGGGATTTTTAGACTGATTTTGCACAAAGTAAAGTGAAATACCAACAAAGTGACCCAATTAGGAATGTTACAAAACACTTTTACCCCACCACCTAAGCAGAACCTTACCGGCTTCATTTTCAGAGAATTGGAGCAGTGCAGGCATTGGTGGATGAAGAAAGTAACAGCCTGGATGCTCTTGTAAAAAACTATCAACCACTGTAGAATCTATACTAAGTGCAAACCAGGTAATCAGGCCATTCTCATTTTCTTTGCCTGTATTTGGATCTTTTGCATTTATTCTTTGAGGTTCCACTCCCATAAAAATTGTAGTGATAGTTTTAGTCTGCTCCAGATATGTCTTTATATCCTTATAGAAAAATTTACAAAGCTTAACCTTTGGATACTGGAAACTACGTTCACCATCATCTGATGTAACCAAAGGATTTAAATGTGAAAAAATGATATATATGGTTGTTGGTTCTTTCTGTTTCATGCTCAGCCACTTTGAATCTACTCTCTTCTCACTTTTCCTATTCAAAAATGTCCTGCAAAAATAATGCTCCTGTTCTTTGACTGGATAAGTGAAGAAAAATGGCTCCAATCCACCTTCCATATTAGCTAATAAATTAGCTATGTTTTTATAGCCCCAAAATCTAGCAATATCCAATGCAGTCTGGTTTGAAGTATTGGTTCTGAACCTGTCACACCTTTAAAACAAACAAACAAAAAAAATAAATCAAAAAGTTATTTTGGGATAACATTTTTTCAGACAGAATGTCATATGATATCAAGTAATATAAAAATATCCTAAACTCACAGGTGATATACTATCAACACTGAACACAGTAAAGTATGTAATAGCCCAGTTAGGATTTTGAACTACTACAAGTTTTCATTGCAGAACATAAGGAACAAGATATATTTTTGAGCAGTGATAAAACAACAGGTAGAGAAAAGGAATGGATCATTAAAAAAGCAAAAACACAACTCAGTCCTTAGAAAGTAGAAAGCATGACAAAGTAGCTGAAAATAATTCTGACAACCATTCAAAACTGTTGTTAGCCCTTTGAAGTAAGCCAGGTCAACAATTAGACATAGTAAGAATTCCAGGTGTGGTATCAAACCTTCACAGTCTGCTAGGTTTTTTTTGACTCCATTTTATACCAAACAAAATCAAGATGCAGTAAGTTTTGGTTTCTTTATCGTGCTTTACACTTTCCCAGACTCAATTCAGTGGTGGGATTCCATTTTTTTTATTACTGGTTCTGTGGGCATGGCTTGGTGGGCGTGACAGGGGAAGGATACTGTATAATCTCCAGTAAGAGGCGGTATTTGTCGGTTCTTCGAACTACTCAAAATTTCTGCTACTGGTTCTCCAGAACTGTTCAGAACCTGCTGAATACCTCTGACTCAATTCTATGTAAACTCAGGTTCACATCACTCAGTCATGATTTGAACTAGTCACTATCTCACACTATTGCTGATAACTTAATGAGATGAAACCCAGTGTGCCTTGAATTCCCGGTGAAAAAGCAAAATACACATGGTTTTTTTTTTCATTTTAGTTGCATTTAATGTAATTTTTGCTTCGTTCATTTTAACTTTGAATCTAAATGAACATATTGCTCTAGCAAATAGAATAACCTCTACAGAGTAGTAACTTTCAACAAGGTGGTAACTTTAGACAAATTGAACAATATTATTTTTCTTTTTTTTCCTTACCCCTTATCAAGAAGAACCTGCACAACATCAAAGTGACCATTTCTAGTCGCATACATGAGGGCCGTCCAACCATTCCTAGCAGTTTCATTGATAAGTGAAGGAGAATGATCCAGAAGTGCTGTAAGTCTGACTTTGTTTCCATCAGCAGCAAGCTGGTGAAGCTCAGAAATCAGTTGCTTTTTTGGATTTCCTTCAGTATCCTCCATAATCTGTTTGGTTAAAAATGTAACAGAGGCAGAAAAACTGGATCACAGCACATTATATTGATCTGATTTCACATTTACAGGATAACCAAATTCAAAAGGCAATATACAATAGCTTAGCCTATAAAATGATTCAACAAAACAAGAAGCTACAAGAAAAGAAATTCAAAGTGATTGTTCTGGAATAAAGATTGCTAGTTAATGAGCAACAAACAAAAGCCTAACAAAATAAGAGTTGAAAAGTACCAGTTGCAGTTTGTATTCTATTTTAAAATTACCACTTCTCTTCTTATGCAGGCTGCTTAATTTGGACTGCACTTTTGATTAATTCTTGGTTGCTGCAGTACTTCTATCAAAGATAAATCCCTTCTCTTGACAGCTGTTACCTCAATGATGTTAGCTCTCATAGCCATAATGGCTGTTCTACGTATAACTTACTAATGCAGAAATAACATACTAGGACTTCATATTTCACATGGCTTAATCAGATATAATAAAAACATTATTGCTACTTCTCTGGGACTCACATTGAAAACTTTTCTTCAGCACATTCAAACTTCAAAATGCTTTATTCTGCTCTGCAGGTATAACAGATGTGTTACTGAGATCAGGATGTATTATTTTTGAAATTCCTTAGATTTTAAAACATTTAGTATTGGAATAAATTCAGTAGCATACAAAGCAGTGATGGGATCAAAATATTTTACTACCAGTTCGGTGGGCATGGCGTAGCGGGCATGGCTTGATAGGCATGGCAGGGGAAGGATATACTGTAAAATCTCCATTCCCTCCCCATTTCTGGGGGAAGGTTACTGCAAAATCCCATTCCCTCCCCCTCCCACTAACCTGCTTTCCAGCTCCATTCTCCTGTGCAGGGCAACAAAAGACCCAGCCGATCAGCTGGGACTCAGGTCACTTCTCGCCCCCTGAGTAGTTTGAATGATCGGGCCCCGGGCCTTCGGCTGATGCTATGCAACGCCAGGTCCGTAGTGAATAAAGCCCCCCTTGTTTACGATCTTGTCACGGAGGGGGGTGCGGACCTGGCTGGCATTACCGAGACCTGGCTGGAACAGGAGGGGGGTGTCCCTCTGGTGAGATGTGCCCAGCCGGGTTTCAGGTTTTTCATCGGCCGAGGGCCCAGGGGAGGGGTGGGGGAGTTGCGGTAATTATTTGGGAGGATCTGGATCCTAGGGAATCCACTGTTCCTCAGACGACCGGATGTGAGTCCCTTTTCATTAAGTGTGGTTCCGGGGTTCAGATGGGCCTATTGATCACATACCTGGCTCCCTGCTATGTGACATCGGCCCTGCCTGAGCTCCTCGAGGTCATAGCCGGTCTGGAGGTTGAGACCCCCAGTCTGATGGTCATGGGGGATTTCAACCTGCCCTCGGCTGGCGGGACCCCGGGGGTTGCTCAGGAGTTCTTGGTTTCCATGACAGCCTTGGGCCTGACCCAATTAATTAAGGAACCCACACATACTGGGGGTCACATCCTGGATCTGGTTTTTGTCTCTGGACAGTGGCAGGATGATCTGGGTGTTGGGGACATTTTTGTTGAACCCTTGTCATGGTCAGATCATTCGCTCCTTAGGCTGGACTTCCAGGCCGCTCCTCCCCATCGCAGGGAGGCGGATCAAATACGTTGGTACCGCCCCAGGCGCCTGATGGATCCAGATAGGTTCCTGATGGAGCTTGGGCCATATCCCGACATTCAAACTCACGACTCAGTGGGGGACCTGGTCGCCACCTGGGAAAGGGTGGCGGCTGGGTCCCTGGACCGGGTTGTGCCCTTGCGGCCTCTGACCTGGCGCCGCTCTCACTCAGCCCCCTGGTTTTCCGGAGCTGAGGGAGATGAAGCGCCGGAAAAGACGCCTGGAGAGTATTTGGAGGACCACTCGCTCCGGACCCGACCGAACACTTTTACGGTCTTATATCAAGACCTATTTACTGGCGATAAGGGTGGCAAAGCGATTTTACTTTTCCACCCTTATTGCGTCCGCAGGAAACCGCCTGGCCGCCCTGTTTAGAGTGACCCGCTCCCTCTTGGAAGGGGGAGCGTGGGAAGACCCCTTGCAGGGACAGGCTGAGGATTTTTCAAAGTTCCTGGTGGATAAAATCGCTCGGATCCGGGATGGGTTGGACTCTGAATGGGCGGCTCTGGGTGGGGGATCGGGGGTGGAACTTGAAACAGTCATTTGGGAGGAGTTTGATCCTGTGACCCCCGAAGACGTGGACAGGTTGCTGCAGGGACTGAATGCGACCACATGTTTATTGGACCCGTGTCCCTCCTGGCTGGTGTTGGCCACCTGGGAGGTGACACGAGGTTGGTTTCAGGATATTATTATATTCAGTGAGGAATATCTACCCCCCGCCTTGAAAGAGGCGGTGGTGAGACCCCTCCTCAAGAAACCGTCCCTGGACCCAACTCTGTTATCTAATTATCATCCCGTCTCCAACCTTCGTTTTATGGCGAAGGTTGTTGAGAGTGTGGTGGCACAACAGTTTCTCCAGCACCTGGATGAAGCTGTCTATTTGGATCCACGCCAATCGGGCTTCAGGCCCGGGCACAGCACAGAGACGGCGTTGGCCGCATTGGTGGATGATCTCTGGAGGGCCCGTGACAGAGGTTATTCTTCTGTCCTGGTCCTCTTAGATCTCTCGGCGGCTTTCGATACTGTCGACCACAGTATCTTATTGCGGCAGCTGGAGGGGTTGGGAGTGGGAGGCACCGTTATGCGGTGGTTCTGCTCCTTCCTCTCTGACCGCTCGCAATTTGTGTTGGCAGGGGGGCAGAGGTCGGCCCCGAGGCCCCTGGTTTGCAGGGTGCCTCAGGAGTCAGTGCTCTCGCCCCTTCTGTTCAACATTTATATGAAGCCGCTAGGTGAGATCATCCGTGGCTTTGGGGTAGAGTTCCATCAGTACGCTGATGATACTCAGCTGTACATTTCTACCCCGGACCACCCCAATGAAGCCGTCGAAGTGATGACCCGGTGCCTGGAGGCCATGCGGTGCTTGATGGGACGAAACAGGCTTCAGCTCAACCCATCTAAGACTGAGTGGCTGTGCTTCCCGGCACCCCGATACAGCTAGCTGGTTCCATCGCTGGCTGTGGGGGGGGGAAATTCTTGCCCCCACAGAGAGGGCCCGCAATCTAGGTGTCCTCCTGGATGTGCAACTGTCACTGGAAGACCATGTGGCAGCCGTCGCCAGGGGGGCTTTTGGTCAGGTCCGTCGGATCTACCAGTTGCGGCCTTTTCTGGATCGGGATGCGCTTCGCACAGTCACCTCCGCCCTGGTGACCTCCCGCCTAGATTATGCCAATGCTCTCTACATAGGGCTGCCTTTGAAGAGCATCCGGAGGCTCCAGTTGGTGCAGAATGCAGCCACGAAGGTGGTAATGGGAGCTCCTTGGGGCCCCCATGTTATGCCACTTCTGCGCGTGCTGCATTGGCTCCCGGTGGCCCTCCGGGTGCGCTTCAAAGTCTTGGTTACTATCTTTAAAGCGCTCCATGGCTCGGGACCGGGATACTTGCGAGACCGCCTCCTGCCATCATCAGCCTCCCACCGACCGGTACACTCCCATAGAATCGGTCTCCTTGGGGTGCCGCCAGCTGGACGGCTGGCGACCCCGAGGATGCGGGCCTTCTCATTGGGAGCACCCCCTCTCTGGAATGAATTACCCCTGGAGATGAGGACCGTCCCTGATCTCTTGACTTTCCGTCGGTTACTTAAAACTCACCTATTTCGGCAAGCCGGACTGGCCTAGGGGTTTTTTAAATTTTAACCTGGTTTTTAATTTCTTTTAACTTTTGTTTATATTTTAATTAGAGCCACGCTATATCTAATTCTTTTAATTTTTAATATTGTCATGTTAATACATGTGTTTTGTATATGTATTTTTATCTTGGCTGTTCACCGCCCCGAGTCCCTTTGGGAGAAGGGGTGGTATATAAGTTTAATAAATAAATAAATAAATAATACTCAAAATTTCCGCTACCGGTTCTCCAGAACTGGTCAGAACCTGTTGAATACCACCTCTGATACAAAATGATTTTATAGGATCTGCTTGATGTAGGCTAATGCTCCTTAAGCATTAGTAATAGAACCAGTTTTATTTGGGCGTTAGTAATAGAACCAGTTCCTAGACTAGGAACAAGGAGTTTTAAGTTCAAATCCTGTCTTGCCATGGATGCTAAGCAGGTGGCTTTGAGCCAATCACTTATTTTTAGTCCTAAACAAGCAGTGCAAATCAATTCCAAAATCCTTGTAAAGTCACTAGGATAGAAAACTAATTCGAAGCACCTCTCCCACCACCTCACCCCACAGCAACCTTGCATTTTGTGTCTGAAAATACACCACACAAGGACTCAGTCCTCAAACAAAAGAGGGCCTTATTTCACATGAACCAGGCTTCTAGTGAGTTTATTTGCCAGGCAGGGAGTCAGACTGTGATTAAAAAACTCAACTTCAAATGTTCTTGGCTATAATAAGGGAGATAATTGAAGTTGCCTCCAAGCCTACATTCTTAGGATTTCCTCGTGGACTCCCATCTCAGTCTGAACCTTAGTTTTTCCAGGTCAAATGAGGGTCATTTCCAATCCAGAAAATGGCATTTATACATCAGCCCGACTTTTTCACTTTTCCTGCCTGAAACAATACTGGATGTCTCTCTGTAACTTTAACAAGTTTCCCCTTCCTTTTTCCATCCATCGCAAGAAACTGGGAAATGGACGCCTGGTAAAATTTTGCCTGCAGGCCCAGACTTGGAGAAAGGTCTACACGGGGCCCCAGAATAAACTTGAGTTCGTTTTAACGGACGATGAAGAGGATCTGCGGAACTAGGGGGAAGGGAAATGCGGTTAAGTCCAGGAAAGGAGGGGCGGGGAAAATAGCCCAACGAAGATAAAAGTCCCTCGAAGACTTTTCATTACCTCTACTCCGCAGCGATTACCTGCACGGCGTCCTTCCGGAGACGCCTCCAGCGCCAAGCGTTGCATCTTGGGAATTGTAGTTTCCTGCTCAAAAATAGCCTTCAAGCAGCCGTACAGACTGTATTCATAATCGATCACACACACAGACGAAGGCGGATATTTTTATTGTGCATGGCCTCGCATTTACTAAATAATAAAATATAAATAAAATAAAGGCTTCGTTTCGGACAACAGCAGTTGATTGGTTCGTTGTTTTGCAAATTCTTTACATTCCCTAACAGCCTCCGATATCCTGGTAAGTTGTATTTCTATGGAAGCATTCATCGACTTGGCTGCAAATTAATATTTATTTTGGATGATTTAACGAAAGGTATGCTGAGGCTGAAATGCTTTCCTAATGAATTCACTGAGATATGAGAAGACAAGCAGAATAAACAAATAGATGTGGCATGTTGTCTTCATGATGGTTTGCATATTTTTTTAAAAAAAGACTCAGAAACTTATTGAAAACGATGGAAATACACACACAAACACACGTATGGGTCTTTATAAGTTTCTAAATCTTTCGTTGTGTATTGGCTTCCCAGAAGCAGCAGAATTCCCACTAGATGAAATTGCATTTTCCTATTAATTCATTGGGGATCTCTCCCCCCCTCATCAAAAGTGCAAATCCCATTTTTCATGTTTGCCATGTGGTAGATTGTGATTGACTTAAATTAATCTTATTTCAGATTACTTTATTAACTTTTAGTACTTTGAATCTGATAATTTTGAACAGCTTGGCCTCTGATCTTATATCTGGGATACAATGATTTCAATGCAATCAAATTAGATAATTATTTTCATTATTTTTCCCCATTATTTTGAGAGAGGTTTGATTTATTCAAGGCTGGGAAATGCTGACTGCCAATGAAGGGTAGGGTTTTGTTCCCTTCAAATATGCTGTAGGAAGCCCCCCTTTCCCTTAAAATATTCTTTATGTTTAACATTAAAAGAGGCAGGATAGAATATTTTCCCAAAGGAGAAATAGAGAAACATGCTCTTAAAGGCAGAAAACAGCCCCAGTCTTCCTGCTATAAGAAATAGCCTCCAGCAGATGCCTGAAGTCTTTAGAGATGGATATTTTGTGCCCAGTTTTATTCTATTAGCAAAAACAGCTTTAGAAATATGAAAACAGCAAAAAGTTTACCTTTCAGGAAAATAGATATTTACTGATAGATGCATTAGTCAATTGTTGACCTGTCTTTTCCAAAAGGAGCCTGAGTATTTTTTAAAAACAAAATATTCCTCAAGGTAAGAAATTAATTGTTCATTTAAATGTCTTCCATAAAGTTTTCCAGGACTGATGGCAAGCTGATTGATCTATAATTGGCATATTTTTCTATAACTGCATTTTTATATAGAAGGACTCTTATAGCCCTATTCCAGCTTAAAGGGATCAAACCAGAGCTATCTACAGTAGTCCTCAACTTACAACAGTTCATTGAGTGATGGTTTGAAGTTACAACAATACTGAAAAAAGTGACATGACATGTGATCAAAATTCAGACATTTGGTTATGCTTAAAGTAGGGAAATGAAAACTTATTAAAATTATATAGGTAAATCTTGGCTAAGTGGAAATGAAGAAAAAATAGGAAATGGTTTAAATGAATATCTCGAATAAATATAAGATATATTGTAGATTCGGGCATATACCATGTGGATCCTAAATATATTAGTTTTATTTTATTTTTACTCTTTTTTGATTGTCTACTATGTATTGATCTTGAGAAAGTTAATGATGATAATAATGTATAATGTAAAATAAAACAGGTGGTAAGCTGAAAATGAAAATGGAAATAACGGGATAAAGAATTGAAAATATATGCAAAGATAAATGATCTTGATATTGAACTGATGAAATATGAAATGGAAACTTATTCAAGGGTTAGAGGAATGGATGATGACTTGATGTGATCTTAAACAAGAAAATTAAAAATGTAATTATGATTATGCATAAATGTTGTAATCTGGAACCACATTGCTCTATGTGAAGACATGTAAAAAAAATAAAAATAAAGAAGTTTTTATTAAAAAAAATTCAGATTCCTATTTATGATGGTTGCAGTGACCCAGGTTCATGTGATTTCCCCTATGATGATCTTTTGACAAGCAAAATCAATGGGCAAACCAGATTAACTTAATAACCATCTTACATACTTAACAACTGCAGTGATTCACTTAACAACTGTGACAAGAAAGATCAAGTCACAACAATGGTGTCCCTTAGCAACGTACATTTTGGGCTCAATTGTGATGGTACGTCAAGGACTATCTATGCTTCAGTGAATAGGGTCACCAATAAAGGACCCCACCAATCTAGATTTTAAGGAGTTTGATGGGTATATTGTCTTGGCCAAGAACCCTGCCAAATTCCATAAACATTTATTTAAAACATTTTACAAGCTGAATAATATACAGCAATCTGGGACCGAGGGAACAGGGACATTAATTTCCAGATTTTCTTCAGCTCTCCCTGTTATGATTTAAACTTTTAAAATACTTTCTTCGTATCAGAATTTTTTGAGTTTGAATTTTCTTTCTTGGAACTGTTAACTTTGGGCATTGTAAAAAGTTATTCCATTGTTCTGACCCTTTAACTATGACACATTTGTCCACTTTAGCCATTTGTTGGGCCAAAATAATGAGAATAAAAAGAACGTCCTAACACTTTTGATTAAAGGAAGTTCTACATCCCATTTCATGCTTTATTTGTCATTCTGTTGGGCAGGAGCAGATGAGAGGCAACTAGTGATTTTCCATGGACCTAACTGAGAGAGCTGAAGGATTAAGGCAGGATGGTGGCAGTCTTGTCTCCTTTTGATGAAGGGATACTTATCTGGGGTGAAGTTATTCTATCAACTGTGGTAATGGCTTTAATCTCTTTTACTAATGTTTGATAGGTGTTGACAGTAAGCTCTTAAGAATAATTTTGGACATAAAAAAAAAGATATGAGCTAATAAAAATGTAATAAATAACACATAAATACATCAGTAAATATGATGAATAGAATAACAGTTGGAAGGGATCTTAGGGTCTTCTAGTCCAACCTTCTGCCTAGGCAGGAGACTTTGCTACAATTTGGTGTCTTTTATTTTTAGTCCCTTTCCTCCACTTTATAAAGCCTTATATATAGAATGTTTATAAATCCATCTTTGCCATGAAACTTAGAGGAAATGAAACAGTGAGTAGTGTTTTCTGATTTGAAAAAAATCAAGTAAGATTTTCTTAAATGCTGATTAATGTGTGCCGTTATACCAAGCTGCTGCTATCCACATATATTGGTTTTACAATTATCAAGAATTTCATACTAGGACTGGAATTTGGGGAGTTGAAATTTCAGTATATTTAGGAGTCATCAATTTGGGAAAGTTGTATTACCTTTTAGTATAAATGATGTCTGTAATTCTCCACAAAATCAAATTATGTTTATTTAGCTCTGGAAGAATTTCTCTGAAATCTGAGAGAAGACTATTTCTGGCATCATACTGTTCTTAACTCCCTCTCCTAGGAGGGATCACACTGTAGATCTTGAAAGACTTTCATTTCATAAATCTCAACAATGCTTCTCCCCTTTAAATACACACAAATTAATCCAGATGAAAAATAAACACGATTACATTTTAAAAAATATATTGTAAAAGTATATCAAAACAGAGATGGTTAGTTGTTGAAGGAAGGTATGACAAGAGCTTGTGTTGAAAATGACTTTCTAAATAAATGTGTATTAATATTATTTCTTACAACAACTTTTCCCTACTTAATATCCTCTAAGTATGTGGGACTATATCCTCTTCTTGTATATATTAATGTATAAAATTAATCAGATGAAGAAATATGTTAAATTCCAAATAATTTCAAATTAAGCAAAAACAGTGAAATGTCTCCTGCCTTTGCTAATTAGGCATTATAAAGGGAATTGAAAACTAGAAGCATTACGTTGGATATATTCTTTGTCAGTTTGCTGTTCCCCATAGGTTTCAATGAAACAATAATTTTGGGGAGTGTCTGAAATCTCAGTTTGTTGTTTGTTATGTGATAGTAAAATTTAATTATTTACCTTTATGGACAGTATTGCAGTCATCTTCAAGGAAGAAGTTTGTAATTTGGAAGCATTCCTGGACCTGGCTTTTCTCCCAGAGAAAACCCATTTTCAGATGGAAGATGTGCTAGCAGAGTTTTTGATCAGCTTAGCTTGATGCCTCAACTGTGCCTTTGTCTGGAGAAAATGGTCTTGGATTGACATACTTACATATGCTCAATATTTATGCTATATGATTACTACATATATGTTTTGTTTGCAGCAATGAACTGAATATGGAGCTGCTTTTGAAAAATACTCATGAGCTTTCAGCTGGTCCAAATGTAGAGAACTAATCTTAGCATGCTTCAATGCTCCTCCAACAGTAATTTTGCAGGATCAATACATAAAAGTACTCTATGAACTGAGACTATGGGCTTGTGCATAAGGGGCTGTTGAAATTACAGCTCATATCCTGCTATTCTGTGTTCTTTATACTCAAGGATCCACCTCATAACACCATACTTGGTAAAAGATAACTTGGAAAGTTCTGATCTGTTTTATGAGTAGTTGTCATCAGATCAGTATGATTCAGTCTCCTTGAATGTAGCTAAAATTTGTTTTTTGTACTGCCTCTAATATTAGGCACACTTTGATTATCCATTGACAAACCCAATATCAACTGCATTATCTTCTCCTTCTCCTACTCCTCCTTTCCCCATCACCACCATCATCATCTTTCTCATTTTTAATGAGGTCAGTGACCATAATAAAAATATTCATTCATTTTGACTGAGCTTGAATCTAGGACACGTAAAGTTCTATTTCTTCCCAAATGATTTTTGTTGTGTTGAGACTTGCTCCTCATCACTTTCTAAGGATCTCCCTCTCCAGGACATTAATAAGTCCTGCATTTATCTTTCTTTGAAAGCAGAGCAGAAACTTTTATTCTTTCAAAACTAGTGTTTGAATTTATGATGATCTACTTCATTTAGTGAAAATGCTATTACTGGCTCTCACATTTAATTGTACATATTTCTTCTGAAATTCTTTTTTGAATTTAAGACAGCTCTTTAGATGTTTTCCTTTGAAAACTAGTAATTAAAAAGCCCATCTACAAGTACACAATTTAATAGAAATGTTCTGCATTGCCAAAATATGTTTATTTGATTGTTGTTATTCAGAGGTGGTTTTAAAAAGGGTATCCACTGAATACAATTTAGATCATGTGGATCTCAATGGTAAAATACAATATATGGCTAAAATTTACTTTATCCATGTTATACTAAGCAGTTTCATAGCAGTGTTTTGCATTAATAAATAGTTTCCAAACTCAAACAGGAAATACTTTTGTAAAATATTGTGTTAACTATTGTACAAATGATACTTTCTGCCTTTTAAAATTCCTGTTTCAATACCTTGGTAAATGTAGCAAATATAGATTTAATTATTCAGAGGCTTCAACTGCAGTGCCACTGAGCACTCAAAATCCAAAGAAAGCAGTCCTGCTTGAAATGCATGCAAATCAATTCATTGATCTGAAGTGAGTTGTGCTTTAATTTAAAATTTAACCTGCTAACTTCGCAAAGTCTAACTTTCTGAAGCAAATTCACCACTGTGTGGATAATTTGGATTGTTTCTTGAAATATACATTGTTTTAAAACTATTGTCTTAGAGAAAATTAGCACGATAGAGCCAAAACTAATTTGAATGCAAGATATAGGCACAAAATATTTCTATTTCCACTGAAAAGTAAATCCTACTAAGTTGGATAAATATGCATAGAATTGTAGGCCTATGATGATTAGAAAATACCTTAATGGCTGATGGATTTGGGAGACTTCAGATGAAGAACAATACTGTGTGTTGAGACCAATGTATCCCCCCCCAAATAATGCTTTAAAATATTAGACAAGAAGAATGGAATTATGATGAATCAATTTATCATCCCAGTAAAAGACTGGTGTACATTGATCTCTGTGTGCAGTTAATAGTGCTTTAAAAAACCACAGAGAATTAGATAATCAGAGAATCAGTAATGATGTTAGGTGCCTTTTATCACATTAAATTACATTTGAATTGAATCAAATTTAATTTTTGTTCTAATGTTTGTTCTGGTCCTGCCAATTTTTGGAATATTACTATAGACAGGTGCTAAAATATGAAGTTATGGTTTCCCCAAATTGGACATCATTGTTTTAAATGCTTTTAAACATATTTATCACAGATCATTTCTAGCTGATCTGATGTTCTCCAGATGTATTTCAATCCTTCCCCAGCCAGCATAATTATTCACCATGCTTGATGGGAATGATGGGAACTGGACTCCAATATGGTCCAAGGATTCATTCTTTGAGCAGGAGTTTGGATTAAAAGATCTCCAAAGTCTCTTCCAACACTATAATTCAATGCCTTGAGGATATCAGACTTAATAAAATATCTGACACCACCAGGCATTCCAATTGCTTGGAGTCCCTGGAACAGCTAAATGTTGTAAGAAAATTTCCTTTTGGGGTCAAGATCAGTCTGTCCGTCATTCTCTAAATCATAGACTTTTTAGAGTAGCATTACGTATTTTTTAAAGGAATTTCAATTGCAGTGATTGGGAAAAGGGCATTAAGACTAAAAAGGTGGTCAAAAGGGTATCTAATTCTTATGTATCATGCTGAGAGACAGAACCTAAGTCTGTTTTGACAGTGGCCTAATCAAATCAAATACCTTTATTGCAGTCTTTGGCCAGACTTTATAATAAAAGAGTACAGTAAAAAGAGAAATAGTTTAGTACAGCATTCAGTTAGTAAGGGATGGAAGAGTGGCTAATCAATTACACAAGGAAATTCATTGATCTCCCAGTGATCTCCACAACTTTCATGAATTGATCCATCCTTTTTTTTCAGCCCAGCCTGTTGTATATTGACTTAAGTTTCCACTCAGGTCCGTGCTTTGAGCAGGAAGCACGGACCTCTCCCATTGGTTGATGCCGTTTGACAGCCGGCTATAAAAGGCAGCTGTCAAACGGCTTCAGCTGTTGCCGCTCCAGCTGGCTGCCGTGTTAGAGCGGCAGTAGCGGTAACCCTTTATTTCAAAATAAAGTGAGAGCTGAATCTTTGCCTTGGTCTCTGCCTGAGTGATTCCGCCGCTCTACAACACTGGCGACGAGGGCGGGATCCTAAATAAAGGCAAGCCAGGAAAAAGGAAAAAGAGCAAAATCACTAGCCGAGAGCTGAAATCGCTACAGAGTTGCTGTCACTGTTCGCAAAGCGCGGTCTCTAACTTGCCTCAGGAGAAGCAGCACAGCTGACAGAAAGATGACTTCGAATCCTGCATTCCCGCCCTTCAGACCGACGGCAGAGACATGGGAATCATACAGGAACCGGTTTGACTGCTTTTTAGATGCTATAGACCTTTCAGAAATCTCTGACCATAGAAAAAAGTCTTACTTCCTAAGCTTTTGCGGAGCCACGGTATTTGACACCGCAACAGCATTACTGGCCCCACGATCTATTAAGACTATTCCCTGGGAGGAATTACAAGAAATTCTCTCAAATCATTACTCCCCTAAGCCTTCCAGAATTGCTAGACGCCATGCCTTCAGAAGGCGCATTCAGTCAGAGGGAGAAACCATTAGTGACTATATGGCAGCACTGAGAACAGCTGCCTTACATTGTGGTTTCAGGGATTACCTCGAAGATATGCTGTTAGATCAGCTGGTATGTGGAGTTAGAGATCCCAAATTGCAAAGACGATTACTAGCTAAAGGGGATCTAACCTTAAAGCAAGCCATAGAGGAATCCTAGACTGCTGAGCTATCAGCACTCTCAGCAGCTGAAATACAGGGAAACCCAATCAGACTAAATAACCCAACAGTGCATTTTGATGAAGCCTCCACAGAGGAAGGTTTAGAAGAGGCTACTGAGATAAACCGTCTCAGACAGCCCAATGCAAATCAAAGGGAGTACAGGCAAGGTACAAGCCAAACCCCACGAATACAGACTACCTGTTTAAGCTGTGGGGGCAACTATTTCAGGGCATCCTGCAGATTCAGGAATGCCATATGCTTAAGATGTCAAAAGAAGGGCCATTTGGCTAAAATATGTCAGGCAGGAAAGACCTTTAATCAGCCACAAAGGCCTCAGAAACCCACACAATATCCAAGACAAATTGAGGACTGCTTCACATGCTACCAATCTAAGATACCTAAAAACAATTCTAACAAAATTAGTGTCACTGTTTCTATAGAAGGTAGACCATGCAGAATGGAAGTAGACACCGGCTCTGCACTATCCATCATCTCGTGGAGCACCTTGAAGAAACTACTTTCCAGGGTAACAAGAAAGAAGATTCCAGACTGCAATCTAACACTATGGGACTATCAAGGCAGAACCATTCATGTCATCGGAAAAGGCAAGTTTCTAATTCATTTTCAAGATTTTAAGGGTCACTTGCCTCTAGTGATAGTGGATGGTGCCCTCCCAAGCCTATTGGGACTAGACTGGTTCCCTGCCCTGGGCCTCCACATAGGTGGAATCCACGCCATTGCAAGTTCAGAAGTTGATTCCCTGTTCAGGGAATATGCTGACGTATTCAGCGAGGGCCTAGGCTGCTACGTGGAAACCCCAATATCCTTCAAGGTGGACTCCCAAGCAGTACCAATCCGTTTAAAACCCCGCAGAGTTCCTTTTGCAATTCATCCTAAACTTGACAAGGAACTAGACAAATTAATTAAACAGGGCATACTGCAACCTACGGACTTTTCAAAATGGGAGACCCCTATAGTGACACCTCTAAAGAAGGACGGAAATTTAAGGATCTGCTCTGATTATAAATCTTTGATAAATAAATATTTACACGTAAGCGCCTATCCAGTCCCCGTGGTACAACACCTACTCCATTCCCTTAAGCCTGGCTCCATTTTTGCAAAATTAGATATGTCCCAGGCATATCAACAGTTCCCTGTTGATGACGAAACTGCTGAACTGCAAATAATAGTGACACACTGAGGGGCTTTCAAATGTACATGCCTACAATTCGGAGTTAGTGTTGCCCCTGGAATTTTCCAGTCCCTCATGGAAAGAATTTTGCAAGGTTGCCAGGCATTGTGCCATACTTCAATGACATCCTTGTATCTGCCACCAGTCAACAGCAATTACTACAAAGGGTCAGAAGTGTACTTGAGCGTTTTAGACAGTCAGGTCTTAAACTAAAAGGGAGAAATGCACCATAGCCACTCCACAAGTGGAATTCTTAGGTTACAAAATTGACGCCAAAGGTATTCACCCAACGGAGTCAAAGGTCAAGGCCATTCATGACGCGCCCACTCCTTCTAATAAAACAGAGCTTCAAGCTTTCCTGGGCCTCCTGAATTTCTATGCTTCATTCCTATCCCATAAAGCTTCAATTGCCAAGCCTCTTCATAGGCTCTTAGACAAGAAATCGCCATGGCACTGGGGACCAAGGGAAAGTCTTGCTTTCAAGGAAGTCAAGTCACTGCTAACATCCAAAGCTGTATTAATTCAATTCAATAAGGACTTACCACTAGTTCTAGCAGCTGATGCTTCCCCCTTCGGAATTGGGGCCGTTGTGAGCCACAGATTGCCTAATGATGCAGAAGCACCTGTAGCCTTCTTTTCCAGGACACTGTCCTCTACTGAATGCAACTATAGCCAGATTGATAAGGAGGCCTTGGCTGCAGTTGCTTCAATAAAGAAATTCCATGAGTTTCTCTACAGTCATCACTTCGAACTCATAACTGACCACAAGCCACTGTTAGGTATTTTATCCGGCACTAAACAAACTCCCCAGATTTTATCCCCAAGGATAACCAGATGGACTATTTTTCTGGCTGCACATTCATACACTCTAATCCACCGCTCCGGAAAAAACCTTTGCCATGCTGATGCCCTCAGCCGTTGCCCCCTGCCTGTTCCAGTCGAGGACCAGCACCAGCGACTGCCGTCTTCCTCATTGAAGAACTCAGGCTGCCGGTCACCGCTTCTGACATTGCTGCCCATTCGGCCAAGGACCAGGTAATTTCCCAAGTCCTTGACTGGGTAGGGAGGGGGTGGCTTACAACCCCTTATCCAACAGAATTCCTACCCTATAAGCTACGCCAACAGGAACTTTCCTCATTGCAAGGCTGTTTACTGTGGGGAACCAGAGTAGTGATTCCCCCCAAGTTGCAAACCTCAATCTTGAAGGTGCTGCATGAGGGTCACCCGGGAATAGTTCGAATGAAGGCCCTTGCCCGCAGCTACGTATGGTGGCCGGGCATGGATGCCCAAATCTCTAACTGGGTCAATTCATGCCAGGCATGCCAAGCTACCAGGGCATCCCCACCAGCAGCCACCCCTAGGACCTGGGAGGAGCAGGCAGCCCCTGGTCCAAAATCCATATAGACTTGGCTGGCCCCTTCCACGGGCGCACATTCCTGGTGGTAGTGGATTCATTTTCAAAGTGGGTGGAATTGACCTTAATGCACTCCACCACTACTGAAGCAGTTAGCAAGGCACTGACTAGGATGTTCGCCCCACATGGCCTTCCTGATTCCATTGTATCTGACAATGGCCCCCAATTTACCTCCTGTGAATTTGAGATTTTTCTAGCAAACCTGGGCATCAGACACATATTAGTAGCCCCTTTTCATCCTGCTAGTAATGGGCTGGCTGAGA
This sequence comes from Bungarus multicinctus, assembly GCA_023653725.1. NCBI lineage: Eukaryota > Metazoa > Chordata > Lepidosauria > Squamata > Elapidae > Bungarus > Bungarus multicinctus. The sequence continues at coordinate 229,534,271 of CM042834.1, read as the reverse complement.
GGGCAGTCAGATCTGCCAAGGAGGTACTACAGAGATTGGGACCCATTAATTGGCATTCTAGACTGGCCCAATACCTGTTGAGCCAACATACTACACCCTGTGCCTCCACAAATAGGTCACCAGCTGAAGTGTTAATGGGACGCTGGCTGAGGACCACTCTTGACAGGCTGCACCCAAATTATGCCCCAATGCTTCCCCTTGGGTCTAACAGCCAAGACAGAGGGTTCCTAGTAAATATGACAAAGTGTTTCAGGAACTTTGCTGGGCAACCACTGTGGTTACCGGGTCGTGTGGTAGCAGTAACTGGTCCTAAGTCTTATAGAGTCCAGTTACCTGATGGGCGTGTCTGGTGGCGCCACGTGGACCACTTGAGGAGACGTTGGAGCACTGTACCCAGAGGTCATCTAGACGGTCCCCATACAGAAGCACCACCACCACCCGGAGAAACCAGCCTCCAGCCCACCGGGGATGACAGCCTACCTGAAGAAGAAGCTGACCAAGGTCCTGATCCCAACTCCAGACGTCCCAGCAGCCTCACCTCTGATAGAAGCCATGCAGCAGGCAGAAGACAGAAACCCGGCGCCATTTCCAACCGAGCCAAGAAGATCTGGACGAGTACGCAGGCGCCCAACATATTTACAAGACTACACATGCTCCTCACTGGGAGGGAGGAGTGTTGTGTATTGACTTAAGTTTCCACTCAGGTCCGTGCTTTGAGCGGGAAGCACGGACCTCTCCCATTGGTTGATGCCGTTTGACAGCCGGCTATAAAAGGCAGCTGTCAAACGGCATCAGCTGTTGCCACTCCAGCTGGCTGCCGTGTTAGAGCGGCAGTAGCGGTAACCCTTTATTTCAAAATAAAGTGAGAGCTGAATCTTTGCCTTGGTCTCTGCCTGAGTGATTCCGCCGCTCTACAACACAGCCCAGCCACTAGCTGGCACCACATCTCATAATAGTGAATTACAAAATTTTATAATGTATATATATAAAAAATCATTTTGTCCTTATCCTTCCAATATTCAATTTCAATCTCTATCTCTAGTGCTGTACATAGCAAGAAAGATGGAAGTAATCAAGAACAGAATATAGTAATAAAAAATTACACACTCTCTGCTTACAGTCTTTCTACTTAGTAATTGAAAATGATTATGCTACAGATCCTGCAAGGAGAATTATAAAGCTATGTATTGCACAAAATCAGAACATTTGTTCATAGCAAGGGTGGGACTCTACTGGTTCTGTCCGGCTCTCTAGAACCAGTAGCTCTGAAGAGCAGCAGACATAGAACTGGTTCTATGTCTGGTGATGTTTTGCCCCCCCCCCCCCCCCCGGGCTCTTACCTGACCTTTATTTCCTGCTTTTCCAACCTCAGCTGCTTTGCGTGGCACAGCTGCGGATGAAAAAGCAGGAAAAAAGTGCTTTTTCAACCGCTGCGCACCCTCACGCAGCACTGTTCAGGCAGCTAGCTGACGACAATTCACACGTGCAGCAAATCGTAAATCACCGAACCAGTAGTTACACCAGTTGGATTCCACCCCTGGTCCATAGGCTTATAGTAATATCACCACACAAGGTAAAAAAATTATATAATTTGTATGTAATTTGCATGAGTTATGTTATGGTAGAAATTATGCATATATATTAATTTGCATCGTCTATAATGACAAAATGATATGAACAATATTGTTTCTCTTGCAGACACCTATCTAAAAGTCTATGATAAAGTTTGAACTCAGTTTCACCAAAATGACTTTTTTTTAGAAAACTCTAGGAGGAAGATTAAAACTTCCTTTCCCCCCCTACATATATCTTTGTGGGTATTTATTTTTCTTAATGCGTTGTAAGTACTGGTGTAAAATTTTAAAGACATCATCATTTACAAAATCCCCCATTTTCTTTAATCTGAATCCTCAGCATTTTCCTTGGAAATGTACTCATTGTGTAAGAAAAACCTATTATAATATTGTACTAATAGTAGTTTTTATCAGTCATAGACCGTGAATCTAATTGTAGATTACTACTATTACCGCTGCTCCCTTGGTTAAGAAATGGAGATGAGTATTGCATCAACTAGGACTGGACTGACATGACTGGACAGGAAACCTTTACTACTATTGCTACTAATTATCTCAAAACATTTGGAGCACCACTTGAACACCATGGCATTAACAAAATTGCTATCAGTTAATTGCAAAAGACAAAAGTATTCGAAGCGATTTACATTTTGCGAGGATACCTTTAACACGATCAAGCAACACCTGTCTATGTAGGTCCATGGGAAAGACTCGTTAGATGGATGAAAATGCCAAATCCAGTCTAAAAATCTGACTGACTGTGAGATCAACCAGCCATTTGTGTAATGGCTCCAGTCATATACTGGAAATATTATGCTTATCTTTTATGACAAAGCATGATTATCATTTCTCATTGTTATTTACCATTAAATGACTAGAATCTTAGTGGCATAGTGGTTAGAGTGCAGTATTGCCGGCTACTTCTGCTACCTGCCAGTTGCCTGCAATTTGGCAGTTCAAATCTCACTAGGCTAAAGGTTGACTCAGCTTTCCATCTTTCTTAGGTGAGTAAAATGAGAACCCAAATTGTTGCGGGCAGCAATATGCTGACTCTGTATACCACTTAGACAGGGCTGTAAAGCACTGTAAAGCAGCATGTAAGTCTAAGTGCTATTGCTAGTGATATAAGCAGAAACAGCAGCAGCTGCCAAATATTAAGTCATTAATAGTTCTTTCAAAGTCTCCCAATAAATCTCCCAATATTTATTACCATGATCTCTTTCAACTGGAATGGAACTGCCTTTTATTTTGCAACCCAAGCTAAAACTCCTTTCTGTCACATCTCATGCTAGTAGTCCAGGCAGCTTTTCTTATTTGACATGCTCTGTCTCACAAGTCCCTTTCTCACTACATCCTCTTCTAACTCTCTTTTAAAACCGCAACTTTGGGATTTGGCTTGAACAAAATAAAATCCAGTTGCACAAATTGCTTCTTCCTCTGCCTTTACACGGCTGTTCAGTTCCTTCTTCTACTAAGCAAACAGTGCCAATGAAAAGAGCACAGATAAAAACATCCAAGAGTTTATTTTAGCAGGGGGAAAAAGACCCTGATTTTGAAATGAAAACTGACAGGCCATTTAGCCTTATAGTCCTGGCTTATAGCTGGAATGGCACAAACATTACCAGCAGTATAATGCCATCCCTTTCTCAGATGCACATTCAGGGACACCACAGATGTGCCAGTAATAGTAGCTGCTGGCCTTGAACTGATACCAGTGTCATTCCACGCGATGGAGCAGGTGAACTAATGTTCAGTCTCCAGAGTCTCTATAAGCCTTCCTTTATTACAAATGAATAAACATATTGTATAAAAATGGAGTTAGTGACCTTCATTAAAATTGAATCCTTACCAAAGCACGGTTGCATATGCAAGTCACTGCTATCACAGCCAGATAATTCCACTGTTAATGTATCCACTCAGCAACTACCTGATTATTAATAAGCTCACCTATTGTATTTAGTTAAAGCCTAATTAGAACCGTGCATAAAATATAGGCAAAAGAATCCCATTGTGACTGGATTGAAATGCTTAGAAGTACACCACTGTTCCACTAGAGGGCGCGCAATACCTGTGCATTGATGGAAGAGGTAACCTTTAAAAGAAGTCCTGTTAAAATTATTCTATAAAGAGCCTGGAGACGTTTGTCTGAGAAAGTCCGATATTTCTAGGGATCTACGTGTTTCTAGTTTTCTTTCCCTTGCTACAACATGATGCTAAGAGTAACTTTCACCTTAGATTCCCGTCCCCCCCTTTCAACATTGCCTTTGGAAAAATTGTCACCACATTCACTCTTGTGGTTTTGAGAGATGTCAAGCCCTATAGCACAGAGGCAGTGGAAAGTTCAGTACATGCTTTGATATGTTTTTGCAACTTTTTCTCTGCGGTCCTTTTGACTTGGCAGGGAAAAAAATGTACATAGCTAATTTTGCAAATTCCCTTTATCCAATCGGCAGCAAATTCTTTCCAGTATGACATGTTAATTACAAAAGTTCTTCATAAATAATTCCAATATGATATTTACTAACCATCTCAAATTACTTAATGTGGAGCTTCTGAAGGAGAGTATTCTTTTTTCTCAGAGCTGCTGTATCTTTTTGTCATATCCATAGTTTTTGTTGGTTCTAAGAAAGGTTTATTTCCTTTAATAATGCCATCACATGCCTAATGCATTAGTTGCTAGAGTAGGCATATAAAAGCATTGTCAGATGGTTGAAATATGACTTGCATTTAACATGGGAGTTTTTATCATTGGACATGCAGCAAGTGCACAAAATCAAAACATATCACAAGCAACATTAACCCATTCACACACACTCTCTCTCTCTCACTCACATAAAGAACTACCAATGATGATCCCAATTTTTCCCAGCTGTTTATCATCAAAAGGTTGGATTTCTTTTAAAGCCAAGGTTTAACTGGAAGGCTATTTGCTGGAAGGCTGTAAGGGGACAAGCCTTTTAAAAATCTCAGGTGATAAGCTGTTTCAAAGGACAGAGCAGTCACAGAAAAGGCCTAGTTCTACAAATAGGGAACACTTGAGTTTACTTGAAATGTGGGCTATAAATGAGTTAAGTGGATTAAAATATGGCAGTGGATTTCATAAGATGTGCTTCAAAACAATTCAGTGGGCCAAACCAATTGTACTAATAGTTTGCAGTGTGATTATTCATATGAGCACAATGTAAAACACAGAATGAATGAAACAATTTTCTATGAAGTGTTCAAATATTTATTAACTTTGGAAAAATCTACAGGCTGCTTTGAAGGCTGTTTCTCCACTGACAGTACCGGTGGAAGTGGTTTATGTGCATGCCCATATGCCTAAACCCTTGGGGCACAATCTTAGAAACAGCTGCACAAGCCTTCTGAAAGATGCAACTAGTTTATTTGTTCACAGTCTGGGTAATATAAATGGATTAGACTTTCCTGTGAACCAAGCAGAAATTAAAGTCTTGATTAATTCTTCTCTAAATTTGAAGCAGGAATAGAAAATGCTCTCCACAATGCAATTTAGTTTTTTGATCTAGGCCCAGGACTGAAATTTTTTGGACTATCTTTTCATTTTCTGAGGAATTTGAGTGAGGGCTTGAAGATGAAAATAGGAGCAATTGACCTTTCAGAAACCATTACCTTAATTTTTAAAAGATGATACTAAAATCCAACAATGGAGGCAGCATAATTCTGGGGTGCCTTTAGATGCATATGGGTGTTTAGAAGGGATGCTGATATGACATAATAAACATCTTAAACTCCTCTCAAACATGCTTAAATAATAAGTTATTCTCATTAATATTACATTAACATTACAACATAGCTCAATGTTGATCCACTTAAAAATATTACATGAATAACTGCTAACAACTGATAAAGAGTAACATTTAAAAGAATCAAGATCCACTGACTGCAACTAGACTTAGATTTGATGAAACTTAAGTGGCTTTAATAATCCATAGGAAGATATATGTATATAGATCTCTGGACCCTATATTTTGAACATTTACCAACAGATAAAATATCTGAAATGTACCTCCACAATAAACACTTGTTCATTGATCCTGGATTCATAGAAAAATGTCTGGCACATGGGTCTACTAATGGTAAATTGATTATTAGATTCCCTGGACAAAGCTCAATCTATCTAAGGATGGTTGATAATTGTAGGTATTCAGATGGAAGTTGGCATGTGTGCAAGGGAAATTAACTCCATGAACACCCAGGTATTGTGCCAACAGCTAAACACTTTTTTCCTTCCATTCCTTAATAACATGTTAAAAGGCCACAGAGAACCAATTCTGTCAAGGTCATATTGATAGCCTTTGGAATTAAGCTCTAATAGTACATCTGTGCAAACCATTCAATAAAGGGCTTCACTCATGAGCCTGGTGGCACTTTGAATTCACTTTTCAATGTATATCCTCAGCTCTGTTTAATCTAGACTAAAAATGCAAGTTAAAACTGTGGCTTTTGATCATTTATTTACCAAAGAGAGAAGCAAATGGAAGGAAAAAAATGGTCATCCACAAGAGATTAATTATTTTCCTCATGGCTTGCATCATATGAGTTTATAGTTAGATATTATAACTATTATATGGATTTTTTTTTCAGTAAGCAGAGAAAGAAATGTGAATCTTACCTATTCCATTCATTAATTTCTATTTCATTTATTGATCTAGCTGCTTCTTAAACAGCATAAGACATTACAAAGGGTTGTCCTCTCTCTTTCCCTCTCTTCCTTTTCCTCCCACTCTCCCCCCCCCCCCACATGATTTCTAAAGGTTAATGACTGATCCTTCAACTGAAAAAACAACAACAGAGAAATATCATGTCTGGTTTTAGTCAGTTTGTCCAGCCAGTGGGGACTGTTTTGTTGGGAACATGACTTAACCAGCACTTCATTTCTTGAAAACCTGTTGACCAAAAGGGACAGTGATAGAAATCAAATCAGATCTTTAAATTCAACTACATGTTCTGGTTGCTGCAGTATGAAGGAGACTTACTGTGTACTGAAGGTAACTTTTCACACTGCATCATCACCCTTGTTGCCATCCTATTGCTCAGTCAGAGTGAAACCAGTCTAAACCCCTTCAGTCTGAAATTACTGTTTTACTTCCTTATTTTGATAGAAAACTGCCTTTAAGGACATTCCACTGCACAGAGAGTGCGCATGTTGCCTCATGTGCAACAAAGATTAAGTTGAAGTGGCTTCTAAACCCACCTTTTTGGTTGTATGTGTGTGAGGGGGCAGTATAAAAATGTAATAAACTAAACTAAACATACACACACATACACAATCACTCTCTTTCTCTCTCTACACACTCACACACACACACACATTTACATTTCTCACGGACAACATATCTTCCATTTCCAAACCCACATTCTTTTTTAAAAAAATCATATTGTTATATAGTAGAAAAAGACTTGATGAAACCAAAAAACTTCAAAAAGCAAAACATCTCATCTACAGATGTTAGCATTAGGGGAAAAATGTAAGAAATCATCAAGCTAAAATAGACTAGAAAAGGGATGGTAGACTTGGAGGTGGCAAATATTTGATTCTTGCATTTTTTTATTCATTCTGCGATTGATGGGAGAATGAATGATTAAGAACATTTCTGTTGTTTTCCCACTTGTCTCCACTTTCGATCTTCAGCATTTGAAGTAAGAGAAATATCTAGTCCCTCCAATGCAACTGGATAAACAGATAATTATTGCTGACTCAATGGGAGAGCTGGCTTTGTATAAGAGGGAGAGGGGGACTGACTGACTGACTGACTGACTAGTGGAAATGCTGTTGAGACAATCCATCTGAATCTGTTCTCCCCAGGGATTACCCAGTTCCCAGGATGCACTTCCTACCTAAAGTCCATGGCATTGGATGGAGCTGCATTGTTTGGGCATCTTGTATCTTTTCTTTTCTCAGCTTTGGTTATGCTATTTAACAGTGGTAAACTGACTGCCTTGCTCAACTTCCTCAAATTACTTTGCAAGCAGAGTTGATAGAAGGAAGATTTTTAAAGCTGCTTTATGGAATTTATGCAGTAAAGACAAGGCAATTCTTAAAGCAGCTGCCTTTCTTTTTAAGCAGACATGTGGGTAAACAGGTGCTGTGTTTACGTGAGACCCAAAACCCTTATTCAAAATCAGTTCTGATGTGTGCATCAGTGGTGGGATTCAATTTTTTTTTACTACTGGTTTTGTGGGTGTGGCTTGATGGGTGGGGCAGGGGAAGGAAACTGTAAAATCTCCAGTCAGGTGGTATTTGCCGGTTCTCTGAACTACTCAAAACTTCTGCTACCGGTTCTCCAGAACCGGTCAGAACCTTCTGAATACCACCTCTGGTGTGCATACTTATATGTTCAATCATTTATTTGTTTTAAGTTCTCTGCAATGTTGACTATTCTTGGTGTTTTGATAATTTGTTGTTTAGTCTGTATTGCCATGTGATTAATTTGTGTCAGAATATTTATAACGAAGCTCAGGGATTCTTAACTTTCTTATGGATGTTCAAATAGAAAGCTGCCATTGAGAATGTATACAAAGCTACTGATTCTGGGCTGCAAATGTATAAGTGATTCCAACATGTTATATCCTTTTGCTACCATCTAGTGGTCAGCCAGATTTTTTCAGTCCAGACCTGGTTTTCATAGCTATGTAAAAATGGACAGATTATCAAGAACTAATGCAAAACTGTTCTTCATAAAGACTTGTCACAAAAGTTTAAGTATAAAAAGATGGAGTCCCTTCTATCCTAGACTATGGTATGCAAGACACAACCTTAACTATTTTGGTTTGATTGATCCTAAATAATTTATATACATGTTGTTTAATAAATCATTCCCATTCTATTAGTTCCAGCTTGAACATGTGCAAGGAGTTTGATATACATAGAGTGAATAATATCTATCATTTTATCAAGAGTACAAAGCAGGAATTTCCAGGGGGTGGGGAGAGAATAAAGTTGGGATAGACTGTGTAGGATGATCAAAGCAGGTTGAAAACTTTTAACATTAAACAACAATGACTAAAAGAAATTCCTCTTTACTGTGATAGCATTTTCTTTTTCCTTTGCAAGTGTGGGTTTAAAAGGATGAAGTATTTAAAGGGTAGCAGGGCACCCTCCCCTTCACTTGTACATTTTATCTTACAGTCATGATTTGTGCTGAAGGATTTTGGATCACACCAAATAGCTCAAAATAGACTGCAGGTGTTCAGACTGAACAGTTTAGAAAAAATTAAAGGACAACCCTGGAAAGACCTTTTTTTGAATGGTCTTCTTTCAGTGAGTCATGTCTGTTCTTCATAATTAGTCTCTCTCTCTCAGTCTCTCTCCTACTTCTCAGTTTATTGTAGCCAGATGCTGAGATCTACAAAGGGAATCTTAGACCCTGCAAACAACTGTGGTTCTCATGGATACAAGTGGGATCCATAGAAGAGTTCAGGCTGGTATAGAAATTAAAATATGTCACTGCAAGGAATATGTGATAGTTATAGATCAGTGGTTCCCAAACTTTTTCAGTCCACTGCCCCCTTGGTGCTACAAACTCATCCTCAATGCCCCCCAACCAGGGGCGAGATTCAAATTTCTGTGGCAGTGGCCTAATTTGAGGGTATGGTTTGCTGATCACATGACTGGGTGGGTGTAGCTTGCTGGTCACAGTACTGGTGGCATGGCTTGCTGGTCATGTGACTGGGTGAGCGTGGTTTGGTGACTGGCAAACCAAATATAAGTAGTCCTCACTTAATGGCCGGTTGCTTAGCAAGTGTTCTAATTTATGACTGGCCTCCCCAGAACTACTTGACCTGTTTTTGGAGTTTTGACAGCCATGCACACACATATACATGTACTCCCTTCCAACCCTGCTGGAGCAGGTCATTCACTAGAATCAGCAAAGAATCTCTGATTAGATTCTAGTAGTGAATAAAATCTAATCAGAGATGGTTTGACGATTCTTGTTGATTTGTTTTATTTGTATTTCTTTACTTTATGTTGCTGAATTGCATTGACATATGTATCCCTTCTTGTGCACAGCCCAGAAGCTTTTGTTATTCTTTGCAGCAAAAATTACCAACCTCTGGCTTTGTTCTACTTTTCAAACATGCTGGCACTGCCACGTTCTAGGTGCCGGCCCCGCAGGTCCACCCCATTGAGCCTGCTGCACTGGAGGCACTGCCCAAGCAAGTCCGAGCGGAGCGGTGCACCAAATCAACAGAGTGAGCCTGGGAGAGGGAAAGAGAGAGAGAGAAAAGAAAGAGAGAAAGAGAGAAGGAAGAAAAGAAAGAGAAAAGGGAAAGAAAGAAAAAGGAACAAAGATAAGGGGGCATGGAGGGATGGAGAGGGGAGGGGGAGAGAGGGAGAGAGACCTGGTGCATCAGATTGAAATGAGGCCTAGTTTAGAGGCCCTTTTCCACATTGAAACATCTTTGCCAGCATCTTTGCCAGCACATTGAAACATCTTTGGCTTCTATTAATTAAAGGTTTTGTGGACAAAACATGGCCAAGACGATCAGGAAGCTCTCACATTTTGTTGAGGCTTTAAACAGGATCCATTGGACCAGATCTCCACCCTAAAAAATTACTTTTCCCCAATGTATTACAGTGCCAATTCTGAAGAAGGCAAAACCAAAATGTATTGGTAAATTACAAGGAGAACACACACACACACACACACACACACACACACACACACATGCTCCCTTCTAATCCTGCTGGAGCAGGTGATTGGACAAGAATAGATATCTCATTATCTTTCTCCTCTCTCCCTCCTTCCTTATTTCTTTTTCTTTCTGTCCCTTCCTTCCATCCCCCCCCCTCTTTCTGTTATAGTCTCTTATCCTAGAATTTTTTTAAAAAAAAAATCTGACACATTCAAGTTGCAGTGAATTGCACCTTCCACAATTAAAGGCATTACACACTTTAGACTGGCGAAGTGGATTTTTCAATAGAAAAATGTTCTTGTTTAATTTCAGATAGAATTCATAGACTAGGAAGAGACATTTAGGCCCAAAGGAGAGTACAGTCTCTATTCCAGGTTGTGATTATAGTTTATAGAGGGAGAAAAGAGGGTACAGCTTTATTAATCTCTCATGAAGATCTCATCTATATCAGGTCCATTCAGGGGCTAGAGAGTATCCATACAATTGCTTATTATGCCCAAGAGACATATTTGATTTGAAGAAAACTAAGATTGGATACTTTTCTCCTTGATCATGTCCTGATTTTCCAGCTCGTTATGAATGAGAGAAATTGTAGTCCAGAAACTGGTCTGTGACTGCTGAAATTAGACAGGGACAAAGTCTCCAAGAATCTTACTTATGCCATACAAAGATTCCAGTGAAATCCTCAGTCCCCTAACTTTTATATAAATCATTGTGAATTATCTCTAATGCTTTATCCTGAATGTGAGATGCAAGACAAAGGTTTGCTGGTTCACTGCAACTTGGATAAAACAAACACAGGCAGCCATGGAGCTCAAGAAAATAATTCAGCCATGGGCTCCTCCGTCTGAATTATTAATAAAAACACTGCTTTTTAAAATCTGCCCTATTTACATACATAACCATTTTAAAAGGACAGCATTTTGTTGGTGGCAAAGTCAAACATTTACCCCTTAAAGCGATGTTTTATTTATAGTAACAAGTGGAACTATATTCAGTCCATTCCTTTGTTCATGCTGTGAAGTGAGCAGAGAAGTGCATACGTTAGAATATTAGATCACTTGACCACCTTACATCCTTTGGATAATCAAATGCTACTGAGAGAAACTACTTAAATATTCTCTTTTTTCATTTTACCTGAATTTTCAAGCCACCTGACTATAGGAAGAAATTACAGTAAGGCTTATATCTGATATCTGTGTAGTAGTCTCTTACCTGGTTAGCATACCAACTATTTTTTCTTTTTTTTGCCATTGGCCATAGACAGTGCATTGTAAGTTTCATGCTTGTATACTAGGAATCTATTTTATGTTATTTATAAACAGAGTAAATAAAATAATCTGTGTTCCGAATAGCCCAATGCAGGAACAAGAAATCTTTTTTGGGACTAAAGAACCATACTTTAACATTTTTAAGTGACGGACAGTCACAAAATGGATAGATATATCACACATGAGAATGAGAGTGGAGTTTTGGAGAATGTTTGGAGGGAAAAATTTTTCTTTACAAAATCCCAGATTTGTAGACTTAGGTTATGTAATAGTTTTCATCTGTTTCTTATCTCCAAATGCAAGCAGCTGCACTGCCACTTTTCCTGTACAAAGATGTCTCCGGGGGCATGAAAACAAAATTTGAGGTCCTTCTGGCTGCTCAAAAATGTGCACTAAAAGTTAAAGCCTATTCTTTTTATCGTTAAAGCCTGTTCTTTTTATCTTAAAAATTGACAGATTTAGTCATCCTAAGACTAGAACTTATTCCTAGGGTACCTTTGAAAAGCAGCTTGTTAGCTCAGGCTAGTGTGCTAGTTTCTAAATATTGTTTGCCTGATGTTCAGAAAAATTGTTAGGATTAATTTGTTGATTATTTTTAAATTATTTAAGTACTTGGTTTTTTTCATTAGTAGAACCTTGCGGGACTATATTTGTAGTTCAGGGGTCCTTGGTGCTCCCTGAACTTGATTATTTTCTTGTAGACATTTTGTTATCCAAACTAGATAACATCATCAACTAGCACTTGTGATGTTATCTAGTTTGGGTAATGAAACATCTGCAAGAAAACAACTAAGCCAGAAAGCACCAAGAACCTCTCATTGTAAAAAATGTAAGCCAACTTCACTTCTAAACTGTTAAAGTCTTGCTGGAAGGCAAGACAGTGTTGAAGTCTTGCTGGAAGGCAGGGGTGCGATTCAACCGGTGTAACAACCTTCTCCAAGAATCTCTGTGTATTAAACAGCTTATGTGCGGCAATTCGAAAAACAGGATATAAAGCACAAACTAGAGCCAGGGCATGTGGGTGGGCCCAACAGCTGATCATTGGTGAACTGGTTGGTACGCCCTGAACTGGCCCGAACCAGTAGAATCCCACCCCTGCTGGAAGGTGAGACATCTGCAAAAAATTCACTTCGGTATTGAATTATTGAACCCTAAATAAAGATATATACAATAAACCCAGCTATTTTTATCCCAAGTAATTTGTACTTCTAAGAGTAAGAAAAGAAAAGATTAATTGAATAACTACTAATAAGCAGGAGAAAAAAAACCCTATGTGCATGTCACCTTCTATTGTCTCAATTTCTAAAAAAAATGTGCAATAACCAGGACATATAAACTGAAAACTAATTTGGTGAAATGGTTTAAGCACCACACTAGGAATTGGAGGACTGGAAGTTCTAGTCCCACCTCAGGCATGAAACCAGCTGGGTGACTATTGCTAACCACTCTCATCTCTAAACAGGAGGCAATGGCAAACCACCTCCAAAAATATCGCAAAGAAAACTGCAGAGACATGTCCTGGCAGTCTCCAGGAACCGGAAATGACTCAAAGAACTAATATTTCTATACAAACTAGACAATAATTCTGCTATTACTGCCTTAGTATTGCTGCATGCCCATAGTCTATGATTTAAAGAGCCCTGATCCAGTAGTGGGATTCAAAAATTTTACAACCGGTTCTGTGGGCGTGGCTTTGTGGACATGGCAGGGAAGGATACTGCAAAATCTCCAGTCAGAAGTGGGATTTGCTGGTTCTCTGAACTACTCAAAATTTTTGCTACCGGCTCTCCAGAACTGGTCAGAACCACCTCTGCCCTGATCTAGTGTGATATTACACTGTATAATCCAGAAGCCAATACTCTCTTTCATAACATTTGGATGTTCCTAAGAAAAACATTTATCCCTGTACAGTTCTGAGTTTTTCCTCCATTTAACCGACAAAGCTAAGCTATCAGGATTGTTTAAAATCTCTCCCCATCCCGCAAAAAGAAATTTGGAATGCACACAAGTGCATGCAAAGAACTCTGTTCAGAAATCTTTAGGAACTAAATCTTTTTCAAGACTTGTGTGGCTGTTTTAGAAACTGCCCTAGGCTGGGAAAAATAGAAACAAAGTATGCATACATTAAATACACATGAGAAGGTGACTGGAAGTAGTTTTTTGAACAGCTATACAAGTTTGGAGAAAAAAAGGACAACTTTAATGATTGAAGAAGAGAGGCTTCATATATGCTTCCACACATTCTGACTTATTTCTTTCAAAAGATATAAATAGCCATAATTGACTTTTGTCTTTTATCTTTATATATTTCCATTTCTTTAAGTAAAAATTAGTCTATATGATACAAGTGTAACTAAGATGTACTATCTTTCTTTTGTCAAGTAAACTGTGTTATATATAGATACATGACACAAATGCATAAGACCAGTTTTGATACACTAATACTATAAACTTTTGCTATTAGTTTCTTGGCACACAAAATAACAAAAATATTGAAAAAGAAAGAGCCCATTTCCCTTGCAGATGGAGGCAAAGAATTGAAATATACAATGAATAATAACAAGAAGGGGTTTTTTTTGAAGGTGCGTATAAAACATATTGTTCCAGGAACACTATTTTGAACTCATGAGTCTTTTATTCCACTTCTGGATTGTGCCAGTTATGAACGTTCTGAAGGGAATCTTGCAATTTTTTCCAGCAGTTAGTCCTCAGAACAGGTAGTGGTCCAGGTGATCTAGAAATTTTATATGATCTTAAAATGATTTCATTGAAATGACTAATATAGACAGCACAACTTGTTACTTGAATATGAAAGTAGAAATGAACTAAACAAATTAATATTAAAAGTAAATATGTGAACATCTGTTGATACACTGTATGATTTTCTGGTGAGCAACAATGATACATAGCTATTGCTCTTCTTTCCATGGTTTAAGCATTTTCTGAATGCATCTGGTTGGCCATTGTGACATAGCATTTTGAACTAGATGGAACTTTTCTCTGTTCAAACAGATCTCTTGTATTCACATCTTGTTGAATTATCATTAATTTTTTTCCTTTAGGATGGATTTCTGTTTCCTCATCTTCCAAATATAGTGGAATTGCAGTATTTTCCAACCATTCTGAATGACACTAGGTTAAGGTGCTGTTATGTGCTGTCTTACTTCCACATGAAGGTCTCCAGCTACATTAATGATTTTTGCTTTTTGCCCAGAGATTTAAAAAGTGGTTGCTACAAATGGGTAATATAGTTAGCTTGCTGATTCATAAATTGTACTAGTTCCTTCTTCATTATGGCCTTAGACCCAGAAAACACATACACAAATATGTATATCTGATATATATATAGATATATATTACATTAGCTTTAGTTTGCTTTGCTGCATCTTATAGCTATTACTTCTAAATGTGCATTGGGTTTATTAGCAATATAGTGAACGAAAAATATTTTGGGTGAATTTTTCATTATGGTATTGTTGTAGAAAAACTTTTTAAAAATATTTATTTTCTGAAATAATAACTATGATTAAGTATTGCAATTCTCTATTACATTTTTCCAGTTTAGACCAAGGATTATATTTTCCTTAATTGGTCTGAGTACTAATACATTGGTATATGTTTATATTTTCATCTTATTGTACAATTGTTACTGAACACAAAATGTTACAGATTTCATTGGGCTTTATTCCTATGTAAGTGTTTATAAGATTATAGCCTTAAAGTATCAATAAAAGCGATTATACATCAACTCTCTCAGATTATTAATTAGTTTCCATTAATTTCCATTGAAGATAAAGCAGATTTTAAGCAGATGTGTTTGAAGGTTCTGATTTAATGTTTCATCTATGTTATTCCAGCAACCTTAGAGTAAAAAAAGATTTAAAACAAATCACGGTTCAAATGGAGCCAGCATTATCGTGTTTGGTATATATCCTGATGTATTTACTTCCTCTGTTACTTGCATTTTCTTTTGTAAACTATACATTTAAGTAAAAAAGTCAGCACTGGTTTCATCTATAATTGAATATATATATATATACTGAGGGAACATGCTGTAACAGAATGCTCATCAGCAATTTGCTTAAAGTGTGTGAAATTGGCTCTTGCTGAAGTTCTGCATTTTTAACTGATTTCAGTTGTTGTTAATCTCCTTTCAATGGCCACTTTGACAGACAGCAAAGTAGTAGTAGTTTTTCAATGATGCCATCCCATGAGAGTGTTGACTGAATGTGAATGATGCTATCCAATTATCAGTGTACTTCCTATCCAATTGGTATTTAATCAGGCAGTATGTGTTACTCATATGAGAAAAACTCCTGAGATACAATTTGCCCTTGATTGGAGCATGCCACAAATAAATTATACTTCCACAACAAAGATTATGCGTGAAGAACTCACAATCAATTGTGTCATATCATCTGGATCTAAAATCAGTTCTCTATCATATTACCTGGTGTATATTGCAAATAATTTTGGACTGATCTTGTTTGCTTTAAAATTATGCAATTATGCAGAGACAAAACGGGATATAAACATTTTTATACTTTCTCACAGGAGTGTCTACAGGAATTCTAACTCTTTACCTCCATCTAGAGGTCAAGAGGATTTTGGCAGAACAGGTATATATACTTACGTGATAGATACTTCAGGTTAACTCATGACCATGATTGATTGATTTTGTATGGTGTAACATACAGCATTAAACTTAGTTTTTATTTTCAATACTCATGCTGGTGCTTCTTGCTGGGTGATCCCAGCAGCCAGAATGTATAGACTATTTAGCTGTGACAAAGTCAGGTTGCTCAGAGTGCAACACAAGGAAGCTATCTTACATTGCACATTATGACCATAATAAAAGCATCTGATAAACTATAAATCTTATTTTAAAATCCACTGTAATTTAGTCTAAACTCAACAATTGCATTTGAACTTAGCAATAGCACTTAGACTTACACAATGCTTTGCAGTGCTTTAAAGCCCTTTCTAAGTGGTTTACAGAATCAGCATATTGCTCCCTACAATCTGGGTCCTCATTTTACCAACCTCAGAAGGATGGAAGGCTGTGTCAACCTTGAGCCAGTGGGACTTGAACTGCCAAAATGTCAGTCAGCAGACAGCAGAATTAGCCTGCAATTTAG
Organism: Bungarus multicinctus; assembly: GCA_023653725.1. NCBI lineage: Eukaryota > Metazoa > Chordata > Lepidosauria > Squamata > Elapidae > Bungarus > Bungarus multicinctus. The sequence continues at coordinate 229,517,630 of CM042834.1, read as the reverse complement.
AATTTAGAATTAGACTGCAGAATTAGCCTGCAATTTAGAATTTAGAATTAGACTGCTCTTTAAGCTGTTTAAGTTATTCTACATTCTGAATATCTGAAAGTTTGCATCAATATATAATGTTATATGAGGGGTTTTTTTTTGGACGTGCACTTATATATACTGAAGAAAAGATAGAATTAGTCTATAATTTCATCACCATTTGGATGGTCCTGGATTACTTGTGTTTTTATCTGATTTGTTCCTTCCTTCTACAAACTGTACTCCTGATCTGGCTCAAAAATGGTTCAGTCTTAAGAGGTAAAAGTCAATAACACTCATAATACCAATAGACAACATAATTTGTAACTCAGGACTGAACTGTGGTAGCCTTGGTGCTTGATTGTTTTCCTGAAAACATTTCATTCCAAACTATATAAGATCATCACTGATCATGTTACCTAGTTTGGTAATGAAACTTTTGCAAGAAAACAAGATTGCAAGATTGATAGTTTTGGGAGATTTTAACTTTCTATGACACAATGTAAAGTCTGGTACAACAAAGAAATTCATGACTACCATGACAACCATCAATTTGACTTAAGATATTGGTAGACCTACACAAGTGGTAGCATGCTTGATCTGATTGCAGATCAAGATAGTTGTAATATGCGGTACTCCAGGTAGAGAACTTTGCTATCAATCCTTTTCTATAATCAGATCATTGTGTGGCTGCTTTTCAGCTTGCTGCTGGTACCCTCTTTTCCATTTCAATTTGATCAACTTTTTTGGGGAAAATCTTGTTCTGGAAATGGAGAAAAACTTTTAACCTATCCCAACCTTCCTTCTCCTCTGTCATCTCTGGCCTGTTATGACTCTCTTGTGTTTATTTTGTAAGCCAGTTTAAAAGGTATACCACTGAGATCTCAACCAAAATGGTACTTTGGGAATCTCCATGTTGTAATACTCTACATCAGGGATGTCAAACTTAATTTCATGGAGGCCTGCATCAGGGCTGTGTTTGACCTTGGGGGACCGGGGGGCATGGCCAGGGTGGGTGTGTCCAGCTCGACACTGCTTATGTTGGAGCCTTCTATGGCAGGGGTCGCTAACCTTTTAGATCTCAGGGACCACCAAACTCACAATTTTAGATCCCAGGGACCACTGTGGGCATAGCCTAATTTGTGGGTGTGGCTTGGTGGTCATGTGACTGGCTGGGCATGGCTTGTATGTAAATTCAGCCTTAAGTTTGACACTCCTGTTCTACATTATAACAAAGGTATGTCTTGTATAAGAGATATAATCAGAGTAGGATTTACCTTGTGTTTTAGACCAGCGATTGCCAACCGGTGGGCCTGTGGCCCACTGGTGGGCCGTGATAAAATTTTGGTGGGCTGCAGAGAAATCTCACCCCCAGAGCAACCCCCACAAAGCAATTAATCCAGGCTGCACAGAAACACAAGGCTGTGCTGCCCACATCGCCCATAGGAACCCTCCCTCCCACTCACTCCTTACCCGATAACTTGCCTGCTAAATTTCTATTTTTCCTTTTTCCAACCATCATCTGTTCTGCTATGCCGGGAGATTTAGATTAGCTAGGAAACAGGAAATGGTTGGATTTCTTGCTTTCTAGCTAGACTTTAGATCTTCAGCTCTGCTTTTAAGTACAGCTGAACCTCCCTTAGGACTGAAGGTTTGCTTGCAAGCAAAGTCAGTGCAGACTCACCGCAAGCAAATTTAAGAGACTGAGCTAGCCGATGGCAGATAGATAGATCACTGAATGATTCTGTGAGCAACTCAATCTGCCTGCTTTGCCTGGTTTGCTCTTTTTTTATAAAAAATTCAATATTTACATACATGGTGTGTTGTGAGTTAATTTTGTGAATTTGCTTGTTAGCAAATTTTATGAGTTTGCTTGCAAGCAAATTTTATGTGACAGACTGAAGTAGCCAATGGCAGATAGATAGATTTCTGAATGAATCTGTGATTCTGTGAGCAACTCAATCTGCCTGCCTGCTTTGCCTGATTTTGGGTAAAAGTTGCTCTTTTTTAATAAAAAAAATCAATAATTTATATTTACATACAAGCCATGCCCAGCTAGTCACATGACTACCAAAGCACACCCACAAATTAGGCCACACCCACAGAACCAGTTAGTGGTCCCTGGGATCTAAAATTATGAGTTTGGTGGTCCCTGAGGTCCAAAAGGTTTGCAACCCCTGTTTTAGATTATAGTATCTATTATTTTTGAATCAATGCCCAGTTATTATTGGAATTGCTGTGCAAATGCTTGGAGATGCCAGGTTGCCTAATTCTGTCCTATAATCTTGTTTCCTTAATTTATCATATTAATGTACTGTTGCTGGTGAACTCAAGGAATAATACACAGATAAAAGATAATGATAAAGTAATTTTCCAGAGACAGAATAATATATCTCATATGAACCTATGAATCCATACAGAATTATATATTGCTACTGCTCCTTTCCTAATACCATATTTGTTCTGGAAAGAAATATATGGCATAATTTTCCTAGACTGTCACTACACCAGCTATTTATAGGGCACAAAAGGCACTTTAGGAATAAACTTTTTTTCTCTATTCAGTGACTTTAACAAGAGCTTTGTTCTGTCTTCTGATTGTAATAAACAGGTTGCTCCTTTTTCCTCTTGGGTTCTTTTTATCTACCAGTTCAAAGTAAGATTTGTACTTTTCATGTGTCAGATTACACACAAGCTAAACTAGTAAATGGAAGAAACAATATTCTAGGGAACTAATTGCTGACAACATAGATTTTCTTCAGGATGATGTACAAGCTAAGGCTTTATAGACATTATATATAAGGTAGCTTCAGGCTGATGTATTCCTTACTTGAAGTGATTGGGCGGGGAGAACATATACCAATAAAAGGGATAAGATAATGATATCTACACTTTCACCACTTGAAATTGGCTTCATAAAATTTTGCCTCATGCAAAATTTAGCATCTTGGCTCCATTTCCTTGCTAAGTAAAGACAAAGCTACTAAAGTTACTGGATTGGAGAAAGCCTAAAACTGTTAATATGTTAGGGAGAGTTAACACTACCACAGAAAGAACACCCAGTGTATTTCAAACACCGTGTTTCTGAAAGTTGCAAGACCAATATGAGAATGATACGTAAAGCAATGGGGTGAGAGATTCTTGTTAAGTACTTTGTAAAATCTCAAAACTAAAACATGGGCAGCATTGTGAGTTGATATTATATTATAAATAATACATCACCAATGTATCAATGCATCATTTAAATCCAACAGGATGTTCTCTATAACTGAGAAAGGAGAGAATAATAAACAAAGCAACATTGTCATTCCATACATTGCAGGAATATCTGAAAAGCCCAGGAAGATTTTCAACCAACATAGCATATATGCACACTTAAACTGAAGAATACAGCAAGATAGAAACTTGTCCACCTCACCAATAAAACACCAAATAATAAAACACAAATCGAGAATGTGATATATGCAATACAATGAGACATGTGCAGGTCTGTACATTGGAAAAAACAAACAACCACTTCATAAATGCATGGCACAACATAGAAGATCATACCCATCAGGACAAGATTCAGCAGTCTTGTCCTGATGGGTATGATCTTTGAAAGACAAAGGCCACTCTTTTGAAGACTGCAAAGTCCATATTTTGGATAGAGAGGACTATTGGCTTAAAAGAGGCCATCTGTGTTAGAATTGAACATCCCTTCTTTTGTGTATTGACTGAAGTTCCCACTCAGGTCCATGCTTTGAGTGGGAAGCACGGACCTCTCCCATTGGTTGATGCCGTTTGACAGCCGGCTATAAAAGGGAGATGTCAAACGGCATCAGCTGTTGCCGCTCCAGCTGTCTTCTTGTTAGAGCGACAGTAGCGGTAATCCTTTATTTTTAAATAAAGTTAGAGCTGAACCTTTGCCTTTGGTGTCTGCCTGAGTGATTACCGCCGCTCTACAACACCTTCCTCAACAGAAGGGGAGGAATACAATATTGTCTATCTCCTGTCTACAATACAGTCCTTTCAGCAGTTCCAAGAAGATTCCACACCCATTTGCACTCTGATTCAGGTGACCCTGAAGGCACAGATAAACCCTCAAATGGATTTCAAAAGCTCTCAGAGACTGCTAAGGACCAGATGACTGCAAATAAATACAATCCTTCTGCATACCCTCGCCAATATCCAGCCAGATCTGTTGAAGCTTCTTGAATGAGAAGCAAAACATCTTTTTTTTCTTCCTCAATGGAAAAGAAAAAAATAGTCAAACTGCATTTTCAAAAAGCACTTTTGAGATGGATCACCAATGTTTCCTTAATGGGCTCAATTACATCTGCTATGCCAGGAATTGTTTGAGTGGAAACCTGGTGCTTCTGATATCCATAATAGAAAATAGAATCTCTGTAGACAGATGCATGGGGCAGTTTAGCATATTTCATTATCTGAATTAATTGTGCTTTTGTTTATAATTCTTTTATGTTTGTTGCTGGACATAAGGATACATGTGAAGCCTATTCTTGCATAACTGTACTGCAAGTCAGCTCAGAATTTCTTCTGAGCTGTTTACATTCTACCATCATATAGATTATATCACAGTAATGTCAACATATGCCTACTCTTCTACTGTAATTTGTTCTTTCTTATAAAGGGGGCAGCAGTATTTAAGTGCTATTCCCATTCTGCTAATCAGAGAATCAGTTAAGTTGAATTTTAATAAAAAATAGCAAAATAAAAAAGTATTATGCCTTTTAATCAGTCAAAATGTATATAATTGCAGATTATACCATAATGTTAAACTTTGCTGCATTGGGATGAAGAATGATAACAACACAAGGAATATGATGCTGGATCAAACCCGGGGTCTTCTTAGGACTTTATAGCCATCATTCACATACCCCTGGGAAACTCACAAATAGGGTGAGATAATAATAGCTCTCTTTTCTTTGTCTCCAAGCATCCAATTATAGGAAGGAAGTTCCCAGAATGTCAAAGATGCATTTCTATCTTTCATAGTAATTGTTATCAGTGGACATTTTTACTGTGAAGCTAGGTGATTTTTAAAGTTGTTTCTGTCAACGATTATTAGAAGGTCATGTGCCAATTTCTTAGCTAATTATTTGTTTTTTTAAAGTAAAGAGAGACAGAGCTATCAAATTCAGTTTAGGAGCCAAGTCTGCAGTTTCAGGTGGTTCCAAAGATAGTTTACTTTTGCTGTGTTGTGCAGAACCAGAACAAGATTTAGAAAAAAAAGTTCCATGTTCCTATTAAATATAGTATAAATATAATATATATTTAACATGACTAAAACATGAATGTTTCCTTTTCATTGACATGGGATAAATTTATTGGTATAACTTAGATTTATATACCACTTCACACTGCTTTACAGTCCTCACTAAGCGGTTTACAGATTCAACAATCTGGGTCCTCATTTTACTGACCTCGGAAGGATGGATGGCTGAGTCAACTTTGAGCTGGTGAGATTTGAACTGATGAACTGTAAATCAGTCAGAAGAATTAGCCTGCAATACTGCATTCTAACCATTGCACCACCATGGCTCATAATGCTTATGCTAACTTTCACATAAATTAGTTCAGAGATTTTCAAACAGTGTTTCTTGACATTTGCTTGTTTTTAAGTGATTTTTCTTTGTTTTTATGGGATAGACTGTAATTCAGTTTCAACATTGGTCAGTCGTGTTGTAGAGAACTATGGTGTCAAGTGCCAGACAGTTTGTTTGGATTAAATATTTATTCCAAATGAAAAAAACAATAACACTTTTTAAAACTAAGGAGCTCACAATCTTTGGCTAGATAAAAATGGTCTTATAGCAAGGATTGTTCTAATTTGACATGTAAATTACCAAAAACATAAAATTGTCTGATTTCCTTCTCCCTTCTTTCCCCATGGGAAGTAGTTATAAAGTAGCTATTTACTATGTTGCAATGTTTTCCTTGAATCTACTTTTTTTAAAAGAAAAGAAAAACAAAACACCCATAAACTGATAAAGTGTTGATGGTCTAATTATAATTTGAACTGAATTGTACATCTGGTCCAAATATTTTATCTGTGTTTATAAATGGGAAGCTTGGAGACAGTTGTGTGCGTAAACCAACTGAAACTACTGCTTTACAGATTGCAAAGATGAAGTAGAGATACAAAAGGGATTAAAGTTAAACTAGAAGCAACAAACAAAGGCAGGAGGAAAAAGTACAAGTTCATTTTCAAGGTCAAATAGAGAAGTTATTTTAACAGCTAAATGGATTTTGAGTCTATCAGAAGGTGGCAAAAATAGAAAGGTACTACAGTTCTTTTCTGTTTACCCTAATATTTAACATGTACAATGGTCTTAGCTTTAATATAAACTATCCATATACAGATCTATAAAAGCAGTTTCAAAGTGAGAAGTTTTTATTTAACAATGCCTTATCTATTTTTGTCTTTCCTTCTCTGTTTCTCTTCTTTCACTTCTGAGCATACTTTTCCTAGGGGGAACAGGAAGAAAAATGGGAATGATTTATTTTTTGGGCTTTTTGGTTTCTAGAACTTTTGACAAGTTGCCCTTGCTGACATCTGGTCCATTATTCAAAAATTACCATCTTTCCCACTGGCCATTTTGCTCAGAAGATTATTCTCTTGGGTTCTGCTTGCTTCAGCTGGGTCTCCAATTGCAGATGTCTCTTCCATACACACAGTATTGCCAGTGCCCATTGTACAAAATAGCTATTGGAGTACCTGGAAACCTCCTTCTCCAATACACAGTGCTTCTGTCCTTTTATATGTTTTCAGCTACATGACAAATGTTTTAACTGAGCATGAAGCTTCTGAAACCTTTAGCCTTTAGACCATTGCATCATTCCAAATCTACCATTGCAACTCATCCTATGACAGTCCCAAAATAATTAATCAGTACAATTTATGAATTCTGACAATTTCATAACAGTTCAGTACCATTTTATTTGGATAATAAAAATTCCATAGTTGGAACACAAAACAATAATCTGCCTACAGTATCTCCCTTTCCCAGGTCCTTAAATATTCAGTGGTCCAAAATTGCAAAAAACAATCTTGATTGATTAATTGATTGATTGATTTTGTGCCATCAAGTTGATTCTTGGTTGATCAATTGACTGATTATGTGCCATGAAATCAATGTTAACTCCTAGCAACCATATTGATAAATTTTCTCATGGTGACCCGCTTGTGACTTCATCCTTCAATAGTTTAGCCATCCAATAGTTCTAATAGTTTAGCCATCTCTGTTGTAAATAAGTCCATCCAATTTGGTATTGTCATCCTCTTCTCATTCCTTCCATTTTTTTATGCTACTAGAGCCTTCTCCAGAGGGAAAGGTTTTGCATAATGTACAATTATTTAAATTCAGATTAAATCTTTTGAATTACGACTAAACCTATTTCTGTATGCAAGATGCATTTGCTTTAAGCAATTAACACATTTCTTTCTAAACCCTCCTGAAAACAGTAAATGCTAAATAGCTATTTTTTTTAATAATGGAATTAAATAAAAACAAGGAAAGTATTTAAATTTTATAAATTAATAGTAGAATCCTAACACAAAGGAATTCTTCTGAAATCTATATGTTCTTCTTTCTACATATTTTTCAAAATGAAGTTTAATGTTTTTATAGCTGGTTAAATTACTTAAATTAAAAAAGCCAAAATGATGATTCTTCCTCAGCATAATACATTACGTAAGGCAAAATAATATGTGTGTGCGCGTGTTCTGTATGCACACACATGGATACCTTCAGGATAGAAGTCTTTTAAAATCAACGATCACATACTTTACTCAAGAAAAATACTTCACATTTCTGCAGAGTATTTTATTACTACTATCATTTTTGAAATCCTTTGAAAAATCCTAGTGTACTGTATGCAGTAAAGTTTCATTATACATTACAAAATGTAAAAACTATTTTTATCTTCATTATAAAAATAGCAAATCATGTACTTGTGAATTCTAGTTCATACATAATCATAAACAATAATATTCTTGCTTAGTATCCTATACAGACTCATTAAACATAGCTTGGTATTTTTTGTATTAGATTTACAAGAAATATTATGGCTTGTTGAGGGAACCATAGTTAAAATCAGGATTATGTACAACTTCAGTTTTCTCTCTCTGCTATTCTGTTTCTTTATTATCTTTTCATTCCAGTCAACCACATAAATTATTTGGAGAGAATTCAATCAGTCCAAATGTATAAAGAATTAAAGGAATATGAAAATAATATAAAACAGCTTAAAACCAATATCACATTTGTTTCAGCCTAGCATAGCTTGGTTTTCCTTTATCCCCAATGTACAATTTGTGGAAGTGATTGTCCTCATACCTTGCCCCATAGGGACATTCAGCAGGTTATTTCTGGATATTGAATTCTGGGCCAGATAGAGAAAACCAATTATTTTATGTAATTTACAGTCAGATTTGGACATTGCAAACAAATGTAGGGCACCTGGGCCTGACTCCTAGCTCAAAGAAATGCCAGGACAAGACTATCAAAGGAGTAGAAGAAATGAATTAAAAGATCACAGGCAAAAGAAATAAATGCCACCCAATTGACAGCCCTCTATAACTTTCTCAGAACAGAACAGAACCCTGAAATAAAACTGCCAGGAAAAATGGATAGGACTTTACAACAAAAAATTTAAAAATTCCTTCAGTGGAAATTTTTATCTTCATACACACAAGCACTCACCCATTCAAACAGACAATTGCACAAGGTGTGATAATGTCATTTAAAGGGTCATTGGAGTAGAGGATCTTTTCTTTTCTTCCACAGGACATTTTATTCTGGCCCTTGCTTTGTGAGGCCTTACTGCCCAGAGGTGATGAAAAACTGAAGTCTATCTATTCGGCAGCTGAACTGAGGGCCCTGAGGAATGCCCCCCTTTCTCAGGTGTGGCCCTCAGACCTTTCCCGGTCATACCTCGAGGATGGCTCTTGGGTGCCAGAGAGGAAATATGATGCAGTTGGGGATTTTAATTTTAGGGATTTTAAGGGGTCTTTTAAATTATTTAAATTTTTGATGAAATTTTTAATGGGGTTAGGGCAAGGGAATTTATTAATTGGGAGGGGGCCCGGGCTGGGTTTGTGGGACAATCCGCCTGGGGATAAGGCCAGACCGGGGGATACCTGTGACTGGGAGGCCTTGGGATCGGGGACGGTCGTTCCGAAGATGGGGGTTTCCTCTGGAGAGGGGGATGAAAGGGTTATCCCTACGATCGGTGTGAGAGGCAGGTATGGTGTTGACAGGGGGTCTTATCAAGTGATGGGAGCTCGCCCCCGCTGTTTACAAGCGGTGGTGCGCTCCGGCCCCCAGGTCATGTCTCGCTCCCTGAGTTGTTTGAATGATCGGGCCCCAGGGCCTCCGGCTGATGCTTTGCAATGCCAGGTACCGTAGTGAATAAAGCCCCCCTTGTTCACGATCTCGTCATGGAGGGGGGTGCGGACCTGGCGGGCATTACCGAGACCTGGCTGGGACAGGAGGGGGGTGTCCCTCTAGTGGAGATGTGCCCAGCCGGGTTTCGGGTCTTTCATCGGCCGAGGGCCGAGGGAAGGGGTGGGGGGGTTGCGGTAATTATTCGGGAGGATCTAGATCCTAGGGAATCCACTGTTCCTCAGACGACCGGATGTGAGTCCCTGTTTGTTAAGTGTGGTTCCGGGGTTCAGATGGGCCTATTGATCACATACCTGGCTCCCTGCTATGTGACATCGGCCCTGCCTGAGCTCCTCGAGGTCATAGCCGGTCTGGCAGGTTGAGACCCCCAGGCTGATGGTCATGGGGGATCTCAACCTGCCTTCGGCCGGTGGGGCCTTGGGGACTGCTCAGGAGTTCTTGGCTTCCATGATAGCCTTGGGCCTGACCCAATTAATTAAGGAACCCACGCATACTGGGGGTCACATTCTGGATCTGGTTTTTGTCTCTGGACAGTGGCAGGAAGATCTAGGTGTTGGGGATGTTTCTGTTGAACCCTTGTCATGGTCAGATCATTCGCTCCTTAGGCTAGACTTCCAGGCCGCTCCTCCCCATCGCAGGGAGGCGGACCAAATACGTTGGTACCGCCCCAGGCGCCTGATGGATCCAGATAGGTTCCTGATGGAGCTTGGGCCATATCCCGACATTCGGACTCACGACTCGGTGGGGGACCTAGTCGCCACCTGGGAAAGGGTGGCGGCTGGGGCCCTGGACCGGGTCGTGCCCTTGCGGCCTCTGACCTGGCGCCGCTCTCGCTCAGCCCCCTGGTTTTCCGGGGAGCTGAGGGAGATGAAGCGCCGGAAAAGACGCCTGGAAAGTATTTGGAGGACTACTCGCTCCGGACCTGACCGAACACTTTTACGGTCTTTTATTAAGTGGCGATAAGGGTGGCAAGGCGTCTTTACTTTTACGGTCTTTTATTTAGTGGCGATAAGGGTGGCAAGGCGTCTTTACTTTTCCACCCTTATTGCGTCCGCAGGAAACCGCCCGGCTGCCCTGTTTAGAGTGACCCGCTCCCTCTTAGAAGGGGGAGCGCGGGAGGACCCCTTGCAGGGACAGGCTGAGGATTTTTCACAGTTCCTGGTGGATAAAATCACTCAGATCCGGGATGGCTTGGACTCCGAATGGGCAGCTCTGGGTGGGGAATCGGGGGCGGAATTTGGAACAGTTTGATCCTGTGACCCCCGAGGACGTGGACAGGTTACTGCGGGGACTGAATGCGACCACATGTTTATTGGACCCGTGTCCCTCCTGGCTGGTGTTGGCCACCCGGGAGGTGACACGAGGTTGGTTCCAGGGCATTATTAACGCTTCCTTGAGTGAGGGATATCTACCCGCCGCCTTGAAAGAGGCGGTGGTGAGACCCCTCCTCAAGAAACCGTCCCTGGACCCAACTTTGTTATCTAATTATCGTCCTGTCTCCAACCTTCGTTTTATGGCGAAGGTTGTTGAGAGTGTGGTGGCACAACAGTTTCCCCAGCACCTGGATGAAGCTGTCTATTTGGATCCACGCCAATTGGGCTTCAGGCCCGGGCACAGCACAGAGACGGCGCTGGTAGCATTGGTGGATGATCTCTGGAGGGCCCGTGACAGGGGTTATTCCTCTGTCCTGGTCCTCCTAGATCTTTCGGCGGCTTTTGATACTGTCGACCACAGTATCCTATTGCAGCGGCTGGGGGGGTTGGGGGTGGGAGGCACCGTTATGCGGTGGTTCTCCTCCTTCCTCTCTGACCGCTTGCAATTTGTGTTGGCAGGGGGGCAGAGGTCGGCCCCGAGGCCCCTGGTTTAGCGTGGTGCCTCAGGGGTCGGTGCTCTCGCCCCTCCTGTTCAACATATATATGAAGCCGCTAGGTGAGATCATCCGTGGCTTTGGGGTAGAGTTCCATCAGTACGCTGATGACACCCAGCTGTACATCTCTACCCCGGGCCACCCCGATGAAGCCGTTGAAGTGATGACCCGATGCCTGGAGGCCGTGCGGTGTTGGATGGGGCGGAACAGGCTTCAGCTCAACCCATCTAAGACTGAGTGGCTGTGCTTCCCGGCACCCCGATACAGCCGGCTGGTTCCATCGCTGGCTGTGGGGGGGGAAATTCTTGCCTCCACAGAGAGGGCCCGCAATCTGGGTGTCCTCCTGGATGTACGGCTGTCATTGGAAGATCATATGGCGGCCGTCGCCAGGGGGGCTTTTGGACAGGTCCGTAGGATCTACCAGTTGCGGCCCTTTCTGGATCGGGATGCGCTTCGCACGGTCACTTCCGTCCTGGTGATCTCCCGCCAAACTATGCCAATGCTCTCTACATGGGGCTGCCTTTGAAGAGCATCCGGAGGCTCCAGTTGGTGCAGAATGCAGCCGCGAGGGTGGTAATGGGGGCTCCTAGGGGCTCCCATGTTATGCCACTTCTACGCGCGCTGCATTGGCTCCTGGTGGCCCTCCGGGTGCGCTTCAAGGTCTTGGTCACTATCTTTAAAGCGCTCCATGGCTCGGGACCAGGTTACTTGCGAGACCGCCTCCTGCCACCATCGGCTTCCCACCGACCGGTACGCTCCCATAGAGTGGGCCTCCTCGGGGTGCCGCCGGCTGGATGGCTGGTGACCCTGAGGGCGCGGGCCTTCTCATTGGGAGCACCCCCTCTCTGGAATGAATTACCCCCGGAGGTAAGGGCCGCCCCCGATCTCATGGCCTTCCGTCGGTTGCTCAAAACGCATTTATTTCAGCAGGCCGGACTGGCCTAGGGTTTTCTTAAATTTTAATCGGGTTTTAATCTTTTTAATACTTGCTTATATTTTATTAGAGCCATATTGTATTTCAGTTTTTAAATTTTAATATTTTATGTTGTCTCATATTTTGTACCTTGTATATGTGTTTTTATTGGCTGTTCACCGCCCCGAGTCCCTTCGGGGAGAGGGGGCGGTATATAAATCAAATAAATAAATAAATAAATAAATGTCTACCCTGCTGGGTTGTCATATTGTGGATATGAAGTAAGAACAGGTTTTATCCATGAGATATGATGCAGTGGCTCAGTCCTGGCCCTCTCTAAGGTACAGAAGCCAGCTAGATGAGTTTGGACTAGTCATTCCTGTTCTATATTCAAATACTCATCTGCAATTGGTTGATCCAATGGCGGGAACTTTGTATACCTGTCATTGGCTGGCGAGCCGCGAGCAGCCGCTATAAGAAAGGCTGCCGCGGCTCCGTGGCCGTTCAGTCCTGGAATTAAAAACAAAGTAACAGTCAACTGAATGTGTGCGTCTCTCGCTTGCGCCTTTAAAACACTGGTGACGAGGATGGGATCGAGATGATAAAAAATTCAGTTGAGTACGCAGCGACGAAGATTGAGCGAAGAAAATGTCCGGCAACAATGCGCCACCCGAGCAGTTTAATCCAGCCAAAGAAGAATGGCAATCGTATGTAGATCGATTTCTAATGTTCCTGGAGAGCAGCGAATTTAAACGGGGTCTCGGAACATAGAAAAAGAACTGTTTTCCTGACCCATTGCGGACCCGCAGTATTCCGGATGGCAAAGGCGTTAGCTGCACCCACAGACGTAAAAACATTAACGTGGCCGGAATTAGAGAAGATTCTCCGGGCTCACTATGCACCGACTGTATCGAGCCTGATCAAGAGGCACGAATTCTATTTAAGAAATCAAAAGGAGGACAAGAGTATCGCCGATTTTGTAGCAGCCCTGAGGGACATTGGTGGAGAATGTGAGTTTTTAAACTTCGATGAGGCACTGAGAGACCACGTGATCCTCGGTTTGAAAGACCTCACCTTACAGAGCCGTTTGCTAAACCGGCCAAAAATCACAGTGAAGGAGGCAATAGAAGAAGCCACCGCTGCAGAAGCTACCCACAAATCGGCCGCCAAAATGAAGAAAATTAATAAATCGGCAGGATATATCAGTAAGGAGCCACCTAGATCAGAGGGAGGAAAAGAAAAAACCACAACGCACCATGAGGACATCGAGTCAGGGACCAGTAGCGAGGAAGATGACGTATACCATTTAAGAGCGGGAAAAGATAGAAAAGAGCAGGCAGGAAGGAAATTTGAATTTGAATGCAATCGATGTGGGGGAAACCACCCACGCTCAGAATGCTGTTTCATTGACGCCATCTGCAGGAAATGCGATAGAAGAGGGCACATAGCAAGAGTATGCAGGTCCAGAAACAACTACAGCCCCCGACTGGAGATGGAGCCCACCACTGAGAGAGAGAGAAAGAGATAGGAAACCGGACAGTCATTGGAGCCAAGAGGGGAGAAACAAGAGAAACAAAGACGCAACCTATAGAAAAGAGGAAAGCCACCAAACTGTGACCATCAGCCACTCAGGTACAAGGAATGTAAAGAAAGTTCATATCTAGGTGAAAATAGAAGATCGGGAATGCGAGATGGAAGTGGATTCAGGGTCATTCCTATCCATGGTATCATGGGCAACCATAAAAAAATTAATTCCTGACATCCAACGAGATGAACTAGAAACCCAAAATCTGACTCTCAAAGATTATCAAGGGAACAGAATTCCAGTGGTAGGAGTAGGATATTTTCAAGTTACATTCAAATGCCATACTGCAATTCTACCGCTCACCATCGTCGACCGAAATAGACCCAGCTTAATGGGACTAGAATGGTTTGAGCCGTTAGGGATTGGAATGACAGGCATAAACCAAATCACTGCAACAGACTGGGAAGAGGACCTCGTAAGGGAGTTCCAGGATATTTTCAGCGGCGAGCTAGGCAAGTACCGGGGTAACCCGATTTCTTTTAATTTAAATCCTAACGTGGCCCCAATTCGATTCAAAGCGAGGCGTATGCCATTTGCATTGAAGCCAAAAATCGATGAGCAATTGGACAAACTTATCAGACAAAGGGTTTTAGAAACAATAGACCATGCGAAGTGGGAAACCCCTATTGTAACCTCCATTAAAGCAGATGGATCAGTCAGAATTTGCGGGGACTATAAGGCTACCCTGAATCACACACTCCAACAAAGTGCATACCCTGTTCCAGTAGTTCAGCATTTATTACATTCGATCAAAGGGGGGGAAATTTTTTGCTAAACTTGACCTGGCCCAAGCGTATCAACAATTGCTGGTAGATTCCCAAACGGCTGAGGCTCAAACTATTGTAACACACCGGGGAGCTTTTAAATGCAATCAACTTCAATTTGGCGTTGGCGTAGCTCCCGGAATTTTCCAATGTTTAATGGAACGCCTTCTCCAAGGAATCAAAGGTGTAATTCCTTATTTTGATGATGTTTTAATAGCGGCCAAAACCAAAGCTCAACTTAAGGACCGTCTACGACAAGTCCTAATTAAATTTACAGAAGCCGGTCTGAAAGTAAAACGAGAAAAATGCATGCTTATAACTGACAGGATTGAATTTCTGGGCTACCTAATAGATGGCGATGATATTCACCCACCGAAGGGAAAGTTTGCGCAATCCAGGAAGCTCCCATTCCAACCAACAAAGGGGAACTACAAGCATTCTTAGGACTCATTAACTTTTATAATGTGTTCTTGCCGCAGAAAGCAACGGTAGCGGAATCCCTACATAGATTGCTTGACAAAGACGCTTCCTGGAAGTGGGGAATGCGGGAAGACACGACGTTCCAAGAAATAAAAAGCCTCATTATATTTAGCAAGGTATTGATCCAATACAACGAAACGCTTCCCATAACCTTGACTTGTGATGCTTCACCGTTCGGCGTGGGGGCTGTACTAAGCCACATTTTGCCAGATGGCAGTGAAGCCCCCATAGCCTTTTACTCTAAAACTCTGTCTAAAGCCGAACAAAATTATAGCCAACTCAATAAAGAAGCTTTGGCCGCTATATCGGGAATTAAAAGGTTTCATGAATATCTCTACAGCCGAGTTTTTTCATTAATAACTGACCACAAACCGTTATTGGGGATTCTAGCAGGCGATAAGGCAACCCCTAATATTTTGTCACCTGCGCATGACAAGATGGTCAGAGTTCCTGGCTGTCCTACAACTATACTTTGCTTTACTGACCGGGCCGTTCCATTACTCACGCTGATGCATTGAGCCGTTGCCCATTACCAGATACGGACACTGACCCTGCACCGAGCACTTCCACTCTACAAATCGAAACCTTACCTAATCTACCAATTACAGCTAGAGACATTGCCAGAGAAACTTCTAAAGACTTTGTGCTTACCAAAATTGCAGCATGGATTACCAAGGGTTGGCCGGAGTCCAGCCTCGAAGAATGCATGAAACCCTTTAAACACAGACAAACTGAACTTTCACTCCTTAAGGGTTGCATACTTTGGGGGGATCGGGTTATTATTCCACATAAGCTGAGAGAGACAATTTTGGACCTTCTCCATGATGGACACCCGGGTATGGTAAAGATGAAAGCCCTGGCCAGAAGCTACATTTGGTGGCCAGGTTTCGACAAAGGAAATGGGTGGATAGTTGTAAATGTTGCCAAAATCCCGACCCGCACCTCCACAGGCACCGGTGGCTGAATGGGAAATGCCCAGGGGACCGGTGGTCAAGGATCCATATTGATTTCGCGGGTCTGACTAGGGATTACATGTTTTTAATACTGGTTCACGCTTACTCGAATTGGTTGGAGGTGAGCGTTATGCACTTCCACCTCCACAGATGCTGTCATTAGGCAGCTCCGCAAATTATTCGCAATGCATGGGTTACCAGATGTATTGGTCTCTGACAACGGGCCACAGTTCACCTCCACAACATTTGAGGGGTACCTAGCTAGCCTGGGAATAAGACATGCCCTGACCGCGCCGGCCCATCCGGCGGTGAATGGGCGAGCAGAATGCATGGTTCATTTCACAAAAGAAACACTTAACAAATTAGGCCCGGGCCCCATACAGGAATGAATCGATAAACTCTTGACCATACAGCACATGACGCCTAGCACGGCAACTAATAACACCCCAGCAGAATTATTAATGGGCAGGAAGTTACGATCACACTTAGACCATTTGCATCCTACCTATTGCACAGAAAAACCGGCAGACTCCTCCAGCAAACTCCGCACATTTAGGGTAGGAGATCTAGTCTATGCCAAAAATCTAGTGGGGGACCCGTTATGGTTACCAGCTACTATTACCCAAGTCACAGGACCACGATCTAGTAACATCTGACAACAGGGACTGGAAAAGGCACATAGACCAATTGAAGTCCTGGATCCTTAGAGGGGTTTCTGACAAACCAAGGGAGGAAGGTGGAGATCATCCAAATACATAAGAAGAGGGAGACCCTTCAAATACACAAGAAGGGGGAAACCCTTCAAAAACACACCAACCCCAAGTAAACGAAAACAACCTAACATTATCACAATCATCCTTATCATTAGCTCCGGTCGAAGTTCGCAACTACGCACCTGCAGCCGAAGAAACAAACACCGACATGGACCAGGCAGGAGATGAGCTGTTGCCGAGAAGAAACTTGGAAGGGAGTGGCCTAGCCGACTCAACTAACTGGGCAAGGCCTGGCAGGAGCAGCATGGCCAACTCTACCTTCCAGGCGGTTCCATGAGAAGAGACGGAGAGACCAACAGGTCCGTCCGCACCAGCTGCTAGCGAACTAACGAATGACCTGCGCAGGTCCAGTCAGGACCCACAGGAGCCCCGCCTACTTACGTGACTACGTAACCTAGGGGGCTACTGATTGGTCGGACTGGACCAAGTGGGGAGGGGTGTTCTATATTCAAATACTCACCCGCAATTGATTGATCCAATGGCAGGAACTTTGTATACCTGTCATTGACTGGTGAGCCTCGAGCAGCCACTATAAGAAAGGCTGCCGCGGCTCCGTGGCCGTTCAGTCCTGGAATTAAAAACAAAGTAACAGTCAACTGAATGTGAGCGTCTCTCGCTTGCCCCTTTAAAACAATTCCCTCCTAGTCCAAATCAGGACCATCGAATTGCAACAAACTGGCTGATAAACAAAACCCATTTTTGTATGATGAATTAATAGTTTTCCTATAATAATTAGATGAATGTAGCGTAAAAGGAAATGAACTGTAACCATACAAGACAAATGTCAAGCATGATATGAATGGAGGAAGAAAATTCTCCCTAAGTTTTCCTGCTCTGCATTAGAACTAGTGGTTTTTTTTTCAGCATTAATGTCCAGTTCATCTGCTGTGCTTTTCTTTCATCTAGATTATATCCTGCACTTTGACTGGCTATTGTTCGTAGTAGTATTTGGCCTGGTGATTGCTACTTTGCAGTTCTCTAATTTCTGCTATAACTACTATTAGTAATGGTGTCCTGTTAGATTGCCCACAGAAAGAAAAGGGACCTGGCAATTTCTTTCCTGCCACAAAAAATGGAGGACACAGCACCAGAAGAGTTGTCCAATGAGGTAGCAATAGCCACCCATCTTGACTGAATACCTGACACATTGCTGCTGAACTTTGTTTTTGATGGCTGGATCCATTTAGGCATAAGAATGAAACAGATACAGCTGGAAGGGAAAGACTATATGTACATTAACTGGTTCATTAGAATATGTATTTATTTAACATATTTATGTGACCATCCATCTTAATCAATGAAATTCTGGGCAGTGAACAAAAAGTTTAAAACACTATAAAATATTTATCAAGCAATATAAATGAGCCCATCCTGTTAACATCTGTTAACTTCCCAGCCTCAGTGCCCAGGGCAAATATCAGGTCTTTCAAGGCCTTCTGGAAGAGTTGGAGCCTTCTGAATCTTAGGAAGAGCTTATTCCACAAAGCAGACGCTATGACTGTGGAGGTGTGACCTTCCTAGGTCAGTGGTGGCTAACCTTTTTGGCACTGAGTGCTGAAACAGGGGAATGTGTGTGATCTGGAAACTAATAATTTAATTAAAAATTAAATTATTAAAATCTGGAAACCAGAAGAGCAGCTTTCCTGATGCAAGCGCATGAGAGTACTGGAAACTGGAAACTTAGCTTCCTGGTACATGCATGCGCACCGGCCACCTGGACAGGAGTGACTCCAAGTAAACTGGCACCCAGCTATAAGGGTTTTAAAGGGGACAACCAGCACCTTCGATTGCTCTCAAAAACTTACCAAAAGTCATTAACACTATAGAACCTGTAGTTAAATGAGACATTGGAAGAAGTCAGTTGTTAAAGCCAAGCTAAGGAAGTATATAAATATATTCCAGCAGTACAGATTTATGAGAAAGATATTTCAGCTCTGTCAAATTGAGGTTAAATGTACTTAAGATTGCAGCAATCCTGGTTTTTCATAACATACAATTATAATATTACATTTTATATGATTTCTTAAACTTGACAAATTTTGAATATTAGGCAGAAATTATTGCAACTTTTATTTCCATTTATAACTTATAATTTGAGTAATATTTGCTGCAGTTGTTAATGGTTGTATAATAACATACTTTTAATGTTGATGTACCTTAATGCTAATTTAAGCCTACAAATTGATCTGTTACATCTTAATATGCAGATTTAATTCATGATTCTTTTCAGATTTTATAGCATAGTTATGTTTTTCATAACTATATGTTTTTTATTTTTATTTCTCCTCTTTTTCCTCCTTTTATCATTTTTGATTGTGTTTGTAAAATAAACAAATTATAAGAAGAAGAAAATATAAGATTGTGGAAACCACAAGCACACACGAGAAGTTCAGTCCAGTTCCAGTTACTCACTAAATTCATTACACGTTTCAAAAATAGATATATTTAGGCTAGGGAAGTACTTTTCAAACCTAGATAAATGCAAAAGTCATGTTTCTTTGGGTAACAACACATACAAATCCCTTACTATCGGTAATCACAATAGGGAAATTTAAACTGACTTAAAGATGATCATGTGTACCAATATATATTTGAAAATCTCTGAAACTATACCTATTAAGATGAACATCGGTAAATTACCAATGGTAATTTGTCAAAATGATATGAAGATTATTCAATGATATTATTTTTATAATACAGGCAGTCTTCAAACTATGATCCTTTGTTCAGCAACCATTTGAAGTTTTGATGGTGCTGAAGGAAGAGATATGACTGGTCCTTAGATTTCTGATAAGTGGATTTTGGTAATGAAAGAAAATGTTTGGGAAACACTGGACTAGAGGCAAGCAATTGTTTCTGGACTCAGGTTGAAATTTGATCTTTGAGTGATATGGAAGTATTTGCACTGGTGGCGCAGTAGTTAGAATACAATATTGTAGGTTAACTCTGTCCACAGTTTGGAGTTCAATCATGACAGGCTCAAGGTTGACTCAGTCTTCCATCCTTTGGAGATCAGTAAAATGAGGACCCAAATTGTTGGGAGCCATATGCTGACATTTTAAACTGTCCAGAGAGTCCTATAAAGCACCAAGGAGAGGCATGTAGGTCTACAGTAAGTACTATTGCTATTTGCATTCCAACAAGTAGTTCAGGAAACTTGGTTTGTTCTCCTTGGTTAGAAATACAGTTTTTGGAAAGTTATACTGCACATCTGTAAGAGCCCTGGTGGTAAAGTGGTTAAGTGCAGTATTGCAGGCAAACTCTGTGTATAGCCTGGAATTGATCCTGACAGGGTTCAAGGTTATCTCAGCCTTTGTGGTCTTCAGCCTCATCTTTCTGAGTTTGGTAGAATGAGGACCCAGATTGTTGGGGGCAGTATAGGTGATTTTGTAAATCACCCCAAGAGTGCTGTAATGTACAATGGGCCTGTACATGTCTAAATGCTATTGCTATTGCAATTTCTCTGTCTATACAGCAATCCTTCTATTCTAGGAAGTGGGAGGTTTGCAGGTAGAAATGGGAACTGTCAGCAATTCTGTATGCAACCGGTATCTTCTCCAGATGAAATATTTGCTCTTTGTTTTTAGGCTAGATAATGCTCCCTCCTCAATTCATTATTCAGAATACTTTTTATTTTAACAGTGAATAATATTTAATGTAAATTTATTTCGTGCTATTTTGGAATAAAGGCTTTCAGGTTATTTCACATTCTCTAACTACAGACAACCGGTAATGCTGCTTGCAGCCTTTTAAACCATAATGTTCTGGCCACAAACTTGGCTGAATCTGTAAACTGAAATGAGTCTGCATCATGTACAGTGAATATCTGTCTTCATCTCACAGAAGCAAAAATCTAAATCTAGAACAATCTGGCTAAGCTACACTTAGCATTTTAGCCTAAGATGCTAAGTGTATCTTAGTTTTGTAGCATCTATAAATACTTTGACTGCTATCTTTAATTAAAGCTTTCAACCATGTGCTTCTTTTGGAAAATAGAAGTGGGCATCACTCCATGTTGCAAAAACCATCTTTTCTGCTGTTCTACAAGCACACTCAGATGTCATCCTTTAGGATTTTCATTTAAACAAGAGTGCAGGAAGCCAATGAGGATGATGCCATTGATTGGGGCTTGACTCTGAATGACTGTATGGACAATTGCTTGTGATACCAACTTGATCGCAGAAATATGATGTATCTTTTTGAAGAAAATGCTATAATCGATTTAATCTTGATCATTCACTTATTCATTGACTTCCCTTTTTCTAGTTGTTTTAATTTTGCCAAGCAAATCTACTTTTGCAAGTCTGTCATACATTTACATCACTTGCCTAAAATAACTAAATGAATAGACAGTATCAATTTTTCCCTGAATTAGTTTGTTTTGCTTGTGATCCATGATAGAGTTAATAACCATCTCTAAATCCAGAATCTGAAGATGTCTTTATCTCATTGTTTTTTAGTTGTATGTCATAGCTGTGTGCTAACTGTGGAAAGAACATTGTTTTAATTAAACAGCTTTTTTTTTCACTGATATGTCTTTATACTTTATGTACTTCATGTACAATTTTTTTTTATTTATTAAATTTGTTTGCTACCCAAGGGTGATTCTGGATATCTTACAATGTTGAAATTAAGTAATAAATATATAAATAAATGTATAAAATCACATTAAAATTGCAATAGAATATAAGAACTAAAGCAGAGGTGGTATTCAGCAGGTTCTGACCAGTTCTGAGAGCCTGTAGCGGAAATTTTGAGTAGTTCAGAGAACCAGCAAATACCACATCTGACTGGTTCCTCCCCCATCTATTCTCTGCCTCCAAATCCCAGCTGATTGGCTGGGTCTTCTTTTGTTGCCCTGCATAGGAGAACACAACTGAAAAGCAGGTTAGTGGAAGGAATGGGTATTTTGCAGTATCCTTTCCTTGGAGTGGGGTGGAATGGAAATTTTACAATATCCTTCCCCTGCCACACCCACCAAGCCATGCCCATCAAGCCATGCCATGCCCACCAAGCCATACCCACAGAACCGGTAGTAAAAATTTTTGAATCCCACCACTGCACTAAAGATGAAGAGAAAGAGAGAAGAATATATGGGAGGAAGATGGGAACTGCTATTAGTCAATCAATCACCTCCAGTGTGATATTCTCCCATTGGGACCCCAGTTCAATTGTCAGAGCCAGACCTTCAGATTCCTGTGAAAAGTCAGGAGGGTGGGAGTCAATCTTGCCTGAGGGGGCAGGATGCTCCAAAGGCCGGGAGCAATGGCAGAGATGGCTCTGAACATATAATTAAAATGACACCTCTATGGAAAATAAAATAACACCTATATGAAAAATAAAGTGACACACCAATATGATATCTAAAAAACATAGTACTGGCTACAGCAGGAATACAAAATACACACCAAATAGACACAGTCTATTTTAGAACTTGGGGGAAAGGCGACATTTTTAAAGATCTAAACATCTGTAATGTTCTTGGGGGATGTTATTCCAGAGAGGTAGTGCTGCAACTGAGAAAATATGTTTTGAAGTTTCATCAATGTTATTGCTTAGAACATCTCATGAAATTTTAATTATGGTTTAAGAGGAAACTATATGATAGGTTATATTTACAGATTTCACAGTAGATAATCTGAAGAAGACTACAAATGTATCACCAGGAAAGTTATTTTTTTATTAGAGGGTTTATCACTTTTTGGCTGGATTCACAAAACATGCCAAATTACATTTTGGGCAGAATGTGATTAAAGATATTTTGGGAAGCGAGACATTTTCTTAATGTGAAAAAACTTGCTTGAATCAAGTTTGCCTCTAGAAATTGTAAGCGCACCATCACTGGAGGTTATTAAGAAGAGATTGGACAGCCATTTGGAATGGCATAAGGCAGAAGTCTCCTGCTTGAATGGGGTATTGAATTAGAAATCCTCCAAGGTCCCTTCCCACCCTATTATTTTGTAATTCTGTAAATTAAACTTATTTATTTCAAGGTGGCAGTTTACATGATCAAAACATCTATTCTTTGAACAGTTTATTGCACAAACCCAGATAATATGGGTCTATGAAAAGAAAAAGATGCATAGAAGGGGTTAACTTCAGTTAAGGAGAAAACGGAAAATAATATTGATTGATAGGATAAAAAGACAATCAGAATGATGGATAAAAGTCAGTTACTATGGATCTAACTGAAACTTCTACAGAAATTTAGGAGAGGGGTATTGTATTATTTTAATATATGTGGGCCCTTTAATAGAAAGTAATCAGATTTCAGAGTGGTGCCAGAGCATCTACCATAATACTTTTCTATATCTGATATGACAAAAATACATAACAACACAAAGCTGTTTTGGGAACTCAGGGCAGTGAAGAATGGCAACATAATTGAAGGCAGTTTAAAACATGGGCAGATAAAAGGATTACTCAATGAAATGAGAAAACTTGTAAGGAATAGTTAAGTGGTTAAGGGCAGATTGAGGTAAAGTGAATATTGATTCTTTGATCAAATAGAAACACCCAATTTAACATGATGGGGGAATTTCTTTAGCTAGTGTGAATCAGATTATTATTAGTTGTCATAAATATACTGCTTTTTTTTTTTAAAAAAAATGAATAAATTACAGCTCTAGCTCAGATATTCCAAGAATTTGAGGTATATGGTATTATTACTGCTCCTTAAAATATACATATAATACTACATATAGGAAGGTAAAAGGGATCATGTTTGAAAATGCAATAGGCTGCTTGTCTTTGTAGACAAGCTCAGAAAAAAAGCACATGACCTTAAATTAAGGAACTCAGATGAACTAAGAGCTTTCAATTCCATCATATGATCTGTGGTTTACAGATAGCTCACTCCTAAAAATAAAAGTACAGATAATAATCACCTATGGTCAGCACATTGTAACACTGAAATAAGAATAAAAAGGGATTTTACTGCTCAATTGTTTTTTACACTGGACTAAAATGTAACCTTTAAAAGGGGTATACCTCCACAGTTAAAAAAAAAGGTAAAATATTGATATTTGGAGAAAAAAGAACTTTACACAAAAATCCATAAGAAGTTTGCAATTGCCAATACATGTAGTAGTTTGAAATAATTTCTAGGATATCTTTTGAAGAAAATGGATATTTTAATAAATAATGCAGAATTCAATGTTTATAGAAATAAAGCAAATTTCTATTTATCAAGAAGACTGTGGCAATATGCTTGAAAGAACCTAAGGACCATCCAGAATTAGACTGTAACTGAATAAGTTTCTAGTTATTAGGATGGGAAAAATGGTACCCAATATAGCATCTAGCTTGTCTCATCACAACTGGAAGAATTTACTAAATCAAAATTTCCCTGTCCCTTTAAATAAAATAAGACTTTGAGTTGGAAATGCATTTGATACATAGTTTTCAATAGGCTTTTTTCTGCTGTTTTATTTTTTTCTTGTCTTTCACCTGCAAGGACAGCTAACGCGATATAATTTGTATCAGAACAGCTTTGGGACCTGGGTGTTTCCTGTACTTTTCTATATTATTTTTCCCCCAATTGAAAAATATATCAGTATATATATTTTTTCCACCTGGGAAAACAGCTGAATAGTGACTATCAGTGAAAAATGAAAAAAAAAGGTTAGGAAGCTCTGTTTTGGCTTTAAAAGCTTCATTTCAGCAGCTGCATGCTCAGCAAAACCAACTATGGAATGAAAGATCAACGTTATGACTTATCTATGGTGCATGTTTCTGCTTCATAAGAATATGTAGGTATCCATTTCTGGTTGACAGAAACAGATGACAATAGCTCACCATTAAAACAAACTCAGGGTGTGTTTTTAATAGTCCATTTATGAAGTACATCTTTTCATTTTCTCTTGTCTTCTGCCTGTTTTGGAGTATGTGTTGAACTCCGCTCCAAGATAATTCCAGCAGTTTGTCGACTCCTTTAGAGAGGAAGAAAATGTCTTCAGCTGAGATTGCTTACCGAGTTTGCTAATACATTTAAAAGCTGCTTTTAATACTGTAACAGCTCGATGACTATAATTTTTGCCTTGCAAATACAGGTAGTCCTCAACTTACAGCAGTTCATTTAGTGACCTTTCAAAGTTAAAATAGCACTGAAAAAAGTGTGTTATGACCTTTGCAGCATCCCCATGGTTACATGATTTACGTTCAAATGCTTGACAATTGTCCCACATTTATGATGATTACAGTGTCCCGGGATCATGTGATCCCACTTTGTGACCTTCTCACTAGGAAAGTCAGTGGGGAAACTAGATTCACTTAACAATGGTGTTACTAATTTAACATCCGGAATAGAATAGAATTCTTTATTGGCCAAGTGTGATTGGACACACAAGGAATTTGTCTTGGTGCAAATGTTCTCAGTCTACATAAAAAAAAAGATACATTTGTCAAGAGTCAAGAATCATAAGGTACAACACTTAATAATAGTTTTTAGGGTACAATAAGCAGTCAAATCATACTAGGAAACAGTCAACAAAAATAGTTAGAATACAAGCGACAAGGTTCTGGTCATACAGTCATAAGTGGGAGGGGATGGGTAATAAGGAGTGATGAGAAGATTAATAGTAATAGTAGAGCAGACTTAGTTAATAGTTTGACAGTGTTGAGGGAATTATTTGCTTAGCAGAGTGATGGCATTCAGGAAAAAACTGTCCTTGTGTCTAGTTGTTCTGGTGTGCAGTGCTCTATAGTGTTGTTTTGAAGATAGGAGTTGAAACAGTTTATGTCCAGGATATGAGGGGTCTGTAAATATTTTCACATCCCTCTTTTTGACTCATGCAGTATACAGGTCCTCAGTGGAAGGCAGGTTGGTTGAAATTGTTTTTTCTGCAGTTCTAATTATCTGTTGAAGTCTGTTCATTCTTGTTGGATTGCAAAACCAAACCAGATAGTTATAGAGGTGCAGATGACAGATTCAATAATTCCTCTGTAGAACTTTATCAGCAGCTCCTTGGGCAGTTTGAGCTTTCTGGAGTAATTCAGTTAACAACTGTGGCAAGAAAGACTGTAAAATGGGGGAAAACTCACTTAACAACCGAAATGTTGGGCTCAATTGTGGCCATAAGCCAAGGACTACTATACAGTTCATTTAGTGACTGTACAAAGTTACAACAGCATTGAAAAAAAGTGACATGTCCATTTTTCATACTCATGTCCATTTTTCACTCTGACAAGAGTTGCAGCATCCCAATGGTCACGTGATCAAAATTCAGGTGTATTGCAGCTGACTTGTATTTGTGATGGTTGCAGTGTCCTGGGGTCATGTGATTCCATTTTGCAACCTTTTGAAGAGCAAAATCAATGGGAAAGCCCGTTTTACTTAACTCTGTTATTAACTAAACTGCTGCAATGATTCACTTAACAACTATGGCAATAAAGGTTGTAAAATGGGGCAAAGCTCAGTTAACAAATGTCTCACTTAACAACATAAATGCTGGGCTCATATATGGTCATAAATCAAGGAGTACCTGTAGGAGGCGCAGGGGTGGGATCCAACAGGGTTAACTACCGGTTTGGTGATTTACGAGGTTCAGTGATTTACGATGTGCTTCCCTGCATGCTGCCCGCGCATGCCTGTAAATCGTCATCAGCACGCTGCGTGAAGAGAAGCAGCCTTTGAAAAAGCACTTTTTTCCTGCTTTTTTAACTGCAGTTGTGCCTTGCACAGCAGCTGAAGTTGAAAAAACGGGAAATAATGGCCAGGTAAGAGCCCGGGCAGGCAGGGGGCAAACACATCAGCTGACATAGAACCAGTTCTATGTCTGCTGCTCTTCAGAGCTACCAGTTCTACAGAGGTGGGCAGAACCAGTAGAAACCCACCCCTGAGGAGGCTGCTGATTCAAAACCCACAGAAGAGGGGATTTTACATTATGTTTTTTTTTCTTTTAACTTTGCACTTATAAGGAAAGAAGTACACCATGTCACCATTTCCCACATACCTGACATTGAAAGAAGTCACCTCACTTTCCAAGTAGCAAAAATAACCTGTAGAATGTCTAGGTAAAGCTGCCCAGGAGAAGGATATTTATCGGCAGTGGCTTTCCTGGATGGCAAAGTGGGAAGGTATAGCAGGACAATTGGTAGTGAGAAGCATGGCAGCCTGCAGTACAGACTGAATGTCTTGTAAACTGTTGTCAGAGTCTGTCCAGACTTCTTTTTTTTAAAAAAAGACTGGCTCAGATTCAAATTGGCATGAGTACAGGGCAGGAATTGCTTAGACAGCATGTGTGGATATGCCCTTGTTAACTTGGCACATACTTTAGTAGCAAGACTACTACATGTAAAAAATGGAGGAAGATGAAGATTCTTTTTATAGGAGAAGAGGCCATGCAATGAGATTTAAAAAAAAATTAAGAATTATTATTATTACTATTTTTTCAATGAAAAAAATGTGTTTCAAACAGGCTCCATTTTAATCAGCTCACTGGCTGGGAATTCACTCTTAAGCTTTCCAAGATTTATAAAAGACACGTTCCTTAAATCCTGGTAATTCCTGCTTCTTTGGTTTGCCAATTTTGTGGGATTGACACTATCCAAGTGTCCAAAGGTACAAAACATCTTGCCTATGTGCATAAATATTTTCCTTTCATACTACAAACAATGTTTGCCTTCATCCCAAACAGTGATTTATTTTAAAATATGATAAAAAGATACAAACACACATATGTATTAAAAATAGCTACTAAAAAAGACAAGCAAACATTTCAAGAAAAAGCTACATGGGGAAATTAAGATTTTTGGATTTATATGAAATAAGGCTGAGTCTGAATGGCATTGGCTTTCTATTGTCCATATTTATAGCCTCTAAAATCTATGCTCCATTAAAAGTGATTGTACATAAGTCACCTCTAGATGAGATAGGTTGAACACCAATCAATCAATCAAACAAACAAATAAACAAGCCTAATGCAATAAAGATACCCACAAATCCATAGAAAAGAATACTGGTGATAAATATATCTTCAGGTATTACAAACAGAAAAGACAAATGACTTTGTTTCTTGGTTTTCCTGATTTAAGCGTTTCCAGTCAGATTACTTAATCTTTAGCAGGTAATATGGCCAGACTTAGATAGACCCAGACACATGTAAAATTTAGTCATGATAAGGAGGAATAAGATAGTTCAGGTGATAATGCCAAGCTTGGTTTTTTTTTTCTCTTCCCAGGGCCTAGACTTTGTTTATTAGTTTCAGCAGTTTTGCTAGTTTCAGCACTGGCAGCATTATCTTGCATTCATGAGAATCAGACAGAATGTCTTTATGTCGAAAAAGTTGCTAGCTAAGAGTTGTAAGTGGATGTCTATCTTCATATGGCTACCAAATTAGTCCTGTGCCACTAAACAAGCCTATTGCTCTCTGGTAATTATGGTAACCATGGAGCCTTCTTCAGCTATAGAAGATACAGCAGTTACCATAGATACCTGGAAAGATAAATGCTGGCTTTTCAAAAGAGCCAGCAATGTGAATTTGAAGGAAAGGAAATGACCGAGGAAACCTATTAGGGAATAGAGTTGATAGGACAGCAATCTTCCTAGAGTCTTTCTCATCATAATGAGATCCATTTTCTTTACAGAAATTTAATACTATAGATAACCAAGAACACTGAAGGCTACGGCGCCCATTCACACAGCTTTTGTGTGAGACAAAATATATAATTAATCGCCTAAATAGTGAAATGGCACATTGAAATACTGAACAGTGAAAGCACAAGATGTGTTGGTTTCACCGAGTTGAGTATTCATCATCAACTTTGTCCAGATGCATTTCAAATGCCAAGTGCTGTTATTTTACATAAAAGTAGATTATGTATCTAGTTTATTTTTCATGTTCATTCTGTAACTTATATTCTGAGCAAACTACTGCCAGTCAGCACAATAAATCTTGCCCTCGATTTTCAAGTAGACATTTTTTCTCTGACCTTGTAATCATACTCGCAAAAATGGCAAGTGATTTGCAGGAGATTAGCATTTTAAAACAATAAATAGCAATGAGAGAAAAAAACATGATAAAAATATATGTTTGAAAATGCTCTGGATTTCATTTTTGTAGCTGATCTGATATGAAAAGAAAGCTGCTGCTCTGAAACATACTTTTTTAAAAACACAGAACAGCTATTAAACTTGCAAAAAAAGCTCTACCTGAAAGCAGTCAGACTCTGGAATAACCTAACATGGTGTACTTCCACTTCATCTCTGCTTATCTGAAACCTTTGATCCTTCACCAAACAATGCTTTCTGCTCTTTTCCCTGAAATTTCGCTATCAGTAAGGAACCTTACTCATCTCAAACTTGGATTGGATTGGATTAAGATTCTTAATCTTAGAGATCTAAGAGATCTCAATAGTGAATTCCTTTAATAAATTTAACCCTGATTAGTTATCAGTGTTTGCAATAGTGGCAAATATTTGTAGCTTGGGTGTAGGATGAAAGTAAAGGTTCATTCTCTGAGCTTGTGAGTTGGTGTTACTAAAGAGAGTTAATTATTTGGTCCTTAGCTTGCTATCCTTTAAAAAGCTTCAATAAAATAAAGGATTTCAGGCAAAGCATCCTTTATAATAAGAGGCAATAGATTCTAAACCATATCCTGGGAATAAAATTTATATATTATTGTTCATGGTTATGATAGTCTTGTTAATTTCCAAGAGATATTTTTATGTTGCTATACAAAAAGAAAGCTTGTTTTAATAAAGTAAAAATTTGGGAGGAGATATCTGTTCTGTGCCTATGCTGAGTCTGTGCACTGTTCTACCACACACTTCCTTGGCTCCTGATGATGCTTAATAGTTGTGATGAATAGAACGTTATTTAAAAATGTTGATGAGTTAATGAATTCTGGTGCCAATTGTGGCAATTCTGTGTTTCCAAACTGTTGAGTGCATACATTTTAATAATTTGTTCTGGTGCCTGACGGACTCATTCCTATGAAGCCATGTCTATTTAAAAAAAGCACAGAACAATATATTTAGTTTAAATGAGGGGAAGAAGGAGAACAAAAATAAAACCAAAGTCGTACATGTTGCATTCCTTTAGTAAAGGTCTAGGTGCAGGGGTAGATTTTTAAGAAGTGCTTGAAAGATATAAATAGAGGTACACCCTATTTGAGGAGGGAAAGTATTCCACGTGAACGTAAGGAACTCAAAATGGCATTCTTTAATCTGGATATGTGTAAGAGGACCTCTCCAGGCCTTATATGTCAAGCTTCAGCAATAGCATTAACACATGTATTATCAGTGCCTGTTTAGCACCTTTGAGATCAGGTGCAAGGGGAGACCCACAAATTGTAGTAGTTAAAATATAAGCAACCATGTTCATTTAGGTTGTCTCTATCTAGGAAAGAATATTGTTGGGCATATACCTAATGCCTTTAATAGGTACTCATAGTATGAGCTTTCAATGAATGAAAACCCATCCAAAACAGGCAAATTCTTCGCTTTCCATGTTCTGTAACCACCTACATGGTCTTCACTTCATTAGGTTTCATTGTTTTTTTTTAACTGATACTGATCAGTTCCATCACTATATTCTGCCATGGATTCAAAACATGAATAGTTTCCCCACAAAGAAACAACAAAGCACCTACTTCTCCAATGTCTGTCCTATACTCAATATCAATATCAATATCAGCACAATTTTACAGTACTCTTTCAGATGCCAACTTGACTCTAATATATAGTGTTGCCAGTTTCTATGAAACAGCACTAAATATTTGTCAGATGTCAGCCTCTATTGTACACTGGATTTGACAACCACCTAGTTCACCATATTAGAATGCTTTGTAATTTGACATATTGTCCACAATCAACATTTTATGCTCCCCTATATTTATCTAATACTTCTATCCCTGAGAGTGGAAGTTTGTTGTCTTTGTGGGTTGGTTTCCAAATATTTCATTACCAGGTGAGATAACATCTTCAGCAGAATTTAGAGGATGTCAGTGTCGGTGTTCTTCTGCTTATAAGGGCTTCATATGGTCAGTAAGTCTTGTGATGGTAAAGTCATCTCAGGCAAGGGTCACATCAGGTCAATGTCTTGTGATAGGGCAGGTGTGGATTGTGTAAAGTGAGGGTCTTGTGATGGGTCTTGTGATGGTATTCCTCTGAAAGGTTACATAGCCGTTAACATTTGGAAACCAACCCACAAGCTTGGAGAATGAACCTCCACCTCATCCTACACCTGAGCTACAGATTTTTGCCACTGTCTTACTTCTATCTCTTCTTTCAGGTTCTTGTTTTTATATATACTTTTAGTTTTTAATTCACATATCTTTTATATCTTTTTTAATTTTTTTTTAATTCTTGATATATCCTTTGTGCTTTTTTAAGATGACTATACTCCTTGGACTGATAGATGACTGTAGTAAAATTTTTGATTTGATACTCAATTCTCTTTATTCAGGAAACAGAAAAGTAGAGGTAAATGTCATCCGCATATCAATCACTTCTTATTACCACTCCCCATAGTTTCCACTTTATGAGAAATAATATTGTAATGTGACAATCTATAGCATAATTAGTAAGGTGAAGTGACGTAGTTAGCAAGTATGATTTCCTGACTCTGTTCCTGGGAGACTATTCTCAAACTGTTGCAGGCTTTCAGACTGCTAACCTTTGATGACAATTGCAAGGTATTATGGTTGAGAGTTAAGCAGGATAAACATAATTGGTTCTGTCTGCATTCTACACATAGGTAACACATGCATTAGCTAGATTTCCATTTGTACCTAGAGAAACATAAATGTGTATATACTGATGTGCATAGCCAAGCTAAGTTCCTGTGAGGACCCAATGGAACCTAACAAACTCTCTCTAGAATTTTGTGGTGAATTGGACACCCCAGTCAGAAATGATTTTGTGGGGAATGCCATGCAACCTATAGATCTGCTTTATAAACAGCTTGGGCAGCTTTTTTTTGCTGATGGGGGTCCTGGACAAACTATGAAATGGGCTTGTTTTGAGAATAAATCTATCATGGTCCAAATGACCGTATTTGCCTGCTTTCAGGGAGCTTGACAATGAAGTCCATGGCGATCTCCTCCCAAGGCCTAGATGGGCCTACACCTGCTAAAGTAGCCCTGTGGGTTTTCCTGGCCTTTACTTTATGGCCACACAAGTGGCACAACTCTTAACATAGTCCTCAATGTCCCTTTTCATCTTCGGTCACCAAAACTGGCTCCTGACCAAAGGCAGGATTTTTACCTGCCTCGGAGTTTTGCTTGCTATGGATCTATTACTGACATATACAGGGAATAAAGTTAGCAGCTTTGTAGTAGAATGGAATTCATTTTATTTGAATGATTGTAATGATTTCTCTAACATCACAAAAGGGATACATAGAAGTTATCCTCGGGCAGTTTTATGCCAATAGATGATATGAGTTGAGTGCTTAGTATTGCACTTCATTTACTATTGCAGATGGTAAATTCAATGCTAGAAATGATAAACTCCACTATAATTCACCCCAATTTTCAGACCTGTAACCTTGAAAGTTAGATATGCAGTTGTCTTAGTTTTGTTTCTGAAGTTTATGTGACAAGATAATTAAAACCATTCTGTTTAATAAATTAACCTTGATTAGGAATCACTAATCATTTTTAAGTTCATTGTTAAGTGTCACAGCTTAAACAAAGCAATGAATACCCCAAGAAGAGCATCTGCCTAAACTCCCTTAATGATCAATGCCTGTGCTTCACAGGTACTACAACTGTTTATAAATGATAATAAAATGTGGAATGTAAATAATTTCCAAGACTGAGTGGATATGTTTACCTCATTAAGGAAGCATAATGGCATACAATCTGGAATACATAGAATGAGATTAGGGTGATGGAAACTGTTTCCTAGCAATTTTAATGTCAGCCAGTTAGGGATGGGGTATTAATCTTCCCAGGCAGAGATCCAGAAGTATTGCCTAGCCTGTTTATATTAATTCAAGTTTGTCCTCATGCAATAATTCAATGAGTTTGTTTTAAATCGGAGTCCTGATTTGTAAATCTAGCAGACCAGATTCTAGTGTTAACCTTTGTTTATTCTTTATGCTAAACCTTATCTGCATTTCTTGTAAAACTAGACAATTAAGGAAGTCCTTCAAAAGAAATAGATGCAGACTTAAAGCACGCAAAAAACCCGATCATAACAATCTTTCTTCCCAGATAAATTTCTAGCAGCTCCATTCAAGTAGCTGTGCCTACCAGCATGTTGAAGCAAAAGCAAAAATCACCTACTGTTGGTGTTACCAATTTAATTACATTTTTGCAGCATTACTCCATAGTAGATGATGGCTATAATCTGTTCCCTGCTGCATCTTTATTTAGATTTATAGTTGCCTTTCTGTAGTGATTGCTTACTATTAGACTGACTGATACATAAAGGCAAAGACCACATTCATGTGGGTAAATTGCTTCTAGTTCTTTTGATGTAACTTAGTTTCAACACAGAACAGCATTCCTTCAATATTCCTCCAAGTTTGTCTGAGCTAAATTTGGTTGAAGTTTGAACTGCTGGGAGTGGTGCAACTGAGATGATGCAATGAAGGGGCTTTGGGTAATTCCTATTATGGCTGAGGGCTAATCCTACCTTTGTTGGATCTTGGATGAGGGTATTCTCTTATGAATAGAGCAAGCTATCTCTTTATCTCTTAAGTGCTTACATCTGCTGTGGGCTATTAAGGAAAGTGGGAGCTGCTTTCCAAGAGCATGTTTTTCCATTTCTCATTCAGGGAAATATAATATTCTGTCTTTTTAATATTTCTCAAAATATTTCATTCTTCTAGGAGAGAGGTGAGTGCTAACTTTCTACAGGATTCACATGCAGTTTTCATTTGGCTTGATTCTAAATTTCCAGAGAGAAATAAGGTAGCAAACATATCTATTATTCTATCATCTTCCTATTTTCCCCACAACAATAATATCTGAAATGGTTTGGGCTGATAGAGAATGACTGGCCCAAAGTCATCCAGTTGGATTTCAAACTTAGGGTGGAGTTAGAACTCAGAGTCTCTTGGTTTCTAGCATGGTATCTTAACCACTAAACCAAACTGACTTTTTTTCTACCAAAAGTCATCAAAGTCACAATATGAAATGCCAAAGTAAACAAAAGCAAATCAAGTGTTTTGCAGAGATCAGAGATAGACCACACTCATACAACTACTTCTGCCACCTTGAGCCTTTGGACTACAGCACTGTTTATCAACCTTTGCCATTTTAAGATGCACGGAATTCAACTCCCAGAATATCCATATCCTGGTTGGGGGTATTTTGAGAGTTAAAGTCCACACATTTTAAAATGGCAAAGGTTGAAAAACACTGGATTGCACTTTCCCCCAACTCTGTGGATTCCCCTTGGTGGGGTTAAAGCACAGAACAAGGAGTGGCAAGAGGCAAAAGTGTGTTTGTCTCCATTTTCTTTTTCCAAGAACCTTCTTTCTGTTTGTTTTTCTTTCTCTATGTGTTTCCAGCATCTTTCCTCTTTTGTCACCTTGTCAGAGAGCTGGCTGCCTGATAATGGTGTAGATTGTTATTAAAATGCTGTTGAAATTTGGCACAGGGACTCAGGGTGGGCATTCCTGTTGTAGAAGAAAGAATTAAGAAATAGTTAGTAGGAGAAAGAAAGCCCAATTGCTCCTTCTGATTGAAATACTGAATATTTGATACTTAAAGTCTTCCAAGGGGCTCTATTTGATAGCCTAATAGCAACCAATGAAACTTGGATACAAAGATACAGGACAGATAACAAATTTAATTGTACAACTCAATTTATGAGGAATGTTAATAAAGAGGGAAAAAATCACACTGTTTTAACTATCAGGAAAGAACAGGTGGTTTCACTACAAATGAGCACAAAGCACAGCAGGGGACTGGAGAGTCTTTGACAAGATATAGTATTATTTGAGCAAGACAGTCAGATCTTAGTGGAAGAATACCAATGTTAAAGAATCCATCTGATCCATATTTCTTCAATAAATGTGTTGACAGGAATTTATACTTCAGTGTTTGCACTTTGCAATGGGGTTTTCAGAAATGTGTTAGTTATATTGTTAAAATATATATTTGAAGAAGTATTTTGAAGAGTGGAGCAATCATGTATGATTCTAGAAAGAAGAGAATGATGGCTAAAATTGCCTAACATCCTAGGAATGTTGCTGTTTTCGCTTGTAAAATAACGAAGGTTAATTCATTTATTACCATCTCTTATTACTCATGTATGTGAAGGATTGTGCCATCTGTATCTTCTGCTGCCTCATAAGAACTCTCTGAGGTGGGAGACTGCTTTCTTCACCTGAAGAAAAAAGTAAATAATTGGCTACATTTAAAATTTCCTTATTTTAAGAGTTGAGAACCTAGATTATTCAGGCATGAAATGAAGGAGTCTGACAGTAATTCCAAAACAAAATCAGTCTGGATTATATCTCTTCTATTATTATTATTATGAATCTAAAGCAGTGGTGGGATTCAATTTTTTTTACTACCAGTTCTGTGGGTGTGGCTTGGTGTACATGGCAGGGGAAGGATACTGTAAAATCTCCAGTAAGAGGTAGCATTTGCCGGTTTTCCAAACTATTCAAAATGCCTGCTTAACCTGGTGAATACCACCTCTGATCTAAAGGGAGCCTATATGCATCTTGAATAAAGAATCTTATCTCTGAAATGTACAATGCATTTAAAACATCTTACATTTCAAATGCCTAAGGGGATAGTCAAATAAATCAAATTTAGTTGTAAGAAGGTAAGGTAATAGTAAGTGTAGTCCTGCCACACAGATGGCAGCAAGAACAGGATCAGATAAAAGGAATAGTGCATGAGATTAATTTTGGTATTTGCTTTCTGCAATATTTGGAATAGCATTTCTAAGATCCAACTTGATTTTAACTGACTCTTATATAATCTATTTGAATTAATTTTTGCTACATATTTTTTGCATTTCCAAAGTACCTTTTTTCATTATGTTACTTTGACATTCCTAACAAGCCTTAAGTCATACTGGGCTTTAGCCTTTTTGATGCCATCCTTGAAGTTGTTTCCTGATATTCTGTCTTCTTTTTCAAAAATTTAAAGTTGTCCTTTTGGTTAGAATGTTCTTGATGTAGCAATTGTAATCTCATCTCACCATCTCCCCTTTGTTTTCGTGTCTGTTTGGGCCGTAATTATTGAACTTTTCAGGATTTCAATCCTTACTATCCCTTTAGCTTGTTGAGGTCATCTTTCTTGAAATCTAGAACAGTAAACTGGCTACCTTCAGTTCTTATCTTTGGGCTAGTGAAATTTACTATGGTAAAAACATTAAATCCAATTTAGCTGATCTTCTGTTTCCCTTCTTCATCTTTTGAAGGCACATCCAGAATTTGTTGAATTTCTTGCCTGCAGTAGTTTGATTTCCAGTTGATTTCAGGATACTTGAAATCCTCCATTAACATAGTGGTGCTTTCCCCTAGGTATCTTACTCATGTGGTCTGCAAATATTTCATCTATATTGTCTGCTTAGTTAGATCACTGGCAGTATACTTTCACAATAAAGTCAATTTGCCTTTTCCCTTTAATATTCATCCACACACTTTTAGTAGGGTTTTCATCCATCACCTAATGAAATCATTCTTTATATGGTTGAATTTGGGTTTTTAAAAAAACAAATTATATCATTCCAATTCATGAGACTCATGCCACTATATTTTTGTAATTCTTACAATATTACATTCACTCTGTTGCAATATGACTTCAAGAAGCCAGTCCTTCATTTGTAATATCATATTGATTTCTATGTTCAATCTATGATCTATGATAACTATTTTATATAAACTATCGGAACAGGTGAAACATTGGTTGAATGTGGTTTTTGGGATATTTGATGTTAGTGGAAATAATTGATTCTGATGTTCAAATTGTTGACACCAGTTTGAGATGTTCTTCTGGGTATTTGCAGATACCCATTTTGGAATTTGGATATGTATAGTACCTGCCTGGATGAAAACAAAAATGCAGTAAAAAAGCTGGAACACACTTCGTCACTAGTCCAACACATGAAAGCCACAGGTCATAGCATCGACTTCAATGGCACCAAAATCCTAGCCACTATAGAAAACCCCAGCTACAGAATTATCAGAGAAGCCATAGAGATTGAAAAGACCTGAAAGTATGAATAGAAGAGATGACTCCACCAGATTGTCAATTATCTGGAAGCCTGCACTCACGAACAAAAAAATCTCCACACCATAAGCCAAGCAAACACCTGGGCACAAACAGACCCCCCCCGATACCTCCAGCTCAAACACACCCCAACCAGGCACCCAGATGAAACCTAGCTTCCTAATAAATGATTGCCATTCATTTACCCAAAGCCAAAAGCCTCCAATACAGAAAACACAATGTTTCCAGCCAATCAAGACAAAAAAGTGCTACAAAACAGATAGAAACACCAATCAAGCAGAACACAGCAAACCCCAAGACCAACACTCCCAACCAATCAGGATGAAGAAAAAACCATTTTAACACAGCAGTAGGCTAGCACTAAATTTAAAACAGAAACAGCTGTGAAAGCCTAACTCACAGATGAACACAATACACAAGCCTGATGATGGCAGATGAGATTCTGCTGAAATGTTGCTACAACTTTAAAAGCACAACTATAATGATGTGGGAAAATACCCGAACAAAGCTGAATACCATATCTGTATGTATGTACGTGTATATATATATATATATATATATATATATATATGTAAGGTTTTTAACATATATATATATATATACACTCATTAACAATACTTTTTTTATATAGTTAAGCCATTAGTTTATATTTCTGAGTACAGTTTAAGCTATACATTGATTCTTGTGTGTGCATCGGATAGTTTAGGGAAAGCAGGTATTGGTGCTTGAAAATTGAGAGACCAGCCCCAATTATTGTCATTAGTTTATAATATCATCTTCTAGCATTTTATCTTCACTTATACTCATGTGAGATAGGAACATGGTTCTATCCTTCTTTGCCCAGCAGGAGAATCCAATATCATTCTCAGATAGACCTTACTTTTTCTTTTCTGATGAAATGAAAGGAGAAACGCATGGAATTTTTTTGTAATTATGGGTGTGAATGGATTTGACAATGCTGGCTCCCTCAGCTAAGCAGCAAAGATGAGTACTGTCCCCTAAAGTTGGAAATGATTAGACAGGGGAAACCTTTACTTTGTAGTATGTTTCAAAAAAGAAAAGAAAGAAAGAATCAAAAGAAGTGTACTCTACATAAATGACCTCTGTGATCATATCAAGAGCAACTGTGTTCTCTTCACTGATGGTATAAAGCTATTCAACACCACAGAAAATACCGCTACCCTTCAAAAAGACCTTGACTACATATCAGAATGGTCAAACAAATGGCAACTTCAGATCTCAATAAATAAATGCTCTGTCCTACATATTGGCAAAAAAAATCAGAAAATAAAATACAGGCTGAATAGTCAAGACCTTGTTGATGACCCAAACTCTGTAAAGGATCTTGGAGTACTCATCTCCAATGATCTAAGTGCTAGAGCCCACTGTAACTACATAGCCAAAAAGGCATTAAGTGTTGTTAACCTAATCTTACGTAGCTTTTTCTCTGGTAATATTACACTAATAACTAGAGTATACAAAACATTTGCTCGACTAATACTCAAATACAGCTCATCAGTCTGGAACCCACATTACGTATCTGATATTAACACAGTTGAGAAAGTCCAGAAATATTTTACAAGAAGAGTTCTTCACTCCTCTACTTGTTGCAGAATACCTTATGCCACCAGACTCGAAATTCTAGACCTTGAAAACCTAGAACTATGCCACCTTCGGTCCGATCTAACTATAGTATATAAAATCATACATTGCAATGTCCTACTTGTCAATGATATTTCAGCTTCAACCATAACAACACAAGAGCAAACAATAGATACAAACTCAAGGTTAATCACACCAAACTTGATTGCAGGAAATACAACTTCAGCAACAGAGTGGTCAATGTCTGGAATACTCTACCTGACTCTGTGGTTTCTTCCCCAAACCCCAAAAACTTTAACCTTAGACTGTCTACTGTTGACTTCACCCCTTTCCTAAGAGGTCTGTAGGGGGCGTGGATAAGCGCACCAACGTGCCTACCATCCCTGTCCTATTGTTTCTTTTATATTTTATTTTTCTTATATGTATCCATGTATTCATAACTATGTTTTACTTATACCTATTATCTTGTAAGCAATTGACAAATAAATAAATAAGCACAATACCTCTCTGGCCCTCATAAAAGCTTCCCCACCAGCCTGAAAAACAAGGCAAGTGGTTGAAATAGTTGATTTATCAAGTTAGTGAATCTGCTAAACTAGCCACTAGTGGTTGTCTTCTTTCAGTCTCACTTAAAGTGTTTGAAAATATGGCCATCATTAAAGAAAGCTGCTGTGCTTATGTTTATGCAAGATCTGACATAATTCTGAATAAATTTTCAAAGATACACAGCTTTTATTACATGTGTAATCCCCGGATTGCTGTATCATTCACCGTAAGACAAAAATAGCTACCTATCTCTTATTCTCATTGAACATATACAAAATAATGGAATCTCGTGGTGGGTACAACATACAGTATGTATTTGCCTGCAGTAGGTATGATTCTATAAATATATCACATATAAGCATAAATGTATCTACTTTTAAATCTGTAAGCTGCCAGCTGGTTTTTAGATGGGCATGTCTAATTCATATGAGCTGCGATGGTGCAGTGGTTAGAATGCAGCTGCCTGCTGTCTGCCTGCAAGTTCAAATCTCACCAGGCTCAAGGTTGACTCAGCCTTCATCCTTCCAAGGTGGGAAAATGAGGACCCAGATTGTTGGGGGGATATGCTGTCTCTGTAAACTGCTTAGAGAGAGCTGTAAAAAGCATTGTGGAGTAGTATACAAGTCTAAATGCTATTGCTATATGCCAGGCTTTGGTTGTATGCATTTGGTTTAGTCAGATGAGACTACTTTTTTTTGAGGTCTTCCTTTATGTTTTCTCCACGAAAAACAAACAAACACCTGTCACTATCTAAAATGAATTATAAGAGGATTCCACAAAGAATTAAACAGGAAGAATCTTCCAGATGAGGCTATTCCATTTTTAAAGCAACCTTAAATTCTCCCCAGAAAAATAAGTGGAGGTAAAATGAGAATAATGCTTTTCTTAATGCTTCAGTATAAATCTGCAGTGCAGATTTTAGAAAATTTTTCATCCTGTCAAAACGGTTTCAGTTTTAATACCTTATTTTCAGGCTGTGTGAGAATTTCTTTTTAATTCCTTTTAAAGGTGCTTTTGGGTATAGATTCCTGATGGATATGGTGAAGATGCTATGTTGATGTTTATATTTTCTATTATACCTTATTGCATCACTTTGAAGTCTTCCCAGATCCACATTTTCCTCTCTGAACAAGCGACATAGAAGAAATGGTTTTATGAACCTTCCCTTGGGAATTAATTAGCGTGTGTGAAGCCAGAGCTGAAAAGGTGATTGTGCAGTGAAAATCTGTTCACACCTTATAATTAAATAAGTGTACAAGTACCACCCTTCACCTATGAGAATTTTGTCAAACTTTTCCTTTGAAATAAATTTTGAAAGCAAAGTCTAACATTGAGAATTAGTAGGGGAAAAAATGAAAGAAAAGATTTCCTGGACAGTACTACTTGGGTCAGAGATAGTACCATTAAAGACGCTATTCCTGAGAAAGCAAGGAATAACTGAGTCAACTGATGAATAATTCCTGATGTGAAATACATGTAAGTGTAATGATTTTAGTTGCAAATTTTCTTCACAATATCTCACAGGAAACATGTGTTCTCACACTGGGGAGAAACAAACAGCCAGTCTGTAGCTCACTCTCTGGTTCAGTTTTCTTAGAATGACTTGTGCCAGATGAGTCAAAACGATCTTTGCTTTGGGGTTTTGTTTTCTTTTCTTGCTTTTTTAATGTTTGCATGATTATTGATGGCAGTGGGAAAGAGTTCCTCTAGGCTAAGGCAGCAGATGCAGAGAATTTCTCACTGCCATCATGAAAATGGATATCTTCTGTTCAGTGTATGGAACCTATCACCCCACCTCCTTACAACATGACTTGCCAGCTCCTTGCAGGCATTTTGTTTCCTGTTGCAACTTATGATCTGGTTCCCTTGAGGCATTTCTAACTGTGTCATCCATATTTTCTTTCTATTGAGTTTTCTCTTGTTCCCTCTTCTTATTTTGCATGTACAAAAGAAGCACTTCGAAACCTTACAGGGACATTCTTTGCCTTCAGAGAAAGTCCTTGGGAATTTCAGAAAGGAAAAAAAAAACTCAGAACCATATCAAAACATTAATAGACCTTCTGAATATATTTACAGACTTAAATTGCTATATTTTATACTTTAGTTCCTGTGCTAAAGTCTCTTGTTCCTTTCCCTTTCTTTCTTTCTTTCTTTCTTTCTTTCTTTCTTTCTTTCTTTCTTTCTTTCTTTCTTTCTTTCTTTCTTTCTTTCTTTCTTTCTTTCTTTCTTTCTTTCTTTTCTTCTTCCTTCCTTCCTTCCTTCCTTCCTTCCTTCCTTCCTTCCTTCCTTCCTTCCTTCCTTCCTTCCTTCCCTCCTTTCTTTTTTCTTCTGTAAGAATACATTTCAGAAAGCTGGTACACTATGAATTGAGGCTATAACTAATTTATTATTTACTAAGAAATATTAATAAATATAATAATTCTTTAAAAAAGAAACTGAACATGTTGGCCACTATTAATATAAAAGAAATCAGTCAATATAAAATTGATTTAAAGAACACTTCTGCTGAGCATGTGAGATGAACCTTTTCATTGGTATCTTCCCACTGCTTATTAGGATAAAGTTTACTCATGAAATTTCTGAATCAGGAACCAATTGGACCCCTGGCTCCTTAATGTTTAACAATCTCATTATCATAACCTTGAACATCTATCAGAATACATAAGGTAATGGTTAAGAGCAAATCACACAAGGAAGCATATACAATATTACTTGACTTCTGGATTTCCCCCCCTCCTCTGCCATAAGCAAAAGCCAGACAGAAAGTGCATTTTAAGAACAAGGCATTACAATTACAAAAATGCAAAACCTGATCTATGGCAGCTCCAGGCAGAAACACTCTTTGAAGATTTTTTACCATAATAAATAAAAAGCCCACCTGTCATTACATCACACATTATTTTTGTCAGTGGCTACAGTAGGAATTTCTCCCCGGTATTAATTTAGTCATGACTTAAGCTTGAAAAAATGGCTACATATATTCCTTTCTTTCTGTTATAGTCAGCTATTACCTTTGTTGGGCAATTGCAAACGTTTCCAAGTGATGGAGAGAAGATAAAGAAATGGCACAGACAAAAACCGCATAACTATGAGACATCGTCCAAGGCCTTTGTGTGGAAATATAGTAACCTTTCCATTTCTCCAGACATCTTTCTATGTTATTAACAGTGGCTTTGTATGTAGAAAGAAAGAACAAATCCAGTCCCTGTATTTAAAGATCTGTAGTTGTTGAATTGCTGTGCAACTGCTGTACTGTATTAAAGGCCAAGAGCCTCTCTAAAGAAATAAAATCTTGTCAATCCAGGCGAAGCACTGATAGATGGAAAATGTAGGCAAAACACACAAATAACAAGTAACAGGAAGTACTTCCTCCCAGCAAAATATCACTAAGTCAAGATGTTGGTTGCAATTGTGTGATAGAATGGTAGTCATATTGACATATGCTGCCATGTTGCCTTTTTAAAATTCTTCTCGACACTGCTGGATGTCACATTAATATGGTATATTAGGACCCAAAGTTTCTTGAGCTTCAACTTCTACATTGGAAGGGAAAGACCCAGAAAACTGTGGTAGTGTACTCAGAAAAAGAGGCATCAGAAAGTCAAAGGAAAAAATAAATTTTTTGAAGAGTTATATGGATATAGTAAAAGCAGGGATGGAAAGATGTGGAGAAATGAAGTGAATTGTGTTGGTGTAAAACAATTTAATTTAGTTCTTAAATTTTTTTATATCATAACCTTCATTTCTTTGGTTTTCTATTTCTACTTGTCCTTTGATACTCTTGCTACTATTGTTTACCTCAAAAGGTAAAAATGTGATGGGTGTATGCATGTATGCACCCATGGGTTCCTATCAAACTTTCTGTCTTATTTTGCTTAGATGATTGCAGCTTGCTTTCTTTTGTTCTATTGGCATCACCTTCAATAATTTATTTTTATGTCCTAACTTAATCCATCACTGCTGTGGAAGTGAAACTGTAACATTGAAAGATTGAACTGTGGTGATGCTTCAGACCATGTAGCTTTTCAGAAAACAAAGCAATTTCCAGTTTAATTTGTCAATTTGGCTGGATTAAAACCTCACATAGGTACAAACCAAAGTGATATGTGAGGTTCTAATCTGAAGTTTTTGTGACATGGACTAACGTCATAATTGGAAAATCTTATATGATTACATATGGGTTATCAATAATCTAAGTTTATATTAAAAGCTCTTGTTGTGGTAATTGGATGATACTGGTAAAGTCTGAGAAATATCAATATTTATTGAATTGTGCCTGTCAGTAAGCTAGACACAATCATTGTATCTTCTTGTTAACATGAAAAATGGTTTGAAAGCTTATGTCTTGTCACAGGCCAAGCACACAGATACTTGTGGTTTTGTTTTCTTTATTAAATGAGAACACACATATTTACAGTGTAGACACATGTTTCCCTGACCCCTCCCCAAGTATAGCTTACAACAGTTTCAAATCAAAGCAATTTGTAGAAGAATAGTCAGGCAAAGTCCAAGACTCAGAGCTGTATTAGATTTGTCAGCCAGTCCAGGTTCAAAGTCAGGGTTGTGAGGTTCATAAATCAAGGTACATGAGGACGAGTTAATGGGTGGCTATTGTCAATAGAAAGCTTGTGCTCCCTGCTCCATTTTAATAGAAACAGTTCTGGTGTCAACCCTGAAGCTGACCTGACCAAAGCCATTTTGACCACTTCAATGTTACCACACTGGAGCTGAGGGATAGGAAGTGGGGATTTGAGGTAGAGGGGATTCTGTAGCCAAAACAAAATGTTTTCTCTTGGGAACCATGGACATTCTCACACTTGGTTGGAGGAAAGTGGAGTGATGCTTCCTGGTTGCCAGACCGCACCGGACCGCATTGGACCATGTGACTGA
This sequence comes from Bungarus multicinctus, assembly GCA_023653725.1. Lineage (NCBI taxonomy): Eukaryota > Metazoa > Chordata > Lepidosauria > Squamata > Elapidae > Bungarus > Bungarus multicinctus. Next base: position 229,473,682 of record CM042834.1, on the reverse strand, counting down.
TTGTTTTGAGAAAGTAGAAAAAGTGTTAATTAGGTGAAAACTGTGGGAGTCTTCAGAGACGGTTTTCACCAGATCTATGCCAATATCATATTTCCAATAATGCTATTCTTTGAGGATTCTGTTGGCCTTGGAGTTTTGCTTGATATGGATTTATTACTTGGAACCCTAACATTTGGTGTACCTTATTTAGTGGGGTGAAACCCTTCCATGCAAGCAGATGTGCAGAGTGCCTTTGCTCTACTCTCTGTCAAGTCTGCTGAGCTCTTGAATTGAGAGGGGTAATAATTCCCTTGTTTTCAGAGAGCTATGGCAGCTGTGTTTGCTTGGAACTGGTTTGACCCACCTTTTCTGTTTGCTCAGATGGCAGTCAGTCTGGTGGCTGCAGAGCTGGCTGCTCATTGTCTTTTCAGCCATTCTGGAACTAACTACTAATGATCAATCCTGTCCTCTGACTCAAATCTGAGTCCACTATGATAGCTAGAACAAACTATTTGTTTTAGAGGTGGAGCTCTCACCTCACAATCAAGAGGCTGTGAATTCGATCCTAAGTAAAGGCTAATATTTGGAATAGACTCTCCTGCTTGGCAGGAGGTTGGGTTATGTCAGTATATTCATGAACTGGAATAGAGCTTGGTAACAAGGTCAGCCAACGAATAGGCATAGCAATTAAGTCAGCCAATGAGGACTGTTTTGGAAACTGAAACTAGAAGTAGCCTAGGCTGGAAACTGAAAAAAAAGTAGCCTAGACATGGCTCTATATTAAGCTCCGCAACTCTGCAGCTAAGTTGAGCTCTGAGTCTGTCTATTGAAGATGAAACTAACTTACTTGCTTGCTGGATTTCTGCTCTGAACATGCAACATGTTTCTGTTTGAGTTTTCTCCATGTTGGAGAAATCTACAACTGGTTTGTAAAATCTACTTATGTTTATAAAGATGTTAAATGAAGCATCAGCCGCTGCAAAACTCTCAATAGGCTAGATGACCTCCAAGGTCCGTTCCAACTGTTATTCTATGTTCTATGTTCTCTCTCAATCAGCTTAAGTATGTAGTCCCAGTTATTTTAGATTATATATCTTTTTAAAAAAACTAATAGTGTAAAAAGGTATATTAGTTGGAGGTAATGGTATGTGAGGATGATGTTGGGGATGAGGGGAGGAGATGTTGCCCTGGAAACAATCAGAAAAGAGAAGGAGGAGCCTCCAGTGGCTTATTAGCAAGAGGAAGAAACTTAAGAAAGATTGGCTCTGTACCTTTAAACTTGCAAGATTGATTGAGCAATCATTAATTACAGGCTATACTAGTGGATATTCATATGTATCTCCATGATGGAGGGAGGCTAATTAGCTTATGTGGGTGGCAGAGATCAATCAGGCAAATCCTCAGCACATCTTTAAAGTTTGTTAGTGCTGGATCTGTGAACTATTGTATTATCCATACCTGAACAAATGTGAAAATGGTAGAGCAACATATTGTACTAACTAGATCATTGAAATATTGTATTATCCATACCTGAACAAATGTGAAAATGGTAGAGCAACATATTGTACTAACTAGATCATTGATTGATTGATTTAGGTTTAGCATCTTAGTCTTAGTCCATCATGGTGACAGCTTCATTCAATTGGTTAACTGACTAACTAGTGATAGTGAGGAATAAAATAATGAATAAAAATATGGGAAATGAAGGGCCAAATTCAATGGATTTTTTTTGTTCTATGACACTTGAGAAGCTTGTATTTTCATATAATTAGTATTAAGTTTAGTACTAAGATGTCTTATAAATTATCTTGCACAATCAAAATAACTTATGAGCTGCATACAATGAAACAGAAAAGAAAGACATATTCAAAAGTAAGAGTGATAGTAAAGAGAAGAAAACATAATCCCAGCAAAACAGTAAACTTCAGTTCCCTAATTCAGAGTTGCCCAACCTTTCTGGTTTCACAGACTAGTTTTGCGTGTGAGGTCTCTGCTTAATGACCCATAGCAATTCTTTTAATGACTGTAACCAGAGACTGCCAGAATTCCTATTCTTAAGTGGTATGTTTCTTTGATGTCATGCTGTATGACTGAATCATTTAGTATTGGAAATTCGAGTCTCAATTACTATAGTTAAGCAAAGAGTACCTCTACTGGAAAAAATGTCCTGTCCCTGCCCATAATATAATGATGGCACTTAGCTTTTTAGTGACAGAGGGGAGGTCATACTGGGTGAAATCATAATGAATTTAATTATCAAGATACAACATTTCCCCCCCTAAGAGATAGCTAGGCATATGCTCCAAAATTAGAATGTGCTTTCCTTTTCTTCTCAAAATCCACAAGCAATAACCTTTTGTGCCATCTGATGTTCCTGAATTGTTTCTAAGAGCTGATTCATACAGAACGTATTGTGGTCCTACACTGCACTTCACTTTATAAACTTGTGATGACAGATGAATTGGCCGGTAACTAATTATATGCAGGTTCACTGTTTTTCAGAGACTATACAAAGCCATAGAAATGGGCTCTGGGTCATGTGTCTTGAACCACTCTGTATGACTTCTCTGCCTCTCTCTTTCTCTGTCTATTTTATGACCTTCATGTCATCTATACATCAGAGAATTGGCACTTTCTAACTCACAGAGAAAGCTTAGGCTATAACTCTTTCCAGTCTATTTGGAAAACGAGAGCTCTTTAAAAAGAAGCACTTGCTCAAAATATCTGAAGACATTCCAGAAAATATTGTGACTCGTCAATATCCAAGACTTATCGTAAATTTATTTCTCTTCTTTGGAATTTTTTTTAACTTTTAGGATGCACAAATGTAATAATGTCTGAAAAGTACCATCTGGATATCAAAAGTTTAGGAACCTTCCTTCCTTCCTTCCTTCCTTCCTTCCTTCCTTCCTTCCTTCCTTCCTTCCTTCCTTCCTTCCTTCCTTCCTTCCTTCCTTCCTTCCTCCCTCCCTCCCTCCCTCCCTCCCTCCCTCCCTCCCTCCCTCATGCTCTATCATTATTTCTGCATATGGTAGCTTAGTAAGATATATATTTCTCATTCCTATTGAAAGCAAGATGAAACGTGTCTTAAAGGTGTATTTTTATTTCCCTAAAATAGTAAGACACTGGCTTCAGAAGATCAACAAAGAAAGAGAAAAATTTTGCCCTCCTAGCTCAAAGTTATTATAAAAGAAAGTGAAAGAGGGAGGTGTGGTGTTGTTCTGGAATTGGAAGAAGCAAAATCTCACGCTCACAAATCTAATTTTGCTCTGTGATTTTTTTTTTTTGCATGTTTCTTGTAATGTTAGTTAGGAGATTAAAAACTAAACAAAAGACATTATACTGGCAATGGTATTTAAATATAGGAATAAAGACATTAATTTAATAGCCAACAATATTACTTTTACATACAAAATTAAGAACATATTCCTTGCATGAAAACTATGTTTATAGATTTTTGTTTTCTAAGATTTTCTGGGGACAAAAGAAAAACTTGTGTAGCATATTTTGGCACGCAGACTTTGTTAATAACTGTCCTGACATTGACAGACATTCTTTTAACTTTAAATTGGGCATCTAATATTATTTATAAACTGAAGTGAGTGGGATAAAAGCTACGTATATATTTTTCTCTCCTTAGCAATAAGAATTGATAGACCTGACCTGCATTTAATGGACTAAGTAAACTCTTGTTGGCCATAGAATGAACTGGAATTATGCCATCCCAAGGGGTTTCACTTTCATACAGTTTATACTAAAGTACACAACAATGTGAACACATTTTGTATCAATTCCTTAAAAAGATTTAAGGTATGTCATGCAAAATCTCACTGGAATTGAATTTGATTCCAGGTGATTGTATGAAATGGAATATTTTTTTCTGTCCAGTAGGGGTCAGTAGTAGACCAATACTATGAAAATCATTACAATATATTACCATATATTCCCTTCAGGCTTATTTGGTGAAAAAAACACATACTCCTCTCAGGATGATGAATGTAGTTCAATACTATACCCTTTGGAATTTCCAGCATATTTTATGCAGAATAAAATCTAAACATGTAACACACAATGGCTTTACATCATCTACTTACAATGTAAATGCAGGTTCAGAAGCTATAGATTTTATGCATCCAAATAGCTTTCTGGAACCAGAGTACTTTTTGCTATTTCCTTCTTCAGCAGTTTTTTTGTATAGAAATAATGACAGAGTCGATTTTTGCTATGCCTTGCTTTTGTCCTTCTCATCCTTAACTAAATCAGCCTCCCTTGATAATATTTCAGATTTGTGGAGAGACAGATGTCAAATAAAGAACAGGACTTATTTCAACAATTGTCTTTCAGAAATCCACTAAGAAAATACTTGTATCTGTGGTAAAGTGTGACACCTGTTCCTCTGGCACATGTCCTTGAAAGACAATTCAGCGCTATTATAAATTCATTAGGAATCTCATTCGCTTAAGAATGTTTTGATTTTTGGGTTGTCCAAATCATTCCTATTTTGAAATGACAACAACCGGAGGTGTTCACACCATACTTTCACCAGGCCTTCTTACACTGAGGTACATTGTCAATACAGATGAAAATACTTTTGCATCTGAAGTGACAAATCAAAATGACAGTAGAGTAAGATATGGTAAAAATGGAAGCTGGAGACAAAGGAATGGTACATTGTTTTAAAATATGGAGGTCACTGCTTTATGAGGCTGTTTTGACCTCTTAGAATTAATAGTAGTTTAAGGTGCTGTGGGAACCCAACTTACATTTTTACCAAACATTACAGCCCCTTTGGGTGAGTGTATTTATTATTGCATATGTTTGTATCTAAATCACACCCAAGACTTTTTGTTTGGCAAAACAACAGTCTTTCTCACCCCAAAGCCTTTCAAAGATGTTGGACAAAAGTTCCAGTCACATCATGCCCAAACAAATGGGCATTCCCTAAATAGGCTAGACACTGTATGAGCTGAAGAACAACACATATAAAATGTCCCAATAGAGATATAAAAGAAATTTCCCTACATATTGCAAAGAGACAGAGTTGCAAGCTCCAACAAAACAGGGAAAGCTGCACAGTATCTGCTAGCATTTCTCTTTTATTGTTTAGAAATCTTCAGGAAAAAAAATCATTTGGTAGTAAATGAGATGTCTAAAAAAAGAATGCATCCTTTTGAAAGTTAGGTAAAAAAAGTGGTATATGAGCTTACATTGGGAAATTTTACATTAAGAGCACTTCTGATATAGCCATTTAAGTTGAATAAATATTTAATGCTGCTTTATCCTTTTTGCCTTCATCATCAGAGAGCAATTACCTTTTCCCTATCCTGGACAATATCAAGATATATAGACTTCAATTACTAGAATTTTCAGCAATATTTGAGCTAGTTTGGGAATCCTGGGAATTATTCATGTGCTGGAGAGCATTCAGGATGGAGAAGGCTCTGTATCATCCCATTGACATGTGGAAAGGAAGGGAAGGTTGATATAGATAATGAAATTGCCTTGACTGTGCTATTTCATCTAAGGATGATTTGATCATTTATATCTTTCAAGCAAGTGGAAAAGATATTTTTTTAACCATACATCAGCTGCAAGGTGTGATAAAGAAGCTGTCTCTATAGTATTAGTTATCAGTAGTGTCTTGGGTCAGGAGAGGTCTAAAAAGATTGTGGGCACAATCTTTCCTTTGGGCTTGCTTAAAAGATCCTATGTTCTTGTTTCATAAACTCATGTTTCAATAACATTTTGAAGAGTCTCAGCACTTCCTAGAAGATAAAATGACTTGGATCAGTTGCGAGCCCATGGGCAGTCATGGTAACATGTGGATCCAAAGCATTTTTTTTTTTTTAAATTGGGAAAATTTTCTGAATGAATTGGGATGACAACTCCCAGGATCCAAACTGCATGGAAGAAAGTGATAGATTTAAGAAACTGTAATTCAGAAACATTTGACAAACTATTTATTTATTTACCCATTTTACTACAAGATGACTTGGATGGCTTACAACACTAACACGATGGCTTCTTTACCTTTCCTTAAGGCAAATTAAGAGGTTTATAATGTTCAGTTACTTTGCCATTCAGATCTGTTCCCCCAATAAAAATATTCCATACTTACTTTCTCAATCATTGATACGTATTTTAAAAGAAATTGGTTGCTGTTTGGTAATCAAGACAAAAAGGGTTGGAAGTCTGGGAGAGATATTTTGGAGTGGAGACTTTGAAGTCTGGGAGAGTTATTCTTAATGGAGACTTTGAATTTCTCTTCTTTCCAATTCTCTTTTGTAAGAAATGCTAGGTTTACTCAGCTTGCTGGACTACCTCAACATTACAGATCAAGGTCAATAGTCATCCATCTGATCAAAATGTATATGATCATTGCATGAAAAAGTGATTATACCTTACTGGAGATATATTTCCTTAAATTCTCTACTCCCACAGAGTTTGCATTGTAATGTGTTGTATTTTAATGCAGCTTTGTACATACATTCCTTTAATCTCCTGCATGACTTGTTAACCCTTCATTATTTGGTTGTTAACTCTTGTGTAACACGCATCCCTTACCAATAGAGAATAATATTTGTAGCTCAGGGTTGAAATGAGGTATCTCTGGTGATCTCTGACCTTGGTGGTTTTCTTGCAGACTTTTCATTATCCAAACATCATCAATACTAGTAAGGAATACAACCTAGTTCAGAGAATACCAAGGGGCCCTCATTTATCCCTTAATCCTTGACTCCTGCCCACTTTGGCAGACTTCAACATGCCAAGCTTGTTCTTGAGTTTATACATTTGTCTTCTGTAGATCTTTACTATAATACATCTCCCTCCCTCCCTCCCTCCCTCCCTCTCTCTCTCTCTCTCACACACACACACTAAAGGTATTATCACATGGTGTATATGAATATTTTTCAATATTTATTTAAATATTTATTATGAGGTGGCTCATTTAATATTATTTTTATTAAATGTTACAATTAAAAAAAAAGACAAAACTAATACCAACTAAAGCAGTGGTTCCCAAACTTTTTCAGTCCACTGCCCCCTTGGTGCTACAAATTCATCCTCAGTGCCCCCCACCCAGGGTTGGGATTCAAATTTCTGTGGGCGTGGCCTAATTTGAGGGTGTGGCTTGCTGGTCATGTGACTGGGTGGGCGCGGCTTGCTGGTCATGTAACTGGGTGGGCATGGCTTGCTGGTCACGTTACCGGGCAGCTGTGGTTTGGTGGTCATGTGACTGGGTGGGCGTGGCCAGGTAACTGGCAAACCAAATGTAAGTGGTCCTCACTTAACGGCCAGTTGTTTAGCAAGTGTTCTAATTTATGACTGGCCTCTCCAGAGCTGCTTGACCTGTTTTTGGAGTTTTGACAGCCATGCACACACATACACACACACTCCCTTCCAACCCTGCAGGAGCAGGTCATTGGACTAGAATTGGCAAAGCAACTCTGATTAGATTCTAGTAGTGAATAGAATCTAATCAGATATGCTTTGCTGATTCTTGTTGATTTTTATTTGTATTTCTTTATTTTATGTTGCTGAATTGCATTGACATGTGTGTCCCTTCTTGTGCACAACCCAGAAGCTTTTGTGATTCTTTGCAGCAAAAAAGGGGGAGATGGAAGGAAGGGACAGAAAGAAAAAGAAATAAAGAAGAGAGAGGGAGGGAGGAGAAAGATAATGAGATAGCTATTCTAGTCCAATCACCTGCTCCAGCAGGGTTAGAAGGGAGTGTGTGTGTGTGTGTGTGTGTGTGTTCTTCTTGCAATTTACCAGTACATTTTGGTTTTGCCTTCTTCAGAATTGGCACTGTAATATATTGGGAAAAAGTTAATTTTTTAGTGTGGAGATCTGGTCCAATGGATCCTGTTTAAAGCCTCAACAAAATGTGAGAGCTTCCTGATAGTCTTGACCATGTTTCGTCCACAAAACCTTTAATAGAAGCCAAAGATGTTTCAATGTGGAAAAGGGCACTAGTCTAAACTAGGCCTCATTTCACTCTGATGCATCAGGTCTGTCTGTCTGTCTGTCTGTCTGTCTGTCTGTCTGTCTGTCTCTCTCTCCCTCCCTCCCTCCCTCTCTCCCTCCCTCCCTCCCTCTTCCTCCCTCTCTCTCTCCCTCCCTCCCACCCCTCCCTCCCTCCCAGACTGGCTTTGCTCTATTTTCCCTGATGTGCCTATGGGGCCGGCGCTTCGCACATGGATGGATGGGTGGATGGATGGATAGATAGACAGGTAGGTAGATAGATAGATAAAGAGATAGATAGATAGTTAGAGATAGATAGATAGATAGATAGATAGATAGATAGATAGATAAATGGATAGATAGATAAATTTGTGTCCGAGGGTATCCACTGTTTCTCAGACGACCGGGTGTGAGTCCCTTCTCGTGAAGTTTGGTCCCAGGGTACAGGTGGACCTGTTGGTCGCATACCTGGCTCCCTGCTATGTGACATCAGCCCTGCCTGAGCTTCTTGAGGTCATAGCCTGCGTGGCGGTTGGGACCCCCAGGCTTATGGTCATGGGGGATTTCAACCTGCCTTCTGCCGGCGGTGCCTCGGGGACTGCTCAGGAGTTCATGGCTTCCATGACAGCCATGGGCCTGACCCAGTTAATTCGGGACCCTACTCATGTGGGAGATCACACCCTGGATTTGGTTTTTGTCTCTGATCAGTGGCAGAGTGATCTGGGTGTAGGGGATATAGTTATAGAACCCCTGTCATGGACTGATCACTCACTCCTGAAGCTCGACTTCCGTTCCGCACCCCCTGGCCGCAGGGAGGCGGGACCGCTAAAATGGTACCGCCCCAGGCGCCTGATGGACCCAGATAGGTTCCTGACGGAGCTTGGGCCATTTCCCAATGCTTACACACACGACTCGGTTGAGGGCTTGGTCGCCACCTGGGATAGGGTGGCTGCTGGGGCCCTTGACTGGGTCGTGCCCTTGCGGCCTCTGACCTGGTGCCAATCCCAAGTGGCTCCTCGGTTTTCTGAGGAGCTAAGGGAGATGAAGCGCTTGAAAAGATGCCTAGAGAGTAGTTGGAGGGCTAGCCGCTCTGGGTCTGACCGAACACTACTACGATCTTATATTAAGACGTATTTAGTGGCGATAAGGATGGCGAGGAGGTCTTACCTCTCCACCCTTATTGCGTCCACGGAAAACCGCCCAGCCGCCCTGTTTAGGGTGACCCGCTCTCTTTTGGACGTGGGAGCACGGGAGGATCCCTTGCAGGGGCGGGCTCAGGAGTTTTCTAGGTTTCTGCAGGACAAAATCGCTCAGATCTGGGATGAGCTGGACTCCAACTGGGCATCTCCGAGCGGGGGGGCAGGGGTGGATATCGGTGAGGTCAATTGGGTTGAGTTCGATCCTGTTACCTTGGAGGACGTGGACAGGATACTGGGGGGGCTTAATGCCACCACTTGTTTGTTGGACCCGTGCCCCTCCTGGCTGGTTTTGGCCACTCAGGAGGGGACACGAGGCTGGTTCCAGGGTATTATAAACGCTTCCTTGAGAGAGGGGCTGTTACCCGCCGCCTTGAAAGAGGCGGTGATGCGGCCCCTCCTCAAGAAACCGTCCCTGGACCCAGCATTGTTATCAAATTATCGTCCTGTCTCCAACCTTCGCTTTGTTGCGAAGGTTGTTGAGAGTGTGGTGGCACGTCAGCTCCCGCAGTACCTGGATGAAGCAAGTTATCTCGACCCCCTCCAATCAGGTTTCAGGCCCGGGCACAGCACGGAGATGGCGCTGGTCGCCTTAGTGGATGATCTCTGGAGGGCTCGGGACAGGGGTTGTTCCTCTGTCCTGGTCCTGTTGGATCTCTCAGCGGCTTTTGATACTGTCGACCACAGTATCTTATTGCGGCAGTTGGAGGGGTTGGGGGTGGGATGCACCGTGTTGCGGTGGTTCGCCTCCTTCCTCTCCGACCGTTCGCAATTTGTGTTGACAGGGGGGCAGAGGTCGACCCCGAGGCCCCTACTGTGTGGGGTGCCTCAGGGGTCGGTGCTCTCGCCCCTGCTGTTCAACATTTATGTGAAGCCGCTGGGTGAGATCATCTGTGGCTTCGGGGTGGAGTTCCATCGGTACGCTGATGATACTCAGCTGTACATCTCCACCCCGGGCCACCCCAACGAAGCCGTCGAAGTGATGACCCGGTGCCTGGAAGCCGTGCGGAGTTGGATGGGTCATAACAGGCTTCGTCTCAACCCGACCAAAACCGAGTGGCTGTGGTTTCCTGCGCCCAGATACAGCCAGCTTGTTCCTTCGCTGGCCGTGGGGGGAGAGGTTTTGACCCCCGTGGAAGGGGCTTGCAATCTGGGTGTCCTCCTGGATGTACGGCTGTCCTTGGAAGAACATATTGCAGCCGTTGCCGGGGGGGCTTTCTATCAGATTTCTATCACAAGTTGTGGCCCTTTCTGGATCTGGGCGCACTTCGCACAGTCACTTCCGCCCTCGTTATCTCCCGCTTGGACTATTGCAATGCTCTCTACATGGGGCTCCCCTTGAAGAGTCTCCGAAGGTTGCAGCTGGTCCAGAATGCAGCCGCGCGGGTGATCGTGGATGCCCCTCGGAGCTCCCACGTAACACCGCTTCTCCGCAGGCTGCATTGGCTTCCTGTGGCCTTCCGGATTCGATTCAAGGTGGTACTGATGGTATTTAAAGTGCTCCATGGCTCGGGACCTGGGTACTTACGGGACCACCTGCTGCCACCAACAACCTCCCGCCGCCCAGTACGCTCTCACAGGGTTGCCCTGCTTGGGGTGCTGCCGCCTGATTGCTGTCGGTTGGCGGCCCCGAGGGTGCGGGCTTTCTCTGTGGGAGCCCCCTCCCTGTGGAATGATCTCCCCCCGGAGATACGGGCCATGACGGATATCCTGACCTTCCGACACGCAGTTAAAACCCTATTTTTCAAACAGGCCGGCCTGGCCCAGTAATGGGTTTTTGGGTTTTAGATCTAAATTGGGTTTTAATTGCTAAATTTTATATTTTTAATTTTTAATTAATCCCTGATTTTAAATCTCTAAATTTCTTAATTGGATGGGATACAGCTGGACTTGTTTATTTAATATATTTTTAAATTGTATTTAAATAATATTTATTCTAGATGTATGTTATGTGTTTTTAGTAGGCTGTACACCGCCCCGAGTCCCTTTTTGGGAGAGGGAGCGGTATAGAAGTTTGAATAATAAATAAATAAATAAATAAATAAATAAATAAATAATAAATAGGTAGGTAGGTAGGCAGGCAGGCAAGCAGGCAGGAAGACAGAGAGACTTTTTGGATGGATGGATGGATAAGTAGGCAGGTAGACAGAAAGACAGGCAGGTAGGTAGGTAGGCAGGAAGGCAGGCAGACAGACAGATCTTTTGGATGGATGGATGGACGAACGGACAGACAGAATGCGACAACGGTGGCACTTTGGGAAAGTGGTGGTGGCAGCTTTTCCCAACGGGCTGACGCATTCGAGGTACCAGCTCCGGGGTGGTACAACAGTCAATGGGCCTGAAGGGCCGGCACCTCAAACGCCCCCCTGCCACCTCTTCGCACCCCTCTACTGGCCACATTGGGCATGCTAAGAGGTGGCAGGGGGGCGTTTGAGGCGCCGGCTCTGCAGGCTCACCCATTGACTGTTGCACCGCTTTGGAGCTGACGCCTTAAGTGCCCCCTCCCACCTCTTAGCACCCCTCTGCCAGGCCCTCAGGGATGCTAAGAGGTGACAGGGGAGTGGCATGTTGAATGCGGCCACTGGCAGCACGTAACATGCCACTGCTGCTGCTTTTGAGACCCCGGTTCTGGAGTAGTGCAACAGCTGGCGCCTTGAATGTCCCCTGCCGCTTCTTAGCACCCTTCTGCCAGTCCCTTTGGGGACGCTAAAAGGCGGCAGGGGGGCATTCAAGGCACTGGCTCTAGAGCGGTGCAACAGTCAATGGGTGAGCCTTCAGGACCGGCGCCTCGAATGCCCCCCTGCCACCTTTTAGCATCCCTAAAGGGGCTGGCAGAGGGGCACTAAGAGGCAGCAGGGGGGCGTTCGAGGCACCGGCTTCAGATCTGTGCAATACTACCCAGGGGGTAGTATTGCCCACTTTGGGAATCACTGAACTAAAGGAATAAAATGAAAAATATAGAATAATAAAAATAGAAAAGAAATAAAAAAAGAAAAAACAAAGTAATGAAAAAGAAAAGAAATACAGTAGGTTAAGAAATGGCTTCCCCCTTCATTACAACAAATATTAACTATTTTAATAACTTGTCACTATTTCTAAAAATACAAGAAATGATCTCTTCTTCCCACACTTCATTTCTTATGAGGTGGCTTTGCATTTTGACCCTCACATTTTTAAACAAAGACTTATGTTAAACCTTTTCTTACTGCACAGCTTCTTTCCTGTTTAACATCTGGGTAGATTTATACATATTATTTTTCTACATACTTGCACACTTATACCACCATCTATAGATGGGCTGCTTATTTAATTCTTCTTCCAGGTTTTGGCCTTCTAATGATTTTGTCTAACATGATAGACATCAAGTCAGAAAAGAAAGGAATGCAAGCTGTTTCTATAGATAAAGAATTGGACTTTGAGGCGAAGCAATTGCTGGCATTTCTTATTACCTGTTCCATGGCTTTGAGATGAGGGCAACAAAGAGGAAAAATACGGCACTTGAAATGTTTTCCTTCCAGAATCATATTTACAAGAGAATCATCTTCCATGCAATACATAAATATTGCCCATAAATGGTAATGAGGCAGCATCTTCCGCTTCATCTGAGAATAGCAGGTTTGCTCAGAATTTGTAGTGGATTATTTACAATCACAATTTGCCTTCTAATACTTTGCCTCACTTCATTCTTATTCTGCCTGGTTTGTAATCTCTATGTCTATACATATGGATCTCCACCTTCCATCAAGGATTTGGTCAACTTTCATATAATGTGTTTTAATAAGCTAGAGAACATGTAGACTAGGTTACCACTTTTAGTAAGTTCATGCCCCAAATAGTATTCCTGTACTAGCAAGGAAAGTATAAATCAGTTTCAATATATTTTCCTAGTGCATACCCAAAATCTGGATACCCAAAATCCAGATTTATCCCCATAATTTATATGCTATTATATGCAAAGTAGGATATGTAACTTTGCAAACCACATATTCTCTGTTTGAGAAAGAAACTCTGTATATACTGTAAAATATAAAGAATATAAAACTTTCTACATTATAACACAAACCAACTTCTTATCTGGCTTCTCTGCAATTCAACTTAACATATTAAGAGTTGGAAGGCACTTGTAGGTCATCTAGTCCAACCCCCCATCCAAGCAAAAGACCCTACAGATGGCAGTACAGTCTCTTCTTGAAAGCTTCCAGTGATGAAGCTCCTACAACTTCTGAAGACAAGTTGTTTCATTGTTGATTGCTCTTACTGTCAGAAAATTTCTCCTTATTTCCAAGTTGAATCTCTCCTTGTTCAGTTTTCATCCATTATTCCTTGTCTGGCCTTTAGGTGCTTTGGAAAATAGCTTGACCCTCCTCCTCTCTGTGGCAGCCCCTCAAATATTGGAACACTGCTTTCATGTCTCCCTTGGTCCTTCTCTTCATTAGACATAGGCCATTTTCTCTTTGTTCCAACTTAGTGGAATGGCTCAAAAAACTAGCCCTATCATACTATAGAAATTAAGCCTTCCTACTCATGGATATTTTCTAAATAAAATCCTCACATTTTCAGTGCAATCATTAGAATGTATTTTACATGTTCTGAAAAACATGCATTTGAGCAAACACCAGGATGATACAGTGGAAATGATTTCAAAAGACAGATTAAATCATGTAACACATGATTTGCAATGTAGTAGGTCCAGTTTACATTTTTAGCAGAACCAATTAAAAGAAACAAGAATCAAAGGGTGAATTTTTTTGTTGATTCTGGACTGATGCTACTAATCATGTAGGAAGCCATATATGGTAAAGGTATAAACCTGTCAATTTCCTGGTAATTAGCTTAGGGAAAGTAGCAGTGAAAAAAGCATTAGCAAAACCTTTGCAAACGAGTTGAATTTTTTTAGTGGTCTAGGTAGAGGTAGAGGACTTAGCATAGTGATAGCTAACCTTTTTCACACGAAGTGCCCAAAGAGCGGACAAACTCCCAAAATGCAATGTGTGCACATGTATACGCCCCGCCCCTGCGGATTCACATGCATCCCCACACATGCACCCTTCCCCCATGCATCACATGCATTCCCCACATGTGCCCTACCCTCATGCATGCATGATAGAGACTTGAATAGAAATTAAGCCTTGCCACTCATCGATATTTTCTAAATAAAATGCTCACATTTTCAATGCAATCATTAGAATGTACTTTACATGTTCTGAAAAATATGCATTTGAGCAAACACCAGGATGATACAGTGGAAAGGATTTCAAGAGACAGATTAGCCAGCAGTTTGGCCAACAGGAAGTGTGCACACATGTGTGGTGAAGCTGAGCTGGGCTGATGGCTCACGTGCCCGCAGAAAGCCCTCTGTGTGCCACCTCCAGCATGTGAACCATAGGTTCGCCATCATGGACTTAGCACCTGTACAAAGCAGTGGGGTATCTCAGCCACAAGGAATATTGTCTGGTGTTCTTTGGGTGAATATGTTACCGAGATCATTCTTTTTTGATGCTTGTAGAAGGGTTCTGAGATAGAAACTGGCATGCCTCAAGCATGACTTCAGAAAAGTCTTTGTCCTGTGAAGGCATGAGAGTGATCTGACCTGTGAGGACTATTCTTCCTATTGACATTACCACTCTGTGGTAATCCCTATCTTTGGATTGTAAGTTACACACTTAGATGCATGACTCCCTGCAGAAAAGTACTGATAGCAGTGTGTTACTTAATAAGAAAAAGGAAAAGTCTTCTGTAATGCAAGTTGACCAGACCAATCTGATCTAGGCTAGTAAAAAGGGCCAATGACAATAGAATAGCAGGAAAGAAAGACATCTATTTAATCCCTTCCTTTCTTCCCTCGTTCTAGTACTCCTTTGCGTAGCTACTTTTGAAAACAGCTTGTTTGGATTGGGAGGAGGCAGGAAGCAGCAATGGCTATGCTGAACTGCATATGATCAATGCTGATAATTACAAGAGCAGGAGATTTATATAGGTATTATTTCTTGTTTATAGCTTTATTAACACTCTGAGGATGGACATTTTTATTTGCATACAGATGGGTAACAAGTGCTGAGTTATTAGAAACTTACTGACATTTACACACTAGCAGATCTGGGATTCAGAACTCTGTTCCCTCTGGTCCATATTTAATTAAAATAATAAATTGACAGCCATTAAAGTTACCCATTTCAAAGAAAACAAGAATGACAATCTGCATCAACCAGTTTTTCAATTTTGAGAAAGACACACCTGCCATTGGATTTCACATAGCTTATGAACTATCAGTTTTTCTTTTCAAGCATATTTCTTCTATATAATCAAAGCTTCCTTTTATAATAATGGTTGAACACAGTATGAATCATCCATAGGGAGAGAACTAAAAATTGATATTTTGAAAGATTAACAAAAAAACAGCTTTGCTATCTGTGATCAATAAAAAAGTATTTCAAGTAATTAAAACCTCTGATGTGAACAATTCTTTGCTGGTGCCTATTAGGGGAAATATAAATAAGTAGCCAGACACAAGCAATAAATATAGATAAAACAGGTCTGCTCCTAAGAGAACTTATTATTTACAAGTTTAGCCTGGGTGCTTATGAATTCTCCAGTTCAGATTGTAAATGAGCTCTGAAAAATATTATTATGTGGGATAATGATTATCCATGCTTTGTCTAAAACAAAGATTCATAACATTTTTTTTTTATATCATGGGTAAAAATAGACATGACTTGAAGGCTACAATGCTATATGCAATCACTGAAATAAAATTTAATTTAATTTTATGGGACTTCTCAATAGACCTGAGTGCACAGGATTCAATTGAATGTTTATTGTGTCCACTGGCCATTTTTATCCTTTTGTGTTTTAAATCAATGTCTGGTTTGGAATTAGTGTGGAAAGTTTGGAGTTGATTCAGGTTGCTGCCTTGGGCAGCTGATGTAGGATGTTATGAGAGGCAGCACTTACTGGATCATTTGTCTTAGGGGCAGAATAATTTGGCTTTGTGTACTATGTGTCCTGGGTTTGATCACATATGAACCTTGGCTTAATTAAAAACTAGGAGACTGTGATTTCTAGTCCTCCTCTAGATATGGAAATGAACTGGTTGACTTTGGCTAGTCACTGTTTCTCAGCCAAACCATCTCACAAGGGTCTTGGTATGAGAAAGTAAGAGGTTAGGGCATTATGTATACTACCCTGAGTAGTGAAAAATAAAGGTTGTATATAAATCTAATAAATAGTGAAGGTTGATTTTGAAATATTAATAATTTTACTACTGATAGATATCATACAGATAGTCCTCAGGATTACAACTGTAATTGAGCTTGGCAATGGTAAGTATGGTTTTACAGTGGTTATCCTCCTTTCTTAGGAGCCAGCTACAGTTTATTTATTTATTTATTTATTTATTTATTTATTTATTTGATTTATATACCGCCCCCTCTCCCATTGGGACTCGGGGCAGTGTACAGCCAAGTAAAAATACACACTTACAAATACAAATTTAAAATAGAATTAAAAGTAGATTAAATTAGTGGCTGAGATACAGTGATAATAAAAACTAAACAAGGTAAAAATTTAAAAAGCTAAAACCTTTAAAACCAATTTAAAAACCCTACCAATAAATCTAGGCTAGACTGGCTTGTTGGAAAAGATGGGTCTTCAGTGCATGCCGGAAGGTTTGTAGGTCAGGGAATTACCAGGGGTAATTCATTCCAGAGGGAGGGTGCTCCCACAGAGAAGGCCCGCACCCTTGGGGCCGCCAGCTGGCATTGTCCAGTTGATGGCATCCTGAGGAGGCCTACCCTGTGGGAGCGCACTGGCTAACGGGAGGCCGATGGTGGCAGCAGGCGGTCCTGTAAGTTGGTCATAGTAGGGAGTAGTTGACTCCAAGTCTACTGCTCTGTAGGGTTCCTCTGGTTTTTAGTTTCTCCCTTTTTCTGTTTAATCTCTTCATGAAACTGGAGATGAGGTGATCCATCAACATCCATCTGTCTGTCTATCTGTCCACCCACCCACCCACCCACCCACCCATCTATCTATCTACAGTATCTGTCTGTCTGTCTGTCTGTCTGTCTGTCTGTCTGTCTGTCTGTCTGTCTGTCTATCTATCTATCTATCTATCTATCTATCTATCTATCTATCTATCTATCTATCTATCTATCTATCTATCTAATCCATTCATCCATCATTCCATCTTCACATTATTTTAGCCTTTGTCAGCTTCTTCTTCCTCTTAGTTTTTCTAAAAGATCACTCTAATCAAAGTCAATATATTCTAGAACTTGGTTTCTTAACAGCTGCATTTTTTTAAAAAAAAGTGTCATTCCATTTTGCTGTTGTAACTGTGTCCATTATGACCACAAATACAATCTGATTAATATTTTTAACAAGATAGGCTTGCCTACCTTTATTATAAACATCATGTTCAGATATAGAGCTGCTGCAGCCATTATATCAAGGATATTTAGCTATTATTTATAATAAATGTCAAGTGGGCTGAGCTGAAGCCAGGAAGAAATATTCTGAGCAGAAAACACATTGACACTCATTCATGCAAATCTGTATCACTAGGACCATTAATCACACATAGGAAAAGTAGTGTATATAATACATTTATAAAACAGTGTTAACTCATTTTGACTCATCACAACAAGAATTATGGATAAACAATCTAACAGCAAACTGTAAAATGTTTGAATTATGTTTGTGACTGAATTGCACAAATTTAGCAGTCCAGTTAAATTTGTCAGTGCATGCAAAATATCTCTCTGTAATCCTTGTGCCAGGATGTACCAAGGTCCATATGCAGAATCCTAACAGTTGCAAGATCCAAAATCTTGGTGGAAATTCAAAACTTTACAGCTAGTTCGATGACCTACAAAGGTCATTTAGTGAGTGTTCGAGATTACAATGTCACTGAAAAAAAAGACTTGCAATCACTTTTCACACTTATGACCATTGCAGCATCCCAATGGGCACGTGATCTACATTTGCTTGACAACTGAATCATATTTATGACCGTTACAGTGTCCCGGTGTCATGTGATTACTTTTTGCAACTTTCTGACAAGCAAAGTCAATGGGGAAGCCAGATTCACTTAATAACCATATTACTAATTTAAGAACTGCAGTAGTTCATTTAACAAATGTGACAAGAAAAGTCATAAAATGGGGCTCACTTACTTACTCACTAACAAATTTCTGCCTTGGCAACATAACTTCTGGAGACAATTGTGGTCGTAAGTTGAGTATTTCCTGTATATAAAACCTAGTTTCAGTTTAATTAAGCAACTAGTATTTCTCTATCATTAAACAAGGCAAGAGTATTAATGACCTCACTCACTAGATTGAAATAATTCAATTATTTGGAATGGTATACTGAATTAAAGGTATGTATAGTGCTGTACAAAATAGCTTAAAAATGGTCAAATATATATATATCACGATGTTTTGGGATTCCGTTCAAAGTGCCTGTTACTATGGGACCTCTTTTTGCTTTCTTTTGCCACAATCATTCTACTTTTATTTGCAGATCTTTTTATTTTGTCGTTTTCTCTAGTTCTTTTTTTTTTCTATTCTGTTCTTTTCAGATAGTGCCACATCCATTATCCAGACTTTTTTTGTCTTTTCTATCAACAGTTATTAAGTCTGGTGTATTATATATAGGTGGTTTCTATTTGAATTCTAAAGACAGTCTCTGTATATGGCCTGGTCCCATTTTTCTGCTTGGGCATGGAAGTTCTTTGAGTTCATCTAATTACTGAAAGTCAGCCTTCTAGAATAAGTTTGACAGAATGAGATACAGTTCTCTTGAAATCAGAGAAAAAAGGCTGTTATAAAACCAATACTATTTGGAAATTTACACAGCTGAATAATTTCAGCTATCTAAGGAAAAGAGCAATCACCATTTTCAGACAGCAAGAGAATCATTTTGCCCTAACTATCAAAAGTAGCATTTAAATTCCAGAATGATTAAAGTTATAATCAAGATGACTTAATGCTACATTCTTTCATTCATGTGAAAGGAAATAAGAACTGAAAAAGCATACCTAATCTGTACGTAATAATTGCAGTTAAAAAGTTTAAAAACTCTTCCTGAGCAGGTATAAAAAGCTTTTCAGTAGAAATGACACAAAAATTATAAGGTAATATCCAGTGATTCATGAAGTTAGCATTTTTTTTTACTATAGAAAGAACTTATGCATAAGATACATTATTTAGAGAAGGGGGAGAAAAAGAAAAGAAAACCTGTTCAGAATCATATAGTTATTTCTTTGGGGCCAAACTGAATTCTCATATTATTTCTGAACTTCCAGATAACTGAACTGTAAAGTCTGCAAAGAATGTTGCATTTGCACTGTTCATAATATCACGTTACGTAGATTGAAATCAGCTAAAAAGGAAACAGAAAAAATAAGTTTCTATGGAGTACTTTTATTTGCCAAAATTTGAGAATATAACCTAATTTGTTCCTGGAGAAACAAGTGCTTTCTTCTAAATTATATATGGATTTATAAGAATTGGCCCCTGCTTTGAGTGTCACTCTTTGATGAAAAATAGATAAATAAATAAACAAATTCCCTTTTATTCTATTCTTAAGTTTTGCTTTGCCTATGCAAACCACAACAGCTACATCATTCACTATCCTGTTGAATCAATAATCCCATGCATGGCCCAATCCTAGAATGAGTTTAAAGTGTTTACTATTTCAATTAAGAAAAAAAGGCAGGACAGAATTTAAAATAAAATAAAATGATTACATGCCCATCTCCTTTAACTCCTGTCACTTTATTTAATTTCAATGGGATGCACAATTTCTTTCAAAGGATATGATAATTTCTAAATGAAATTCCTATTTTGGGGGAAGGGGAGTAATCAATAGCCTTGGTAGGTGCAGGCTGTTAATCATCTAGCACTTAGTGCAAGCTGCCTGCAATTAGTACCGGTTCGAATCCCACCAGGCTCAAGGTTGACTCAGCCTTCCATCCTCTCAGGGTAGGTAAACTGAGGACCCAAGAATTGTTGGGGGCAATAAGCTGACTTTGTAAAATGCCGCTGGGGGGTGGGAGGGGGGGGCAAAAGCCCTACAAATAAGCAGGCATATACAATGGAATGAAGACTATTGCCGAGCACTTAGCATGGTGTTCCATAGACTGTAAGCCGCCCTGAGTCTCCGGAGAAAGGCGGCATATAAATGTTGAAATAAAAATAAATAAAATAAAATCACAATTCATGATCTAAAGTTGGTTTACTTGGAGTAGTTGCAAGTTGGACCTGGTGAGAAGACCTTATGGATGGCCCTGTGATTTATTTATTTATTTAAATTTCTATACCACCCCCCCTCCCAAAAAGGGACTCGGGGCGGTGTACAGCCTACTAAAAATGGAGTATATACAATTAAAAACAAATTAAATGACATAAATCCGGCCGAATCCCTTCAGATATAAAATTCCAAGGTTTAAAATTCCAGGATTAAATTAAAAAGTTAAAATTTAAAAATTTAAAAACCGAATTAAATTAAAACCCCATGAACCGTTTACTGGGCCAGGCCGGCCTGTTGGAAAAATAAGGTCTTTACTGCGCGCCGGAAGATCTGGATGTCGGTAATGGCCCGTATCTCCGGGGGCAGATCATTCCACAGGGAGGGGGCCCCCACAGAGAAAGCCTGCACCCTCGGGGTCGCCAGCTGGCAACGATCAGGTGGCGGCACCCCGAGGAGGGCAACCCTGTGTGAGCGTACTGGGCGGCGGGAGGCTGTTGATGGCAGCAGGCAGTCCCGTAAGTACCCAGGCCCCGAGCCATGGAGCACATTAAATACAGTCAGTACCACCTTGAATCGGATCCGGAAGGCCACAGGAAGCCAGTGCAGCCTGCGGAGAAGTGGTGTTACATGGGAGCTACGAGGGGCTCCCAAGATCACCCGCGCGGCCGCATTCTGAACCAACTGCAGCCTCCGGACACTCTTCAAGGGGAGCCCCATGTAGAGAGCGTTGCAATAGGCCATAAGATCGGGGGCGCCCTTACCTCCGGGGGTAATTCATTCCAGAGAGGGGGTGCTCCCAATGAGAAGGCCCGCGCCCTCGGGGTCGCCAACCGTCCAGCCGGCTGCACCCCGAGGAGACCCACTCTATGGGAGCGTACCGGTCGGTGGGAAGCCGATGGTGGCAGGAGGCGGTCTCGCAAGTAACCTGGTCCCGAGCCATGGAGCGCTTTAAAGATAGTGACCAAGACTTTGAAGCGCACCCGGAGGGCCACTGGGAGCCAATGCAGCACGTGTAGAAGTGGCATAACATGGGAGCCCCTAGGTGCCCCCATTACCACCCTCGCGGCTGCATTCTGCACCAACTGGAGCCTCCGGATGCTCTTCAAAGGCAGCCCCATGTAGAGAGCGTTGGCATAGTCTAGGCGGGAGGTCACCAGGGCGGAAGTGACCATGCGAAGCGCATCCCGATCCAGAAAGGGCCGCAACTGGTAGATTCTACGGACATGTCCAAAAGCCCCCCTGGCGACGGCCGCCACATGATCTTCCAATGACAGCCATACATCCAGGAGGACACCCAGATTGCGGGCCCTCTCTGTGGGGGCAAGAATTTCCCCCCCCACAGCCAGCGATGGAACCAGCCAGCTGTATCGGGGTGCCGGGAAGCACAGCCACTCAGTCTTAGATGGGTTGAGCTGAAGCCTGTTCCGCCCCATCCAACACCGCACGGCCTCCAGGCATCGGGTCATCACTTCGACGGCTTCATCGGGGGGGCCCAGGGTAGAGATGTACAGCTGGGTGTCATCAGCGTACTGATGGAACTCTACCCCAAAGCCACGGATGATCTCACCTAGCGGCTTCATATATATGTTGAACAGGAGGGGCGAGAGCACCGACCCCTGAGGCACCCCACAAACCAGGGGCCTCGGGGCTGACCTCTGCCCCCCTGCCAACACAAATTGCGAGCGGTCAGAGAGGAAGGAGGAGAACCACCGCATAACGATGCCTCCCACCCCCAACCCCCCCAGCCGCTGCAATAGGATACTGTGGTCGACAGTATCAAAAGCCGCCGAAAGATCTAAGAGGTCCAGGACAGAGGAATAACCCCTGTCACGGGCCCTCCAGAGATCATCCACCAATGCGACCAGCGCCGTCTCTGTGCTGTGCCCGGGCCTGAAGCCCGATTGGCGTGGATCCAAATAGACAGCTTCATCCAGGTGCTGGAGAAACTGTTGTGCCACCACACTCTCAACAACCTTCGCCATAAAACGAAGGTTGGAGACAGGACGATAATTAGATAACAAAGTTGGGTCCAGGGACGGTTTCTTGAGGAGGGGTCTCACCACCGCCTCTTTCAAGGCGGCGGGTAGATATCCCTCACTCAAGGAAGCGTTAATAATACCCTGGAACCAACCTTGTGTCACCTCCCGGGTGGCCAACACCAGCCAGGAGGGACACGGATCCAATAAACATGTGGTCGCGTTCAGTCCCCGCAGTAACCTGTCCACGTCCTCGGGGGTCACAGGATCAAACTCATCCCAAATGACTGTTCCAAATTCCGCCCCCGATTCCCCGCCCAGAGCTGCCCATTCGGAGTCCAAGCCATCCCGGATCTGAGTGATTTTATCCACCAGGAACTTTGAAAAATCCTCAGCCTGTCCCTGCAAGGGGTCCTCCCGCGCTCCCCCTTCTAAGAGGGAGCGGGTCACTCTAAACAGGGCAGCCGGGCGGTTTCCTGCGGACGCAATAAGGGTGGAAAAGTAAAGATGCCTTGCCACCCTTATCGCCACTAAATAGGTCTTAATAAAAGACCGTAAAAGTGTTTGGTCAGGTCCGGAGCGAGTAGTCCTCCAAATACTCTCCAGGCGTCTTTTCCGGCGCTTCATCTCCCTCAGCTCCCCGGAAAACCAGGGGGCCGAGCGAGAGCGGCGCCGGGTCAGAGGCCGCAAGGGCACGACCTGGTCCAGGGCCCCAGCCGCCACCCTTTCCCAGGTGGCGACTAGGTCCCCTGGGGTCACCTGGGAAAGGTGACGCCAGGGGACCTAGTCGTGAGTCCGAATGTCGGGATATGGCCCAAGCTCCATCAGGAACCTATCTGGATCCATCAGGCGCCTGGGGCGGTACCAACGTATTTGGTCCACCTCCCTGCGATGGGGAGGAGCGGCCTGGAAGTCTAGCCTAAGGAGCGAATGATCTGACCATGACAAGGGTTCAACAGAAATATCCCCAACACCCAGATCAT
The DNA here is from genome assembly GCA_023653725.1 of Bungarus multicinctus. Lineage (NCBI taxonomy): Eukaryota > Metazoa > Chordata > Lepidosauria > Squamata > Elapidae > Bungarus > Bungarus multicinctus. Next base: position 229,450,333 of record CM042834.1, on the reverse strand, counting down.
CCTGCCACTGTCCAGAGACAAAAACCAGATCCAGAATGTGACCCCCAGTATGCGTGGGTTCCTTAATTAATTGGGTCAGGCCCAAGGCTGTCATGGAAGCCAAGAACTCCTGGGCAGTCCCCGAGGCCCCACCGGCCGAAGGCAGGTTGAGATCCCCCATGACCATCAGCCTGGGGGTCTCAACCGCCAGACCGGTTATGACCTCGAGGAGCTCAGGCAGGGCCGATGTCACATAGCAGGGAGCCAGGTATGTGATCAATAGGCCCATCTGAACCCCAGAACCACACTTAACAAACAGGGACTCACATCCAGTCGTCTGAGGAACAGTGGATTCCCTAGGATCTAGATCCTCCCGAATAATTACCGCAACCCCCCCACCCCTCCCCTTGGCCCTCGGCCGATGAAAAACCTGAAACCTGGCTGGGCACATCTCCACTAGAGGGACACCCCCCTCCTGTCCCAGCCAGGTCTCGGTAATGCCCGCCAGGTCCGCACCCCCCTCCGTGACAAGATGAAGCCCCCGTGAACAAGGGGGGCTTTATTCACTACGGACCTGGCATTGCAAAGCATCAGCCGGAGGCCCGGGGCCCGATCATTCAAACAACTCAGGGAGCGAGACATGACCTGGGGGCTGGAGCGCACCACCACTTGTAGACAGCGGGGGTGAGCTCCCATCACTTGATAAGACCCCCTGTCAACACCATACCTGCCTCTCCCACCGATCGTAAGGATAACCCTTTCATCCCCCTCCCCAGAGGAAACCCCCATCTTCGGAACGACCGTCCCCGATCCCAAGGCCTCCCAGTCGCAGGTATCCCCCGGTCTGGCCTTATCCCCAGGCGGGTTGTCCCACAAACCCAACCCGGGCCCCCTCCCTAACCCAATTAATAAATTCCCTTGCCCTAACCCCATTAAAAATTTCGTCAAAAATTTAAATAATTTAAAAGACCCCTTAAAATCCCTAAAATTAAAATCCCCAACTGTGTCATATCTCCTCTCTGGCACCCAAGAACCATCCTCGAGGTATGACCGGGAAAGGTCTGAGGGCCACACCTGAGAAAGGGGGGCATTCCTCAGGGCCCTCAGTTCAGCTGCCGAATAGATAGACTTCAGTTTTTCATCACCTCTGGGCAGTAAGGCCTCACAAAGCAAGGGCCAGAATAAAATGTCCTGTGGAAGAAAAGAAAAGATCCTCTACCCCAATGACCCTCTCACGGTCACTGGGGAGTCCTGATGGTAATAGGCCCACCATCCTCTCACGATAGTGAGGGACCAGATCACACGGACCTTAGGGTAGAGATAAGGTTCAACTCACTGTCCTCTCACAACAGTGGGGAGGGATGATATACAACGCCATCGTCCTCTCACCACGATGGCGGTCTAAGAACCTCCTCCTCTGGCACCTTTCTCCTGGTCAAGGATAGTCAGAATAAGGGCATTCGCTGGCTGATGGAAAATGGTATACCACTAAAAGTGGCAATGGCCTGGAGTTGATGGTAAACAGCAGACAAGTATCCAGACAAGTATCTAGAGCTCATACAGGAACAATGATATCAAACGCTGCCAGGCCGAACGATACAAGTAGAAGAGGGTGACGAGGTAAGACAACAAATGCCAGCAGCCTCGGCCGTCCACTAAAACAAGAACGAGAGAGGATCGCAGCAAGACAGATCTCAGCCGATCCTCTCACCTAGAATTCAAATATCCCGCCATCCAAGATGGCAGGCGCAGCTGTAATCCCGCAGGCCCGGCGTCGCAGACCCACCGCTCGTCACAAATACACTCCAGGATGGACTCAAGGCGACGGTCGGGTCCATCTCTACCAGCTGGCAGAGGACCAGGAGGGAAAACTCTCCCCCCGACATCCTCTGCCCAGATCGAATGCAGCCCTCCGAAAACATCCGATAACATCTCCGTCGCAGCAAGAAAGCCTCGGCTAATCCTGGGATTCAAATGTCCCGCCCTTCAAAATGGCGGGCGAAGTTGTAAGCCTGCAGGCTCTGCATCGCGGACCCACCGCTCCGCAGCCGCGGCTCCAGCACAGTCCAGGATTGCCTCAAAGCGATGGCGAGGTCCATCCCTACCAGCTGGCAGAAGACCAGGGGGGAGAAATCCCCCTCCGACACTCTCTGCCCAGGCCGAACGAAACCCTCCGGAGCGTCTTCATTTCAGCCGGCCGACATCCCAGTCATGCGCAGAATAATGCTGGATCCAGGGACGGTTTCTTGAGGAGGGGCCGCACCACCGCCTCTTTCAAGGTGGCGGGTAAAAGCCCCTCTCTCAAGGAAGCATTGATGATTCCCTGGAACCAGCCTCGTGTCACCTCCTGAGTGGCCAAGACCAGCCAGGAGGGGCACAGGTCCAATAAACAAGTGGTGGCATTAAGCCCCCCCAGTATCCTGTCCACGTCCTCCAAGGTAACAGGATCGAACTCAGTCCAAATGACCTCCCCGAAATCCACCCCCGTTCCCCCGCCCGGAGATGCCCAGTCAGAGTCCAGCTCATCCCAGATCTGAGTGATTTTGTCCTGCAGAAACCTAGAAAACTCCTCAGACCGTCCCTGCAAGGGATCCTCCCACGCCCCCACCTCCAGAAGGGAGCGGGTTACCCTAAACAGGGCGGCCGGGCGGTTTTCCGCGGACGCAACAAGGGTGGAGAGGTAAGACCTCCTCGCCATCCTTATCGCCACTAAATACGTCTTAATATAAGATCGTAATAGTGTTCGGTCAGACACAGAGCGGCTGGCCCTCCAACTACTCTCTAGGCATCTTTTCCGGAGCTTCATCTCCCTTAGCTTCTCAGAAAACCAAGGAGCCACCTGGGATCGGCACTGGGTCAGAGGCCGCAAGGGCACGACCTGGTCAAGGGCCCCAGTGGCCACCCTATCCCAGGTGGCAACCAAGCCCTCGACCGAGTCGTGTGTGTGAGCATCGGGAAATGGCCCAAGCTCCATCAGGAACCTATCTGGGTCCATCAGGCGCCTGGGGCGGTACCATTTTATCGGCCCCGCCTCCCTGCGGCCGGAGGTGCGGAACGGAAGTCGAGTCTCAGGAGCGAATGATCAGTCCATGACAGGGGTTCCACAACTACGTCCCCTATACCCAGATCATTCTGCCACTGATCAGAGACAAAAACCAGATCCAGGGTGTGACCCCCCAAGTGAGTAGGGCCCCAAATTAATTGGGTCAGGCCCATGACTGTCATGGAAGCCATGAACTCCTGAGCAATCCCCGAGGCCCCACCGGCAGATGGCAGGTTGAAATCCCCCATGATCATAAGCCTGGGGGTCTCAACCGCCAAGAAGCTCAGGCAGGGCCGATGTCACATAGCAGGGAGCCAGGTATGTGACCAACAAGCCCACCTGCACCCTGGGATCGAACTTCACAAAAAGGGACTCACATCCGGTCGTCTGAGAAACAGTGGATTCCCTCGGACACAGATCCTCCTTAATAACCACCGCAACCCCCCCTCCCCTCCCCTGGGCCCTCGGCCGATGAAAAACCCAAAACCCGGCCGGGCACTCCCCCCTCTTGGCCCAGTCAGGTCTCGGTAATACCCACGAGGTCCGCTCCCCCCTCACAGATTAAATCATGAATGAGAGGGGCCTTGTTAATAACGGACCTGGCGTTACACAACATCAGCCGAAGGCCCAGGGCCCGATCGCTCAGACCACCCGGGGAACGGGATATGACAAGGGGGTCGGAGCATGCCACCGCAGACAAACAGCGGGGGCGCACTCCCAATACAGAATATGGCCCCCTATAACCGCCAAATCTGCTTCTCCCGCTCACCGTACTAATGGCTTTTATTTCACCCTCCCTGGAACAGCCCCCCATCCTCAACACAGCCCCACCCGACCCCAGCCCCTCCCGGCAGCGCTCGACCCGCGGCCTGGCCCCAGCCCCAGGCGGGTTGTCCCCCAACCCCCGCCCGGCTACCCCTAACCCCAATAAAAATCTAGATAAAAATTTGCAACAACCCTCCCTCAAGCGCTTCTTGCGGCCACACCATCTCTCCGGATCCCAGGATCCGTCCTTGAGGAAAGTCTTGGAGAGTTTGGAGGGCCACTTCCGAGAAAGGGGGACATTTCTCAGGGCCCACAGGTCTTCCAAAGAGGATCTCAATGGCACCTTCGACTGGGCTTCCCCTGACCGCTGCCGGCAATGTTGGGGGCCCACTGGTCGGGACTGAAATCCAGTCCAAAAAAGTTCAGGAGATGTCCATGCCCCCCTCCCTGGCCTCCATCTTCGCCTCCGCTGTTGATGCCGGGGGGACAGCACCTAACGTCGGCCCCGTACCCAGCTGGTCCCCGTTGCCATCGGAGCCGCCATTGAAGCAAGATATTGTCCAAGGCCGCCGTGGCGCCACCCATGGCCGCCTCAGCAGCCAGGGGCAGGCTCCTCCCCATGTAAGCACCGCAGTGCCACCCACGGCAGTCACGATGGGTAAGGGCCATCCCATGGCCCAGGCCCAGTCGGGGGAAAGCCTTCGGGCCTAGCCGCGGTAGGTCCACCATCGTCCAACTCCCGTCGTGGCCATTGGAAGCCAGCCCCAGCAGGGCCTCCGACGCCCAAGATCCGCCCCAGCAGTAGTCAGGGCGGCCCGGGCGACCACAGGCCGCGCCTCTACCGAGGGCCCCACCACAGGCTCCCCCGGCACCTCCAACAACTCCGCCAGGTCCTCTGCAGGTTCCCCTGCTGCCTCCAACATTGCTGCCGGATCCGCGCTGCTTCAAAGCAACCGCGGCAGCTGGCATTCGGCTTCGCGGGGGCCCTGCCGCTCGGAAGTTCGCCAGACGGCTCCGGCGTCGGCCTCGGCTCCGGCCATTGTCTCCGGCCTCACCGCAGGCTCTCCCACCGCCTGCAGCATCCCCGCCAGGTCCGCGCCGCCCGGAAATGATCGCGGCCGCCAAGACTTGGCCGCGCAGGGCCGCCGCCGCTTGGGAGCCATTCCAGGCAGCTCCGGCTTCAGCCTCGGCCTCGGCCGCGATCCTCCGCCTCCAGCTGACAGCGCCTGGCTCAACGCCCACGCACGGCCCCTCCGGGATCGCCAACCCCCCCAGGTCCTTTAGCCACCTCTGCCACCAGTGAGGACCTGGGGGGAGGGAGACCTACCCCGAAATTCGGCCGCCGCGACGGAGCTCCTTCGGGATGTATCCTCCAGCCGCCATTTTGAAGCGCCTATCTTCATGATAGGTAGGTGATAGATAGGTGATCAATAGGTAGTGTGTGGGGTGTATGCAAAAATGCAAGAAAAGGTCCATTATCTTGTAAGGAAGCCAATTGTTAAGTTAGAGGCTGGGTTAGGAAAAGAAAAAAACAATTGACTATTAGAGCACAAAGATTGGAAAGGAAAGGAGATAATAAATATATACAGAACGAAAGAAAGGAATCACCCTAGAAAGTCATTCTGTAATTAAGCATGGAAGACTAGTTTTATTGATGTACTTCTTTGAAGAGAATCTACACTGTCTATTTAAACAATCTTCAAGTTTTAATATTTTATGGTCAGCTTATCCTCTGCATAAACAAGGAACAGAAATACATTCCTATGCCACAGTATAATGCCCTATCAAGAAAAAACAAATACACAGATAAAAATTGTCATCAATATTAAAACTCAGTATATGACTTTTAAGATTTGGGAGGTTGACAGTGAGAACTTAAAGAATTTTCATCTATCCTAAATTAAAGCAAGAACACAAAAGGCCTTTGGTCCAAAGAAATCTAAATTTTGAACTGTTACATGAGTTCTTAGTAGAAAGGATGATATAAAACTCAACAAACGGTTTTTTTTAAAAAAGAGAAAATATTTATGTTTGTGTATACTTCACCACCTATTGAAATCCTTTTTAAAACCACTTTTGTCAGTTTTCTTCTTCTTTTAAATATTTTTTTTATTTTTATATTTTAAAAAACATCTCTTTTGGTGAACGGTGTGGTTCAAGGTTTTTACATTTCAATACAAACATGGCCATAGTTACATATTCATCTTCCTTATTCAATTTCATATCACATTATTACTTCTTCTATTTTCCTTTGAATATTCTCAAATATTAAATTCATATTTTATCCAATTCCAGTTCATATTTTAACTTATTTAATTTTTCTTAAAATATTCTCATATTTTACAATATATTATTTTACAATATTATCTAAGATTCTTATTTCATTTCTATATTTGTTACACATATTGCTTTTATCTGTCACATTTGCAATTTTATCACATACTGTTATTCCATTAATTATTCAATAAATTTCATCCTTATTCTAATAATTCAAAAGGTTGTACCCTTTAGTTATCAATTCAAGCTTGCCACCTATTTTCCTTATACATTCCTTCAATTTATTCCCTTTAATTCATTATAAAAATTTACCATAGTATAGTCATTTTTTAATTACCACATTCTACATTACTAACAATATTCTCCTAACTACTACATATCACATATGCACATATATTTTAAGTCAGATTCCACGTTATTCTTTTTCTCAATTACCTTATAAATCATCTATATATTCTAAAAATATTAATCTATTCAATTAATTGTAGAAACTGATATTAATCTTTCCATTACAATTCTCATAATTCATTTTAACTTTATTCATTGCTTTATTAAATATCAATTAATGTTCTTATAATAAATTCCCATTTCCATTTCTATTTCAATAAAATCTATATCCTGTTTAACAATAATCCTTAAAGAAAAAAAATCAGTTCAAATCTTATGTATTTTTAAATCCATATTCTTATATAACACAAGGAATTAATTACTTTGCAGAATCTCCCTCCCTATTCTTCTTCTACCCATTGTATCTCATCCTCCTGACTATATAATTTCTTTCATTCTTGTTTTCTTTCTTCCCCCCTTCATTTTCTGGTCCTTTCTCTTAATTCCCCTTTTTTCCTTTATTATTTTCCTCCATTTCTTATTCCAATTATTTATTTTGTCCCCTTCCCTCTCTTGTTCTTTCATCTGTAATTCCCTCTTCTGCTGTTTCCTTTTCCTTTGTTTAGCTTTTCAAAAAAATTCCCCCCTTAATTATCACATCAAACCTCAAATTTTTAACTTTAATTCTCACACCCTCCGTTTTAATGTTCGTTGTTCCACTTGTTCTTTAAAACTGGTTTCCTCTTTATTTAACTCCTCCCCCTCTAGTTCTCTTTGTTCTTCTTCAATCTGAATTGCCATTTCTAATTTTTGTAGTATAATACTGTACATTTCCATGCTTTCTTTCATCATTTCCTTCATATCTTGTAGTTCCAGTCTTATTTCTGCATATGATTCTCCAATTGTGTATGCTTCTTCTCCCTCTTCTTTGATAATCATATCCAATCCAAATGTCCAGTAGTTTATTTCAACCAGAGTCTTTTATATTTAATTTTAACAATCAATGTCCATAAGTCTTTGTTTCCAGGTTCCTTCTGTTAATTTCTTTTCCAACTTTTCCCCCAAAATACCAAATAATCCAAGGCAATTTCTTTGTCAACTAAAAAGATATTCATTTGGTCTTTTTAGCTGCCAGAAAAAGGGAGTGGAGGAAAACAAGGCATTCCCTTAAATGCCTAGATAATCACCCCAGCAGCCCAAAGTTGTCAGAGCTTAAGGAGGTTATTTGAGAGCATAATGGATGACTCTTGAAAATGCATGTGTCCCATTGGAGAAGTCACATCCAAGGGGTGGCAGGAAGAACAGGATCAAGGGGAAATATATGATGTAATTTAGTATTGGCTGCACCCAGCTAAACGTCAACATGGTCACTTCTAATAAATCAATTTTCTTTTCTCTGAGATGCAGCTAGAGACTTTTGATTTAAATGGGGGTGGATTTGTGGAGCCCTGACATTCTTCATGTATTTTTTTTTTCCCTTGCAGTATTCTAATATTTCACTTTTCAGGGTTTTTATTTTATTATAGTGGAGTTCTTCTTATTTCCTTTTAAATTTCAATTTTAGAAAGACCAAGCACTTTTCAAAGAGTCACTGAAATTTTTCCTGTATCATTAGGTGTCATTCTCAGTTCTGTTTCCATGTTCCACTCTTTCTTTTCCCTTTTCCCTTTTTAAACTTGTATTAATTTCACAAATTCCAGTTATTAGATATTATTTCTTTTTAACATGTTCAATTCCAGGATTTACTTATGCCTGGGGGTGGGATTCTACAGGTTCTCACCTATTCTCTAGAACCGGTTGTTAACTTTCTAAGTAGTTTGGAGAACCGGTTGTTGGAAGAAATCTCCTTTTGTTTTTTTCCACCCTTCTTACATTCTTGGCAGTATGCATAGACTTACTGTCTCCAAAGGAGGGTTTTTTTCCTTTGCTGATATTTTCTTAAAGAGGAAGGGTTGTTTTAAGCTTTTTACACTGCTGTTTGGAGGAAATACTCCTATTGGAGTTAGCACTTTGAAGAAATAATTGAATAATGAAGCACAGCTGCCAGAAAGAAGCTTTTAATGACAAGGAACCAAGATGAGTGACATTCAGCAAGGCTTCTTGGCTAGCTAGAAAGATTGACATTCAAACATGAGTTTATGTACCCTTTCTGAGTTTCTGGTCTAAAACTGGTGACCATTCAAAGTTACAATGGCACTGAAAAAAGTGACTTATGACCATTTTTCACACGACTGTTGCAGCATCCTCATTGTCATGAGAGGACAGGTGAATAGAAGTGCCCCTTGATGTGAGTAACAGCGAGTTGACCATGCCCACCCAGTCACATGACCAGCAAGCCACGCCACCAACTAAGCCACGCCTACAGAACCAGTTGTTAAAAAAATTGAATCCCACCCCTGCTTGTGCCTATTTAGTGTCAAAAGTCCAATAATTATCCAGTTTAATTTCCAAGCCTGTTGTAATCAGATATTTTCCTCTAAATTTTCCACTTCCAAATTAATTCATTTCATTTTTCAAAGCCAATTTCATAAGTTCAAATTTTCTCCTCACTCTCTCTGGTGGCTGTTTTTACATACATCAAAAATAGTTCTTTATTTCTTAATTGTGGGGTAATTTAATGTCCATGTATATTGCCTGGTTCATACACCACTCACACGTTCACCACTCCAGCACAGCCTTAGTTCAACAATACAAAGTGAAATAAATCAAACAAGATCAGCCAAAATGCTTGGGAATACCAACAAATCTAATGCCTCAAAATGACAATGGCTTGAGGGAAAATTTGCTTGAGACCAAATTCAACAACTGAGAAATCTTTATCTTCTCTCACCAGATACCTCTTGTTAAATCTTTTCTATAAAAACACTAGTGGAATTTCTGTGGTTGTTTTCATAACTGGATCATCCTAGCTGGTAACAAAGTTACTGGAAACTCTCTATGGGCCAACAGCTTATTGGATTGCTGCTGCTGTTTTGCGTATACATTTTTCCATAATTAATTAATGATGTTAATTTATTAATTGAACACAATGAACAACATAATAACAATAAGAGACAACAGCAGCATTTCCCACCAAGATTCAGCATTCAGTGCAGAAGAAGCAAACTAATTCTCTTTTGGAGCAACAGTGGAACAATATGCTGGATTTGATACAGACCAAATATAAAGATGCGGTATCTGCTGTATGGATATGTGAAGGCATTTTTCATTTCTCTGATAACAGATTTTTTTGATTTTTGGTACCATAGACATTTTAAAAAAGTGACTGATATGAATAGTTAGAATATATTTCCATGACAAGGTTTGTTCTATATTTAATTCATATGCTAAAGATAAAGAATATTTTGGCATTATTAGACTTAAGAGCCAGTTTGATTAAAGGCAGGAAGCTAGAGACTACCTAAAACATCACCAAAATACCTGCATGGATTTGTCCAGATTATTGCCAGGAATCAAGACTGACTTGAAGGAAAAAATAGTATCCAGACATTTTAAAGAGAGACAGGACTTTATACAGTAAAAGCATTTTTTAAAATTTTCAGTGGAATATCCAAAGACACTAAATATTTTCATTGTGTTAAGGATGTATTCAGAGGTATTTCATCAATTATGGGAAGTGTAAGAGGTCAATCAGGCCTATTAGATAAAAAGTATAAATGAAATATATTTTCTGTTTTCTATCATCTACTGAGCCAAAAATTCACAACTGTAGGAAAAATTCAACTAGTAATTAATGAATTGATAACTATTGTGTGGAATAAGGATATGAAACATTACTTCCAGAGGGAGGGCAAAAATAATTCTGATCTGACTTTATGGATACATCACATCACAGTAAAAGGAAATATTTTCAAGTCTCATAGCTAAAACGATATCTGAAATAAAGAAAAATTGGCACTGAAAAACAGAAACAATCAGAGAAATAACCTTTCTAGAGTGGAGGTTAAAAAAAATATTCACACACACAAGATATATACAGACATACTCACACAAAGCTGAAATCCCTTATTTTGACTAAAACTATACAACAGTTTTTCAAGAAAAATAAATTATTTTGAATAGCAGACATCACATAGTGAGCATACAAAATTTCAACTCATAATGGAAATTATCAAGAATTTACTACATCAATATGGAACAATATTTCAACTTTCTAATTGCTAAATGTAAATTCATGGCTATTGTGGCAGTGAAAGGATTAAAACCACTCAGAGTAGATTTTTTTTTAAAAAAAGATAAATGAGTAAAAATGTATCTGGATTTTAGATTTGAATATTTTCCTAGATAAATGTGGTGTGAATTTAGACCTGAGCTTTAGCCAAAGGAAACACCAATCTTAAATGAACACTGTTAATTGTTTCAGCAGCCATGATGCAACCCATATGCAGTAGACATTGGCTTAAGGCAAAGGTAGTATGTTCCTCTGATACTGTTAGGTTCCATATAATTATATAGAATTCATTCAACAAAATACCTCATATAATATTTTCTTAAATGGGATATAACCAAATGATGTGCTGATTGGTAACCATTATAATTCTGCTATTTTTTCTAAGGCAAAGAATTTCCATATACTTTATTCAGTCATTTCTCAGCCTTAGAACAGTAGAAGAAAAGCAAACACTGTGAGGGCATATGAGCCCCAAATGGAAAAGGAAATGGTTATAAGTTCAACTGATATTTAGAAAATTATGAGCAGCCAGTCTCTTGGTTTCTGTACTACCACTTTGAAGGGTTTTTTTTTTTTTTTGCTTATAACAATTTATCGTTATAACTGTTATGAAAGTTTAATCCATATTGATTAATCCATATTGTCTTATCATCTTCCTTCATTCTGTAAACCAGACTCAAAAATTTTAAGACTTGTGGACTTCATTAGTTGGTCCACAAGTCCTAAAATTGCCAAGCTTAGAGACCCCTGCTGTACACCAATGGAATTTGTCCCATACTTGTAGTTGTTCACTCAGAAGAATGCAAAGCTATTTCTTGAGCCATATAGCCAGAGCTGTAAGAATAGCAATATTTGAGGGGGGGGGGGGGGAACTAGAAAAGAGAAAAAAAGTGGTGATGGAAGAGGGAGAAAACAAAATGTAAAAAGTCTGTAGATTTTAGTTCAGCTAACCAAGGAAAGACCTAAAATTAGGTCCATGCTAACTATACGTGGGTCTAGAATAATTGTATCTCAATAAGACAAAACAGATTTGTAGAGTAAAAACTGCCACAGGGACCATAGATTAAAATATGTTAATTTCAGATTCTACATTGTTTATACAAGCAATGTTCTGAAATGATAACTTTAGCCTTACTTTTTCAGTTCTTGGCTTGTTACTTTTAATACTATATATTAATATTATTGATCCAGGCTTTTGAATCTCAACATTTCATCTCAGTGGAGATGACACTATTATTTATAGGTCAGGCAGATATTTACATGGCATTTAGTTTTGCCTCTTGTGTGATTCTCATAAATTCCAAGGTAGCAATAATGTTATAATGTCATTGTACTTCTTTGGCATGTAATGCTGAGGCATTTGAAGCAGACTCTTGAATGGGTAAACTATAGATTGTTCATGCATAAATTTTTGGTTGGTGGATTAAACTATATTCTCACCATCAAAGCGGATACCATCCAGAGCATAAAAAAAAACTCAAAGAAATAGTACTAGGTCAGAAAAAAACCTGGCTCTAAATCACCAAGAGTCAGACTTGACTTGAATGGATATCATCATCATCATCATTATCATCGGTCATAATCTAATCTTATACATTTAAATAGTTTCAGGTATATATTCAGATTGTATTAATCGTAAAATGTAATTAATCTTGTTCTATAGCTTTACATGTATCATGTGGTCATATATAATTGTTAATAAACAATTTGATACATCTTAAAAAGTTATAGATAAAATTAGAAATGGATATACACCAATGATGAGATTCAAATTTTTTTACTACCGGTTCTGTGAGTGTGGCTTAGTGGGTGTGACAGGGGAAGGATGTAAAAATCTCCAGTCAGAGGTGGTATTTGTCAGTTCTCCAAACTACTCAAAACTTTCATTACCGATTCTCCAGAACTGGTCAGAACCTGCTGAATACCACCTCTGATATACCCATCCAAGACTTGATAAGTAACATTAGATTTTTTTCAATATAATCACATTTATTTTAAAACAGATTTCTCAAAAAAGGCTATATGGCTTTGACAGTTTGGAGATGTTATCATTTTTATTTTCATTTATAAAAAATAAATGTTCATTGTAATGCAGTTGTCTATTAGGTGCTAACAAGTATTGCTAAATTGTTGATAAAAAATAAATTTGAATGTCGAATTGGTAGTTAGGCTGTTGGTCTGAGCGCCGAGCTTGGCAATTCACCAAATTGCCAAGTGTTAAAAGTAACAAGCCAAGCCCCAAAATTAAATTGTTAAAATATGTGATCAAAATGAGCTATATGTGTATTTCTTTCATGCTTATGAGTTATGGCAGAGATTTACAAAATTTAGTTGCAAGGACAGAGGCCAAAGAGAATGGTTTGGGGATTTAAAATAAGGTTTCACAATATCTGAAATCTCTTTACACAGACAAATAAAATAATATGCTTCTGAATCAAATGGCTTTTGATTATTTTACAAAGAAAACTATCCGCTCAAAATTCCTTCTTTTGGATTATCACACCTGATGTCATCAAAGATAAGGAAAGTTAATGAAAGATCTTTCAAAAACTTATCACTTCTGGATATACATAATATAAAGAGGCAGGTATTGAAGTAGACATTATACTATCATAGCATATCAAATACACTGTTCTTTGTGAACTTAATATCACAATGCTAGCTTGTTACTATGGCATCACTGTGGATAGGAATAGACACCTCTGATGCTAAGGCTGCACTTTTATGGTTACTCAAATATATTGGATCTTCCTTAGACTGAAGATTAAATTTATAGAGGAATTATGACCATGGATCATGTTCTTATCTGTCCCACAGAACTCTAAACTAAAGTTTCTAGTTAGACATTGAAGCCAGTTTTATATAATGGTAATATAAGCATAATATTACATAAGCATGTATTTCCATGTTCATGAGTGGTACGGTGACCTAGAGGTGGAGTTCTAGCCTCACAGGAAGCTGTGATTTTGATCCTAGGTAGAGGCAGATATTTCTCTCTCTGGGCACCAGGAGAATATGTCTGCTGAATATTACTTTGCATTGGCAACAGGAAGGGCATTTGGACAGTAAACATGCAGCTCCATTCATTTGCCCAGATTCTACCCCAAAAAGGATTATGGAGTCATTAAAGGGAGATGATGTATTTTTATGTTCATACATATTCTGAAATATTGATTCTGGCATATTAGATTAGATTGATAAATAATGCCAATGTCAACCTCAAAAGCAAGCTCTACAAACAATGCCATGCTGGTAAGTTTGGATTATCACTTCTTGCATCTAGGTTATTGTTCAATTCTTAAGCAGTCCTTTACTGCTCCTATATATAACCATATAATATCACATTTTAGTTCTTACTATGTTACAGAGCCCCTGATCATGACAACGAACATGCAAACAAGCTAAATACATTACTAACATGGGCAGCATCCTGCCCACACACTTTCATCTTTCTTGGTGACTTCAATCTATCTCATATTAACTGGACCCTTAACGAATGTACAACTGAACCCACACATGCAACCTTCTACAATGCAGTAACAAATCTGGGACTAGAACAACTAGTAACCAACAACACTGGACTTAACAACTGCCTCGATCTCATCTTCTGCAATAGTTTGAATTCAATTTATGGAATACAAATTAAAGAACCCTTTTCCAACAGTGACCACAACATGATTGACTTTTGTCTCAACATATGTCCACACAAAAATCATCACAATGACGGAATTCCCAATTATAACTTCAAAAAAGGCAACTATGATCTTATAAACAACGATCCCTCATTCCTTGATTACAATTACTATTCACTGGATGCAATACTATAAAAGACCATTACAACATATTTTTACTTGAAGTCAAAAGAGTCATCAAACTATATGTACCAATAACAACTCCCAAAACCAGAAAAAACAAATTACCCAAAACAATAAGGAAGCTTCAATCCAAAAAGAAATCACTTTGGCGGAAAAACAAATCTGGTCACGTTGCTAACTTCAAAAGCCAATACAAAAATTTATGCCACCAGATAAAGACTGAATGCACCAATTATCACATTAAACAAGAAAAAAACCTTCTGTGCACCAATTCCACCCACACTTTCTACAATTTTGTAAACAACCAACTAAAAGACTCAAGGTCCATCCCACCCCTAAAAGGACCTAATGGTAAAGACTGCAACGATGACACTATTAAAGCCAACCTCTTTAACACATTCTTTGGCTCAGGATTTGTAAACAGCAAAGGGATCATGCCCAGTATTTCCTAGTCGAACCACAGAAACTACAATGATCTAATACATATTGATTTTACAGAAGACAATGTTGAAAAAGCATTATGCAATCTAAAACCATCTCTATCTATTGGACTGGACGGAATATGTGCATACTTCTTAAAAAAGCTATCCACTGCCATAGCAGAACCTCTAAGCATAAACTTTGAAAAATCTTTCAGGACCAGCTCCTTGCCAAAACTATGGTCACAAGCCATGGTCATCCCCATCTTCAAAAAGGGAGACCCCAGCCTAGTTGAAAATTACAGACCAATCTCTTTATGCTGCATCACCAGTAATGTCATGGAATCAATTATTAACCAATCTATCATCCTTCACTTAGAAACAAGCAGCCTACTCTCTAATAAACAATTTGGTTTCAGGAAAATACTATCATGTAATCTGCAACTCTTACACTGCAAAAACATATGGACTACACAACTCAATCAGGGCAAAGCAATAGACGCAATCTACGTAGACTTCTGTAAAGCCTTTGATTCAGTGGTACACGACAAACTACTAAAACTAAAATCTTATGGTATCTCTGGACACCTGCATAACTGGATAGAAGCAATCCTGTCAAAACAGATGGTCAAAATTGGGAGTGTCCTATCAAATTCTGTACCTGTCAACAGTGGTGTCCCGCAAGGCAGTGTTCTAGGATCAACTCTTTTCATACTCTACATAAATGACCTCTGTGATCATATCAAGAGCAACTGCATTCTCTTGGATGATGATGTAAAGCTATTCAACACCACAGACAATACTACTACCCTTCAAAAAGACCTTGACTATGTATCAGAATGGTCAAACAAAGGGCAACTTGACTATGTATTAGAATGGTCAAACAAATGGTAACTTCAAATCTCAACAAATAAATGCGCTGTCCTACATATTGTCAAAAAAAATCAGAAAATAAAATACAGGCTGAATAGTCAAGACCTTGTTGATGATCCAAACTCTGTCAAGAATCTTGGAGTACTCATCTCCAATGATCTAAGTGCTAGAGCCCACTGTAACTACATAGCCAAAAAGGCATTAAGAGTTGTTAACCTAATCTTACGTAGCTTTTTCTCTGGTAATATTACACTAATAACTAGAGTATACAAAACATTTGCTAGACTAATACTCGAATACAGCTCATCAGTCTGGAACCCACATTACATATCTGATATTAACACAGTTGAGAAAGTCCAGAAATATTTCACAAGAAGAGTTCTCCACTCCTCTACTCATTGCAGAATGCCTTATGCCACCAGACGTGAAATTCTAGACCTTGAAAATCTAGAACTATGCTGCCTTCGGTCCAATCTAACTATAGTATATAAAATCATACATTGCAATGTCCTACCTGTCAATGAATATTTCAGTTTCAGCCATAACAACACAAGAGCAAACAATAGATACAAACTCAAGGTTTAATTGCACCAAACTTGATTGCAGGAAATACGACTTCAGCAACAGAGTGGTCAATGTCTGGAATACTCTACCTGACTCTGTGGTTTCTTCCCCAAACTCCAAAAACTTTAACCTTAGACTGTCTACTGTTGACCTCACCCCTTTCCTAAGAGGTCTGTAGGGGGCGTGGATAAGCGCACCAATGTGCCTACCATCCCTGTCCTATTGTTTCTTTTATTTATTTTTTCTTATATGTGTCCATGTATTCATAACTATTTTTACTTATACTTATTATATTGTAAACAATTGACAAATAAAAAGAAATGTTTTTTGATGAAGTGGGGAATAGACAATGCATTGCCAGGGATTCCCAAAGTTAAACCTGAAAAGCATTGCTTCAATTTGTAACTATCAATGAAATATTTTATCCCAGATTTTCCCAATCTTGTACTCTCCAGATAGTATGGACTGTACTACCTAGAAGCTGGCTTCAAATTCTGGAATAGCTTTTCCCAAATCTTTGAAGGACATCAAGCTGGTGAAGGCTATTCTAAAACTATAATCTCTGTCACAGAGTGGACTAATGCTGCATACAAATTTTCAGAAGTTCCATTTTGTATTTCATTTCTTAACTGAAACCCAGATCACTGGTCACTAATGCATGGGCATGTAAAATATGTTTAAACATGTGCACATAGCATCACTATGCCACGTCTATTATAGAGTTGCCATTTTTAACAGTTTGGCCAATGTATACTGTCTTCCGAATAAAATTCCTAGGTCATATTGATGCTGACTATATGACCTAGAAATATTTAAAACTGTCTTTCAGGTAAGCTTAAACACCACCCAATTCCCTCCTAGTCTTCAATCTATTTCTTGATAATATAATGCTTTGGGAAAAAATGCTGTCCCTGTAGGCATTTTGTAGTATCAGGCCATAAAAGTGGGGTCCCAAAAATAGGTGACAGGTGCTTATTAATGTCTTTGGTTTAATATGGCTGCTGTGTTATAAAATATGTAAAGCATGCCATAAAATGTCTTAGTTGTGCAAATTCTCAATAAAAGCTGACAGTGGTGTCTTACAGTGGCTTTTCCAATGAGTTATGACAAGTTATTTGAGGACTTTGCTGTTATTAATGCCATATGAAGTCCTTTGTTGCAGTTGTCCAATTAAGCCGGGGATGGAAAGACAGTTTGAGATTCTGTTTGACATACAGAGTCAGCTTGGAGGCTGTTTCAAAATCCATATTAGAGTGTTCCTGATGGTTTGTGCATGTCTAAGCATACTGAACAAAAGATAACTAAGACAAGAAGTGTTCCACCTGAACCAGACCTTGGAGCTAAACAAACAGCAAGAACTATCTGCCACAGCAGTCCTACTAATCTTCTGTTTTCTTTGAAGCTGGAGTGTACTGAGTTTTATTTTCAATACTGTAAAGTTACCTGTTTAAACAAGTAAAATTATTATTTTAAAAATCCTTATACTAAGACAGTTAGACAATATAAAATGGAAACTGTAAAGATTGTTAAAGTTTCCATTTTGTATTGTCCAAATATATAGGATGAGGATGAGGAGTTTTTAAAATAATAATTTTACTTGTCTAAACATTTGCAAATTTTATGTAGCAGTTTTTTCAACAAATGCTCATTTTCTAAGTCCATTCCCTTATGTAATCTTAGATTTATAAGAATTTTCTGCCATATTCTGTTGCTTAAGGAAACATGAATTCTGTGATAAAAGTATAAAGAATTATCAACCAATAAAATCAAAGTTCCAATTAGCATCCAATAAATATAAACTATTAATTATTATCAGTATTAATTATTACCCCATAATTCAAAGAGCAACAGTTTTTAATTGAAGAGAAACAAGAGGGTTTTTTTTTCAATCTAAATGTGCAAATCAAGGAAAAGATATTTCATTCTTTGAGAGTATATGTGCGTGAGTGTATGTGTTTGCAGATCAGTTATGGCTTTAATTTTAATTTCCAAACATTACTACAATCTTTTATTAAGTGGGAGGAAAACAAACAAACATGCTAATGCCAAATCTATTTTCACTAAAACAAAGAACTGACTTTACCTTACAGTAGCTTATTTGGTTTTGTCCAATTTTTCCCATCTCATAAACTATGTTATATCAGCAGGAGAACAGACACAACTTGATAGCTTTATCTATCGAATCTAGCATACAGACAGGCTGAGACCCGTTCAAAAGAATGCAATGTAACCAATAGCTATTCATAATCTTCCATAGAAACATACTGTTAAATAAATAAATAAAATGTCCTTCTGTTTTAAGAAAACAGAAATCCTGGAGGCATTTAACTTCATTAAAAAAAGAGGATTATGACATTGTCCAGTTTTTGAAGTCAAGTCATGTTTATTTAAGAACATTATTCTAAATACAGCAAATGGAGCATATAGGGAAATATTAGATACTATTTCCTAAACGTATTCTCTGCAGGAATGGTTGGTTTTAAATAAATGTAATGAATCCACAACAAATAGAGGAACTTTTAAAGAACTACTTAATTGCATTTATTCATATGGACTATCGGATGCTTGAATGCTTTTCTTAACAGTTTTGGGGGTGCTGTGAGACAAAACAGAAAACAAATTCAAAATCTGCTGCTGTACCTTTTTTTCAGTAAATTTTTAGAAACCATAATTCCAGCATTCCATAACTGTGCCTTCAGATGGCACAGTTCAATATTAGAAAATGAAATTGAAGCTGTTGTATATGTTTTTAAGTTACAGAACTAGTTACAGGCTTTGTCATTTTCTACTAACAAAGCCAAAGATAAATCTGGGTTTATTTTCCAATTCCTTAGTTAAGATAATCTTTTTTTGAAAAGTAGAATTGTTTAGATGAATGAAAGCTATTTGATCACCCACCTAATTTTCTTGATCTAGGCTTATTGAGAACTTGATTCTATTCATGGCTAGGACTGACAAAGAAACTGTATTTAGGCTTAAATTTTAGCAGCAGTTACAAATTTTCATTTGTTCTGAACAACTCCTCTATTCAGTTAGACTTCATAAATATAAAGATAGTCCTTAGTTTATAGTCATTTGTTTGAACAGCCACTTACAGTGCGATTGAAAAAAGTGACTCATGACCATTTTTCACATTTATGACCATAGCAGCATCCCTGTGGTCATGTGAAAAAAAATTGGATCCTTGGCAACTGGCTTGTATTTATACAAGTACAGTTCCCTGGGTCATGTGATCATCTTGACAGATCACAACTTCTGTCAAGCAAAGTCAGTGGGAAACCCGATTCACGTAACAATCATGTTACTAATTTAACAACTGCAGGAATTAACTTAACAACGGGGGCAAGAAAGGATGTAATATGGACAAAATTCAAAATTGTCCATTTGGGATTAGCAAGTCATTTATGCAACCCAATTATATACATATCAGTTGTGATTGTAAATTGAGAGCTACCTGTATAGCGTGGTGGCACAGTGGGTAGAATGCAATACTGCAGGTTACTTCTACTGATCACCGGCTGCCTGCAGATTGGCAATTCTCACCAGCTCAAGGTTGACTCAGCCTTCCATCCTTCCGAGATGGGTAAAATGAGGACCCAGATTGCTGGGGACAATATGCTGACTCTGTAAACTGCTTAGAAAGGGCTGGAAAGCAGTGTGAAGCAGTATATAAGTCTAAGTGCTATTGCTATATGCATTACAATTTGTCTCTCCTGAATTATATAGATGTTTAAAAGAGAAAGATCAAAGAAAAAAAGGGAAAACACAAAAGAGAATCCTCTTGAAGATGTACTCCAACTTTCCTTCTGGCTGGTGATGAGGGAAGTTTTAATCCAACTCATGTAGATAGTGCCAGGGAAAATAAACCCTTTTGGGAAACTTATTGCACACCTCTCCTCTTTTCTGTTCCACTGTTCATAGAGTTTGTAGTTAAATGAACCTAGAGTAGGTCTTACTGAAATTTTATCATCACAATTGGGATCATTGAAAAACTACATGCTATTATGTTTGTGGTACATATTGCCCCATTTTTAGGTAAGCACAGTATTTTCAAAGGGAAACAGAGCTAGTTATTTTTTTTCCTCAGGAACAAATATTTTCATTCCGAAATGAAACCGTCCAGGCATCCTAGGGAAGAAACAGATGAATCAAATCATCTCCCTGCGTTGTTGTTCACATCAAAGGGCTTTAGTGTTGGAACACCTGTCCTCCCATGGGAAGGCAGACTGAAACTGAAGATATGCACTCAAATGAGAAAGGGGGTCAGGCCTATAAAAGCATGGTAACAAAAGCTGAGCTCCTAGGAAGGTAAAAAAATGGCAAGTGAGTGCAGCGGCCAGCTGTTGATATACTGTGGCTGATGAAACTGACACAATCAGCGTTCCAACACATTTATTAAATAGTGAGCCATGACATTCAATATGGATGTACAGACATGACAGTTTCTAAAAAATGCAATGTTTTTTGTTTACTTTTTTAGATATACATTGTCCATTTGGGATTAGCAAGTCTCTTATGCAACACAATTATATGCATACTAGATCAAAAGTAATGCTTATGAATGCAGTAAGACTCTCAGACAAATGTTGATGAGTCAACAATGGGACATCAATAAATGTTTCCCTGATAAACATCTATATTTAAATTAATGTAGAAATATAGTACATTATTATGGCTTCTTTTTACCTAGAATTGAACTATAGACTCAGTATTGCTTCTTTCCAAGCACTTATTTATATGATTGATAAATTAATCTCCTACCTCTGTACTTTAAAGGAGAATATTTGTAACTCACGGTTGAAATGAAGGGCCCTTGGTACTCTCTGAGCTTGCTTGTTTTCTTGCAGATATTTCATTACCCAAACTAGGTAACATCATCAGTACTAGTAAGAAGAGTTGTTTGTTATCAGTTTATATTCTGGTAACTTGCTTGTCTGTGTGGATGGGGCAGTCTTAGATATTCTTTGGGCTGTTTGCAGCTCTTTGGCAGTTTCTTGATTGGGGTATTGTTTACTTGATTGTTGTTTTAACTTTGGAGTTAATCTATACTGATCTGCATGTCGATTACTGGTGGAGAAGTAGTGGAATCTTTTTTTTTCTTTTGGGCTGGTTGATTGTGTCTTGCATAATCTATAGATGTTATTAATGCCTATATGTCTATTGATCACTGATTTGCCAAGCTTCTAGAAATTCCCTGGCATATTTGGATTTAGCTTCTTCTAGAATTGTCGCATCTCTGTATTTTATATAAAATTTCAAAAATTGTATTTCAAATATACAGGAAAAGAGGAGGAGGAAGGTGAGTTGGATATGTTTGCCACCTTGAATTATTGTAAAAATAATAAATGCAAGATATAAATAAATTAAAAAAACATATTCAAGAATGATATTTCAGTAAATCTCTCTCTCATACCTGCATTCCATATACTGTATATCATGTGTTTATGTTTGTCTGTGTATATCAGTCTCTCTCTCTACCTTCATGTACATACATGCACACACATACATATGTTGTCATATACATTATAAGCTATTGCCTAATGTTGTTTTATAGACCAAGAGGTACAATATATTCTGATTCTATCTATTCTCTCAAAGCATTGGTAAGATTGGCTATAAATATTTTCAGAAACCAGAGTTCATTACTGTGGCTATGCAAGGACCATTTAATTTGGCTCATAGTTGGATCCTCAGCTGTGAAAACACCAAAGCTGCCTTGTGATGGTTCTGGAAGATCTCACCCTATCTTATTCCTGAGCATGCCTTTGAAAAAATGAAGCTCTGATCTCCCCTTTCCTAGATTGGAGCAATAAAGATACCTCATGTCTCTAACATTCTTTTTAGTGGTACAAGATAAAGTTCCAGAAAAGCTAGGATTTGTGACAGAATGAAGCTTGTTGAATTTTGTACAGTTATTTAAATTAAATCCCTTAAAAATCCCTTGATTTTTGATAGTCTCTAAAATATGCGTGTGTTGCACTAAAATGGGTAGAAACTTATAGATGGAATAAATTGTTAGATGGAGATGAAATGTTACAAATTTCTGAGATTTTGACTGTTGCAGACCATTTATTCAGAACATTTCAACTATTATTTCAAAGCTCCCAGTAATTCTTTGCCAGGATAATTTCAGTAAACCTTAACTGCTTTCTTCATTTTTAATTTATCCAGTATTACTAGCTCATAATCTAACAGAAACAGAAACACACACACACACACACACACACACACACAGAGTCTTCAATTTTACATGGTAAAAATAAAATGCAAAATAAAATAAATAATTGACAATACCTTATAGAAGAGATCAATAAATGAGTGCGAAGAAATAAGTAAAAATTAATACAATTGAAAAACATCGGTTTAAAAAAATAATATTGGGATATAATATATTAAGAAGAAAAATGGGAAAAATGAAAAGTGGATATAAAAAGTAAATGAAAGAAACAATGACAAGGTATTTCTATGTGGTTGCTAAGAAAACTGTGAACTTGTACATTAAGTCACTAGAAACCAAGTTCAGCTTGAAGGATACTTCATTGTATGAGATCTTAAGGCCCTTATACTTTGGGAATGCAGGATCCCATCTGATTTTAAAAGAATAATGGTTCCAAAGATGAGTTGTATTCCTCAAATGTTTGGACATGATTATTGGTATATTCTTCTAGCATATTGAAATGTACAGAAAATGTCTTCAAAATACATATAAAGTCTACTATAAATTTGGCTGACAATGGCTTCTCACTTCATAATATGTAATTAAGTTGTTTTTCTTTGGAGGAAAATTAAAGGTTGGGTGTCAAAATAACTATGCCTTATTTGGTTTTCATTTCCAAGTCATTAGCTCTGTTGACTATGAAGAAATGCTATAAAAGTGGATGCTCAACAATATAATAGAAGGTTTTGCAATGCACACTATGGAGTGACTTCTGAAAAGGTTATACAGACACATTCTCTACTATGACTTTTAATTAAAGCATTTAATTGATGCCAGGTGTGTAACAGCACTGCTAAATGTAAGGCCTAATTGTTTATTCTTCCCTCTTTGTTATAAATTGAATAGATTTGTGAATGCATTAGATGGAAAATGAGACTCAAGAGGCTTGCTCATTCATAATGCTATTCTCTTTCAGAGGTCAGAATAAAGGATTGTTTCAAGGGATTAACTTTTTCTGGCATATCTGATATGGTAGATGGTTTTGATAGCATAGAAAGCACACATACACACACACAAAATACCAATTTCAAAGTATTAAACACTGCAAACCATGTCCTTGTAGAAGTAAATTGCACTATAATAAATGGGACCTATCCTAAGTGTATATAAAATTAGCATCTAACTCCTAGGGCCCGATTCTTCCTCTAAGGCCCTTTCCAAACATTAACCTTTCCTAGCCATCACTAGGAAAGCACACCCACTCATTGCTAAAAAAATAAATCATGGTTTCTAAGCACTCATTCTCATTCCTTACAGTTTCTGAGGAGCAGCAATTCTTTTCCTATTAGGAGCAATGAAGCTTTGCTTTGAGAGGACTTTTCTGCTCTAGGTTGAGCCACCATTGCATAATGCCCTGTGGCCACAGTATTTTTCTCTTGGCTCAGTATGTATTTGCTTTTGCTTTTTAATATCCAAAATTCAAGGAAGAATAACAGCAAATTCAATGCAATTAAAGTAAGAGAAAACAGTACTCATTAAGGTATGAAAAGAAGACAGCAAGAAAGGCCTGGAATGACAAGGTTTAGAAAAGAAGATTATAGAAGAATAAAGGAAATGGCACAAGTATATTGAATCTTAAACTGGTTTAAGGAAACACAAATCAGACACATTTCTTTAGATGTTCCTCTTATGCCTTAAGCCACCATCTAACTCACCTACCCAGTACATTAAGTGTTATTATGAAAGCTTATGACTGTGCTTGTATCTCTTCCATTCTGTCTTTCAAAGCATGAGCACGAATTGTGTTAAATGAGCTGCCCCCTCCTCCTTCTTATCTTTTGTGCTATCTTCTAATGTTCTACTAGAAATGCTATTACCTCAAGCACTAGAGCACCTGTTCTTCTTAATATGCTGTATGGATCACACTGTACTTTCCATTTTTAATAAATTTGGATGTTTTATGAAATCTGTTCTTTTAAATCAGAATCAATCTTTTAAAAATCATTTGTAAGACATCCACTTAATCCTCTCTTTTGAAATACATCAATCTGAAGAGTTAGGAATGATCATGAATGAACAAAAGTCAATAATATCAATTATATACATCAATAATATACTATTAACTAAAATAATAGCTGCTTCCTATTTTATTTTTCCAATTTGGGCAGCATAAATCAGAATGTACCAACTTATTTTTGGCATAGTCTTGAAGATTTTTTTTACACAAGAAAGCAGGTTGAAAATTTCCATACCAGTTTGCCAGCCACCTACTAGATGGTTTTAAGATTTGTTGTACACTTTGAAAGATTTACAAATAAATTATAGAGGCAGCAGACATATGTAATGGGCATTTAAAATCAAATGAAAAAAACCATGTTGGTTAATTAAATGTCTGTGGTGTCTCTCCTTTAACCTGCAGCATTATGGAAATTACACTATAATTCTAAAAAGTTCATATTTTGATCATGACATTATTTTCACATGCTACCATGTGACATTAACTTAAAACATGACATTGTATAGTTTGGCATAAGAGAGACTGTTGCTTTTTAGAAGGAATATCTGCTTGCAATTTTCTGAGTGATGATTATATCTCATTTGAAGCAAATGGGCCTAAGAGAATTTGAGGTCAAAATACTACTTTTACTCATGAAATATTCCACACATCCCATCATATCACATGTGACTTATATAGTAACAGTATTGTGTTTGACCAATATAAAGCAGAGCAAATGGAACTCCTTAAAACCCAAGCTGTTTCATGGTCCCACCACAAATCACAAGCAAATTAGACTTTCATACATTCCTGCTTGTGGGACTCTTGAATGACAGTATCTAAATATTTTTAAAGACTACTGCCTGGCCTCTGAAAAAGTCTCTTATGTCTTTTCCACTAGGCAACATCCCATTTATCAGTGACAAGACTCTTTAAGAAATTCCTTCTGTGAGGTCTAGCGCACTCTATCAAGGGAGTCATGAAAAACAAGCTGTTATGCCATGGATAAAATAGAAATGAATACATGTGTGGGTGTGGGTGGGTGTTTGTACATGGAATGGATAAAGGTTTAGCCATTGTTAGAGTATACCTACTGAATTAATTGAGGTAGTTTATTCTTCTGGATTTTCATGGTTCCATTCTAAATAAATCTTAAATGATAAATAATTTGTTATACGTGTACAGTGGCCATTTTAGATCACCATATGAAAAATTCAAAACTATTTAATTTACTGATATGGAAAATTGCAACAATTGGATTTTTTTTTCTTTCAACTAGGGAATTACAAAGTTGTTAGGGAAAAATATTAGGCTATCTGCACCATATTTATGACACTGTAATCTGGACGAGGTTGTTAGTATATGTCCTATCATTGATATCATTTCTACTATAATATTATGATAAGTTTTATTACTGTTTTAATACTGTTTGAAATTGTGAAAAAAGCATCAAATATTGAATTCTGTACAATACAAAGATTTACTTATAATAAAAGACATCTGGTACTTCCGTTTTGAGAAAATCCTCTTATTCTTCTACAAGAACTTGAAGACTTAGCTCTGCTGATTGGCCTGGGGACCAAATGGAAGAATTCCACACTGGAGGTGGCTGCTGGATTGATAGCAGACTTCACCTCCCCTCTTTCTCTCTGCTCTCCATCCATCCATCCATCCATCCATCCATCCATCCACTCACCCACCCACCCACCCACCTACCTTTTTGGTTATCCTATTATGTCTTTATTTTTGTTGTGTTTCTTTATGATTGTTTATTGTTCTATTATTTTTCTTCTGTTCTGTTTACATACCTTTTCATTTTTCTGCCTTTTCATTATTGTAAGGTGCGTAGTGTAGGCCCATGGCAAGATAGATGACAAATAAATTTAACAAATAAATAAGAAAATAAAATATTTTCTAATCACAAATACTTTCATTTGACCAATGTATCATAGAATCATTTCATACACCTAGATGCAACCCTCTGTTATAAAGTCTCATCAACTGTCATAAACAACATGCATTATTCCCTAGGTCCTACTGGACAAAGAGAATCTAGTAGTTAAATAATTCAAGAGCTGTAGTAAACAAGCTGAAGTCTCTCAGTTATTTTTCTAGTTTATCACTGATATTTGACACGACTCATTCTGAGACAATATTGAGCAAAGCTGCATACTTTTTTTATCATTAGGGCTATTCCTAAAAGAGTTGTTATTTACAAAGCATGGGATAAGAGATGATCATATGTTATATAGGTTACATTCTGAACCAATTTATAATACACATACTGTAAATGGGATACCTATGAAGAATTAACATGATGCGTTTGCTTAAAATAAACAGAAAACTAATTCCTGAAGAATTAAGCCCTCTTCTAAGCAAATTTAGACACCTGGCTGGTCTGCTAATTTGGTTCAGTTTATAATGGCTCACAAAGGAACTATTGTTGATGAAGCATGTCTTTCCAATTTGTTCACCACATGCCTCATCATTTATAACACAACCTAGATGTGAGAAAAGTAGTTTGAGAAAGATGGAGGTGAAGGTCCAAAGATTTTGGATTGAAAAACAGAAATACAATGACACATGTTCTAACTTCATTGTTATAGAAAACATTTGTTATGCTTATTATCAGTAAAGTGTTAGTTATAGTTAAGACTGCAGAATCATTTCAAATCAGTTGATTGAAGCAAAGCAATAGTCATAATTATGATAATTAAATTTTTTTTTAAAAGGTACATTTAGGGAAATATTTAGAAATCATAGTGTTTGTTTGTGCATATGTGCATGTGTACAATAACAATTTTCAATGAGAAAAGATATACTGAAAATAAGTTTAGCATAGAGGAGGCAATATCCTTTGACTTTATCCGAAACACAGTTATTCAAGTAAATAGTTGTAATAAAATATTAGAATAGAATGATTTTTTTAAAAATTCCCCAACTCTTCAAATTACACAAATTGAAAGAATTTGAAAAGAAGTTGTTATGTACGGAAATAGATATTACATTATAAAGAAACCTACTATTTTAAGATTTTTAAATGTAACTTATGGTAAAGACCAATATATGCAACAGTTTTGTGCAAAAGAATGTAGCACAATAGAAGAACTCAAAGTAATCAAAAGATAGAAGAGCAGCAGCAAAGTAGACAGCAGACCTCTGGATAATCAAATTGTTCAAAAACAGGAGTTTCAGTTCTCCCAAATTGAAGTAATCAATCCCTAATCACCAATAGATTTAGATTCAACTTATATTTAACAGATTACTTTTCTCTTTTCTAAACTGGAGTGAAGTCCTGAACTAGTGGAATCTGTTGTGTAGCGGGAAAAGAGACTCCAGGACCCAGTTGACTTTTTCCTTTCTTTATTTCTCCTCAGAACTGAACACCGGAGATACCACGGCAGCCTTTCTTATAGTCGGCTGTTTGTGGCTCGCCAGCCAGTGACGGCTCTTCAAATCTCCCGCTGCTGCGGTCAACCAATCAAAGGTGAGTATGCAAATATATAACAACCCTCCCCATGTGGTCCAGTCCAACCAATCAGAGCCCCATCTACGTTACGTAGTCACGCAGGTAGGTGGGGCTCTTATGTGTTCTACTGGACCTGCGCAATTCAGTCGGGAGTTCGTCCATCGTCGGTTCGGATAGGGTTGCTGTTTCTCCCGTCCTTCTTCATGGAACCTCCTGGAAGGTAGAGTTGGCCATGCCGCTCCTGTCAGGCTTTTCCTGACTGGTTGAGCCGGCTAGGCCACTCCCGCCAGGAGTGACTTCCCGATAATTTTCTGAAGTCCTGTTCCAGTCTTCCTGAGCTGTCTCTTTCTACAGTTTCAGGTACATGATTGGGGCTAGAGTTAGTGTTGGTTGTGTTGCTCGTGGTTGTTGTAGTTATTAGTTTGTTCTGATCTTAGTGGAGGGTCACCCCCTCCCCAGTGGCTTATGTTTGGGGGGTCTCCTCCCTCTTGTCTGGTTGGGTTATTTTTGCTTGTGGTTTGTGGAGGGTCTCCCCCTCCCTTGCGGCTTACGTTTGAGGGGTCTCCCCCTTCTTCTCCTAGAGTGTTTGTGTTTCTCAGTGTGGTTCTTGATCTAAGTTGATCTATGTGTCTCCTCCAGTTCCTATCATTTTCAGTAACTACTTTGTACGACCGGGGCCCAGTTTTTTGGGTTATTTTTGCCGGTATCCACAGTGGTTCTCCCGTGAGGTTTTTTGCATAGACTAAATCTCCTGTTTTAAATGTGCAACATCTACTGGAGGAGTCTGTTGGTTTTTCCGGGCAGTATGTAGGGTGCAATCTGTTTAAATTTGATCTAAGTTTCCTACCTATTAGTAGTTCTGCTGGGCTTTTATTCGTTGTGGTGTTGGGTGTCATGTGTTGTATACTTAGTAGTTTGTCTATCCTCTCTTGTATGTCCCCCAGTCCCAATTTATGTAGTGTTTCTTTTGTATAATGGACCATGTGTTCCGCCCATCTGTTTGTAGCCGGATGTCCCAGCCGGATGCTGTTAGTGCGTGCTTTATTCCCTGTGTTGCTAGGAACCCCTCGAATGTCATTGCCGTGAATTGTGGTCTGTTGTTGGATACAATTAAATCTGGAAATCCATGTGTAGTAAAAAGTTTGCAGAGTTGTTTAATTACTGCCTCTGTTGTAGTTGAGTGCATGATGCTTACTTCTAGCCAATTTGAGTAAGCATCTACACTATTAAGAATGTGTGTCCTTTCATTGGTCTTGTAAAATCAATGTGTATCCTAGACCATGGTCCCCTGGGTGTTTCCCATTCCTGTATAGGTGCAGAAGGGGGTGTAGGTTTGGATTCTTGACAACATTTGCAAGTTGCCACCCAGTCCCCTATGTCTTTATCAATGCCTGGCCACCATACATAACTCCTAGCCAAGGATTTCATTCTGACAATACCCAGGTGACCCTCATGTAATAGTTCAAATATTTGTTTCCTTAAATTGTTTGGTATGACTACCCTATCCCCCCACAGTATTTATCCTTTTACAATTGACAATTCTGTTTCTCTATTTCTAAATGGGTTGACAGTCTCACCGCTAGCAGTTTCTGGCTATCCTTTGCTTACCCAATATAAAATCTGTGCCAGGTTTCTGTCTCTCGCGGTATCCTTAGCAATGTCTATGGCTGTTATGGGTAGGTTAGTCAGAGTCTCAATTTGAAGAATTGATGAGGTTGGTGCAGGGTCATCATCTGTTTCTGACAGGAGGCAATGGCTCAAGGCGTCCGCATGTGTTATATTCTTTCCTGGTCAGTAGATTAAGTTGTAATTATAAGCAGCTAGGAATTCGGACCATCTTGTCATTTGTGGTGACAGAATGTTAGGTATAGCTTTGTTTCCGGTGAGGATTCCTAGTAGTGTTTATGGTCGGTGATAAGTGAGAAAGTTCTGCCATAAAGATATTCGTGAAAACGTTTTATTCCTGATATCGTGGCCAACGCTTCCTTGTCTAGTTGGCTGTAGTGTCTTTCTGTTTTAGATAGGGTTTTAGAGTAGAATGCGATGGGTGCTTCTCTTCCATCCAGTAAAATATGGCTGAGTATGGCACCCACGCCGAAAGGTGATGCATCACATGTTAACGTTAGGGAAGTGTCTCGCTATATTGTATTAGCATGCTATCGGATGTGAGTAGTTTTTTTATTTCTTGGAATGCTATGTTTTCTCGTCACCCCCAGTTCCAGGTAGCTTTCTTGTTGAGTAATCTATGCAGTGGTTCTGCTATTATTGCATTCTGTGGCAAAAATACATTGTAAAAGTTAATATGTCCCAAAAATGCCTGTAAGCCTGTTTTATTATTGGGTCTGGGTGCTTCCTTTATTGCTCTGATTTTGTTTTCAGTGGGGTGGATCCCTTCTTTGTCTATAAGGTATCCCAGGAATTCTACTTTGTCAGTGGCTAGTTTGCACTTTTCTTTTTTTACTTTTAGTCCCGCCTCTTTAAATTTGTTTAGTACTTCCCTTAGGCGGTCTTTCAATTGCTCTTTGTCCTTGGCTGATACTAACACGTCATCAAAGTATGGTACCACCCCTTTATCCCTTGCAGTAAGTGTTCCATTAAACTTTGGAATATCCCTGGGGCTACGCTGACTCCGAATTGCAATCTGTTGCATTTGAATGCTTCCCTATGTGTGACAATTGTTTGTACCTCCACCATTTCTGGGTCAACAGGCAACTGTTGGTAGGCTTGCGCTAGGTCCAGTTTCGCAAAAAATTTCCCTCTCCCTATGGAATGTAATAGTGCTGTACCACCAGGACCGGATATGCACTTTGTTGGAGCGCGTGGTTAAGGGTTGCTATGTAGTCTCTGCAGCTTCATACTGACCCATCTGGTTTAATAGGGGTAACAATAGGAGTTTCCCACCTCGTGTGGTCTGTTACCCCATGTGCTATAAGCTTGTCCAATTGTTCATCAATTTTTGATTTTAGCGTGAATGGGACTCACCTTGCCTTGAGTCTTATAGGAGCTATGCTTGGGTCTAAATTAAAGGAGATTGGGGACCCCAGATACTTGCCCAGTTGACTTCTCCATTGAAAACATCCTGGAATTCTTTCATCAGGTCCTCTTCACAGTCTGTGTCATCAATTTATTTCGATTCCTAGCGGTGTAAACCATTCAAGTCCCAGTAGACTGGTCCCGGTCAGCTATTGTTAATGGGAGGATTTTCGTGTATTTTTTGAATTTGACTCTGAAATGCCCGGCACCCACTCCTGGAAGTCTGTTCCCTTGATAGTCTTTTAGTGTGAGTTTTTGGGTTTTTAGTTCTTCCTTGCTTATATCAGGAATTAGCTTTTTTATAGTATTCCATGATACCATCGATAAGTACAAACCTGAGTATACTTCCATCTAACAGGGTTGTCCTTCTATCATGACTTGTACATGTACCTTCCTTGTGTTTCTTGTGCTTGAGTGTCCAATAGTTACTGTCTGGTGTGTTTCTTCTCTTCTGTAAGTTGTTTCTCTCTCGCGCCTGTTTCTGTTCTCCTGACTCCAACGGCTCCTGATTTGTCTATCTCTCTCTTGCTCTCTGGGTGGGGGGTGCTCCATTTTCATCTGGGGCTATAGTTGTTTCTTGATCGACATGCTCTTGCTATATGTCCCCACCGCTCACAATTTCTACAAATGGCATCAATGAAATGGCACTTGGAACGTGGATGGTTTCCCCCACACCCAGCACAATGAAAATCTGTTCTTTTTCCACTCCGTTCCCATCTGCCTTTTCCCGAATGGAGTTGGTTTACCTCTTCTTCTTCCTCGTCACTTCCTGATAGGGATTCAATGTCCTCGTAGTGTGTTATGGTGGTGGGTTTTTTTGTTTCCGTTGGTATCTTATTGTCCGCTTGATTTGGGGCTTTTTGGTTTTCCGCTGATGTTTTATTTATTTTCCGCACTGTAGCGGCTGATCTCTGAGTGGCTTCAGTGGCGGTGGCTTCTTCTATCGCTTCGGTTACGGTTATTTTAGATCTTGTTAGTAAACGATCTTGTGAGGTAAGGACTTTAGCCCCAGGACCACTCGATCCCGCAGCGCTTCGTCTAGGTTCAGGAAATCACACGCTCTGCCGATATCTTGGAGTGCTGCCACGAAGTCGGCAATACTCTTGTCTTCTTTTTGGTTTCACAGATAAAATTTGTGCCTTTTGATGAGACTTGAGACAGTTGATGTGTAGTGGGCTTGTAATAGTTTCTCAAGGTCCAGCCACATCATTGTCTTTACATCGGTGGGGGCAGCCAGTGTTTTTGCCATCTTGAATACAGCAGGTCTGCAATGGGTGAGAAAAACAGCTCTTTTCCTATGTTCTGATATTCTGTTGAGATTGCTGCTTTCTAAAAACATCAGGAACCAGTCGATGTACGATTCCCATTCTTCGGTCACTGGGTTGAATGGTGAGGGTGGCGAGTTGTTTCTGGACATTTTGTCTTGCTCAGTCTTTGTCGCCATGTGCTCAACTGGGTTCCTTTGTCTCAGAATCCCACCTTCATTGCCAGTGTTGTGTTGCGGGAAAAGAGACTCCAGGACCCAGTTGACTCTTTCCTTTCTTTATTTCTCCTCAGAACTGAATGCCCGAGAAACTGCGGCAGCCTTTCTTATAGTCGGCTGTTCATGGTTCGCCAGCCAGTGACGGCTTTTCAAATCTCCCGCCGCCACGGTCAACCAATCAAAGGTGAGCATGCAAATATATAACAGAATCCACTACCATGTAACCTCTCTTCTGTTACTAATGCCATCCTTGGAAATATATTATAGATACAGCTGGAATTAGGACATATTCCTTTCTTCAAATGTGGGCTGTTCCTTCTTCTTTTAAGCTTCCAGTTATTACTTCTCTAAAGATCTAGTTGTTTTTTGGGAAACAACAAGGAAAAATACTCTGTGGATATCATTAAGTGTAGCTTGTTTTTACAACAAGGATAAGGAACTTGTATCCTTGCTTTTACAACAAGGATAAGGAACTTGTAGCTCTTCAAATGTTGCTGAACCACAATTCTAAATATTGATCATTCAAATAGCCAATGCTAGGGTGGTCAACTGTTGTATTTCTGCAAAATTTGAGAGTCACAGGTTCCTCACAGTTATTTTAGAATTAGAATTCATATTTAGAATTAGTATTAGTTGGTTTTATTTTCATTTAAAAATATTATACTATTAGTGTTCTTGCTTATTTCTCTAACATGCTGCTGTAGTTCTTTTTCTTCCAATTTCATATTTTTAACTTTTATATAGTAATTTAACTATGTCTCTCTCCCTCCTCTCTCTTACAAAATAATAATTTAAAAATAAAAAAAATCAATGGAGAAATGTATCTGAACTTCTCAAAAGGAATTTAAAATAATGCAAAATAATTCTTGCTTGCTTTAATTCTCAGTTTTGTTGATTTCTTTAGAATTTATCTGAATAGTTTTTGATACAGTGTTCATTCCTGGCACCTCCCTGGATCAGTCTCTGCAATTAACTACCACTAAATGCTGACATCGTTTACCAAAATGACAGATTCTCAAAATACTAGTAAAATATTTTAAAAAGCATATTTTACCATTCTACTTTGTTGTAGTGAGGTTTGGAATAGAATAGCTACAGAAATATGGCAAGCAATAGAAGAATAAGTGAAAATTCTAATGAAGGAGCCTTGATGGCAGGTTCTGACCAGTTCTGGAGAACCAGTAGTGGAAATTTTGATTGGTTTGGAGAAACTGTGTGTTCTGTGGGTACGGTCTTTGCCAGGGCCAGTTCTGGTTGTGCGTGTGGGGCTTCTGGCTGGTTGTCTGTGATGGGGACCCAGCCTCTGATCTAGTCAATGTGCCTGTCCCACAATTTTCCCTTTTCTGTCTTCACCCAATATGATCTGGGCCCGGTAATTCCAACAACTTTGGCTAGTTCCCATGTCGGTCCTCCTGTGTAATTTATGTGTGTAGATCATGTGGTTTCTTGACATGGGATAGAGGCGGCAACCCAAGTCTCAACCTCCTTGTCTAGCTC
The DNA here is from genome assembly GCA_023653725.1 of Bungarus multicinctus. Classification (NCBI taxonomy): domain Eukaryota; kingdom Metazoa; phylum Chordata; class Lepidosauria; order Squamata; family Elapidae; genus Bungarus; species Bungarus multicinctus. The sequence goes on along the minus strand of CM042834.1, from coordinate 229,416,465 downwards.
AGGCCACCACACATAGTTTCTGGCAAGGGCTTTCATCCAGAAAATCCCCGGGTAACCCTTGTGCAGCAATGTCAGTACCTTAGTCCTTAGCGGTGGGGGATGATCACCCTCTCCCTCTACAACAGGCAGCCCTTGATCATTGACAGTTCAGTCTGTCTGTTTTTAAATGTCTTAAATTCATCCCCGTCTATTTATTTATTTATTTATTTATATATTTATTTATTTATTATTTTGATTTATATACCGCCCCCTCTCCCAAAAAGGGACTCAGGGCGGTGAACAGCCACAATAAAAACATACAATTAGAAGAGTTAAAAAGAGTTTAAAAATTAATTAAAAAGATGGCTAAGACCAATAAAACCCGTAAAAGATTAAAATCAAATTAAAACCCTACTCATAACATTACTCCAGACCGGCCTGTTGGAAAAGGTGGGTCTTAAATGCTCGTCGGAAGGCCCGTAGGTCAGTAATGGCTATGGTTTCTGTCCAACCCCTGCACACCCAGTTTGAAATTTATGCCATGGTTTTGTTCTTAGCCATAACTCTCGTGATCTCCATCAATATCATCAGTCCGGGCCAGAGGCTTTTCACTAGGAACACAGAAGTGGATGGCAGTGCGTCTTTGGTGAGGTCTGGGACAGCTGCTCAGGGCATCAGCGTTGAAAATGTCTTTTCCTGGTCTGTGGATTAGACAGTAACTGTAAGTTGCCAGGAATATGGTCCATCTTAACATCCTGGGTGAGAAGATGTTCAGTGTGGGTTTGTGCCCAGTGAGGATTTCCAGCAAGGGTTTGTGGTCAGTAACCAAATTTAATTGCCTTCCGTAGAGATATTCATGGAAGCGCTTGACACCTGCTACAGCAGCAAGAGCTTCCTTGTTGATTTGACTGTAGTTCTGTTACAGTTTGGACAGGTTTGTAGAATAGTATACAATGGGGGCTTCTTTCCCATTTAGTAGTTTGTGGCTGAGGAGACCACTGATTCTGTAGGAGAATGCGTTGCATGTTAGAGTTGAGGGCAGTATTTTGCTATATTGAATGTGGACACTGCTAGATGTTAAAATGCTTTTAATTTTTTTATAAACGTTGGCTTCACATTGCCCCCAGGTCCGGTTGGTTGTTTTATTTAACAGTCTATGGAGCGGTTCTGCAATGGTTGCCTTCTGTGGTAGAAAGATATCGTAAAAGTTGAGCTAAGTTGAAATTCCACTTGGGGGATGGCCAGGTGATATTTATTCCTTTTTAATTTGAGTCCTGCTTCCTGGAATCTCCCCAGCACTGCCCTTGGTCTCTCTATTAACTGTTCCTGGCTTTTGGCTAATATTATAACATTGTCGAACTATTACCCCTGGTATTAGCCCCAGGATGTTGTGTAACAGTCTCTTCATGATACTTTGGAAGAGGCCGGGGCTATGTATGTTTTTTAAAAAATATAGATTGAAGAGGTGGTAAGATGTAAAAAGAAGTAAAATGAATTATTTTAAAAATTTAAGACAAATCAGTGCTTCTGTTTCATACAGCAGTTAATGTATAAGGCAGCCAAATTATAACCAGTTTCAAATCACTGGAAATAATTGGAAATACAAATAGCTCTTAACTATGTTTGCAATATTCATGCCTATAGTCCATTCATGACAAAAACATGTTTGCTTATTAAATCAAATAATGAAAACTTCAGATGACTTTTCAGATGGATTCTATTTTATTTTTTACTGTTGACAAGCATGGGTTTGTGATTACCATGGGCCACATTTGCGCTATTGTGTCTGAAGACAATTGAACAATTCTCCCTTGTGACATGGCTGGAAGTCCTGCTAACCATTCAATTGCCCAGCAGGCTTACATTAAATCAGGCATCTCATACCTTTCTTATGGAAAATGGTGTTTGTGTGTGTGTGTGAGTGTGTGTGTGTGTTTTAAAGATACTCTGAAAAATAATTGTGGATGCATTTCAAAAGTGACAAATCATTCTTTGCTCCTTTCTTATTCATTGTGATACCGTTAATCAATGCTGGAACTACTGTTAACAGAACTTGTTATCCCTAAGTGTGTGAACCATGCATTATTCCATTGTTGTCCAACTTCCCTGATTCACATTGGGTGAAGGGGGGGAAGGATGTAATTTTTAAGATTGGAAGAAACCAGCCCAAGTTTAAATTCATCTATTCAACAGTGTGGAATTTGACGAAGTATCTTGGGATCTCATTAAGGAGTGTGAAAATTGCTTTGTCATTTATCTGTTGTTTCTGGCAGGCAAACAGAACTTCTTCATTAGGAGCCTGAATTTCTGCTCTAGGTATCTCCCCTCCCCAGTGAGGTAGAATATGTAGATCTGTATCTAGATAGGCAAACTTTATTGCTTCTTTGGTGCTTGAGAACATTATAAATAAGGAGCTGCAGGGGAAAAAATCAATATTCTGGAATACATCACCCTAAATCTTTCTTTAATGACATGCAATTTATGGTATGGATAGTTATATTTCTTGGTAGAGATCTGATTAGATTAATTGAACCAAAAAGGTTAAGTTGATCTTAATTTATTATGAACTCCATAATCTGCTTTAGATGAGTTGCTTGGAGATAAAGTGGATTGGTTAATTTAGTCAGATTAATATTTTGGACCTAGACATGCATAGATGAAAGAGAAGAGCTGTTGGCATTCACATAACCTCAGGTCGATGTAGCTAGGGAAGTAGGAATTCTCTTCTTGTTCTCCATAGACATAAAAAGTACAGAGGTGGAAAAAACGGAAATGTCTGCTTGTTCTACTGTATTTATGAGCTCCTGAATTTGAAGAAGGGCTTAATTGTGACTTTGTAATAGCTGGATATGAATACTGCGATTTCTGTTATCAGAATTGCTAAAAGAATAAAGAAAACACAATCGCAGTAACATTGCAGACTTTCCTTGTCAGCAACTTTATTGTCTGTCCAAGCTCCTTCATTTTTAGTGCCTGAAAAGAGTTTCTTTCTTTTCTCAATACTGAGGAAACTTGGCAAGTTTCTGAAGTAGTTATTGCGAATGTATGCATTTGGCATGAGCATAATGCATGCCAGCTTTAGTTTCTTAGACTGGGGCAGGTGAGTCTGCAGGCACATAATACCCTGAAGATGCTATTGTGTGCATGAGAGGTAATGATGAAATAGAATAACAGTACCAGGACAGTGCCATTAGGATCACACAAATGGTATCCTACAATATTATTACTGGAGTAGCAGTTATGCTGCATGGAAAATACATTGCTTTGCAACAGACTTAATATTCTGCTATTAAGTTGTGGTAATGGCTGTCTGTCTCCATTAGCAAGATTGTGCACAGAACTATCTGCCGCTTGTAATTTGACTACCATTGTGCAAAGATTAAAAGAGGAGAAAATAATGCAGGCTTTTAACTTGTTTGTGATGCGTTATTTATCACAAACAGAAATTCCTAATGTCAATTAAAGGATCCCCCCCAAAAAAGACACAACCACCCCAAACGCTCAAGCTTTAATCCCAGAAAGATAATTATTTGGCCGGCTTTGCATTGCAAAGGTGTCACCATCCAATTCTTCTGAAGATCTGTAATCAGAGATTTGGCATTTTCTGAAGTGAAAATGGTCTACTTGAGATGTCTTGTATTTAATGGAAATACATTTTTCTTTTAGAAAAAGCATATGAGACTCCATCTAATTTTAATAGCCTTTCTCCACAAGACATCAACATGGATTTTCAGAGAACACAGTATAAAGTCCATAATGTTTCCTGTGGTTTAAACCTCATACCAAAGGAGGTAAATTTCTTTCTCACACCAGCTGGTGATTATCTGATACCCTGAAGCATGTAGATTGATGGTCCTTGTAATTTTCTTTTCTTTTGCCTGGTAACTGCAGACTCTATTGTTATTCATAAGCTTCAAATGGTTGTGTTATGTGATTAATCCAGGAATTGAACATGTGGCACCAAACTTCATGGATAACTTGCATTACATCAAGCAGTACCACTTCTAAAATAGCTGTGAGTTTATTACAAAACACATTGAATCTTCATCTGATTTATATGTTCCAAACTTAAGGCAGGGAAAGACAAAAAGCAGCAATCAATACAACTGAAAAATATGGACAATAGATTAGACAGATACTTATATGTAGTATGTGCTGCATATAGGAGTAAAACAGTGGTGGGATTCAAAATTGTTTGCTACCGGTTCTGCGGGCATGGCTTGGTGGGCGTGGCAGGGGAAAGATACTGTAAAATCTCCAGTCAGAGGTGGTATTTGCCAGTTCTCTGAACTACTCAAAATTTCTGCTACCGGTTCTCCAGAACTGGTCAGAGCCTGCTGAATACCACCTCTGGAGTAAAAGCTTGAGGTAGCTTTTGCTCATTTAAAAATAGAACTCTTTTTTGAGTAGATTTGAATAGGATTCACTGTTAAATATAAGACAAACATAATAATAAAATTAATAATGGAAATATAATGGCAATAACAGACAATATACTAAAAGACAAAGCAAGAAATGCAAAAAAATTAAAAATAGAATCAACAAAACTCAGTCATAAAGTGGATAAAAGGTCTTCTGAAATAAAAAAAAATGATTTTAGTAATAGACTCACAATTCTGTTAATTAAAAGCAAACTAAATATCTCCACATGCGATAGATAGTTCCAGAGTCCAGGAAAATACAGAGAAGGCTTTGTCACATGTCCTGCCCAAATGTGCCCAAGTACAGGTGGTTCTCATTTAGCAATCACAATTGGTTCCAGTGAAATAGTTGCTAGGTGACATGATTGATAAACAATCCAAGAGAGAGAAGGGGAGAAGAGAGAAAGAATATGAAGATTATAAGGTTTCTGCCATCTCATTCAAATAATGTTCTTTTGTACAAAAATGAACATCGTCAGACACAGAAACCAGATGTAAGTATGTGCATTGGTCAGAAAATATTTCTAACCAACATTTACTAAAGGCAATTACTAAACTGAAAAATGTCCATCCTATTGATCTTGATAGGAAGATCTGAAAGTCATTTTGCAGGTATCCTAATGTTAAAATATAAACTAGGAATGCATGCCTTCTGCTGTCTTAAGGGTTCCAGGCTTACTGGAATATACTAACAGTCACACCCAGGCTTTCTGGAATATACTAACAGTCACACCCTAATAATTGGTGGGCCTAACTAGTCCTGATTAGGAGGAGATTAGGGTTTTTATGGTATAAAATTTTGCTTCAGGCATTTTCACTGATACTGAAAAAGTAATGTCAAAATGATATTTTAGCATTAGGTTTTTAAAATCTGACATTGTAATATGTTCTGCATGTAGCAATGAGGCAAATCTTTATAGCCATCTGTTTCTATTTTGCATACATACTTAACCTTTTCCCACTCTAGTCTATAAAGAGATTTCCCCTTTCCCATTCTATAAGAAGCTCAAATAGAAAAGTTGTAATGTTATAACCCAACAAACATTTTCTCATCTTCAACAAAGGATTTGTATTAAAAATCACCTTGAAGTTGCAGCCTTTATAAAGCAGTCAGATTTTTTATCAGCACCTTGATTAATCTAACAGTTAAGCTATCCAGTAAAGCCATTTCTAATATTTGCAAATAATATAACAAAATCACAAAGTGTGAACTGAGTGTTTATTATTAAAGTTATTATATTTAATTTTCAGAAGCACAAATATTTCCCTACCTTGTACAAAATATAAATGGGATTTGTAACATTTTATATCAGGAGTTCAGAAGAAGGAGAAGGAGGAGGAGGAAGAGGAGGAGGAGAGGGAAGAGGAAAAAGAGGAGGGAGGAAAAGGAGGAGGAGGGAGAAGAGGAGGAGGAAGAGGAAGAAGAAGAAACTCCAAGAGTTTAGTACTTAACTTCTACCTATTATTATTCTATTGACTTGAATAGAGGCAAAGAAGGAAGAATGTCATCCAGCTAGGGGGATCCATAAGAGTCAAATCAAAAAAGAAATTCTGGATATTTGTTAACCTTATTCTTCAAAAGTGCAAACTACAAGCCATGCTATCAATGTGGGCTTTATGTAGAGAGTTTAGCTATTATAATTCACAAAGTTGAGTAATATTTTAACATTTTTTCTGGAGAATTTTAATGTGGTCCTTAAATCAACACCATTAACTACATTTCTCTGCAGAAATTACAATATATAGGAATTTTCCACACCAAAGTGTGCCCAATGCTCAACTCTGGAATTCTGCAACAGATGTTTGAGGGAAATTCAAAAGAAGACAGACAGATTGAATTTGTTACCCTTTAAATCTCAGGAGAACAGCTACCTTGATGGTTAATTAGTTTTATAATGCACAAAGCCTGAAAGATCTTTGCAGATTAAATTGAGGAACAGTACTTGGAGATATGTTTGTAATTTTTCTTTTAATCTTCAAAAACAAAATAAAGCATACTTTGCTAAACCACCAATAATACTCTGCTTAAATGAATTGTTAACCCCTAAAGATATTCCTGTAAATATTATTAAGATTCTTAAAGAGAAAGTTTGGGTATGATCATTGGATTGAATCCAACATTTTTGCCCAGTGAATCAAGGAGTGTATTTTCATTTGTGGGAGCCCCCCAAACCCTAATCTTCCTATCATGAATAGAACAAAAATGCTGAACATAATCCACCAAGTTTCAGTTAGCTAGCTTGAGATATTGCTTCTTATTGCTTTTTACTGAAATGCGTTATAAATGGAATGCACTTAGAATCATGAGTACTGCAGATGTGGTCTCCTGTCAGGGTCTTTGAACTTTGGCCTCTCCATTGGTCCCATTATTCTCAGTTTCACACCATGCTCCTGGGACTGCTGTCCTTCACACAACTAATCTTTGGGAAAATTGCTTTTGATGAGATTGAACACATTCCTTACTGGTGCCTGGCAGCTCAAATCAGATTCACTTTTCAAAGAAATGAAACTCTCTGGAAGGTATGTGGAATTGTATTGACAAAATGTGGGTATTATACTCATTAACTGTCTGAACTTCATGTCAGGTATATAATGTAACTAATAGATTGAATAACCAGATTCCTAATAAAGTCTTATCAAACATTAGATTATTGAGACCCAGTGAATGTGCTAACTCCCAGTTTTATTCAGTTTCTCATTTTTTCCCAAACTTAAATCTGGTCCATCCTATTTCTTTGTCATTTGTATATGTATACAAATGAATTTGTATACAAATTCATATTTCTTTGTCTAAGTCCTGACATTTGGGTGCACATTTTCCAGGTCCCCTTTTTGCTCCCTGAAATCAACATGAGTATCAAGGTGCTATTACTTTTCTTCTATCAAGTGAGGAATTTTCCCCCCGTGCACAGCACACTCCAATTTAAATCAAGGGATCAGCAGACTTCTTGTGTAGTTCTAACCATTCTGCTGCTTGCACTTCAGTGCTTTAATTTTGCTTCCCAGAACAGATTGCAACTGCATGATGAATGGAGAGCAGCAAATCTCAGGCCAGCAATGAGACACAGTAAGCCCTTCATTTTCAGATTGCAAGAAGCAAAGATGAGATACCCCCAGTGGAAGCCTGTTTGAGTAGAGTTTATGATTCAGCAAATGAAATATGTCTTTATAATACAGCAATAAAAACACTATTAACTGCAAAGGTGGAGAAGCTGAGCAGGAGTATATTGCAGGGCCAACTTTATCATTGTAATTTTGATATGGAAGAATTCTTGTTGTAGGGACAGTTTCTGGGACTAGAGCAAATATATACAGGACTCTTTGAGAATGGTTTTCTGCAGTTCTTACATATTCTGCTTGAGGGTTCAGAATTGAATGTACTCACTGAAGAAAAAGAAGATATTCTTTTCTGAACCATGAATATGTTTCAATTTGCACTGTGTGTGTATGTGTTTGTCTGAGTGCATTTTGACATTAGCTTCAGTGATGGATTGCATTTATCCACAATAGTCAAATATATTAATTTCTTGCAGTCATTACTGGCTTTTCCTAATAGAAAATCTAACTGGCCACTGATCCCAATTTCTGTTTTTTTTAATCCTTTACAAATCAGGGCTTCTTGTGGGATGTGTGTACAAAAGTCAAGAAGGCAGCTGTGACTGAACCCCTTACCCTACTTTTATGTATGTCACTGTGAAAAGAGAATGGGGCTTTGATCATCCAGTAGCAGACACTGTCTTGACTTTTATGATATTTTAATGGAAGTCAATGAAAAAACTCTCCCTTTTCTTACACTCTAAATAGGATCACATTCCATTACTTCACTTCTACTTCCTTGACTAGTAAACTATGTATAATTTGAAAAACATGCAACAAATAACATTTCACAACCCCTGAAGTGATTAGAAGATTCAAGCACTTCTAATGGCAATTGAAGGTTATTATAGTCCAAGGGTCTTCAAACTTTAAGACTTGTGGACTTCAACTCGCAGAATTCCTGAGTTAACATGACTAGAGGAAGAATTCTGGGAGTTGAAGTCCACAAGTCTTAAAGTTGTCAAGTTTGAAGACCCCTGGTATAGTCCAATGAAGACTTACTATTTCCACTTGTTATTTAAACAAGCCAGCCTTTGGATTTTTCCTAAGTTCTGTTATTGGAAGGGTGCGAACCTGAAGGAAAGCCCAGAATTCTTTCTGGTGAAATTGTTCTTCTTAATGCTAAAATATGAAGAGGTTCAATTCAATACGTAGTTTAATTTTTCATATTCTCTCATCCTTTATAGCTGTATTACTTTCTCCTCCTCTTTGCATCTCTGGTCTTTGTGCCAGCCTGGCACGTGTTTCCCTCCCTAGCTCAGGGCTAGTGAACTATGACCTTGAATGTACTACCTGGCTCTGTTGTTACATCCTCTAACCCCACTCCTTTAACCTCAAACTATCCACTATTGATCTCACCCCATTCCTAAGAGGTCTGTAACGGGCGTGCATAAGTGTACAATCATTCCTACCATCACTGTCCTATTACTGTCCTATTATCCCCATTTATTTGTACCTATTTCCTGTTTTCTTACTCATGTTTATACTTATACCTATTATCTTATAAGTGATTGACAAATAAGATAAAATAATATAAAAGTTGGGTTCCTTCTATTGCACACATCCTCCCCTTCATGTCAACATCCTTGGGAAGCTGATGCCAGGTCCTAAAGCTAGCTGCAGAGGAATGCAGGAGATCACTGTTTTCCTATCACTGTATTTCTTCATTGCCACTAACTCAGTCTTTTTGATGATGCAGCAACAACTGCAAATTTTTGTAGCTGGGCTTCTGGGATTTGTTCTCTGCTTGGTACTTTTGTCCAAACAACTGGCCTGGAATGTAAATTGATAATTAGTGCACAAAGCACCTGATCCAGAAGAGGGCTTGCTTTCACCAAAGAACAGACATCATAGGAATGTGTGGGAAAGGGGGGGGGGAGGGGGGAGGGGGGGGAGAAGGAGTGTGTTGGTGTGTCTGCATCAGAAAGCAGATGTCTCTGAATTTAGAGATTGAAAAATCAATGAGAGACAGATTGTTGCATTTTGGATAAGTATTTTCTTTCAAACATTTTAAATGGAAGCTACCTAGAAGGATCTATTTTTTGATGCAGACATGTCCTGGAGCAGCTGGTACCATCTTGCAAGAGTCAATAATTTGTGGGGGATTGTTTGGAATTTTGCAAACTGCTTAGTAGAGATGAGCCTCAAATGCCCACTGCACCAATCAACATGGATAGTAGAGTCAGTCAGAATAGAGCTGGACGGGACCTTAGAGATCTTCTAGTTCAACCCATGCTCATGCAGGAGCCCTATACCAGTGGTGGTTAACCTTTTTGGGCTCCTGTGCCAAAAGTTGTGCATGCGCTTGCACACTCGTGTGCCAGTACCCAGAAGGCAATGCATCCTCCCACACCCCATACGCATGCACGTGCAATCCCCCCCACCCCCCCCCCCCCCCGCTGCTCCCTTACCTGCAAAGCACCTCATAGCTGATTTTCAGGTGGCTTGAGGCCTTTTTTTGCCCCCCAGAGGCTTCAAGAAGGCTTTTGCAGGCTTATCAGGCTGAAAGCTAGGTCTGTTTCATCACTTCCAGGCCTAGTTTTTGGCCTGAAAAGCCTGCAGAAGCCTTCCTGAAGCCTCTGAGAGGTCGAAACAGGTCTCAAACCACCCAAAAATCAGCAATGAGGTGTGCACATGTGCAGTGAGGTAAGTTTTCCTGCAGCTCATGTGCCGGCACAAATGGCTCTGCCATCATCGCCCTATACCATTTTGGACAAGCAGCTGTCCAGTCTCTTCTTAAAACCTCCAGTGATGAAACCTCCCCTCCCCCAACTTCTGAAGACAAGCTGTTCCATTGGTTAATTGTTCTCATTGTCAGACATTTCTCTTTAATTCTAGGTTGCTTCTCTGCTTGGTTAGTTTCCATTCATTGCTTCTTGTCTTGCCTTCTGTTACTTTTGGAAAATAAGTTCACATTTTCTTGTGGCAGCCCCCTAAATACTGGAATACTGCTATCATGTCATCCTAGTCCTTCTTTTCTCTATACTAGCTATATCTAGAGTGGCATAAGGAAGTTATAGCAAAGCAATATTACATTAAAAGTTTTTCATTTCTGCAGGATTTAAAATGAAAATGAAAATTAAGATGTACCCATGTCCCCCCCCAAAAAAACACACACATATTTTTTAAAAGCATACATATTTTTCAAAAGAAGAGTAAAAAGCGCAAAACTTTTAATAATTTGATAGACTTGCAAAAGCTTTCTATAGACCTTAATTTTTAAGACTTTTAGCATTTATTTGCTCATAGCAAGAATCAATTGATTATTGAACAGTTGAATGCACACAATGCATATTGATCTGTTCATGGGTAGTGGCTTTCTCTCAGCTCCCTGTAATGTATTTTAAATAAGATTACAATACCACTTATGAAATTACAATGTCCTGGAGCAGTAGTCAACAAAACCAGAAAATATTTTTGTTCATCATAGGTTGTATCACTGCTATAAAATTCTTACTAATTATGTTTTAGTATAGACAGATCTAAAGAACATACTGTATATGATCGAATGCTTCCACTTTTTGAATTCTATCAAGTATACCTAAAAATTTCTCACACACATATAATATATACATACATACATGTATATGTATGTATGTATGTATGTATGTATGTATGTATGTATGATGTATCTGTTGTGGTTTGCTGGCAGCAGGTGTGGACAGCAGATGTCTTTCATAGCAAGGACTTGGATGAGAGGCCTGCGTGTGATGTAGGGATGGGGCCAGAATTATCGGAGAGTGAGGTGCTGCCTTTGAAGCTTGTAGAGTCTGACAGCAGAGACGTATGGAGCCTGTGACCAGTGCATGTGTGTGCAGGACTGCTCAAAGGAAAGAGCGGGAATAAGGCTGGAAGGTGATGGCCTCTCTCATCAGGGATAAAAACCAGCCCTTGGGGATGTATTATTTGCAGGAAGCAAAGAGGTTCTTTAGACTCAGAGTCCCCGTTAAAGCCCTGCTTATCCTGGTTTGTTTTTGAAATTTCTGTCAGTGGATATTTAATCAGTAATTTGTCTTCTGTTCTTGGCAGCCTTTTGCAGTCTTGGAAGGGCTTGCTTTTGATATCGGATAATTAGGTTTTTATTATTTATTATTATTATTATTTATTCAATTTATATACCGTCCTTCTCCCAAAGGACTTAGAGCAGTGCACAGCCAACTAAAACAATACATATAAAAAAGTTAAAACAGAATTAAACATGGGCTGCTCCCAGATCTAAAACACCCAATACTAAAACCATAATTAAATCCCAATTTAAAATCAATTTAAAATCAGCCCAGGCCAGCCTGCTCAAAGAGCCAGGTCTTCAAATCACGCCTGAACACCCTCAGGTCGGTGGTCGTTCTCAACTCTGGGGGGAGCCCATTCCAGAGAGCAGGTGCCCCACAGAGAAGGCCCTATTTCTTGGGGTCACCAGGTGGCACATGGAGACGGTCGGGACCCGGAGGAGGCCCTCCCTGTGGGAGCGCACCGGACGGTGGGAGACTACTGGCAGAACACGGTCTTGCAAATAACCTGGTCTGATGCCATGGAGCGCTTTAAAGGTCAAAACCAGAACCTTAAAGCACACCCGGAAGGCCACTGGCAACCAATGCAGCTCGCGCAGGAGAGGCGTCACATGAGATCTTCTAGACACCCCCATAACCACCCGCGCGGCCACATTTTGCACTAGTTGAAGCCTCCGGGTGTTCCCCACAGGGAGCCCCATGTAGAGGGCATTACAGAAATCCAGGCAGGAGATGATCAGGGCATGAGTGGCTGTGTGTAAGGCATCCCGATCGAGAAAGGGCCGCAACTGGCGCATCAGATGAACCTGATGAAAAGCCCCCCTGGAGACGGCCATAATATGATCTTCCAATGACAGCTGTGCATCCAGGAGGATGCCTAAATTGCGAGCTCTCTCTGTGGGGGCTAAAATCTCACCCCCAATAGCCAGCGACGGAGTCAGCTGACCATATCGGGATGCCGGAAACCACAGCCACTCAGTCTTGGAAGGGTTGAGTCGAAGCCTGTTCCCACCCACCCAATTTCGCACGGCCTCCAGGCACTGGGACATAACCTCCACAGCATCGTTGGAGTGGTTTGGGGTAGAGATGTAGAGCTGAGTGTCATCTGCATAAAGATGACATTTTACCCCAAAACCACGGATGATCTCCCCCAGCAGCTTCACATAAATGTTGAACAAGAGAGGGGAGAGGACCGACCCCTGAGGCACCCCACAAATGAGGGGCCTAGAGGTGGACCTCTCCCCCCCCATCAACACAAATTGCAAGCAGTCAGAGAGGAAGGAAGAGAACCACTGCAAGACGGTACCTCCAATTCCCAACCCCTCCAACCGCTGCAATAAGATACTATGGTCGATAGTATCAAAAGCCGCCGAGAGATCTAATAGGACCAGGACAGAGGAATAACCTCTGTCACGGGCCCTCCAGAGATCAACAACCAATGCGACCAACGCTGTTTCAGTTCTGTGCCAGGGCCTGAAGCCCGATTGGAAGGGATCTAAATACGTCACTTCCTCCAGGTACTGAGGGAGCTGAGATACCACCACACTCTCCACAACCTTCGCGACAAAGGGGAGGTTTGAGACTGGATGATAAGTTATTCAAAAGCGCTGGGTCCAGGGCAGGCTTCTTGAGGAAAGGCCGCACCACCGCCATTTTCAGGGCAGTAGGGAGTGACCCCTCCCTCAACAAAATGTTGACAATCCCCTGGAGCCAGCCTCGTGTCACTTTACCAGAGGTAGAAACCAGGAGGGGCACGGGTCCAACAAACATGTGGTGGTATTCAGCCCCCCCAGCAACCTGTCCACGCCCTCAGCGGTCACAAGTTGAACTCCTCCCAGATAACCATCTCAAGACTTGCCCGGCCATTTCCCCCGGGACCACCCAACTGGAGTCCAGCTCGTCCTGAATCTGAGCGATTTTATTGTGCAGAAATCAGGAAAACTCCTCTTAAATGTCTCTTGGCTGGGAATGCACTGAATTCCCAGCGCCGCACTAAAAAAGGTTTGCTTTTATACACAGTTTGTGTTTGTTTAATTTGAACAAGGCTTGGGTCAGAAGTGTTGGACTTTTTCCCCCTTCACTAAACCAGGCATGGGTGTGGTCAGCACATGATGCATCCAGCTCATGGGCCGCGAGTTTCACAGACCTGATATAGGGTTAAAAATCTGACCTCTTCATTCAGCTACCAGAAATAAAGAATGGATAAGAACATTTGATGGGCTGAAATACTGCTATATTACTGTGAAAATTAGAATGGACCAGATTTTTATTGATCTCCACAACTTTAAATCCTACTTTATCCTATTTTATACCCAAGTTAAAATGATTTAAGTCAAACCCTTCATGAAATAATTGTAATCTGATGGAAGGGAACAAAATAAAATGATACTGTTGATATCAATCTGAATTTTTCATGCAGCAAGAGATCTTTGCTGTTTCTGATGCTGCTATGTTGATACTGCAATTATCAAATCTGCGATATGAGATTGATTTATTTTTAAAAGCCAGTTTCATTGTGCTACCTTAAAAGTTTTGTTTAAATGAATACCACTTAATAGTGGTTTAAAGCTCTGTTTTCAATAAGTAAAATAATCTAATGTAATTTCACCTTTCTGTGCTTTTGACTGCTTTTTATATTTTCTTTTGAAATCTGGCTTTTAATGTACTGCCCCCTGTGTCTTTCTGTCTCCTAATTTTTTTTAAAGTAAGAATTACCTTCGTAGCAATTTGGAATTTTATAATGCAATTTTAGTTTTAGAGATGAAATGTGCTTAGTGCACATGATTAATGCTAGATTTTAGATGTAAATTAATGCAGAAAGAATAAGGCAAAAGGAACAAGCACTTTATTTTATTCTACCCAAAGACAAATTTTTATGTCCCATTTTAATGGTCAGTTTCAGTTTTCCAAGCTTGCATATCTCAGATAATTTAACTGTATACTTAATTTTAATTTTTTTAAAAAGATACACAGAAGGGATCATACTGGTATACATGATTAGTGGCATAAATTAGAAATCTAGAAAGTACATTGGAAAGGTAATTAGTGAAAATATATGGCTTAGTACAGATATGTCATCAGATACTGAATGTATATAGAAAAAGTACCTATGAAGAGATAGACCAGGGCTGTCAAACTCACGGCCCACAGGCCAGATGCGTCATGCCCTTCCATCCATCCACCCCATTTTAGCAAAGGGGAAAAAAGTCATGATACATCACGTGATGACAATGTGATGCTGTGTGTTTGATACCCCTGAGGTAGACAGTTCAGAGTATCTTATATAGATTCAGAAATTGATCTATGAATTATATATATATATTGCATGAATTCATTCATAACCCTGTTTTATTCATTTATAACAATTTTGGGATTGTTTAAAAATACTTAAATGTTGAAATCACATTTCTTTTCATATTCCCTTACTTTTTCAGTTAACTTTCTCTAATATATACAATTTTTATTCCATATTTCTTATGAAGAAAATTGCAAAATTCATGCAATAGAGCATTTTATAGAAAAACTTATTGTAATTTTCAGGCATCTCCAGAAAGGGAGAATTAATTAAAGTTAAATAATTTAATTAAAACTGAGAACTAAATAAATTATTTCCCATCCTTGATATAATCAATGGTAATTTATTTATTTGTTCTGCAGCACCAGATGTACATTATTTTTAGATTTGTGGACTGGTGGCTGTAATACAAGTGTCACAAGATCGTTTTAAAGAAGGCAATTAGGAGCAGATGATGACAAAAAATAGCAATGTGAGCTTACAGGAAAGACAATATATTCATGGAAAGAAAAATTTAAAGAGCAGCACAATTTCTCACAGGCAAACAGGATAGACGGCTGTCTTTCAGCTTAGATGGATGCCTTATGAAGAACCACAATCACTTTTCTGTCTGTTCATTTGAAGAAGCCCAGAGCAACTGATGGAAAATAAATACAGATAGACTGTTAAATCTTTAAGTGCCATAAACATATGTAGGGAAGAAATTGACACACACTTAATTTCCATCATTGTGAAAGACAATTTGTCAGACCAAACTGGAAGAAGAAGCTGTCTAGTAGTGAATAAGGGACTGGCTAGTAGCTTCCTAGAAAATTGTTTCTTATCCACAAGGAAGAAATTTTCACACATTAAGCTAAATGAATAAATAGACTCTTGTACTATTAGGAATATAACTGATTAAGGTTCCAAATCATGGTCAATGGCATAGAGCTATACCAATTCAAATAAATATGTCTAGATTATCTCTGAAAACATTTGACAAGATCCATGGGCATTGTCACTATCAGAAATTCTCTATGGTAAGACACTAATTCATTTAATTCCTCCCTTCCTTCCTTCCCCCTCCTTCCCTCCCTCTCCTTCTCTTTCTTTCTTTCTTTCTTTCTTTCTTTCTTTCTTTCTTTCTTTCTTTCTTTCTTTCTTTCTTTCTTTCTTTCTCTCTCTCTCCCTTCCTTCCTTCCTTCCTTCCTTCCTTCCTTCCTTCCTTCCTTCCTTCCTTCCTTCCTTCCTTCCTTCCTTCCTTCCTTCCTTCCTTCCTTCCTTCCTCCCTCCCTCCCTCCCTTCCTTCCTTCCTTCCTTCCTCCCTCCCTCCCTCCCTTCCTTCTTTCCTTCCTTCCTTCCCTTGCTTCTTTCCTTCTTTCCCTTTCTTTCTTATAATTTCTTGGTGTAGAGGGAGCTTTTATTACTCTGTATGGAGTCTTCCTGATCATATATTAAAACTCAGAGTACTTTATTTCTCATTTTATGGAGTAATGCCAGATTGGTTATTCTAAGTTTTCTTTTGTGAAGAGATGGAGAGCAAATAAACACCTGTACGTGTCACTAAACAACATTTGAAACTTTAGTGTGTTAAGCTATTATATGAAACAAGAATTTCCTGATACATAACAAACAAGAGGTCTTGTTTCATCTTTAAATGTTTATTGAGTGAAACATCTCACAAATCATATGTTTTCATACAGCAAGGATTGTCATCTGAATAATTTAATTAAGAAATTATGGACCATTTTAATTGCTACTAAATTACCTTAACAATTGCTTTCATTTGAAGTGTCTTCCCCCTTCCCCCCCCAAAATACATACATTTTTACAATAGGGTTACAATTTTTAATGTTTTTCCTCTATTTGTTGCTCCTAAAAGAACTTTATTATATTTCCCTAAGCATGTGAGGGCAGTAAATTCATTATAATATCTACATTGGAAAGGCAAAAATCATTCTTCATTTATATAACTGGTAGCTTTGGCTTGTGGGTCTTACTTTAAAGTTCCATTTGAGAAGATGGTGGTTCTCAGAAGTTTCTCTCTCTCTCTCTCTCTTTCTCTCTCTCCCTTCCTCTCTCTGTCTCTCTCACTCACTCACTCCAAATATATGGTTCTGAGTGCACGTACACACACACACACACACACACACACACACACACATCATGAGGATTGAATAATACTCAGAACAAAAGTAAATCTCAGTGTGGTTTTGCCAAAATAAGCAGTGCAATTAGACTAATAGCCTGTCACAATTGTTTTTCACAGCACAAGACTGCTGTGATGATAGGAAATGTTATTATATATTTGAATATATTTAAACTATTCATCAATTACTTACTTGAAACAATTTTGCATCTCCTTTTTTGGCAAGTGTTTTAAATATTAGGATTCATGTGTGACTTTGACAAACTTCAAGAGCAGTGCAGATTTACTTATGAGAACCCCAAAGCTTTTGGAACAATCTCCATTTCAATTCTAGGGCAAATCTATTAAACTTTCAAAGAATAAAGACTTTGCTGCTTGAAGTTTTCATGATAAGCTACTGTATTCATTCTGGATTTTGAATAAGTAAATATGTATGATATATTAGGACAGATGATAATTTTTTTATAATTACTATCCAAAATTAAAGGACTGCTTTAAGGACTAGTTTTTGATATTTTGTTTGCTGCTAGGGTCATTTTTATTGGGAAGGTTACTAGATTATTATGAAAAATAATCATGTGAAATGACTTTAAAGGGAATTTAGTGATCTATCAGATTCAGACTAGCATTTTAGAATTATTGATTTAAGCCCATGATGGCGAAACTATGGCATGCGTGCCGGAAGTGGAATGCTGAGCCATCTTTGCTGGCAAGCAAGCCGTCACCCCAGATCAGGTCCACTGAGCATGTGCATGTGCCTCCCGCAGCCAGCTGATTGTTGGGTACCTGCTGCACATGTGTGGGGGATGCAGGAGACATATGTGTATGCACAGTGGTGCGCGGTGCAGGGAGAGGTTGCGCACACATGCGTAGAGGTGCGCAGTGGACATGGGGGTGGCATGCACAGGGGGTGGGGGGATCGTGCATGCATTGCATTATGAGTGCAGAACCACACGCAAATGCACACTTTCGGCACGCAATGATAAAAAGTTTAGCCATAACTGATTTAAGCAATTAGTATAAAATATACATAGAGGACTTTTTTCTCATTGAAAATATTTGTCTTTCTTAATCTGTGGCTCCGTACATTGATTGTGAATTTGACTACATTGATGGTGAATTTGAGTACATATGAAGAAAACAATGTATTAACTCAGTAAGTTCTATTCAATACATTTAATACAACCAGGAAAACATCTATTTGTCGCTACTTAACACATTGTGGGTATTTCATGAGTAATTCCATGCAATCAGATGAAGCTAATTTTGATTCAGTGGATAAGTTTCAGGAAGTCATTTTAAAATAATCACTATTGTATAGAAGATTATTAATATTTCTCTGAACAAGGGGTACATACCGTAGAGCAGTATAGACAATAATAAATCATATTTGTATTGTGTTGGTTTGACATCAGAGGATATTATCCCTGAAACTGATATTCTTTCTATATTTCAAGGGCTTGAATCTTTTTGATTGCTTCATTTAGTTTAAAAGCTGAAATAGAGGCTACTTGTAATAAAACTGGTAAAACACAGTGCAGTTTAAAGCATAACTTACCTGAATGACTATAACATCTGAAATGAGATTACTCTTATGGTTTCTGATACTGAAATAAAATAAATGTATGTATGTATATATGTATGTATCCTGAAATAATATGACTTCAAAAGGATTTTCAAAATATGGTAAGTTTGAACATTTTTATTAAACATTTTGACTGGGGAAGAAAAATGGAGAAACTACAAATGCTATGCAGGCATTCAATGAAGCTCAGAGAATTACATAATTTGTATCCTGGTTTTGCATAAGCCACAATCTAATTCTCCTTTTGTACATATTAATTTATTGTCTTTCAAAGTGGCTGTTACGTATTAGGTACTCCATCATTACAAGCAACTAAAGAATGGTTGTTCTCCTATGTTTTTACCCTTCATGTTGAGAAGCCAATTTTGCAGGCCAAACATTGCAGCATAGGGTTTTCTAGGTTAGAGGATCTTAAACTCTTCTGTTAGATGACTAGTTGAAGAAAAAAATAGTGGAGGTTGTAAATTAATACTTTTCTGTGCTTTTCACTGCCATGGAGTAGGGATGGTTTTTTGTAGTAAATTTATATCCAGTCAGTCTCTATTGAAAAAAAGTTCTGAAAGGAACCAGCTGGTTCATTAAAAGGAAAAAAGCAGAAGTCAACAGTATCTTCATACAACTTAGGGGTATTATGTACAAACTTGGATACACACAATATGGTCGAAAAATAGAAGATATTTAGTGCCCCACAGCACTCTAAGACAAAATAAATAAAAAATAATTTAGTTCACTTGTTTTCTTCCTAGTATGAGTATTTTTTTAAAATTGTATTTCATTCTAAAAACCCCTTGTTTATTTTCATGGTTTTTTTAAAATACTGAATCATAATGCAGACCAGATTTCTAAGGGGGAAAACATTCTTCCTGTTTTGTATCCCAGTAATTTTTATTAACATAGTCATTAATATAGCTTTACCTGAAAATGTAGTTCATTAATTAAATAAACGCCTTACCATATTTATGCTATCTGTGATGTCATATTTATAATACTACCAAATAAATATTGTAAGAAAATAATAATTATTGATTTCATTTTTAGTGATTTTCATCTCCTTTCAATCTGCAATATATAATTAAAAGCAATACAGTACATAATTAAAGACAAATATAGAACTTATACAAATCAGAGTAACGATAGGTTTCTAGGATATTTATAGAGATAAAAGACTTTTTTCCCAAGTGAAGCATCTGGTCTTTGTTTTCCCAAATGTAAAAAAAAGGTGTTAAATTGTACATCGCCCCGTGCCTCTCTATGAGAAAAACAGGTGGTTAAGAAGTTTGATATATAAATGAACGTATTAACACAAATGTTGTATGTTAACCAACTAATTATATAATTGCTCAATATGCCAGTTTATAATGCATATTTCCCCCACAATATGTCTTTGGGCTATTTCTCCATATTAAAAGTTTCAGGGAATTCTTATTATGGGCAAAAGGGGAATCATGATAACGCAGGTATGAACTAAAAGTGTGAGAAAAGTGGGATGTAATTTTCTAGTGGGAAGTTGATAAGGTTGAAAGTAAGCAGTAAGTCTCTAAGCAGGGAGATAATAACCATACCATAGTAAATTGGTGGAAAATAGATGTTGCAAAATAACTGTCTGGAAAAAGGTTGGTCAATTAATGTAATGTTGATTGCTTAGAATATGTTCATCTTGATAAGAATTATGTCTTCTCTATTACTTTTACTAGTGCCTGATCAGAACAGAGAAGGATTGATGAATATGAATGTGCATGCATATGCAGTATATTGTTGGTGCAAAAAACCCCAATATTTATTCTGATACTTTGTTACAGCATTTTTAAAATTATTATAAAGGTACAGGTAAATGTTTCCCGTCCAGTGATGTTTGATTCTAAAGGGCAGTGCTCATCTCCATTTCTTAGTGGAGGAAACCAGCATGACCAAGCACACAGAACAGTGTTACCTTCCCACTGAAATATATATATTTCTATTCACATTTGTATGTTTTAAAAATGGTTATGACCCAGGTGGTCAAGGGAAGACAGGCTTCTAGAGACTCCTTTATTTATTTCAACGAATGGTCCAGCAAATGGCCCTCCAATGAGTGGTAAGTTTCAGTCCCCCAAACAACAACCCATATAGTACAAATAAAATCCCCTGCTCACAGGGCAAGGTCCAGGGTTCCAAGTCCAGTCCACAAGGCAGAGTCCAGATACAAGACAGTCTTCAAGGCAAAGAAAACGTCTCAGACAAGAAGCAGTTCCAAGGCCACAGTGAAGCAAAGGCCAAAAGCAGTCCACAAAACAAGATCAAGGTCAAGACAAAAGGTGAAGAACAATCTTTGAAGCGAGGCAAAGCAAACAGCAACAGGCACAAGTCAAAGCTCAGGGAGTGTAAGCCAAAGCAAACAATTGTTCCTCGCAAAGACTAATTCCCCACAGCTTATCCTCATGTCACTCCACTCTAGGTGTTCCTTGTGGGGTGACCTTCTCCCAAGTAGCCTTGTAGCCCTTCTCTGGGCTTGCCTACGCTTCACTCTCCTTGCTCTTGGATCTAGTGGAGTAGGAGCTATTCCTCTTCAGAGGAGATTTGTTGACTATCAGCACACTGCCTGTGAGCAGCTGATCCTCCCCTCTGTTTGTGCAGGCAGGCAGCTCTCCATCAATGCCTGAAAGCCTGGGGCAGCATTGTCCTCAGCCCCTGGTGTCTTCAAACATGCCAAGGGAAATATGCCATCTCTGTTGGATGGTCCCAGTTCTAACTCTTCCTCCAAACTGGGCTCCAATAGAGCCATGCCAGGTGTACAGGAGCTGGAATAAGAATGGATGCTCACCCTATCATTTGGTAATCAGATCTCGAACCTGGGCTGTCAGCTTTCCAGCTGACAAGCTCAGCATCTTTAGAATAGAATAGAATAGAATAGAATACTTTATTGGCCAAGTATGATTAGACACACAAGGAATTTGTCTTGGTGTAAATACTCTCAGTATAGATAAAAGGAAAGATACATTCACCAGGAGTCGAGAATCATAAGGTACTATCACTTAATGATAGTCATAGGGTACAATAAGCAATCAATCATGCTAGGAAACAGTCAATATAAATCGTAAGTATACAAGTGACAAAGTTATAGTCATACAGTCACAAGTGGGACGGGATGGATGATAAGGAATGATGACAAGATTTAACAGTTAAAGTAGTGCAGACTTTGTAATAGTTGAACAGGGTTGAGGGAATTATTTGTTTAGCAGAGTGATGGCTTTCAAGAAAAAACTGTTCTTGTGTCTAGTTGTTCTGGTGTGCAGTGCCCTATAGCGTTGTTTTGAGGGAAGGAGTTGAAACAGTTTATGTCCGGGATGCGAGGGATCTGTAAATATTTTCACAGCCCTCTTTTTTTCTCTTTTCTTTAAGCACTGAGCCACCGTCTCCTCTCTGATCATTATATCTATGTTGAAAATGTGTGAGTCTACTCCTCATCAGAGTTTCCATTTGTTGACCAGATCTGTACACCAAGAAATCTTAGCCACACTTACCTACTCTTTTGGTTGGTTTAAAAAAAGGAAAACGGAAAGCATAAATGCCGCAGTACAAGAATGTGAGCATAAGCAAAGTTCCATTTTTTTAAATACCCTTTATGTTCTGAAACAATGTCAAGGTATAATGAGGGGAGTTTGGAGAACATATAAAAAGTCTGAATACTGACAAGATGGAGGTTCATGTTTATGGTCTTTGAGCTGCAGGAATTGAGGAATTTTCCTGTTAAAAGTGCAATTTCATTCAGTTTCTGAGTTTTCACTCAGAAAAAATATGAATGTGGTTTGGAGTTGCTTATAAAACGATCATTTTACCAGAGACCAGATGTACATAACATAAGTTTTAATTTCTGTCTGTTACCTACTTTCAACCTTCTACCTGTTTTCTTGAACAATATTGTTTATGAACTACAAATCTCACATCAAATTCCTTGTGTGTCCAATCACACTTGGCCAATAAAGTATTCTATTCTATTACTAGATTGTACTAGTTCAGCAGCTACAGCTAAAGCAGAATTTTGCAACTGAATGAATGAAGAACCTGGCTGACTGGACATTATACCTTTGAAGCAACTACACAAGCTGGCAATTACCTACTAAGCTAGGTTTAAAGCTTTGTGTCTGATACAAAAGATCTTAAAATTGGGATCTAAATATCTGAAAGACTTTATACTACAAATCTGGTTGATCATTAAAATCAATAAAATAGGTTTTGTGGTATGTGTAACATGTCAATTTGTGATCACCTGTTGTGCTTTATTTCTTATAGAGTTGCCTACTTTCAGTACAGTCTTCCTCATGAAATCTGAAAAAGACTTATTATTAAATCTTTTAAATACCTATGGAAAATCTATATCTTTGTTCTGGCTTTCTAAAATTCATAAGTGATGATATAGAAGAACAGTTATTTCTTTTCTTCTCTTAAATGAATATAATATGAATACTATTTTAGTTTATTGCATGCTACTTTATATTTTAATCATTTATTTTTATCTGCTTGCAAACCAGCTTAAAATATGTCTGTATGGGAATTGATACAGAAAAAAAGACTAAATAACTAAATAGCAGCAAACCATTCAAGCAAAATATCTAAATGAAGCATTATAATTGAGAAGAAAGATGTGTCTTAAATTAAAGATTCCAAAGGTATTTTTTTCTTCATTTAAGATATTTCCTTAGTGGGATTTTGCCATTACTTTATGTAGCAAATGAGGTTTTGTGATTACAGGTCTCTAAACAGTAAATCAAATGATTTGTTTCAAAATACCAATTTCTTGATTTTACATGCTTTATGTGCATAAAATGTAATTGGCAGTTTAGCCTCATACCAGGTAATCCTCCTTCTGTAAGAACATGTATTTCACTGTCCTAAAATGCTTCAAGCCTATCATTGTTAAACTGTTCCCTAGAAGCATATGTAATGGATTAAAATTCCAGTCTGATTTATCAAAGCCATATGGAACAAAGAAGCATTGTAAGGCATCTATGACAAGCAGATGGAGAGGAAAACTGAGCTCTTCCATTTTTTAATGGAATATTTTCCATGTGTCATTTCTGCTACCCTTCCAATAAAAATGGGATTGCCAAATTTCTACACAATCAGGTGTAGAAAAACCTTAACCTCTTTTCCTCTGACCACTCTTAGTAAAGCAGGTTTAAAATTGCTGCACCATTAATGAATAAGATACAATGTGTACATGCTGCTGATCAGGTGAGGATGAAATAATGGTTGGAAGGCCTCTGATGATGCATGCTAGGCTGATATCTTTTCTTGATATACTTGAGATTGCATAAAAGCTTCTTTTCCCAGGAGTCCTTCAGACAAAGGGGAAAATTATCTTCACACACAACCCCACCCCCAAAAAATCAAATAGATGCTTAAAACAAGCATTTTAAATTAATATACGCGGTTCCCATGTTAAAGGTTCCTGCAAGTAGAAAATTTGCAAGAGCCTTTAACATAAACGTTTTTTAAACATGCCATGCTCTGAATTTGGAGTTTTGTATTAAAAGACCTCATTTTAGACATGATATCCCCCAAAACATTCATCTTGCCAATTATTGTTCAAGAGTTACCTTATTATACGTATTGTTTTGCTCCTGTAGGGGACTTGAAATTCAAATTGCATTATTCTCAACTCAGCAACATCTGAGCTGATCCGATGCCTATAGCAATGACAAAAGAAGAACATGTCAAATGACTGCATTACATGGCAGGCTGCTGTGTGTGTTTGTCTATCTGATCACAGTGTTGAGAAGAAAACTCCTTCAGGTAAACAGTCACCTCATCCCAATAAATTCTTTACTTTGCATAAATACTGCTGAACAAATGGTAAGTGCCAACAATATGATTAAAATAGTATATTTTACTAGCTTCAGGGCATTTCCACATGAGACTGAGGGTTATTTTCAGCTTCTGTAACACAGAATAAATGACAACTGCACAATATAATAGAGGATCATTTCCCACTTACTGCACTCCCCTTCCTTCCACCCCAATTCTCTCTAGGCATTGCATTTCTAATGGTGGTTAAACTTACATCCTTGTTCTGACCAAGGCTTCCTGATACACCAACAAACACACATTAAATCCAAAACCCTTTTATTTTAGTTCCACAGCTGTGAATTATCATCACTCACAGCCAGTAATGAATCTCAATCAGTTATAAATAGTCCCATGGAAGTCTGCCAAAATTCTCAGGAAAAGTCTGATAAGAACACACTTTTATCTTACTTGAAGTTCTGCCAATGGACTAAAGTACAATTTAATCTTTCAAAACCAAATGGATCATAAATTCACCATGGAGCTTTCAGGTTCCAAAATGACCAGGGCAAACAACGTTGCTTCCTGCAAAGGTTCCCGTCCCTTTGCACTTCCTTTATATTTTATGGGAGGGGCAATCACCTCCAAGTCTTGTTCCTGATTCACCCCTTTTGTCTTAACTGTTCTTGCCTTCTGGCAGTTCTGTGCACACACATTGGGAACAGGCTCCCCTTGTTCCTCTGCCTCACTGCTGTCAGATTCTGGAGCCTCCGGAGTCAGCACATAGCTCCCAGATGGCTCTGGCCCCATCTCTGTATTGGTTGCAGGACCATCATCTGAGTCCTCCCCAGATTCCTGGACTTGCCCATGTTCTTCCCACTGTCCAATTCTGTTGTTGTGTCTGCAGGCTGACCACAACAATCCTCCCCAACCATATTCTCATTAATGGTAAGGGAATTTGTGGGAACTGAGTAATTTGAGGATAGCAGCTTCAGGAAACTAGATGTTTTAGAAAATTTAAATTTACTATTTTTTAAAATTTTGGCATTTAATATGTTACATCCTCATTTAATCTATATATTTTATTATGGCCTTTTCACTTCTAGTATACTGACCAAGGCCTGCAACAAAAGAGAAAAATGCCTCCATTTCATTCCAAATTGATCTGTTTGAGTATGTATACAGGCATTTATTCAATTTTTTATAGTTGCCTATCTCACAAAACGATTCTTGTTTGCATCATTAGGCTCATGGGATCCAAAGGACAATACATTTGTGTCTAGTCTCATGTCCAAAGTCAAATGATGTTATACACTGAATGAGGAATAGCAAAGATATTTTTGTTAGATAAATCACAATGCAACTATTGTCACCTTGGCCTCTATGATAACCATATGCTTTCCTTTTCAATGCAAGTATTACCAGTACTAGATGATCTTCATGCTTATTCCTGTGTTAAGTTTTCTTAGATGCCTTGATTTTTATTATTTGTAAAAAGCCCTCTTTAATTTAGCAAACAGATCATGTGAAATGTTATTAACACTTTATAAACTTTGGTAAGATCACACTTAGAACCAGTTTTGGTTGCCATAATATAAAAAAGTTGTTGAGACTCTAGAAAGAGTGCAGAGAAGAGCAGCAAAAATGACTAGGGGACTGGAGGCTAAAACATATGAAAAACAATTGCAGGAATTGGGTATGTCTAGTTTAATGAAAAGAAGGACTGGGCTATCACAAAGAAGAGGGAGTCAAGCTATTTTCCAAAGCATCTGAAGGCAGGACAAGAAGCAATGGATAGAAACTAATCAAAGAGAAAACCAACCTAGAACTAAGAAAAAATTTACTGATGGTTAGAACAATTAATTAGTGGAATGGCTTGCCTTCAGAACGTGTGGTGCTCCAACACTGGAGTTTTTTAGGAAGAAATTGGACATTCATTTATCTGAAATGGTATAGGTTCTCTTGCTTCGACATGGGGGTGGGGGGGTGGGGAGAAGATCTCCAAGGCCTCTTCTGACTCTGTTATTCTCTGTTATCAATAGAATAGATAATGGTAATGCCCTGTACTTTATCAATTTTATTTATTTTCTAGACTTATTTACTGCCTTTCCTTCAGGGAAGGCCATGTACAATTTCACTCCTCCAATTTTCCGCCCACTTCAACCCTGTGACTTCTTCAAAGGAGAGCATCTCACCCAGAGATATCCACTGTGTTTCCCTGGCTAAGGAAGGAATTAAATCAGGAGCTCCCCAATTCTAGTTCAACATCATAAACATTTCAAACTTGCTCTCTTTGACTATAGGATGTCAATTCACAATCTATTGTTTTATCTAGGATGAAAATGCTGTATCCACTTAAACGCAAGAAAAGAGTCAGGATGTGTCAGGTACTCGAGGGAATCTAAAGCAAATTCTCTCTACTCCTAACACAGCAAGAGTTATTATTTATGAACTCTGACATTCTTTTAAAAATGGTGAAGCTTGACATGCATATCATTTCATCTCCACCAATGTCTTTCTTTCAAAGTAATGTGTAAAATAGACAGGAACAAGTTTTTACGCTGTTATTTTCATTAATGTGAAATTGCTATTTTACAGTTGATCACGGAAAGCAAAGGTGCTAAAGCATAATAATCTTTGCTTCTGGGTTTTTCTGCTTGGCGTTAGTCATTTGACAAGGGAGAGAATAATATAAAACATTTCTCCTGCTGAGTTGTAAATCTATTTTGTTCAAGCCTGGGGTGAATATTCCCCCCTTCTCATTTCTAATCTCCAGACACTTGAGCTAGGAGCATATCAAAGCTGAGATTTCCAAATTAGTGCCAATTTAGAGCAATTTTAGGATAGGTAATCTTGTATACAGAATACCAGCTGAGACTGCTTTCATTTATCTTGTGACACTTATTTTGTTTTCTTGGATTGGAAGGGCTATTATTGCTTCAGTACTTCCAACAGAATAAACATTTTTGGATTTCTTGGTTCAGTTCTGCAATTTCATGCCATTTTGGGACTCAATGGAAATAAAAGTTTTTGTAAATTACCTATTGTGTATTTTTTAGAAATGAAGAGCTAAAATGTTGCAGTTATGTAAGTTGATTTGTAAATATAAATTGATAAATTGGAACTATAATAGCATTATCATAATGAAAATAAATCATAAACTTAATAAAATTTATCATAATGAAAGTAGTCCATTTCTGGTGGCAATAATTTCTTACATTACCTAAAAGGTCTTATATCATTTAGCATTGATACCTGGAACATAATTATTCTTTAGTCACAACTTCATTTGATTCATGAAACATGATTCTCAGAGGACAGAGTGGAATACATATGAGAGGGGGATTAATATGTAAAACAGGAAATTAGAGATGACAATGAAACCATGTGATAACCCAATTACAGCTTTAATATATAAAAAATAGCAGCATTTTCTAAAGGTGTAGTGCTTGCAGCAGAAATAAGAAAAGAATGTGATCCTTATATGATGTTAATGAATTTATGATGGCATACCTTGTTTAAGCTGTTGATTGTTAAGCAACCAGTGAAGAAGACAGTTGTTTGTTCACCATAAAATAATTGGTGGTGCTAGTTAATTTATATAAAAAGTCAATGGTCTCTTCTGTCCAGTCATTTTGACTCTAGGGACATCTCTGTGAGATTTCTGTGGTCATGTGGCCATCATGACTCTATGATGAGGCTCACAGAATGCTGTTACCTTCTTACTGAAGTGGTACCTATTTATCTACTTACATTTGTATGCTTTGAACTGCTAGTTGGTTAGGAGCTAGGGCAGTAACAGGAGCTCATCCCATTGTGTGGTACTCAGGTCTTGAATCCAGTCTGTCAGCTTTCCAGTTGACAAATTCAGCATCTTTAAGCACTGAGTCATCACACAAAGTTATATAGGAAGAAGTAAATCAAAGAGAAAACCATCTAACCTGTTTGTTTGAGCCTGTGGCACAGTGGTTAGAAGGCAGTACTGCAGGCTACTTCTGCTAGCTGCTGGCTTCTGGCTGCAGTTCAACAGTTCAATTCTCACTGGCTCAAAGTTGACTCAGCCTTCTATCCTTCTGAGATCAGTAAAATGAAAACCCAGATTGTTGGGGGAAATATGCTAACTCTAAACAACTTAGATAGGGCCGTAAAGCACACATTGAGACAGAACAAATTGAGACAGAACTGCCTTCCAGATGTTAGGCTGAAAAAAAGGGAATGGAGAGATTTTGATCAAACGGAGAGATTTTGATCTTTGATTTTGGTTTGATCAAAATCTTCAGAATCAAGTCTATAATTCTGTCAGAAACAGTTCGTAGAATCTGAATGAATTCCTGTCTAATTATCCATTTTCTTCTATTGATTCTTCCCCTCCACTTCATATACTTCATTTTACCAACCTCGGAAGGATGGAAGGCTGAGTCAACCTTGAGCCTGGTGAGATCTGAACTGCTGAATTGCAGGCAGGCAGCAGAAGTAGCCAGCAGAAGTAGCCTGCAGTAATTGCATTCTAACCATTGCATCACCACGGCTGGTAATCATGTCATCTCTATTTATCATAATATGTAAAATTAGTTCTATGCATAGAAAGCAGGTAAGGAAATACTGTTTCCCAAATGTTAGGAAGTGTACAGTGTTATTTTACATATGGAATAAAACTGTCCATATAGAACAAAGCCAGGAACATAATACATTATATATCTTACAAGAGTTGTTAAAAAGTTCAACAAAGTAACTTCCACAAATATTGTGTGAATTTTAGATTTTATGTCCTTGTTCTAATGATGCTATCAAAATTTTTCAAGAGGTCTGTCTTCTGTAAATATTAGATTCAGTAATTATGCCCTTTTCCAACATCTATATTACAGAAGCTAAAGGAATAAATTATGGCTTGTTTAACTGTATGAGCAATCCTAAAGTAACCTTTATTGAATTCTAAATAGAAGACTTAATAGACCTTCGCCTATTATAAATAATGAAAAAAAAACATTTAAAATATTTAAAAAACCTTTCAAAACTTTTAAAACAATAATTAAATAAATAAACAGAAAATACGTGAGAAAATTCACAAGTTGTTCTTCCTATAATCTCTCCCTCTTTAATAATCTTTTTTCTTTGCAAATCCAGTTGTCATAGTGTTTTGTTATATTTACAGAGTTTGATTAAATCATTCTTGGTGTTTCATCGAATTTTGTACCTTTGAAAAGGTTTTACTTTGGCCTTTAAGCAGGCATGAGATAGTGTAAACAACAAAACAAAATAGACAGAAATGGATATAGCTCTGGGTTAAATATGCCAGTTTTGCATATATTTCCTATTGTATTTGATTTGGTTACATTTTTCCTGAAAGATGAGAAGTGAGTTTGGAGAAATTGTATGAAAATAGATGTTGCAGTATGTGCAAGTTACATATATTATCTAATATAGTCATATATTTCCCCACATGATTCTTTTTATCTAAATAAAATTATGTCATTTATGTTTTAATGTAAAATTATTTTATTTTCAATTAGAAATGTTTAAGTTCCATGTTTGTTACTAACTGAGCTTTTATCTCATATAAATGCATCTTAGATCCAGTAATGGGATCTGAAACAAATGATTATTTATTTATATATTTATGAGCCATAATAGTCAACAACAATAATTAACTATAGTAGGATCACACAAAATAAAAATATTTCCATTATAATGATTATTTCAATCCTTAAATTTATCAGTATATCCAGTCCTTAAAGCCAGAAACATATTGTTCCATTAAAAAAAAAAAGAATATAAGGCTATTTCAAAAGAAAACAAACACACACTTGAAATCATTTGTTAATATTAGAAAAAATCTTTCCATTTATATAAAATTATCCACTTTGCCAATTCCAGACTCAATAAGGTCAAAGTTCTTCATAAAATGCAGAATTTAGGGAATATAATTTAACATCACATTAACATCACTGTTATTTCTTCACAGAACTGTAACAGCATTTATTATAATTTAAATCCCGAAATGTAACTATGCCTCCACAAGATCAAGAACCTTCATATTTCTTACAAGTCTCCCACAAAATATCCATTCTTTTAAAAACATTCTTTGCTGGATTTAATAAATACAAAATAATATTTTATAATGAAATAACACATTAAAATGTAATAGTATATCATACAAATATCATATATATTTATTGAGACTTGGATCCATTGATTTTACAAAACTGGAGATTTCAATTTTTCATTTTATATTTCAGGTATGTAATTCATGCTACCTTTCATTTTATTTTTTTATTCTGCAGTGTATATAATTGAACTGTTGGTTTTAAATCAAGCGCTGTGTCTCTTAAGGAACCTAGAACTGCAGATATCTTTGAAATGGAAAAGGCATCTAGGTCATACTATTTAGCCAGCATGTTTTTGTACATAATTTCAGCAGAAACTATGAATAAGTCAGAGATATTCTCTTAGAATGTCAAAGACAAACATTATCAATCAGCTAACTTAAGGTATTTATCCTTTATTTGGTCCAATATTTGATCCTTTTATTTCTTTCAATCAAATATCTTCCCCCTAACAAGTAACCTTTGTGTTTCTGCTTGTGTTCCATACAGGGGTGGGATTCAAATTTCTTAACAACTGGTTCTGTGGGCCTAACTTGTGGGTGTGGCTTGGTGGTCACATGACTGGGTGGGCATGGCTTGTATATAAATATATGTAAATTTTTATGTAAATATTGAATTTTTTTATAAAAAAGAGAGCAACTTTTACCCAAAAGCAGGCAAAGCAGGCAGGCAGACTGAATTACTCACAGAATCACAGATTCACTCAGAGATCTATCTTTCTGCAATCTGCTACTTGAGTATGTACTGAAAAATAGAAGCTTCAGTCCTAAGGAAGGTTCAGCTCTATTTTTATGATTTCCTGCTTTCTAGCTAATTTAAATATCCCCTCACAGCTGATAGTCGGAACAGCTGTTGGTCGGGAAAAAAAGAAAAGAAAAATAGCAACTTACCAAAAATTAGGTGAAGGCACAAGGCAGGCAAGTTGGATGGCGTGCATGCCAGGTAAGGAGTGAGTGGGTGGGGAGGGGAGGGGCAGGGCCAGCGAATGGCACAATTTACTGGTTGTCCAAACTGCACAGTATCATAACAACCGGTTCTATAGAACTGGTCCAACCAAGTAGAATTCCACCTCTGGTTCCATATGCTTTCCATTTTTTTATCACTAATTTTTGTTTTGTACATTCAAACATGACTACTGAATGTACTATTTTATTAGTGTCCTTCTTAAATACATATCTACATGTTTTATATATCTTTAGAGTCATCCCATCCTTTTTTGCATGTGTGGTTTCCATCAAGTTGACTGAACAATGACCAACTTCTGAAGTAAAGTGAGACTGCACTGAATGAATCATGAGTATGTTTTGTGTTTGTTCTGTGTAGCTATTGAAATCCATAGTGCTTGTATTGTAATGGGTATAAATATAACGCTATCTGATATGCCTTAAAAATGGTTCAAATTACTATCCTTTAACTGCTGGTCTGTAATGGGATGCTCCTGCCTATTTTTTTCTATGAGATAGAAATATTCATGGAAAATCAGAGAAGTTTCTAAAAAAATTACACCTTAAATAATAGATTCAATGAGATATATTTGTTAAATTTGCTATGTTTTATGCAACTAGCGAATCTAATACTTTTTTTCACTTGTATTCTAGTACACAGTCTCTTTTATACTTTAATCTGAAGTTTTGCCACTCAGATATATATATATATATATATATATATATATATATATATATATATATATATATATATATATATATATATATATATATATATATATATATATATATATATTATATATAAACTATATTAATGTTAGACTCATCCACAGCATGATAATTGTTTCATGTAGCTTTCATAAAGAAATATGATAGGCTCCAATGCCAGAAAAACACTTTTATTGTTAAGTGGCATTGTGCTATTTTTCTAATCTGCTCAAGAGATTTGGAAATATCTGATTTGGAAGAGGATAATGTAGAATCAAATTCATATATTCTCCAGGGAAATAGTATTCAGTTTTATAGGCTGAAAGAAGTGCAGGAAACATTTTGGCAAGACAAGGACAATGAACTTGAGAGAAAGCAGCATATGGTCTTTTGTCTGGTATTATGTCAGTGATCTCAGAAACAGGGAGGACCATCAAACTAAAGTGTCAGAGTTGTTAATACAATCTGTTTTTTGGGATAACAGTTTTAAAGTAAGTGACAAAAAGTCATGAAAAAGGAATGTGAAAACATTGCATGGAGATCTCAGGATGACTATATAAATCTTTCAGAAGAAGATAGTGTTATATCAGGCTCTTTCTCTACAGTTGTGTGTATGTGTGTGCATGTGTGTGTATGTTAACATAGTGTTAATGAATTGATTAAGTACATACTATGTTCTATTTTGGCCTGTTCTAACATGCAACAGATTTATGATTTTCTAAAATTATTATTTGTGCCTCTATGTGTATATATAATTCCCAGAGTACACATATCCAGGAAAGCTAGATGGTGTAATGGTATGTTTGGTAATTAATCAGCTACAAGTTTAGTAGTGGCTAAAGTCACCGTGGTAAAAACAGGGAGACTGTGAGTTCTATTCCCACATTTGATATAAAGCCAGTTTGGTAATTTTGGAGCAGTCATTATCTCTTAGTCCTAGGAAAAAGAAAAAGGCAAGTCATTTCTAAAAATTCTGCCAAGAAAACTGCATGGGCTCATCTAGAATGATTCAAAGAAAAACACGTACAAAAGGTGGTTGAAAGCAGGAAGCATACTAATACATTACCTCGTTGGGCAGGGGATAGGACTAAATGATTTTATCAGCCATGTCCAACCTTTACATATTATTGTTCTATGAAGAAAGTTTTGGAACATGACATTCCAAAAATATATACTGCTTTGTTAAAAGGATCATTTAAGACTAGATGTGTCAAGGTCAAAGAACCACAGCTTAAGACCAGCCTGATACATTATTATAACAAATCACAGGCAGCTGCTGCTGTTCTAATTTTTTTGTCTCAAAACCTTAGGCCTTCATTATACCATGGGAATTAGAGGTGCAGCCCCTGCCTTTGTTCCTACTGTATTATTTCAGACATTCCAAAATTGGCTTGTCTCTTGATATTATTAAGAATGAACACAAGGATGCTACTGTATGATGATTACATGTCATAGGGTGAAATGAATCAGTTGAGTACTCTTTTGTTGCACGTTTCAGCATGAAAGTCCAATTGCTTCTTGAAAAAGCACCTTTGGGATAACTATGATCTGGATGATTGAGAATCTCCATAGACATTTAGCTATGCACTTTGGGATGAACACCCTTTGAATGGTGAACGGATTCCCAGAAAAATTGCAGACTATAGGAATCATTTGTGCACCAGAAAATCCAGCTGCCTCTTGAAAAAGAACCTTTGGGAAGTTTCAGCATGCTTAATATTTAATAGACCTAAAACAATATAAACAGACTGAGATTTGACTTCCATTTGACAAATTATAGCATCATGAAAATACCTTTGAGCATTTTAGATTGCCCTTTGGGCTAACTCTCTGTTAGCCATTATTAAAACTTGGAAGAAACACATAGTCTAGAGTTGAAAGAAGCATTGAAAACAGAACAGAAATAAGGAAGAAGACAGAAGTAGGAAGCAAGTTATTTAAACCACCACAGTTTAATATTGTAATAGTTTTAAATTATGAAAAAAGAGCTGGAAAATTTTTACACTGGTTCAGACTGAAAAATGTTGCACGATACTTCTTGTTCATTGTACCATCTGTTGGTGTTTTTGAAAGTCAGAAATAAATGTTTTAGAATCCAGAAGGGTAATGGGAGAGATATTTGATATAATATGAGCAGAACAACATCTAAAAAACTAGGAATACAATGGACCTCACTTCTGATTAGTCACAGGACTATTTTGTCTGTTACTAACTCTTAGTTCTATACCATCAATGAATAACCCATTTTAATATTTTAGAAATCCATTATATCTTATCTTTTTAGACTCACAATGTTGTATGAAACTAAAAACTACTGTCTCTTTTATTTTATCTAAATTGAAAGCATCAATGAAAAATATTTTTACAGCTTGTCACATTGGTCTTTATATTTTTATAATACTTATGAAAGAACTGTCAGGGTACATTAGATAGTACTAACCAAATAGTTTATTTTTTCCTTTTCAGAAAGTGATGTTGAAAGATATTCTGCTGATTTGATGCTTTCTGATTTGAGCCTAGCCATATGCTACACTTTGCATGAATTCATCTTAATTTGAAAGGATAATTATTTCCTTTGAATTCAAATTTCTCTATAAATAATGAAACCCCAAATTAATAGCTGGACACCCACATGATTGGCAGTAATGAAAG
Organism: Bungarus multicinctus; assembly: GCA_023653725.1. Taxonomy (NCBI): domain Eukaryota; kingdom Metazoa; phylum Chordata; class Lepidosauria; order Squamata; family Elapidae; genus Bungarus; species Bungarus multicinctus. Next base: position 229,381,783 of record CM042834.1, on the reverse strand, counting down.
GCTGAATTCCTTACTAGGAAAAGTATTTCATTTTTGGAAGAAAGAACCATGCAAAAAATATTATTGCTTATCCTCACATGCCATTAGTCCACTCATCTTTTCTTTGATTATTTCATCTTGTTTGATTTACTATGCTAACACATCCTTTTCAGAAAATAAAACAAAATAAAAACTTCAGAGTACATATTACAGTATTTTTTTATTGATTTTTTTTGCTACAGATTGCAATCCATTAGCTTCAACAATTATCCTAAAATTGGCTTTTATGGAACTTGCTCTTTCCAGCAAGAAATTTTTCAGACAACATCATTATAACATGAAGAGACACACTGGGCATGAAGGAATGATTCTTAATTATTTTTTGAAAAGTATAGCTCAGTAGATGCTAGAACAGGTTTGTGGTAAATATATAATCCTCTATTTTGATGTGGGATTTTTCCTCTGTTGGTTAACTACAGGATTAAATCAGATTGGTTTTATTTATATATAAAGTGTATTTGTATAATCTTTGGTACAGTGTATCCTTTTTTCTTTATGCACTAAAGTTATTGAATTGTTGTTGTTTGTTTGTTTGTTGCTGTTGTTAAAGCATTTTAAGACATGTTGCAGAGTTAACAGATTTAAAGCCTTCAAATTCTATCCCTAATGCCATGCTAAAAAATGTGTCTTGTTCATACAAAATGGATTTAGACTTGCCTTATAGTTTCCACAGAAATAATTATGATATAAGTCTTGACAAATGTATTACAATGATTTAAATTAATTTAGTATATATAGAATGCAGTCAGTATAAATCCAATTCAGCATGTTTATCAGTGAAATTCATAGCTTACTCTTATAGTGGTTGTAAAATGGAAAGGAGAACATGCCATTTTTGCTGTAACATGCACTTGATTTTAATGTAACATCTCTACAGAAGCCAGTGCACCAATAAGCGCACCAATTGTGCCTACTATCCCTGTTCTATTGTTTCTTTTTCTTTTTCTTTATTTTTCTTATAAGTATCCATATTATGTATTCAGAACTATGTTTATTCTTATACCTGTATCTGGTAAGTGATTGACAAATAAAATAAAATAAATAAATAAATTCTTTATGGTATGAGCTGTCACTAGTTTGCTGGACATTTTTAAGTAACCAGACACACTGTGAAAGACAATTACTAATGGTTCTCCAGGGAAGGGTATAACAATGTGAATCTTAAAGAAGGCACTTGTGAGCCTTTTCTTGAAGACAATCTCCCCAAAGTTGTTGAGAAGGTTATGGTGTGTCAGCTATCAGAAGAGGAAAGAGATTATTTGGGTCCCTTATAATAAGGATTCATACCTGGGATGAAAATGGCATTGGTCACCTGGTTAGTAAGTAAGTACTTGGTAAGTAACCAAGTGCTTGTCAGGTCCTTGATGGGAGGAGTAGTATATTTTCTCTTGGACTTATTAGACTGCTCAGCAACCTTTGATACCATCATCCACCAATATCTATCAGTATCTTGCTAGGTTGCCTCAAGATTTGGAAGTTAGGGTCCTATGATTCAATATTTCTAATTGAATGGGTGGTTCCATTCATGGGGGATGGTTGTATTTGAGTCCATGGCTGTTCCAATATGGAATTGGACACATAACATCTATAAGATCTTTCTGTGGGAGGTCATCATTGGTTTAAGTATGCTGACAACAGTCTGCTATATTACTGGTCACCAAGTAAAACTGGAGATACATTAAAAATCTTAAACTGTGTCTGGGGGCTACCAGGGTCTGGAAGGGGCAAAATAAACAAAATAATTTCCCTAGGATTAAATTGCTATAAATTACTAAATATTTTAGATAGATTTGCACTTTCCCAAAAATTGTTAGCTTGTAATTTGGGTGTCCCCTTGGACTGGGCTGGGTGTGTATGAAGGTTTGTGACAGTTTTATTTATTTATTTGTTGCTATTGTTTTTAGTTGAATTCTTTGTAATTGTTATTTTTGTCCCTTCTGGATACTCCACAAAGTCTATCAATGCTGCGAAAATAGTGACATTAATTAATTATCCCAAATGTAAATGGGCACTCAGGTCCTCAATTTGGAATACTGTAACCATTAGATGGCTAGATATACAGATCTCATTATAGTAAAAGCCTGTTTATAAACAAATTTGAGTTTCTAATATTAAATTGCCCACCATCCTGCATACCAGATACTCTTGACAGAAAAACAAAAATGACTGATATTTTGTAACTATTGGAATTCATGAGGGAAGTGACCTCCCAATCCACAAACCTTCTCTTTGCCAGGCAGAATAAAATAGGCTTACCTTGGAAATATGAAATGCTAATCCCGTTTTATATACAAGAGTGAGTCACTGTTTACAATGGAATTATCTGCTGGTGTAGTGTACACCATCAGGTCTAAGGTTTAGGATCAGCTTTCATGGATTATGGTGCTGTAAAAAGTTATAATACCAAAGACGTATGCAGAGCAGCTGCCATATCAACAGGATATCCCATACTGTACCACTGATGTCAAACCAGTCTTATTCAAATCTGTGCTAAGATCACAAAAAAGGAAGAGCTGTGCTTAGCTCCAACTTTCACAAAATATTTGCAAGCAAAAAACTAAAGAAACACTTATTTTTAACAGTGATGTCTCTTTGGTCAAGCTTAATAAATCATTATTTCATTTTATAAAGATTCGATAAAATCAGATTAGGACAATTTTATCAATTAAGATTTACTATGTGGTTACCAAATTTATTTTTGATTCATCTTCACTGAAAACCTTGGGGTAGATTCAAATGTAGCCGTGATTAAGTTAGACCTAGGAAAATAAGTGGGACAAGTTAATTGCAGTGACTAAGAGCCCTCTGACTTGAATGAATCTAATCTAGGTAAAATTATATCTGATTCAAATAATTTATGTGTGAAAAGTTAATAAAATTATAACAGAAGCCTTCGAATAACTTTATTGTCACTTTGAATCTACACTAATTGGCATACATTAAATTGAAATTTTGTTGCATACAGATCTCAAAGGGTCACCACCCCCAATATACTGTACACAGTAAATATGATAAAATAAATAAATGAATACAAAATTATGTATATACCCATATATATTATATGACATGGAGAAACAACACAATCTAGTTAGGGTGTATAAATGTACATGGTGAGAAAAATGAATCTTGCAAGTTTACCAGATAGATGGCGCAGGAACAAAGCTGTTACAGAATCTGGTAATCATTCTAGAAATATTTTGAAACCTCCTCCCAGAGGGGAGCAACAGAAACAGACCTTGGAGTGGGTGTGTGGGGTCTCTAACAATGCTTTGAGCATTAAGCACATAGCACTTATAAGCAGTATCCTGAATGACAGGAAGCAAATTTTCTATAATCTTCTCAGCTCTCCTTATCACTTTCTGAATGGACTTTCTCTCTGAGGCACTGCAGCTACCAAACCAAACAGTGATGCAGTTTGTTAAAATGCTCTCAATTGTGCCTCTGTAAAAAGTGGCCAGGAGAAGAATGATGTGCTCTCCTTATCCAATACAGTAAATACACACACTGGTTTGCATGGTTCACTAAGGATAACGTGGAGAGACCAGTTTATATTGTTAGTTATCTGCACCCCCAGATACTTAATACTGTTGACCACCTCTACAGCTGCATTATTGATACTGAGTAAAGTATGACTATGTCGACTCTAAATTCTCCTAGCCCATATGCATTTTCTGATACTTATTTTATACTAAAATCCTAATCTGATATAATCATGATATTAACATAAAAATTTCATATTAAACAATTATAAAACTAAGACAGTTTCTTTATTAGAAGCTATAAATGGTGCAGTTCAGAAAACTAAGTATTTAGCAGCAACACTATAATATTACAACTTAAGGACAGGCAATTCTCCCATACCAATGAATAAAGCAGAGGTGGTATTCAGCAGGTTCTGACCAGTTCTGAAGAACTGGTAGGGGAAATTTTGAGTAGTTCGAAGAACTGGCAAATACCACCTCTGACTGGAGATTTTACAGTATCCTTCCCCTGCCACGCCCACCAAGCCATACCCACAGAACTGGTAGTAAAAAAATTTGAATCCCACCATTGGAATAAAAGATGGTATTATTTATTTATGAAATGATTTCTGAAGCATCTCTCAAGCCAAAAAGTGCCGCCAACTTATTTAAAATGTAAGAAGTTAAAAAAAAATTCAAAGACTAATGCTAGAGATAGTTTTGCATCACTATGGTATTCTTTATCTTCCTGAAGAGACGTGGCTTCTTGTTTTTTTCTGTCCAACAATATTTGAATTTACTTTCATACTCAGCAGAAACATACTGAATTCTCAGTCATGGTGTGCTCCGACTTGCTTGTGAGACAAAACACTGAAGTGGTACTTATAATATTTACTTGCATTTGCATGCTTTTGAACTGCTCGATTGGTTAAGAACTGGAGTGAGGATGGAAGCTCACCCCATTGCATGGTGCTCGGATCTCGAACCTGGGCTGCAGGCTTTCCTGACAAGTTCAGCTTCTTAACTACTGAGCCAACATGCCATCCTATGTGTGTTTGAGGGGAAGGTTTATCTTTTTTTATGCTGTTCTTGATATCATCCAGAGACTGTGGCTCAGGACTTCCACATACATTTATTTTGTTCCAAAGAAAAATGGCTAAGACTTTTTTCCAGTGCACATTCATTCATTGTTAAATTAAGAGAAGTACCTGCAAACTTCTTTTGACTGAGTCAAAAATATTTTTCTGCTAGATAGTAGAAATAAAAACCACTTATCTTGTAGAAAATTAAAGTGCTACTCAGAAAAAGTGATGTTACGAACTATTATTGTCCTTGTCCCTGTTGCTATAGTTTTGGGAAAATAAGAGCCACTGTAAGGATTTTAATTGCTTACTTTATTTCTAGGCATAAGGGAACTTCAGGAAATCCTAGAGAACCATATTGTTCAAAATTCTTTAGTCTTTTGAAACCTATAACTAACAATCATTGATGTTCTTTCTCGGGATCAGGCAGGAGTTAATTGTATTTTTGAAATAGAATCAGCAACTGATTCCTTGATAAGGTGATTGAAGTGTGTTGACCATTTCAGTAACTTTCTAACTAACAATTTTATTAGACAAGTGTGAAATCAATGATCTTGAGCTAATTTTAATTCTCAGTTCTTTTAAAGTCAATATTAACCAATAAAACCAAATAATTTGGGGCAGGGGTGAGATTCAAAATTTTTAACAACTGGTTCTGTGGGCGTGGATTAGGTGGTGGGTGTAGCTTGGTGGTCATGTGACTGGGTGGACATGGCTTGTTGGTCATGTTATTGGCTGGGTGTGGCCATCTCAATATCATTCACATCGAGGCACCCATCTCCTTGCCTGGCCTCTCATGACTGTGGGGATGCTGCAAAAGTCGTAAGTGTGAAAAACGGTCATAAGTCACTTTTTTTAGTGCCATTGTAACTTTGAATAGTCATTCCATACAAGCAAAGTACCAGCAAAGGAGGGGAAAAAAACTCCAGAGAAGTTCCAGAGACAGGTAGTCTAGTCCTGCCAAGGATGTAATAAGGATTAACGGAGAGACAGTTTCTGTAAGCAATACCAGAATGTTTCCTTCCTGCCTTCCTTACAGGATTAGGCCAGTAATTTCTTTTAACAACCAGTTCTCTTAGAATGTTAACAACTGGTTTTAGCAAATAGGTGCGAATTGGTAGAATCCCACCCCTGGTTTGTGGGCATACTTCATAAGTTCCTAATAAGAGATGTCTTATATAAAACAGGTAGTGTCCAACCTATGACCATTTGCTAAGTGGTTTTTCCAAGTTAAAACAGTGCTGAATGAATGGTGGTTATGACCAGTCCTCAGAGTTACAGCTATCTTAACACTCCTACAATCATGTGATTGCAATTTAGGTGCTTAACTATCTCTTTGCACTTATGACTGGTTGCCAAGCTACCAATGATAATGTGATTGCCATTTGCAATCTTTGCTTCCAGATTCCTCAGAAGTCAATGGGAAATCTGATAGAGAAGGTTGCAAATTGCTTGGCTAAGCCTTCCTCACCAATACACTCTTCCCAACCCTTTTGCTAGCACCTCTCACACACTCTTGTGCACTCTGCTTGAGTCATGCCGTACCTCTTGGCAACTGCTTTTGGTTTTAGGAAACCTGCATGAACTTGCATTGACTGTGAAATTCAGTTAGAAATGGCAACCAGCATTGCAGGGATTTTTGTCACTAAATATTGTGCTCATACTTTATGGTTATATTGCTTAGTGATGGAAATCGCAGTCCCAATTACCTTTGTAAGTCAATGACTACCTGTATCTAGTTTGATCCCTATCATAATATGGTCCAAGTACTGTATATATTTTTTCCTTAGATTTTTTTCAAGGTCCAAGTTTTATTGTTTTATAAAACAGAAATTATAAAATAGTTTTGCTCTTCATTATCCATATTTGCTCATAACCCCCATTTTAATCACTTATTAAACTACCCTGAACTCAAAAAGCTGTACAAGTCATCACATACTCCTATAGCCCTTTCCCTACCTTGTCCTTCCTTTGATCTGTCCAACTTTAGATTTCTTGAATATTAATAGTTACCTAGCATTATTGATCTTTGCAATAATACTTATTGAACATTGTTCCTCTTTGACCATTAGACTCAAAGTAATACCATCCAGTATGGACACCGGCTTTGATTGGACTAAAAACATAAGTTATTATTTGTGTCCTCTGCCCATACCTCGAAAACTGTAAGACATGGCTTGTAATTGCATTTAAAATCTAGAATACCTAAATATATGTGCTGTAAGAATTTTCTGTCATTACTTCCAAACTGCAATACTACAAATCACTACACCAAATATAGATCAGTTTTATGCATGTAAATATCCTATTTAAGATTTAAATTTAGTTGGAAAGAAACATTTGTTCCTGTTAAAAGTTTTTGGATAGCCTCAGGTTGTTCAGCTAAGTACAGCTATTTCATTCCTCTAATTGACATTCACTGCATTCAAATATTTTTAGATATAAAATATACCAACTTATTTTTTTAAAAAAATAAGAAATATTATTTTTGTGCGAAGAGTTACTACTACACTCACTAATTAGCCTTTGTGATATTTTATTAACTTTCCTTGTTACAAACTGATGGAGAGGTGTAATGAAATACAGTTTTTCCATTGATGTAACAATATTGATGTAGTCACAATGCAGCTTTCAGACTTCAGCCAATTTCACCGAGGAACTGAATCAAGACCTGAATCAAACAAGCTGAGAAAAATCATAGCATATCTCTACATGTATGTAAGTATGGGAAGAAAATTATTCTATTTATTTAAAATTAAATTCCTATTTCAATTTGCAGAAGAAAAATCCCTGTGGTGAATGCCTAGCAGGAATATTTTCGTACTATCTTTTGTTAGGAGGACTTAGGAAACATAAAAGTTCCATCCTGTTTGATTCCTTTTGCCCTTTAAAAAAAAGATGGATACATTCAAAGTGTCTTTGAAAGATAACATATTATATTAAGGATCAGTAGACATCTTGTTCTCTACTTTTTTATTTCTGTGTCATCCTTATTTTACATCTAGTATACCTTAGAGAATTTGTTAAAAAATAATTCTGGGGTTAATATTTTTATTTATCATTCTTCTTTAAAAATAGAAAAGAAGTTCTGTTGGATGTTTTTTTTTAAAAAAATAATAACATAATTGTTTTAAATTGCTGTGTTTTTTAATCTGGAATATCTTAGTATTTCTTTTAGTGCCAAAATTGCTACATTAAAAAATGTTAAATGGTTTTATTTTTTAATACTGAAATGGCTCTTCAAAATCTCTGTTGGATCAGAATGTGCACCAAAGAGGCTGTGATTTTCAATTTTCATGTCCAGTGAGCAGTCTAGGAGGGAGATTTTGTTAAGTTTAGGCACAAACTTCTCCACTGATCTTAAATACCATGGAAGGAGTTTACTAGCTTACCAGATTTGTTTCTTTCTTTTTTTTCTGGAAGCAATATGGCTGTTGAAAGAAAAATACAGCACACTTCAGGATGAGAGGAAAATCCAATGCAGCCCCATTTCTATATGCAGTAAGTAGAGAGAATATATTGGCTTATATTATTTTATTACGGATGTTTTGAGACTTCATGTCAGTTTCAAATTTGTTCATGTTAAAGTTCTGGTTTTCCCTTAATCTTTTTAGAGAAAAACTAAAATTATACACGATCCCTTCAGGAAATGTCTGATTTGTCTTGCTTATAACTTTCTTGCTTATAATTTGCTTATAACTTATAGAGTGTGGAGAAACACATTAGAGGACCAGTTATCCTTGACTTGATACTAAACATTAGAGAAGCCTGGATCAACAGAAACTTTGGGGGAAAGTGACTGTATTACACTGAAGTTAATTATTTTTATGGGAAGTGACATTAAACATGCTTTGCTGTTCAGAAGCATGATTGTAATCAGAGCAATAATAAGCAAGATTCTACTGGAGTAGCAGCTAATGGAGAAAGGAGATCAAGATAGCTGGCAGTTCTTTAGGAAGGACACTTTAAAATGAGCACATTTGCAAACAATTCCAGTGAGATGACAATCAAGGACAGAAGCCAATGTAGCTACTAGAAAAAAGATCTGGGGAGAAAGGATGCTATACAGAAATGAAAAGAGAAATAGATTAACAAGGAAGGACACAAACAAATAGAATGAATTTAAATCTCTAGGACAGGGTTTCTCAACCTTTGCAGGAGAATTCTGGGTGTTGAAGTTCACAAATTAATGTTTAAAGTTGTCACTTCTCTAGCAGGATAAATTGTATCCTAGGGTGCTGAAAAAAATGACGGTATACTGGCTGTGATAATGATGTTATCCATTCAGTCCTATCTGATTCTTGGCAATTCTATGGGCCAGCTATCTCTACATCTTCTGATCTTGCACTATTTCTTTGATACTGACTATAGATTAAAATATTATCTTTAAGAAATGTTGTAGATTTGGCAAAGTACCAGATAGATAATAGCAATAGCACTTAGTCTTATATACCACTTTATAGTGCTTTACAGCCTCCTCTAAGTGGTTTACAGAGTCAACATATTGACCCCAACAATTTTACCCACCTTGGAAGGATGGAAGACCGAGTCAACTTGAGCATAGTGAGATTCTATCTGCCAAATTGCAGGCAGCTGGCTACAGCAGAAGTAGCCTGCATACTGCACTCTAACCACTGAGCAACCGAGGCTCTGCAGGGAAAGTACCGTATCTTCCAAAAGAGGAAAAAAAGGATTAAAAACATGACCATACAAAACAACGAATCTATGGAAAACTTAATTTCTGAGGAAAATTAACTCCAAGTGTTTCCCTAAGCAGATACATGTGACAACCACGCCTGGAAAATATATATTTATATAGTTATATAGTTGGCTAAGATCAAATGTAAAAAAAAATCATGTTCAAGGCCTACGAAAGGTCAACATCACTGTGTTTCCACTTTGTGTAACCTCCTCCACCCTCAGACATCCCTTCAGACAATTTGTAACTACAAACTGCGAAGAAATTCAGAGGAGAAGTGACCTTTTCTGAGGGCACATTTCTGTTTTCAATATAGCTAGGCAAACTAATCCCACTTTTTTTTTTTTAGTATCTGGGACTTTTCCTTCTGTTTAGATCTAACTCAACTAAATAGCTTTTGCAGTTGCTGTCAAAAAGAGGAATGCAAGTCTCCTTTTCCACTCTATTCTGCAATTTGTTGATATTTTTCCTGACTATTTTATTTTCAATAGGGAACTCACTATCAGAATGATTCACATACAGTTTCCTCTAGATTCATCAAAGGACTAACTACTCCACAATTCAAGAGAGCTGTTATTTTTCGACTGTACTATAAGCTTCTGAATCACTCTCGGCTGGGTCTTCCCTCTTGCCCTTTTTCCTCCTTCATAAAACACAAAATAAGTTTTATCAAGTAAACATTTCACAAGCTATCATCTCAGCTCTTCCTTTTTCATTTTACTCAAGGAGACACATTGTATCTCATTGTTAAGATGATTATCTTCAAAATGCAGAACTCGGCTTCAGGGTGTTAGATAAAATAACAAAAAGGAAATGGAAGACTATAGTTGCACAAGTCCTCATATCTTATCTATGGGCCATGCAAAACTAATCTTTTGAGAGGAATCCAACTTCCATGGAGGCCAATGTTTTATAGTCAGCAGAGATAATAGCGTTCTTTTATGAAGGCTCAGGGAATTGAATGACATGCTTTTTTCAAGATAAATATATGCAGAACAGTTCTTCAGCAGTGGCATGCAAGATCAAAACTGCAACATTTCCTTCCCAGCAAAATAAAATTGCTAAAGAAAAGTATTCTGAGAATGACTGGCTTTTACTTCTTCTAGTTTTTATTCCAAGTATCTAATTCCAATTTTCAGCCAGAGGGATTCAAGAAGTGCAATAGGAATTTTAGTTAAGATGTATGTTTCAAAAATAGCCCTTGGCAGAATATGACTAAGATAGCACAGGGCAGCAGTCAATCTGTTTAGGCTGATGGGCACATTTGAAGTTCTAAATGGATATTGCTTCCTAACACTCCTTCTAGCTTCCCTTGATCTTCCCTGTCAGTCCCAACAAACATTTATTCTCCTTCCCAGATTAGTAAAGTTCTATTGGAGGTTAGACTCTCTACATTTTATTTTTTTTAAAAATGATTTTGTGCTTGTAAGGGCCCAGGTGGGAATCTTAATCATTGATAATGATCTTTTGTGATATTTTGATTCATTTTTCTGATTTATTTAAGGCATAACTTTGCTTTTCTGCTAAACATTGGAATTCCCAGAAAGAAAAACCCTTCATATATCAGAATATATAAAAGACACAGCTATAAGTTAATAGTACAGGGCCTAGAGTCCTGATGTACACTACCTGACACTTTCTTCTTTGAGGTAGAACCATTGATGTATAGCTATTTGGAATGAAGGAATGAAAAAGGCCAAGCAAAATCTCCAAATTATTATAAGATTTTCAAATTCAATCAAGTTTCTAGGTATTTCTCCTTGTTTTTAAAGTTTGTTTTTAGTTCTATACTACTTATTTGAAGATACTGAAGTTGGAAGCATCCAGGTCCACAGAGGTCCATAGGGAATAAAAAAGACCAATTCTCCTAAGATGACTGACTTCTTCATATTCTAGTCTGAACCACCAGAACACGATTGATGCCAAGTCAAATAGTGAAAGGCTGAAATAAGCAGAGGCATAATATTTAAAGGAAAAAACTCTTATTACTCTTATTTTGGGGTCACTTGTCATTCTGATAAAATGTAATATATATAGTTGAGCAGGTGAGGGAGATGATAGGAAGGGGAGAAACTCTAATAGAAATAGCTTTTGCTGAAAAAAATATTGTATCCTTGTTCTCCTATTATTATAATACAGTCAATGTATGTACATGACTCCATGCCTGAATTTCTGGACTTAATGGTATGACTTCTGTTACTCTGAACATTGGCCAATATTTCAACTGTTTATTGTTTACTCTCTTCCATTGCTACAAGTAGCCCATGGGTCCTTGACTATTTCACTATTCTTAGGTGCCTACCAGACATGACAAAAATAGTTATATAACACAGAATGCCTGCTAGGATTACAAGGAAAGAAGCTGAAGTCTTACCCACAGCTCAATTGTACCCTATGACTATCATTAAGTGTTGTATGTTATGATTCTTAATTCTTAATGAATGTATCTTTTCTTATGTATACTGAGAGTATTTACACCAAGACAAATTCCTTGTGTCTCCAATCACACTTGGCCAATAAAGTATTCTATTCTATTCAACATAAGAAAGTTATCTAAAGGGGTTTTATAAAAACATTCCCCATTGTTTATGACTGCCTAGCTTATCATCCCCTTCAGCTGATCAGCAACAGAGCAAAACCTCCCCACACCTACACACATCTATATTATGCTTTAAAATAATTTCATATAATACCAAACAAATCCTCCTAGATATATAATGGAGAAGAGCTGCCCGCTTTCTAAGCCTTTCTCCTTATACAAATAAGTTTCATTACAGATTTCAAGGGTGACACAATAAACTGCTGTGAAAAAAATATGCAAACAGACAATCAATTTTCTTTCCTTGTTCTCAGTTCTTTTTTTTTTTTCTGAGTAAAAGGAATCCACACAGGAATTTTTCCAGTTTGCTGCCTGCTTTTCTCACTTCATTGTTGCAGCTTCCATTCATGCTGCTTACATTATCACTTTTTTCTTTTAAAATATGCTTCTTACCCTTTTGATCTGCTAATTGCTATTTCATTGTCTGATTCTTTTTGAATGCTCTTTCCTATATTATCTGACTTACCTTCTAAAAACACACATTCCTTCTGATCTTTATTGCCATGCCCTCCATGTGACTATCTTTCTAGGTGTCTTAGTTTCACTTTTCTTCAGCTGACCTTGTCTTTTGTTTTAAAAGAATCCAATCTTTGCATTAAAATATCCTGATGGTCAAAAACATCACATCTAATTTTATTTTCCATTTCTATTTGTATTTTATTAACTCCCTTCTCTTCTCCTTTTGCAGCTGGCACACTTATCCTACCTCTTTTTTATAAGTTTTAACTCAGTCAATTCCAAGTGGTATTTGTTACATAAGCTAAAATAAAATCAAACAGAATACAAATTATAGGAAATCAAGTGCACTTTCTGGATGAGGGACTTCAGTAATTGAATTGTTATATAGCCACTAGGTGAAGGCAAAGAATATAAAGTACCTTTAAAAAATAAAAGAAGAGGAATCCAAGGAGAATTTTACCAACTAAAATCAGGTCATAATATTTAGCTTCAATCTGAAAAAAAAAAAAAAACCAAGCCTACCAAGGGAGGGGATTTGGTTTTATATAAATATTAACCATTGTATGTGATGTATCAATTTTCCATGTTCAAACATTTTCTGTAATTAAAAAAAACTACAAAATTGCATTAGCATTCAGTATTTCTCCCATCTGTTTCTGTATCTGTGAAATACACCATCTCAATTAAAAGGGAATTATGTTTACATTTTTATAGTCTGAGCTTATCCAAATTCGCTCAAACATTTTTTTTTATTCTGAAAAGAATAACATGACCCCTATTTCTTCAGCTCAAGCAGTGATAATAGTTTAGTGTGTACGTTACACATTTGTACAGTGGCTGCACAGGGGTAAGGCAATCTCTTGGTCCCAGAGATAAGATTTATCCCTAGATATGGATATCTGAATATGAAGTTCTGGTCATGAATAGCTGATTGTTCTCAATATTTTCAGCAATACTGTATGCCCCAATATTGCATATATGAATAGAATTCGAATGTCCACTTCTATTCTCAAAATTCAGAAGGAGAAAATATTGTGATATCAATGAATTAGGCTAAAAGATTGGAATGGTTCATATGACTACATATTACTGCTGTTTAAATGAAAAAAATGCATTTTTTTCAATGATGTGATAATATTCAATATATCTGCATCAGAATTAGAGCTGTTGATCCTTAAATTGAAGAATGGAAGTAATAGTAGGCACTGTAATTTGCTTTTTAAATTCTGTTCATTTAAGCAAAATGTATGTGTAAAGCTTTGTACATGAAATTATATATTCCTCATTTTGTAAATAGGGAATCAATTGTTTGCAGGTAATATTCTTGCTAACATTAACAATATTCAATATATGTATGCTTGTTTGTCATTGCTATTTTTTGTAGGTACAGTTTTCTGTAACAACAATTTATGAAGCAATAGCACTTAGACTTATATACAATTGCACAGTGCTTTTCCAGCCCTCTCTAAGCGGTTTACAGAGTCAACATATTGCCCTCAACAATCTGGGTCCTCATTTTTACCCATCTCGGAAGGATAGAAGGCAGAGTCAACCTTGAACCTGGTGAGATTTGATCTGCCAAATTGCAGTCAGCTGGCAGTCAGCAGAGGTATCCTGCAATACTGCATTCTAACCAGTGCACTACTGATTAGACAATGTAGTTGGAGTCAATGCCAAAAAAGAGCCATATATGATGTAGCCATATATATTTTAGGCTGTAAAATGATGTTCAGAATAAATGTGACACAAATACAACTGAAATAATCTATACAAACAAAATGTATGATACATTGAAGTATAGCTCTTTGACAAATTTGTGTATAAAATACAATGCAATGTCCATGGATATCAATAAATATATTGTTAAATTATTATTGATTTAGTTTTTAGTGGGGCATGACGTAAGCACTGCTGTAAGAAAAGGCTATGCGGTTGCAATTTATTAAAGTCTTTGCTTCTTTTGCAATTCTAGTTAATCACTGAAAAATATGACTATTTTAGACCAACCAAGATATGAGGAAAACGATTTGGTAAAGCAGGAGACAACTCTAAAAAGACTTTGAAAGCCTTTTTATGTTATTTTATTTTTTATTTTATTATTTATTTGTCAATTGCTTACAAGATAATGGGTATAAGTAAAACATAGTTATGTTCTCCCATGGATACATATAAGAAAAATAAAATGTAAAAGAAACAATAGGGACGGTAGGCATGTTGGTGCGCTTATGCACGCCCCCTACAGACCTTTTAGGAAAGGAGTGAGGTCAATAGTAGATAGTCTAAGGTTAAAGTTTTGGGGGTTTGGGGAAGAAACCAGAGTCAGGTAGAATATTCCAGACATTGATCATTCTTTGCTGAAGTCATATTTCCTGCAATCAAGTTTGGTGCGATTAACCTTGAGTTTATATCTATTGTTTGCTTTTGTGTTGTTATGGTTAAAGCTGATGTATTCATTGACAGGTAGGACATTGCAATGTATGACTTTATATACTATACTTAGATTGGACCGAAGGCGGCATAGTTCTAGGTTTTCTAGGTCTAGAATTTCAAGTCTGGTGGCATAAGGTATTCTGCAACAAATAGAGGAATGGAAAACTCTTTTTGTGAAATATTTCTGGACTTTCTCAACTATGTTAATATCAGATACGTAATGTGGGTTGCAGACTGATGAGCTGTATTCGAGTATATATATGTTTTCATAGATTTTCACGGGTACAGGTATACTGGTCTTGGCGTGTTTGGGTCTTTTCCTGTGTAAGATTGAGAATATCTTGGTGACGTTTCAATGAGCTCCCATTGACCATCTTAAGGCTGGTGCTTTTGGCTTCGTGCTTGTGCAAGCAAAGCGGGATTGGAGCTACTGTCTTCACTGTGTTGTTATTTCTTGATTGGTTGATGGAGTTGGTGTTTGCAGATTGGTTGGCTTTTTCGTAAGAACATGTGTGACTGAGGTATTGGCTGTGTGTCTATCAGCCTTCTGTTGTAACGACCTGGGTAATGGGCTGTGTGATGACCTTCTGAGTTCTATTGTTGAAACATTCTGGGTCTTGTGCTGTAATCTCCTGGATCATTGGCTGTGTTGTAACATCCTGAGTTTTTGTGGTGTAACCTCCTGAGCTCCATGATGTGATATCCTAAGTGGTGGCTGTGAGGTGGTGTTCCGGGTTTTGCTTTGGCTCCAAGATTGAGGCCTGGCTATGTGTTCATGGCATGTGTCAGTTTGCTTAGTTTGGGGGCTGAGGGGTGTGGTGGCTGATGATGCAGCTGTGGTCTGGTTTCTGGACAGTGGTTGCCTTTCATCTATGGGATGGGTTTGGGTTCGAGTCTGGTGAGGGAGATTGGTGGTGGCATCATGTGCTGTTTTGGGTCCAGTGTTGGTTTTCATGGCTTGGACTTGTTTGTTGATAAGGGCTAGTTTCCAGATGTTTGGTAGGTGGGAGGTATCATCTTGTTTATTCATGTAGTTTTTTGGCTACATCTGGGTTAGTTTTGTTTAGGCTAACTAACCCAGATGTAGCCAATAAAATCAGACTTGAAGTCACCAATGTCCTCTACTCCAGCAGTCCACCCAGAAGCAACTTACACAGAGAAGAACAACAAGCACTCACCAACTTGAGGAAAGACAACAACATAATCATTCTCCCAGCAGACAAAGGCAATGCCACGGTTGTGATGAACACATTGGACTACCAATCCAAACTATCCAATCTACTCCAAGACTCTGCTTACAAACCTCTAAATACTGACCCTACCACCTACCTGGAAAAAACCACCAAATCCAAAATAAAAGCCTCTCCCATCAATGAAGAGATCCAGCAAAGAATCATACCCAGAGAAAAATCATTCAATTGCCCTAAACTCTATGGCCTCCCCAAGATATACAAAGAAGGAACACCACTCAGACCCATAGTCAGCTCCATAGGCTCACCTCTACAGAATCTTGCCAAATTTCTCGCCAAACAACTTTAGCCCTACACAGAATCCATCACCTTGCCAGGCCTCAAACCCGAAGCCAAACCAAAACCCGGAATGCCACATCATAGCCACCCGCTCACATCAACGATCCAGGATGTCATAACAATAGAACTCAGAAGGTCATCACACAGCCATTACCCAGGTCATTACAACACAGGAGGCTGATAGACACACAGCCAATACCTCAGCCACACATGTTCTTACGAAAAAGCCAACCAATCTGCAAACATCAATCATCAACCAATCAAGAAATAACAACACAGCCTACCTCCCCACCAGTATTTATAGAGAGACGGCAGCTCCGATCATGCTTTGCTCGCACAAGCACGAAGCTGAAAACATCAGCCTGAAGATGGTGAATGGGACCTCGTCGAAATGTTGCCAAGATACTCTCAATCTTACATGGGAAAAGACCTGAACATGCCAAGACTATATGTATATACAGAGAGAGAGAGAGAGAGAAAGAGAGAGGGGGGGGGGGAGGACGGGAGAGAAGGGGAGAGAAACAAAGAAGCACAAAGATTTGTATTAGTATTAACATGGTAAATCCCAATTAGAGCCATATTCGACAGATCAGAGATGGAAACTGAATCTAGCCCATTACACACTCTCTCTCTCTCTCTCTCACACACACACACACAACTAGATAATATAAGAGGATTGGGGAAATGTAACCCTTTCTTGTAAAGCCTTCTCTTCTTTCACTGTATTGGTATACTTCATTCATCAGGATGGTATGTTCAAAATAATCCAATTGGGGGGCAGAAATTGCTATCTGCCTGTTTGAGGGAATAGAAAGCAATTATTTTTCCATAAGGAGGACAGGTAATAACTATTTTCAACATTCTCCCAGGAAACTGTCTTACCACTACCCTGGTGTTTAGGCAATGATGGATAGGAAATAACTGATTCCCGATGTGATCATGATTGTCAGTACTGGAGAGAAAAATAGAATGTACCTTCCTTCTGCAGCAGATTAAACATTGGACTATAATTCTTGAAGATGAAACCAATCGTCTAATTGGGTGGCTGATTTTCTTTGCCATAGATGTTCAAACAGAACTAGTAATTTATTGGGGATGTTGTAGCGTGCCTCATTTGCCTAGAGGATCTTCATGACCACTCCGAATATTCTTATCTCGGTTGGAGAAAAAAGTGTGTCTCAAATGTATACATGCTTCTTTCAAATTAAAGCAGAATGTGGTTTAATTTGATCTATTGGAAGTTCCTTAATTAAATAATTGGCTTAGTTGAAACTGAGGCAGACTGTGCCAAGTAATTTTGAAGATCATGGTCTGATGGGTAGAAGGGCGGGCTCTGGGTGTTCCAAATCCAGGTTTTGAGACTGCATGAGAATCTGGAAGTCTACTTTTTCTATCCCCGTTGTAGTCCCAAAGTTATTAACGAGGATAAACATCTCCTAAACTTGTTGGCACTTTTACATGAACAGATTTAGCTTCATTAATCAGATAATAAAACTGTTTTTTAAACTGGTTTATTTCAATTGGTTTTCAGAATAAGGATATTCAATTGCTAAAAGTAAGCATCAACATTTCTACAGAAAAATTGAAAAGTCAAATGTTTTCATATGTTCTATATCTGAAAGAAGCCTTGTTGGTTAAGGAGCATGTTTCTATTAGTTGTAGTCACAATGAAATGCTCAAAATTAAAAAAAAATGATAGAAAGTGATAATTAAGACTTTTTAAATATCCAATTCCTGATTTTCTCATTGAATATTGTAGTCATTGATCAATGTGGCTGACAAATACCTTTACAAAACTTCTAATGACTACTATCACTTTATTCCCTGATATAAATCAATTATTTAAATATGTATGTGCTTTCAGAATATAGAAAATAGAGTACTTTATTGGCCAAGTGTGATTGGACACACAAGGAATTTGTCTTGGTGTAAATACTCTCAGTATACATAAGGAAAAGATACATTTGTCAAGAATCATAAGGTACAACACTTAATAATAGTCATAGGGTACAATAAGCAACCAAATCATATTGGGAAACAGTCAATATAAATCGTAAGGTTACAAGTGACAAAGCTATAGTCATATAGTCATAAGTGGGAGGAGATGGGTGATAAGGAATGATGAGAAGATTAATAGTAATAGTAATGCAGACTTTGTAAATAGTTGGACAGTGTTGAGGAAATTATTTGTTTAGCAGAGTGATGGCATTCGGGGGAAAACTGTCCTTGTGTCTAGATATTCAGGTGTGCAGTGCTCTATAGCATCGTTTTGAGGGTAGGAGTTGAAACAGTTTACGTCCGGGATATGAGGGGTCTGTAAATATTTTCAAAGCCCTCTTTTTGACTCGTGCAGTATACAGGTCCTCAATGGAAGGCAGGTGGGTAGTAATTCTTTTTTCTGTAGTCCTAATTATCCTCTGAAGTCTGTGTCTGTCCTGCTGGGTTGCAGAACCAAACCAGACAGTTATAGAGGTGCAGATGATAGACTCAATAATTCCTCTGTAGAACTGTATCAGCAGCTCCTTGGGCACTTTGAGCTTTCTGAGTTGGCGCAGAAAGAATATTCTTTGTTGTGCTTTTTTGATACTAGATCATCTAATTGTTAGTAACAGATTGTCCCCAAATGCATATAATATGTATAATCCAGTTTGTAATTCTGCATTATCATTAAATAGAGGTATTGGTTTCTATGAATCATTGCCTGAAAAATATTCAATAAATCGTGATGGATGGTTGCAGTATTTGCTACTGGAATGGCATAATTAAAACTTCCTTGATTTGATGGAGGAAAACAGCCAGGAGTTTCTGGTTTGTAATGCCATGATGAGATAATACCATAAATTCACACTGATGGATATTTTAAGATAATTCATGTTTATTTCCACCCCCCCAATTTTAATTGCATATAATAAACATGCAGGTAGTATGCTTAATTTTAAAACTACCTAATGATCATAATTACCTTAAAGAATTGTAAACCATCTAATTTCTCAGCTGGAAGAATTGGAGTTATTCACAATATTTTGGAGAAAATGGGAAACACAAAAAGCTCTTTTCCCAAGGCATCATATTTATAGAGGACCTTTGAATTATTACAGAAGGTTGGTTTCTATTGTGCTATTTTATTATGTATAATATAAGCAGAATGGCCCATGAACTTTGAAAACATATAACTGTACCAAGCAAAATATATTTCAAGTAAATTCCAAAGCCTAGTAATAGAATCTGTTATCTGTGGCCATTTGAGGCTCATAAGTGAGATTGTAAAAATCTATTCGCTGAACTTTGCAGTCTTGCATTACTTAGGAATGTGAGGACTTTCATGCAAAGCCTAAACTCTGAATGATAGACTTCAAAGCAGTTTTTTACCTAGAAAAAGGTGAAGGAAAGAATACTATTGCAAGTATTTCTAGCCTGAAAAACCTTCAGTGGCTTTTCAGAGTAGTGGCCTATATTATTATCCAAAAATACATTTCTGATTCCATGTATATTAAAACATTGCAATCAACAGATGATTGGCATTATAATAAGCTTAGGCATACCTAACTTATTTTTTTTTCTGAGTGAAAGAAGGATGGCTTTTCTCTATTTCAGAGATGTTTTCTTGGCTAACCAAGAAAGAGCCATTTGTAAAATAGATTTTCAATAGGTCTGGATGCCAACTGCTAGCTGGGGCATAACAGAGCTTTTGAGAAAAGAAAACTTGTTTACAACCAAGGAATTGGGAATCTAAAATGCTGGAGTTTTGTTTGTGTTTTGAATCATCCACATTTTCATTGGCCATTAAGATACCAACATTGGTTTGATGGCAAATCTAATTTACAACAACAATTAGTAAAATCATTTTTTCTTTTTCTAATGTGGAAAAGATCTAATCTTCTGGCAACACCCTAACCAAAATATAAGATTGTTGTCAGAGTTATATTTGCCATCAAGTCAATATTGGTATCTTAATGACCACACAGATAGTGTTTCTCCAGGAAAAACTGCCCCTGAGCTGGTTCTTCAAGTCCAATAGTTTAGCTAGTTTAACTAAGTTCATCCGTCTTGCTACTGGTCATTCTTTTTTCAAAAATTTTCCCAATATTATAGATCTCTCTAGAGAATTAAGTCTTTGCATAATATATATGAAGTATATCTGAGCAGTTTATTTCTGCCTTAGGAAAATGGTGATTTATTTGATAATCCATTTGCTTTCTTGGCTATTGATTGTATTCTCTAACCCCAAATATAAAAAGCACCAACACTCTTTCTCACCTGTTTCTTTTCCTATGACATTCCATAAAGTGTCATAGGAAAAACAGTTGCTTGCACAATTCTGATTCTTTCTAGGTATAGATCTTGGCACCTGAAAATTATTTCCAAACACTTCAAGTCCTAACCTGCAGCCTACTTTTTGTTTGCTGATGATCCTAAAAGGCAGAATATCTGCCATTTCAATATTTTCATAGTTGAAATGAAAGTCTTGTAGCTGTCATCATTAGTTTGGTCTTCTTTATATTTAATTTTCATCCCATTTTTTTCACTATGCTCCTTTAGACTTTTATTAGCAGATCATTTCCATTTTTAGTTACCAAAGAAGATTATTAGCAAAATGGGCAGCCACACAAATATTTTAAGCAAATAATCAAATAAAAATCTTCTAAAGTATTTAGGAATATTTAAGTAAACACTCAACATCCAATATATATTCCTATCTCTGCTTGTAATATTGGTCCTTGTCTTTTATAATAGCTACATGGAAAATTTAGTTCCTTACTAAAATCTTTGCCTTTCTTGCCTTTGGCTTTTCTTTTTGGCATTTTCTATTGAATTTTAGGTATATTGGCAAGATTATATTATGAAAAACATTTGATTGGCTTGGCTTTATTTGGAACTTGCATATAAACAGCGGTAATCCTTGCTGTTTTATTTGAGTTCTTCCATCTCTATCTACCCATTTATAATCAATTAGATTTCTGGGTAGTCCATCTGACAATGCAAACATGTAGGAGTCAGTTGGATTGTTGGAAGACTGGGTTAGCAATGAGCAAATAGCTGAATTGACAGAAACAGATAAGTCCTTCTGCTCTACTTTAGTTTCCTAGGGTACACAATCCAACTACATTTCCTCCTTAAAATTTTCAATTTTGACATTCCAGTATCCAAGCACAAAAAGGACATTTTCTTTGCATCTTCAGTTGATTTCAAACTGAAAGTGGTGATACAACCCATTAACTCTTCATCTTTTGCATTAATGGTTGGAGCATAAACATGGATAGTACTCATATTAAAGAATAGTCCATGAGATTTAAATGATATTATTTGGTCATTGATTGCCAGCCAAGTAGCAAGTATTTTTCTTACTATATCCTTCCTAACTATAGTATCTTCTTTTATTATGTCCATATCAGTAAGCAGTCTTTACATTCAGATTGAACTGTCCAATTACAGACCATTTCAATTTACTGATGTCTCAGTCTGTTCATACTTTACTGTACTGATCGTTTCCATATTCATGTGTCTTATATTCAATGTTCCTAATTTATTTCTGGCTTTCTGGCTTCAGATTTACTTTTTCTGTATTGAAACTTCAGCAACTAGATGTCCTAAAGACTTTAATTGAGTCACATTATAAATACCTGGGTTCCAAAAAAAAATATCATTAGCTGTTACTTAGTAACATATTGAATGGCATGTGATCTGAAAGGTCTATCATCCAGCACTCTATTGACAATCATTTTATATGTTTATTTATTTATTTGTATATTTACAATGATATTGGTATTTATTATTTCTACAAATAACCCAAGGCACTGAACATATCTAGCACACCTTCTTCCTCCTCTTTCCACATAGTTAACAACCCTATGAAGTTGATTGGGCTGAGAGAGTGGCCCAAAGTCACTGTTCCAAAGTCACCCAGCTGGCTTTCATGGCTAAGGCAAGACACATGGTACTTGCTAGCCTAATGCCTTAATTATTAGACCAAACTGTCTCTCTATATTATTTATTCAAATGCTTTTGTGGATGAAATACAGGATTGCAGTGTCTCCCAATCTTGGCAACTTTAAGCTGTATGGACTTCCTCAGCCAGTATAGGTGGACAATTCTGGAAGTTGAAATACATACAACCTAAAATTGCCAAGGTTGGGAAGCACTGCAGGAGTGGTTTACCACCACCTTCTTTTGGATAGTATGAAAGGATGCCTTTATCATTGTCACTACAGTTATCATCTATCCCCAGCATCTTCCTGTATTGCTGCTGACCAATATACATGCTTGCTTGCTTTACTTGGGAAGCTGGGGTGACTTTGATGCCTTGGATGACCATCTACTTTCAGCATACACTCCTGGTGCTCCCTAGCAGGAATACCATTCTTCTGATGATGATAGTGTACAACAGGATTCAGGACTTTTGCTGAAAGTATTGTAGTCATATTCTCATGTCACATAATAAGTATGAGGGAGTTTGCTTGTAGCTCAGGGACTCTTGGATTTATTCACCGTTAAGCATAATTGCACCTTTGTTTTTCAGTATTTCAAATGCACCTTTAACTTTTTAGCCTTCTTGGACTGCACGGGCAGTTCATGTTTTTAACTTACATAAAAGGGAAATGACAGCATTTTCTTTTCCATGAAGTTCTTTTTATTTACACATAAGTACAGTTGTTCTCATGTTTAGGCTCTGTAATTGATATGTGTTTTCCTCCCCTGTGTAAACTTTACAGTTGTGACAGCGATTAAAGTTTACCAACTGCCTTCAGTGACTTGAACTGTCAGAAAGAGACAGGAGTGACTGATGCATTTGTGAGCTTTACCTTTGGGAGGAAAGAAAATGCTTCCCAAATTCCTCTGCAAACATAACACCTTCAAAGTTATTGAAAGCCTGCTTGGCAAACAAATCAAAGCAATGAAGAAAAAAAGTGAGCAGGCATGCACCTGTCCAGATACAGACTTTGATATATGTATAATCATACACTTTAGCTGTAGAAAATGCCACCTTTATGCATTT
Source organism: Bungarus multicinctus (assembly GCA_023653725.1). Lineage (NCBI taxonomy): Eukaryota > Metazoa > Chordata > Lepidosauria > Squamata > Elapidae > Bungarus > Bungarus multicinctus. The sequence goes on along the minus strand of CM042834.1, from coordinate 229,358,491 downwards.
GTGGGCATGTTTCAATGGATCCCATCTTCCCCTATATTATTTGTTATAGAAATAATTAAGGAATTACACACTGCTAATTCCAAGAGTTGACCACAGGGCATGGTTAAAAAAAAATAAAGTGGCTATAATTATAGCAGCCATAGTGACACAATCAAAACTCTTTTAACTTCAAAATGTTTGCTTTATGCCATTTTGATGGAAGAAACCCACAAACGCACAAAGTACAGAGTACACGTAACCTGTAAAGCAATCTTGGCAGGTTTTTAATCTACCAATTCAAAAAGATTAAAAACCAAAACAAAACTAGAAAACCATAAACCTTACCATATGCTTGTGAAGCTTCTAGTATTGTCCTAATCCGGGAGTGTCAAACTCGATGCATCATGTGCTGGCCACACCTACCCAGTTTAGCAAAAGGGGGAAAAGTCAAGATGTGTCATGTGATCACAATGTGACAACAGGAGTTTAACACCCATGTGACATTCATCAGTTTGGTTTTTAGTCCCTCCTGTGAGATTGCTCATTACCAAATGTTTTGCCTCTCTACACATGCATTTTTAAAGATACAACATTTATTTGGATAAGAGTCTACATTTATAGGTAATAATGAACACTTTGAAATGTACTCAGAAATGAATGGCAGCTGCAAAACTAATGCAATAAAAAGGTGACATCATCCCAATGGGAATTGTAGCCACAAAATTCTGCTTTAATTGAAATTTCCAATTGGCTTTTAGGATAGCCTGATGTAGATTGAATTACAGTCATCTAATCAAGGTGTAATTAATGAACGTAAAACTATGTCGAGGTCACTCAATTCAAGCAAATATTGCAGTTTAACTAGAAGATACAGTAATGCCAGCTGCAGATTCTAAAATGATGACTTGTGAGGCAATTGCCTGTCTTCAGATTTCAGTGGTATTAATTTGAATTAGCATGAGGTATTGCTTCTTCAAACCAAATCTTATATCAAATCACCCTGAATATGGATGTTTTAATGATCTAGATATCACAGTAGAGCTGTCTCCACTAATATAAGCTTTTTGTCACCAATACATTTTGCTTTCCATTGCTACAATTAATCAAAAACACTTTGGACAGTAACAAGAGAGCATCATTTTGCTTGTAGCATTTAAAGTCCAAAGTAGATTTTGTTTTTCTACTATGTGGAATACGTAGATTTTATTTTAACCTTTATTCATTTCCTTTTACTACTCCAAGCCATTATATTTTGCACCTATATAAAGAATTCTTCCTGCTAGATTGCTATAGCTAGGTCAAGTGCAGCCTGAATCTTGCATAAAAGGCTCCACAGGGAAATCAGCTAAAGCCTGTAAAACTTTTTTTAAGCCTTAAGACTGTCCTAAAGAATAGTTGTATCAGAAAGCTCTCAAATCATGAAGGACTCCAGGCTTTGCTTTAGAACAGTAATTCATGCTGCTGAGGGAAACTATGACAATATTTGTCCTCTGTAAGAAAATAGGAAATTGTAAAAAAAAAACTTTAAGAAAATACACTTTCAAGCTATTCTTAACAACAGAATTGTTATAAAATGTTGTCAGAATGTTAAACAAATGCCAAATGCCTACTGGGAGAGTAGCTGATCTATAGCCCTACCCAATTAAGGGAAAATATTCAGAAATCCTATCCAATTATCAATCATAATATAACACTTAACATACCTTATAATTTGTGGGTTTTTTGTCCTGTTTCAACTGTTTTGTCTTCAGCTGACAAATAGAACTCCTTAAAGTTTAAATGCTGTTTAAAGTTTAAATGTAGCCTTCTATTTTCTTTAGTGGATGACAAGTCAGCTACTTTACATAGTTGGGTTTAAATAGATCTAAGTTTTCTTAATTGTGAAATATGTCAAACCAAATGAACCAAACATAGGTTGATAATGAGGAAAGCTTGCCAGGCTCACATGGAGAATCTTTGCACAATGCAATTCCTAGCAAGTACAATCCAGCTGCAAATCCATTCAGGTGTTGCCTTTTGAATGATACAAGCCTCAATCCATAATTTACTTTCTTGGACATGTTTTGCAAATCAGAGAGGTGATTATTTCTGATTGGAATAGATCAGAGATAAATACATAATTATATGTTTATTTGTGGCACAACGGGTTATAATAAATTAAAAGGAAAACATTATTATGTACTTAAAATACCTCAACATAGAAAAGAGGCCTGTATAACTTATTCCAAACTGATCACATTATTCTCGTTAAAGAATGATACACAAAATGCAGAAAAGGGAGAAATAAAAGAAATTAACTGCTAGACCAATCTGAAACTAAATATAATTATATCTAAACTGATATTTCTACTGAAATGCTAATCTAGATAAATCCTGGAATGAAGTGGGATTTTTTTTCCAGACAATTAATATCTTCTGTTAAAGGCAAGGAAGCAGATCAAAAAGTAGTAACAGTTTAGTAAGCCATTACCAGTTATAACCTTTTTAATGGATTTTCATCTACTTTAGCTTTTGATATTATTATTTTTTTTTAAAAAAAGAGTATGTAAACTGATTAATTCTACTGTTAGTGGATCAAGGGAAAAAAAAGACAAACTATGAATGCAGTTGTAACTTAATCATAACTCCAGTATATATTAAAACCTTGTTTATTTGTGAAATGTTTCACTATTTGTTGACTGATTTGGTGTTTTAAAACATATCATTGCTGCTTCTTTCTAGTTCTTTCTTTCCATTAAAATCATTGTGCTGAAAAAAATACACTGAAATTTTCTCATCTTAAATATTTGGATTTGGGAATTGCTGAGCGTCACAGACATATGGTGAAGACCATCAGCAGTTATTTTAGGTGAGTATTTTTAATCTGAAATGAATGCAAGCTGTGTGTGTTCAGCTGTGAGTATTGTGAAGAATCAGGTGGATAAATCTCCAGACAGACCAAAGCACGTGGCTTAGCTAAATGCATCAGACAGAACTTTCTTTCAGACTAAAATCCTATCTCAAGTGATGGCCGGTGCCAGATGCTTCACAGGAAAGTGTAAATCTTCCATAATTGACAATGGTATAATAACATATTGAGGAAGGAAATCCATATGAACTCTTTATACAAGCCTGGAGTGTAAAGGTTGTTGATCTGTTATGCATTTATATATTTGGATATATATATAAAAGTGAAAGATTGTTATGTGTCATTAATTTGAAGACCTCCTTGCACATCAATATTTAGTGGACAGTGGAATGCAGGACTATATTATCTAGGGACAGCTAAATTAATGTGCCATTATGAGACAGAAAAATCAGACATAGTTACATACGTCTGTTCTTCTACTTAGCAAGCAATTACATATATTTATTTATTTATTAAAAGGCTCTTCATCTGAAATATGTGACTTTGCTAAATATAAGCCAGTGGGTTGTTTCTATGTGTACCTGTATCTGTATGACAATATTGTTATCTTGTACTGTACTCTTTAGCTATTGGATAGATTCAGCATGGAAAACCAGACAACAAAAGCATTAAATCAGTATTCTCAGATTCTGCAATTACTTTATAAAATTGTCATTTAGATCAAGGTTAAAGTCCTTTAAATGGCCGTGGTCTCTTTTTAACATTTGTAAGAGTAGAATTATGATAGAAAGTGACCATCATACATGGAGGCTGGCTGAGATTTTAGTTTTGGTTAAAATTTAAGGTATATGTTTTTTTTAAAAAATAAGCATATTTCAGCACTTAAGATTTTTTGTGGATTTCTTGCTTCACAATAGCAGGGAATTGCCATCAGCTTTTATCTTTCATGGTCAGAAAAGATTTTGGGACAAGAAAGAGATATGAGAATTGATTACTGACCCTAATCCTAGACAGCCCTGGATACTAAAGATGTACAAAGTTAATGATAAAATATGAGTAAATATTTTTTCAGTATAAAAGAGAGCCTAAAATCAATACTTGATATATACTGTAAAGGAAGAGAAAAAACCCATAAATTGCTAACGGTTCATTGGGACTGATTCAAACATAATCCCTATTAATGTCACTTCTATCTTGGCCAAATGAAGTTTCTAGATGAATGTCAGAAAAACTTCATTCTCCAAACAACTGTGAAATCCTGATTTTCTTCTTCAAGTGTAACAGGAAAAATATTTTATTTGTCCAGCAAAATTTAAAAAGCATTTTGGCTTCCAAACTGACTTCTTAGTTCAAATTACAGATTTTCTTCAATATTTGTTAGAAAATTTGGCAGTCAATGGTGAAAGTGAATTAATAAACTTTGAGGAACATATTATACAGTCTATACTGCAGAAAAAATTTTGACCTGTCAATGTAGCTAAATTTTTAGCAGTGTAGAGTTGGCAATAAAAGTGAAGGAACTAAATAATTTTGCAGAATCAAAATAGATGAGAAAGTGAATGTGACAGAACATCAAATATGGCATCATGGGAAGGACGGCCAAACAATTTCTATTCTTTGGATTACTACAGATAATTATGTATCATCTCACATGGGTTTATGCTGATGTATCTGCAGGCCTACAGATGCCGCTACTTCTCAAATGCTGGTAGATAGTCCTTCTTGGTAAGGACAGCTCCTCCAATCTTTTTAATAATATACAATTTTTTCTTCAGATCAAAAGCATTTTGAAGAATTAGATATTGCTATAATATCACACAAAAAAGCAATTGTCAGCACAAGAGTTTGTGTTCTCTAGACAAAATGTGTGCAGAGACAACTCTTATTTTTAGGGTGCTTTATAGTGGATTGTCATAGAAATAAAGCTATGTGTTCAATCTAGCTTTCCCTTTTTTCCTGTCCTCCAATTAATCTTAATTTTTATTTTTCTGATGTTTTGAATGTTGCTTTTGGATCACTGATATTCACCTAAATTCAAATATTTATGTAGTTCTTTCAAACAAATCCTATTATAAACAATTAAGATTTGTAGATGAGTTGCCCAGATCAAGAATATATAGTTCACCCATTCTTAAAGCTGTAATATCATTTATTTAGTAGGAATTTGAACTGACAGTATAAATAATGTTTGTTAATTGAAAGCTAAGATTTGGATCCTTAAATGCAACCTTACTTTAACCTGAAGTTAACCTCCCCAAAAAACCAAAACAGATTGTATAAGCTTAATAGGATCAAAAGAGCACAGAAAATGGATTTAAAAATTTCTTCCATATTAATAAATAATATGGATCCAAAAAATATTTTCCAAGTGGCACCAAATTTAGAAGAGGAAATAGTGTGATATTTTCTTCAACTACAGTGTAAGGAAAGTATTAAAACCAGAGGTGGTATTCAGCAGGTTCCGACCAGTTCTGGAGAACTGGTAGCAGAAATTTTGAGTAGTTCGGAGTTCCCACTTCTGACTGGCTGCGCCCCCATCTATTCTCTGCCTCCTGAGTCCCAGTTGATTGGCTGGGTCTTCTTTGCTTGTCCTGCACAGGAGAACGCAGCTGGAAAGCAGATTAGTGGGGTGGGGAGGGAATGGGTATTTTACAGTATCCTTTCCCTGCCATGCCTATCAAGCCACACCCACAGAACCGGTAGTAAAAAAAATTGAATCCCACCACTGATTAAAACCTATTGCCTTTGCTATCCTATTCATGTTTATCTCCTCTTTCTGCTATCTGAGTTAAATGTGAAGGCCTTTAAAATCATTTACTTTGGCCCTGATTTCTAAGCCAATCACTATATAATAGTATTTTTTTTTCTAAAAGTGAGGGTATTGAAAGCAATGTCCTCTAAAGTCTGTTCAGTGACTGTGATCTTAGTCACTTTCCTTTTGTGTAGGTGGAGAAGCTGTTCATCCATTGCATGTTGCTTCCTTACCAAATACTATATCCCAGTGCCTGGATCAGCAGAGTTATCCAATATGCAGGTCATTCATTTAGCAGCTCCCAGATGGGCCATTAGCTCTTAACCAAAGGAAAAACTGTAAAGTTTCTCTGCATGAAGAATTAGGTTGATTCATTAACCTTCCTCATGTACAATACAATAAGACTAGCAAGTAATAAAGGAAAAGCTATTCTGTTTGCAAATGCCCTGCCAAATTCTTATTGCTTCTACTTGGGAAAAAATATATCTATTTGCTCCTGGCTATTTTCTTTTGGAAGTTTCCAATGTGTACTGTTAGATATTGGCTTACATGCATTATTCTTCTATTCCTGTTAGCTGTTTGAGTTATTTATTTGCCTGGTGCATATCCCACTGAAATGGTTAAAATTACAACTTGGAAGTGTAATCCTATTAACAATTAAATAAGACAAATACTCCCCACCCCCGAAACCATTCCAACAGTGAGATCACCTGGCTCCAAAAATGAATATCACCATTTTTTCCTAAGCCCAAATGACTAGAGGATGTGAGATGATTTGACAAGTAGCAATAAAATGCAAGAATTTCCTAAGAGGTTTAACTGATAAGTAAAGGGAATATATTTCTAATTTAGGTACAAGACTTGCTTTCTTTTTTCTATATAGTTTATATAAATCTGTTTTATTAGCACAATTAAGGCAAATATAGGTATTCCAGGATAATGTTGTAGGATCCATTCTGTGTCGTCCACTAGGACCAGAGGTTTAATCTTCCAAGTTTCGGACTTGTGCTGGAACCCATCCTCAGGGGAACTTCTCTCTCTATGTGTGCACAGTGACTGTCTTTAATCAGCCTTCATAAAGGCATATACTACTTCTAAGAATATTGTGATGTTGAAGTAATGCTGAATTTGTCAATGGATGAATGTAGCTCAATTTGGTTCAGATATGATACATTTTTTTTAATGGTAAACTCTATTATCTGAAGAATGCAATTGCATAAAGTTTTGGTTTCTATAAACAAATCCCACCTAGAATATTTATGGATATTTACAGCACTGATTCTTATTTTATCTCTGAGCATTACTTGGAATATTATTTGGGGATGCTGTGAAAGGAGTTTTTTATATTCAGTTTTGTTAAGTCTGTCACTAGATCAAAAACTGCTTGAGACAGCATAGCAAGGAGGATGAAACAATCAAGAATCTAAAACTTTACAAAGCTTTTATTCTAAAAAGGATAAGAAAGGTCACCTGGGGGGCAATAGGAAAGAGGATTGTGAGAGCAAATAAAATGTAATTGTCTCTATAAATGATACTCTTAACAGTTGAGGAGAAAATCAGGAGGTCGGGAATCTCTGACAAGCAGAAGGAAATTTTATTTCCATGGTAGTGACTATGGGACTAGGAGGAATAGTTGCTTACTGTATGATGCCAAAAGGGAAGAACAGACCCAAGAATTTCCACTGAATTCAACTATCATGTTATTTTATGACTTACGATTGCAGTGATCTGAATGAATTATATATCTTCATTTTTCCTCATCAGAATTATATGAGCAACAAGCAAACAGACTGCTGTATTGGAAGAGAAAAATGAGGAAAAATATTCCCTCCTTCCAAATCCTTATTTTTAAGCTCCTATGTAGCTCAAAGCCATGGAAACTCTGTCTGTGAAAGAATCTCATAAATCAGCATTACCAGAATTGTGGAAATTGTAATCTCAGAACACCAGAGGTGAGCACCAGGTGGAGCAGCTCTCTTAAGCTTATATGATCTTAGGTGTTTGAATTTGAACAATCCTCCAATATTTCTGTTTTTTTTTTTCCATAGATGTTCCCATTACTACAATTCAAGAGGAAGCAGATATTTAGTTAATTGTGAGTTTGTTCTTATAATTTGAGGATCTGAATTTTGAATGATCAAATGAGGTTCAAAATATATCTGTTCACTTGTAATGCATCCTTTAAAACCGAACATGAAAAACTGCAGTCCCGCAATCTCTTCAAATTTCAGGAAAGCATTTTCTTCCTGTTGAAAGGTAGGAAAACAAAAAGAATTAAATCTTGTTTTAGTTTATAGAAGATGGATTTCACTGAAATGTTATAAAAAATAATATAGAATAAGCAATTCCAGTGAAATCAAATAAGTAAGCAAATACATTATTTGGTCTGAGAGCAAAAGATGTATGCATTAAAGTATCCATAAACATGAGTTTTAATGGCTAATATAACTTCAGTTACAATGTACTTTATCCACATTAAGTTTTGCCTTAAGAATAACATACTGCTGTGAACCTTTGTTGCTAGGTTACAAAATAGGTCACCTGTTGAGTTTTTATCAATCAGTAGATAAAGTATATAAAATTCACTGTTTCAGCCTGTAATAGCCTTTATTGTCCAAAGGTCTGTATAACACTTAAAAGTTAAGACAGCCAATTGATTATTCTTCTATTTGTTTCTTCTTCTCTTCAGGATAGAAGCTGGCATGCAAAGAAGCATGGCACTATTTCTTTCCTTCCCCTTTTGCATGGAGAGAGCACAAAAGGATTTTTGATAATTCTGGATCTACAGGTGGGCCAGAGATTCACCCACTCCTTTTCTTTGTCCTTTTCATTTCAAGTATGTTGCAATAAATACCACCATGGATTCCTGATCAACTGCTTCTGAGCATTTGAGAAGTGAAAATGATGGCACTGAGAAAGTTTCCTGAGACCAAAATATAAATGGCAGTAAAGAAAGTTAGCACTCACCCCTCTTAGAAGAATGAAATATTTTTGGAATATTAAGAAGGCAGAATATTGTATTTCCCTGGATGAGAAAAGGAGAAACAGGTTTTTAAAGACAAAGAGCAGCTCCCTGCCACCAGCAGATATTTGGTGCACAAAAGACTGGGCCATCTTGTCTACAAGACAAAAGACCTTCACCCTCAAGACATAATAGAATTAGCCCTCTACCCATCTAGCAGCAGAACTCACCACATGGCACCTGGAGATATTACATCACCCAGCATGGTTCAACCAGACAGACTTCTAGGATTTGCACATGACCCCTACAGTAACCAACAGAATACCTGCCCTTGCCACAGAAACAGGAAGCTTAAGTTCAAAGCCCAAGACAGGGTATAAGTAACACTCACTCTCCACTCCTTCTGCTTCATTAAACCAGCTTTCCAAGCACCGTCCATATTTCCAGTGTCTTTCTCCCCAATTGGAACTGAATCCAGATGGATATTTCTTCCAACAGCAGTATTTGGAATAAAATTCTGATTGTCTCCCTTGTGGCCTACCAAATATTATGGATTACAGGCAGATAAGCGGCACATTCTCTTCCAGACACAAATGTTAAAGAGATGGCAGCAAAAGGCTCAACATGGAGTGGGATGGATGGAGGGAGGGAGTGCAACATATCAAAAGATGATGACAGATTTATTGAGCCATGGAAGTGCAGCATCAACCTGACAACAGGCATTTTGTCCTGGCCAATGTTCTACCAATGTACTGAATGAATAAAGAAGGTTTTAAAACACATTGCCTCAAGTAAACAACAGATGCAAAGTTATGCCTTTAAGGAATAGCAGAGTGAAGCCGAAAGTAAATACCACTAATCTTTAGAGCATTCTGTCTTTCAGTTTGTAGAAAACATCAAGAAAATAGAAAGACCTTCAGGTATCAATTAATTAAAGGGCAACCATTCTCAAATGAATGAAAATTATATATCAACATTTCCTTTTGAAGAGTTAAGATACTTAACAAAGCCTTTAAGCATGGTGACCAAGGGAGGATGCTTAAAGTTCATAGAATTTCTCAGCTCAAAGTGTTTTTGTTGTTGTTGCCATACCAGGCTTTTCTGTGAGCAATTTCTTGTTAAATGAAATTCTTGGAAAGATGTACATTCAATGTGCTTTTGCACAGAAAGAAGCAATCTACCCACATTGAATTGTTTTGAATAAAATATGGATTCAAACTGAATTTTTTTTAAAACATTCTTTTTGGCAGACCTAGTTTCATATGAAAATGCTCTTTAAATACAAGAAGACCTGGATTAGGCTGCACTGTAAATACTCACATATGCTTCACAGTTCCTTGTAATCCATGATGAAGTGAATTATTGAGTCTGTCAACTGCAGCTCTATAACTGTCTGGTTTGGTTCTGCAACCTAAGAAGACAGACACAGACTTCAGAGAGTAATTAGGACTGCAGAAAAAACAATTACTACCAACCTGCTTTCAATCGAGGACCTGTATACTGCAGGAGACAAAAAGAGGGCTGTGGGAATATTTACGGACCCCTCACATCACGGACATAAACTGTTTCAACTCCTTCCCTCAAGACAATGCTATAGAGCACTGCACACCAAAACAACTAGACACAAGAACAGTTTTTTCCCGAAAGCCATCACTCTGCTAAACAAATAATTCCCTCAACACTGTCCAACTATTTACAAAGTATGCACTACTATTACTGTTAATCTTCACATCATTCCTTATTACTCATCTCCTCCCACTTGTGACTATATGACTGTAACTTTGTTGCTTGTATCCTTACGATTTATACTGACTGTCTCCTAGTATGATTTGATTTCTTATTGTATCCTATGACTATTATTAAGCGTTGTACCTTATGGTTCTTGACTCTTGATGAATGTATCTTTTCTTTATGTACACTGAGAGCATGTCAAGTTTCCAAGTAATGAAATCCATGTTAAAACAAAAATAGCAAAGTCCATCTTCAAAAAGATTTCTTTTAATTAGAAAAACATCAAATTTGCAAAGTCCATGGTAATTCCGGATCTGACCCAACCCGGAATTACCCCACAATATTAGAAGTTAGAAACAACCCCCAAAAGTCACATTCTCCAATAGAAGTATTACAACGTTGCTTGATGTCATAAATCTCCACCTCCAGGGCCCCAAGCCTGGACAGCTCATTTCCCATAGGAAAGAAGATCACCTAGCTATAACACTCTCTTTATCTCCACTCCTCCCATCTTAGGAATGTGTCAAGCCCGCAACTTTTCCCCCCATGACTACCATAGGGAAAATAAGAAAAATAATATATATTAAGACAAACTAAAATGGCTACACTTACGACAATTTCGGGCTAGACAGGCTGCCCTCCCTCATTGGAAAAGAAACCCCTGCAATGACATTAAACACAAAGATTGAAATTAGGTTAAACACAATCATACAATGAAATTTTTAACCTCCTCTGCCACCCACAGAATTTGGTTTTGGCTTGTGTGGATATTTTTCATGGAATCTTCCCATCAATCTATTAGCATTTACTTTCCAACTATTAACCCAAGTCACTGTGAAATTGGATAGCCTTTCCAATAAATTAAATTGTAACTTCCCCTTGTAAATCCTAGAATCCAAAATTTTCTTAACTTCATAATGTTCATGGCCTGCAATGAACAAAGGCTTCAGAGGTGCCTGTTCTGCAGGCCTCAAGGAAGAAGTAACAACCGGCTTTAATAAACTACTGTGAAATACCGGATATATCTTCCCCAACAGCCTAGGCAGATTAAGTTTCACAGTTACTGGGTTTATTACTTTAATTATCTGAAAAGACCCTATACATTTTGGAGTTAATTTTCTAGAAGGTAAATGTAATTTTAAATATTTAGTTGACAAATAAACTTTATTCCCCACTTTAAATTGTGACTGCTGGGAACGGCGTTTGTCAGCTTGTATTTTTTGCATCTGTGCTGCCTTATTCAAAGCCTTTTTTGTGTTCTCCTAAGAGTCTTTAATTGTCTCCATCCACTCAGTTACTGATGTTGATGGTGGGGTGGTGTCCTTCAGCAATTCAGGCATAGGAATGAACTCCATCCCAGTATTGATTTGGAAAGATGTTAACCCAGTACTACTATGTACATCATTATTGTAAGCAACCTCTGCAAATGGCAGCAAATCAGCCCAGTTGGTTTGTTGATAATTTACATAACATCTCAAATATTGTCCAATCATTTGGTTAGTCTTCTCAGCCAATCTGTTGGTCTGGGCATGGAAAGTTGAACTCAGACCTCTAAGTGCTGGTATGAATTTTCTCCAGAATTTTGCAGTAAATTGAATTCCTCTATCTGAAATGATTCTGCGAAACACTCCATGTAGTCTAAATATATGATTCACAAAGATTTTGGATAATTTTCTGGCTGTTGGTAGACCTTTACATGGAATAAAATGAGCTTGTTTGGAGAATAAATCTACTACAGTTCAAATTACGGTGTGCCCCTTACTGTCAGGTAAATCTACTATGAAATCCATCCCTATCTCCTCCCAAGGCCAGGATGGCTCAGCTACAGATTGTAATAATCCTGGAGGTTTTCCTGTTCTGGTTTTCCTCGTGGCACAAGTGGCACAACTCTTTACATAATCCTCAATGTCTTGCTTCATTCTTGGCCACCAAAACTGATGTTGATCATGTGTAGAGTTTTTAAATATCCAAAATGTCCTGCTTGTTTAATGTCATGAATTTTTTAAAGTGCAAGAAGACGTAAAGTTTTTGGGACATATAGTTTGGAACCCTTTCATGCTACACCCTCTCGCATAGTTAATGAATCCTTATTTTCTTGATACCAGGTATTTGTTGTTAATTCATTTTGCAACTTTTTGGTCATTTCTGATTTGTCTTTAATTTTTTTGGGGAGGGGGGGGCTTGTGCCCATGTGATTACTTGAACTGTTTCCTGAGGGGATGATGGAATGATTGGGTGAAATACTTCTTCTTACTTACTGTCAAATTGGGATTTCCTAGACAGCGCTTCTGCTAGTAGGTTTTTTCCCCCCTGGGAGGTACTTCAATTGAAAATTGAACCTTTTGAAACATTGAACCCATCTAATTTGTTTAGGAGACAGTTTTCTGGGTGTTTTTAGAGCTTCTAAATTTTTATGGTCCATCCATACTTTGAACGGAATGTCAGTGTCTTTTAAAAATTATCTCCAAGTTTGTAAAGCCCACCGGACTGCATACACTTCTTTTTCCCATACACCCCACTGTCTTTCAGCGTCTGTTAGTTTTTTGGATGTATATGCACAGGGTTGTAGATCTCCATTATCATAGAAAGAAGATCACCTAGCCATGGCACTCTCTTTATCTCCATCCTCCCACCTTAGGAATGTGTCAAGCCCACAACTTTCCCCCGATGACTACCACAGGGAAAATAAGAAAAAGAATATATACTAAGACAAAATAAAATGGCTACACTTATGACAATTTTGGGCTTGACAGAGCATTTGCATCAAGACAAATTCCTTGCATGTCCAATCACACTTGGCCAATAAAGAATTCTATTCTATTCTATTCTATTCTATTCTATTCTATTCTATTCTATTCTATTCTATTCTATTCTATTCTATTCTATTCTATTCTATCTATTCTATTCTATTCTATTCTATTCTAGTCTATCTCAATGACATGTGATTTTTTTTTAAATGGGGAGGACCAGCTTTCAGGTGATTTTTTTCTAAATGAGGAGGCCCAGTTGTTTCACTTAGACTCAATATATCTTCAGCGGTTTTAACAATTGTCTGAATCCATTTCATCTTGGATTCTATTTCAAAATGTCATGTCCTTGAAAAGTAGGCAAGAAAGGCATTGCCAATGAAACAGCAGAATAGAAGACCTTAGATGTTAAAAAAAAAGTACAAGTACACATTTAAATGTCTTTTAATTTTTTTCATAAAATGGTTAAAAAACAGATTTTACTCTTTGTTGCTTATATATGTGCATACACATTCAGAATGTTATTTTCCTGACTGGTATGCTAATACAAATAACAAGAAACAAACAGAAATGGTAAATAAATTTCCAGTTTATTAATATACATCTGTTTTCTGACATGTTGTGCTATTCTTAATGTATGTTGGATTACTTCTTTGACTGCAGAACAAAACAGATTCAAGGTCTTCCTTGGAATTCAATAAAAGATAAAAGCTCATTAAAGATAGTATAATAAAAAATGTTTTTTTCAGAAGACTTCCTTCTTTGTGTACCAAAATAAATTAAGCTATTTAGGTCTTGGTTATCTAAAAAATGGATTAACTTTATATGCACAAAGTAATGTACAATTATCTTTTTACTAGAGATGAGAGAGGATTTCATATAAAAACTTCTCTATGAAAGTGTCCATGTAGTTTTTTTCCCTTTGTAATGAATATATTTGGTACAGATAGTTCTGTTGTTTATGAAGTTGGCAGTAAAAAAAAGCAAGAATATTCATATGTATGTAAAATATTATAATATAATTTACACAGACACAGACATAGACACATGCACACATACACACACACACAGACACACACATAAAACAAAATGATTTTAAGTCATTTTTAAGTGTCCTTGCCTCTGATACATTTTAATAGATCTTTTCACTTCATCTATTCATTTTTCAATGACTGTGTAAAAAATTCTTTAAAAAAGTATTGATATTGGCCTACCCTTACATTTGGAGTTCTTTGTATATCATTGAATGTAAAGCCAATGTATTCGCTGAAATATTCACTGACTGAATTTTTCTCATCTGTCTCAATGAAGTCACATCAGGGTTTGGAACTGTTATTAAAGGTCAGAGTAAGTTTGATTTTGTGACTAGCCTTCATGAGATGGCATGTTTTTTTTGGAATAATAATAGTGGTATTCCTAAGATTTCTACAGTCATTTTGGTACTCAGTGTCATATCTGAGGAAGAATCTTCTTCCCAGAATATGGTCTGAACAACAAAACCACCCTGGATCTGCTTGACTGTTACTATATATGCAGCAGGAAAAAGAAAAAATGCAAATTTGCAGGGAAAGAGAAGAGAGATGGCCAGCTCTTTTATCATTATCAACATAATTCCTTTTTCCAGCCTAGCAAATGATGACACTTAATAATTCTGAGTACAGGAACTGGTAACTTTAAAAGTCTTTCCCTCCCTCTCCTCCTTTGGAGTGTACATCAAAATGCATTAGTATTTTTTTAAAAAATAGAGACCTCATTTTGTTTAACAGCCACTTTGAACTGACATTTTTGCTAGAATCTGATTATTAGAACATTTAGACTAAAGTATGAAATAAAGGGCAATTATAATGAACATTATACAGCTCTCTCTGTCTCAAGGACCAAGATAAAGCAATCCAACTCCTGGCATTTGAAAATGGTGACACAATCAATGCACTAGCAGATTCAGTCACCCAAGTGGGAATAAACAAGTAACATAAAGAGATCTGTTATTATTTTAAAGACAGTTGTGCTACAGTATTTTGGAGACAGTACATAACAGCCCAATAGCACACAGCTTTATGTGAAAAGGAATTGCATTTTCCAAGGTGAAATCTTGCTAAATATCGAAGTATATAAGCTTGGTGACAATATAAAAATTTAGGGAGGGGTGCTTTAAAAAAGGCAATCTTTTGCTAGATACATACATTAATTATTTACTTATGTTTATATCTGCTCATCAAGAAACTGATTTGATAAGATCATACTGCAATCCAATTTTAATAAAGCTTCTTTGCCTGTATGAAACACCACTTCTATTTAAAATTGTTTCGGAAATGCTTTGTCATTTTTTTGCATCTTTTAAAACGTTGGTTTTTATCATCTATTAATACTGTAATATAGTGGAGAGAGCATCCATTTGTTTTCCTATTATCATTTCATAGGTTCCTTTTCTACCATGACTCCTTGCACAGTGAAAATCCTATGATTTTCCATAATGGTAGTTTTCCTTATGATTCTATTCAAGGGATGAAACCAGAGAAACTCAAACTTATACAACTCAAGAGATAACAGGTTTGTTTTGTATTTTTTTTAAACTTAAAATCCATGCAGTTCATCATAAAACACTTTTCCTGATTTTTCTTCAGAATTATCGATTCTACCCCAAACAAACACAAACAAAAATAAGCACCAGGACTAAATATTTGTGGAAAGCTAAGAATTGGGAACATGTTAAATCTTTTTTATTATTATTTTCTCCCTACTGTCTGTTGAAGAAAAAGAAAAAAGTTAATTAAGTGTGAATAGTCCCTTGAACAACGTAATTATACAAATGATTAAACGTACAGAAAGTATAATACATTAGAGTTATAAGCAGATTCCACACTCAACTAAATATTCACAGGAATCATTTCTAGCAATTGAATTTCTTGGGCACACATTTTCTACCGTCAGTCATTGGCACTTGAATTTAAATGTTACAAGGTATAATAAAGTAACTTTAAGGAGTTATTAGAGGAAAGGAGAAAAGACTACCTGTAGAGCTGTGATTAATACAGTTATGTCTAAGGCAATCATAAAAAGAGATGAAAATCATCTAACTGGATCTTGGTCATGCACCAAATGATTTCTGACAAGAGTATAAAATACTCCTTTGAAATGCAGTATATCTATTCACTCTTGGAAATTTCTCTGGTTAAAATGACTTCTACAAAATGGAGGGCTCCTAAACATATCAGCTGTCTAAAATTCATATTTTGGCTTTCTACAGCCAATGGTAATAATTGTGAATTTACAGCAGAAAAAAACTAGAAGGATTATTAAGGAAGCAAGGCATATTGCATTTTTAGAATATCCTTTATTACATTAAATTTACATTTTATCTGTAGGTAATACATTTTATCTGTAGGTATCTTCAGTTTTACACTATTTTTTTATTTTATTTCTGCAAAATATCTGAACTGGTTACAAAGAATAGAATAGAATACTTTATTGGCCAAGTGTGATTGGACATACAAGGAATTTGTCTTGGTGTAAATACTCTCAGTATACATAAAGAAGGAACATTCGTTAAGAATCAAGAATCATAATGTACAACACTTAATGATAGTCATAGGGTACAATCAACATCAAATCATACTAGGAAACAGAGGATACAAGCAACAAAGTTACAGTCACAAGTGGGGAGGGTATGGGTGATAAGGAGTGATGAGAAGATTAACAGTAATAGTAGTGTAGATACTTTGTAGATAGTTGAACAGTGTTGAGGGAATTATTTGTTTAGCAGAGTGCTGGCTTTCGGGAAAAAACTGTTCTTATTTCTAGTTATTCTGGTGTGCAGTGCTCTATAGCGTCGTTTTGAGGGAAGGAGTTGAAACAGTTTATGTCCAGGATGTGAGGGGTCTGTAAATATTTTCACAGCCCTCTTTTTGACTCGTTTAGTATACAGGTCCTCGATTGAAGGCAGGTGGGTGGTAATTGTTTTTTCTGCAGTCCTAATTATCCTCTGAAGTCTGTGTCTGTCCTGTTGGGTTGCAGAACCAAACCAGACAGTTATAGAGGTACAGATGATAGACTCAATAATTCCTCTGTAGAACTGGATCAAGAACTCCTTGGGCACTTTGAGCTTTCTGAGTTGGCACAGAAAGAACATTCTTTGTTGTGCTTTTTTGATGACAGTTTTTGATGTTAGGTGTCCATTTTAGGTCATGTGATATAGTAGAACCTAGAAATTTGAAGGTCTCTACTGTTGATACTGTGTTGTCTAGTATTGTAAGAGATGGTAGCATGGGAGGGTTTCTTCTAAAGTCTACCACCATTTCTACGGTTTTGAGTGTGTTCAGTTCCAGATTGTTCCAGTTACGCCACGAGACAAGTTGTATAACCTCCTGTCTGTATGCAGATTCATCGTTGTCTCGAATGAGACCAATGACTGTTGTGTCATCAGCAAACTTCAGTACTTTAACAGATGGATCATTTGAGATGCAGTCATTGGTATATAGGGAGAAGAGAAGTGGAGATAGCAAACAGCCTTGGGGGGCCCCTGTGCTGATTATACAGATATCGGATGTGATTTCGCCTAGCTTCACCTGCTGCTTCCTGTCTGTTAGGAAGCTTATGATCCACTCACAAGTGTGTTCAGGTACTGCTAGTTGGTTTAGTTTACTTAGAAGAGTGTCTGGAATGATGGTGTTGAATGCTGAACTGAAGTCTACAAAGAGGACCCTTGCATACGTATTTGGAGATTCGAGGAGTTGTAGGATGTAGTGCAGAGCCATGTTAACAGCATCATCTGTCGATCTATTTGCTCGGTATGCAAACTGCATGGGATCTAACAGCAGATCCGTGATGGTTTTCAGGTGGGACAGCACAAGCCTTTCAAAGATTTTCATAACTACAGATGTTAGAGCAACTGGTCTGTCTAAGGAATTTGGTTTAATGTCAAAACAAATGGGAATAAATCACATTTAGTACAAAATAGTTCTATTCCATAGATCTTCATGTATGCTGTAATATATGTAGTATGAAGCAAATGCTTGCTCTGGCAGAATTAACTCAAACTGATTACTAGCTTGGTCAGTGAAGATATTTCAATGATAATCTCTTTGGCATTTTGGGCATGGTTGCAATCCAAAAATGGAAGCAGGAAATATATATTTTAACTGCTGGATACAGGTATTCATTTGAAATATTTTTTCACCTGAAAGATTTCATTATCCTTTCTTCATTGTTTGACAAAATATAAATAAAGTGGAACAATGGACTGTTAGTACCAAAGTTCCAAGTCTTATAAAATAACCTCACAGTGCTATGAAAAATAATGGAAACTTTTGAGACTCCACAGAACTACTTCCAAAGAGTTGATCAGCACTATCTTTCTGTCATATAGTGATGTATGTCAGCACTAACACTATGCAGATCTAAAAAAGCACCTTTGGGACAACCATGAACTGGATGACTGAGAATCTGCATAGACATGCAGATCTAAAGTTACTTTTATTAGAATAGCATAGTAACAGAATCTTGCAGTAGAATGTGCTACCTTTTCATCCTCTTTTATCATACTAAGAATTAATAGGTGCCCTCACTGAGGTGCTTTCACAGATTACTTTCTTGGCTGCTCTCAAGTTTCATTTATTGGATTGTAATCTTCATAGAAAGTTTTTCCTTCTCTCCTTGAAGGCCATTCTTTGATTCATTGGTATAACAGGTTAAGTCATATTAAAATTAGATTTTAGATGAGGTCTGAAGTTCTTATAGGCCCAAATCTCTGATCATAATAGAAACTCTTAATCAGAATACATTGTGTGATCAGGTTACTTGACCTAAATCTCTGTGCTATTCCAATATAGATAGGAGTTGAAAATTAACTCTACTTTCTAGTTTCCCAAAATAAAACTAAGAGCTACTAGACTGTTAACGTAAAAATGTCAAACTGCTTTAGTCATATAAGAAAACATTGATATTGCCATCCCTCATGTTAAGCATACAAGTTGCATGATGCAACACTGCACATTCCCCTCCCACCAGGTATAAAATATATTTACTTTTGGTTTTGAACTCATGTTCATTTCCCTCCTGGAAGAATGATGTAGCTATGGGAGAATATAGACATATTGTAAGTTTATATTTCTACAATAAAAGAATTACTCTGACTATAAACATTTTTAGAAAGTTAATTTTGGCTAAATCCACTAAAAGTTATTAACATAGACACCACAACAAGGAACTGTTGCC
Source organism: Bungarus multicinctus (assembly GCA_023653725.1). Taxonomy (NCBI): domain Eukaryota; kingdom Metazoa; phylum Chordata; class Lepidosauria; order Squamata; family Elapidae; genus Bungarus; species Bungarus multicinctus. The sequence continues at coordinate 229,339,259 of CM042834.1, read as the reverse complement.
ATGTCTGAGTCAGATTTATCATACTCCCAAGCATTCAAGGATTTAAAAAAAATGAGAGAGGATTAGCTTTAAGTGAAAATATTTGTAGCTCAGAATTGAAATGAAGGTTCCTTGGTACTTGTTATTTTTTTGCAGTCATTTTATTACCCAAACTAGGTAACATCATCAGGATTGATGATATTACTTGGTTTGGGAAATGAAATTTCTTCAAGAAAACAACCAAACTCATATAGTACCAAGGATCTCTTAGGATTAGCTTTTTCTACAACCTTACCATGTTGATGCTACATCAGATCAAACTACCATTTGTTGTTTGAAGATTTATCAGTTGGAGCAAGGGGAGTAGGCCAGAAAACATTTTTTTTCCAGGTAATTTGATTATTTATCCTTGGAGTACCTTGGGATGTCTAAACCATATATAAATGTTTCATGCAAATGTACCTATTCCCAATAATTACAAACCCACACAGACTTTTAAAGAAGCTGCACATTTTTTTCTAAGGGACATTATGGTTTTAACATTTTGAAGAGGAAATTTTGCTGATATTAACGTGATTTGCAAAGAAACTTTTCTGAATACTTTGCACAGTGCCAAGTTCTGTTTTAAAAGTTGCTCATACAATATAATTTTATCAAGTAAATAATCCAATTACTTATAAAATTATGGAATTAAGGGCATTTCTGATAAAAATATTCAAATGTAAATTCAAATAGTTAGCACTAATCATATGTTTATTTACAAAATTGCCAAGATTTGAGCATTTAAAACCTTTGATGTTCTATAGCTCCAGTATCAGAACTATCTCCAGTATAAGATAGTTCATTACAATTATCACAATCACCAGAGGCTGATTGTTGAACAGGTCATAAACAGGTCATAAACAGGTCATAAACTTTTCATGTACAAATTCTGAATTAAAGCTGAAGAAAAAAGTCAACTAGTTTCTATAATATAATCTTGACAATACAGTATATCTAATATTTTCAAGAAGGACATCAGGAATCCCTATAAAGACCTCACAGATAGAGAACTGTGGAATGAAATAAATGGACTGGAGTCTGGAATGAAATGCACTGTAGAATGAAATAAAAGAAATTGGTAAGGATAAATGTGAAAAAAAGACTGTTGTGGCCCATCAGTGGCCAGTGGACCTGGTAGCAGATTTGGACAGAAAGAGGTTGGGGAGGAACATGGGCCAGTCCTGGAGTCTGAGGAAAGGCTCTGACAAGTGCTGTGCATTGGAGGCAGAGATGGGGCTGGGGCCATCTTAAGGCCAGCTGCCTTAAGAATCGGACATCAGTGAGGCAGAAGAACAGCTGAAGCTGTTCCCAATGTATGCATGCGCAGATTTGCCAGATGAAGGGAACAGCTAAGGAACAAGGGTTGACTTGGAGTAAAGCCACAGGTGGATGGTGAATGGCAACTCCCATAGGGAATAAAAGAGGAGTGAAAGGGGAGTGAGGTTTTGTAGGAGACAATTAGTTCATTGCTGCATTCTTGCCAAGTTTTTGTGGCATCTGGAAGATACCAGCCTGGAGACTCTCCAAGCCTGATAAAGGTTTGCAATTGTGAACTATCTTGAAAGACTGTTGTCCAGGACTTTGCTGGAGAAGAATTCACTGTAAATTAAATAAAAGGGGTTTATCAGGATGACGACTCGGCTTCGTGCTGTTGGGGAAGCCTAGGTGAGAAGAAATAGAAGAAAACAAACTGGATATTAGAGTGGCAGTGGAAATTGCCTTAAAGACAATTTAAGACTATCCAATTCCAGAAAAAAAACAAGAATTTTAGTAAGGAATTTAATAGAGAATTTCATTTCGCTGTTAGAAGAGTCAAGACCTAGTATTACTACATCCATAAATATGGATGGAAGCAGATACGGAAAAAGGTTCTTAAAGATCTCTGAATTCTGAAGGATGTTCTAACCCTGAACTGATAAGCTAACGGATGCCAATGAACAGATACAAACTAATTAAAAATGAAGAAAGAAGAAGAATTCTGTATAGTATAGATGTCAACATCCAAAATACCTTACAGGATATTCTAAATTCTAGGAACATCCAATACTAGAGGATAAAATTAGGCTAACTATTTTCTCTTAAGAAATATATAATGCTGAGAAAAGTGGAAGGAAGGAGAAAGAGGTAATAAGATGGATGGATGCCATAAGATAGGTGAGAAAATTCATTTATATGGTCATAGAGCCATGATAGCCACAATCACTTTAGAATCTTTCTGATTTTTGCTGGGTAAGACGTGTCTAGTTTAATGGAGAGCCTATAGTTCTGTGGCATGGCACAGACTTCATGTAGAAAACCCGTCTTCTTCACGTTTGAGTGGATGGTTAACTGAAAACATAGAGCATAAATCAAACAATAATCAAACTTTCATTACAAAATAGGATCAAGTAGCAGCTGATTAGAAAGATTTATTTTAAAAAAACATACATACATATAAACAAAAAGAACTGCTAAGGTAGTAACCAGATTTGGTCTAGATGAACAAGTAATCTAACTTGTTCATCTTCTACTTACACTGTATTCAAAGTATTTCTGCTTCTTAATTGACTCATAGTTTACTCTTGCATGAAAAGATATCTACCTGAGGATACTTTAGAATGGTTTTAGGTTAATTAAATGTCCAGGGCATTTAATTTCAATTGCCTAGGGCCAAAGCACAATTCACTATATCAGCTAGTCTGCAAGTTTTATCAGAGTTTTGCCTTAGATTTCAATTCTATAGCAAGATTATAAGACTAGCAAAAATCAAATATTAATCTCATTTAGATTAAAGTTAGTTTATCTTTAAGAAGTGGGAAAAGGTTGTTTTATGGCAACCCTGAAAAAAAAGAAGTTTTATTCTTGAAGTTTGGCTTGCAACTTGAGTGTTTTGTCATACAGACAATACTTAATAAAGTCTGAACTGAATAGTATATTTATATGCAAATTAACATTACTAGATATTAAAGCTATTTTAGTTGGATTACAATTAAAATAGAATTATTTGATTATATAAAAAAAGAAAAAATAGATCAATAGCAATTGTGGTCTGGAAAGTCTTCATATCTTTGAAACAATTCTAGTACATCTACCTTTGTATAATATTGTTGTATTTTAGAACCAAAATATATATTTGTATCAAATTCATTCACCAAAGAATGAAAACTTAGAATGAGACTGTTGATTTCTTGTGCACAATTCTATTTGACTGGATAATGTTGATTCTTCCATGTATTGAAAACAAAGTGAAAATATTCAGAATTAAATCTATTTATTCAATCAGCTGGATAACTAATCATAAATGTTAGTAACAGATAAAGCACAAAAGGAGCAAGAACCTACAGTATTTATCTTCCTCCAGATTTCTGTTCATGGAGTTTTTGCCTTAGTCCATTTTTACCATGAATAGCCACTTTTAATTTTGTAATTCACACATGTATTTGAAGTGATGCATATTTTTCTCTATAGCTGTATATTAAAAAATTCTTGCAAAAAAAATCTGTACCTTCTACTAGGCTAATGGATCACTGTGACAATAAGAGAAGAAAGAAGTAGCACAAGTACTGCAAGCTACTATTGTGCATTGTTATTTCTACACATGTCACTTGAGCATCATAGCCATATCTTATATTGCCCATTTTAGTATCGCTGCTGGTTAAATAAATTTGAGGGGGACTATTTATTTATTTATTTATTTGATTTATATACCGCCCCCTCTCCCCGAAGGGACTCGGGGCGGTGAACAGCCAATAAAAACACATATACAAGGTACAAAGTATGAGACAACATAAAATATTAAAATTAAAAACTGAAATACAATATGGCTCTAATAAAATATAAACAAGTATTAAAAAGATTAAAACCCGATTAAAATTTAAAAACCCCTAGGCCAGTCCGGCCTGCCGAAATAAATGCGTTTTGAGCAACCGACGGAAGGCCATGAAATCGGGGGCGGCCCTTACCTCCGGGGGTAATTCATTCCAGAGAGGGGGTGCTCCCAATGAGAAGGCCCGCGCCCTCGGGGTCGCCAGCCGTCCAGCCGGCGACACCCCGAGGAGGCCCACTCTATGGGAGCGTACCGGTCGGTGGGAAGCCGATGGTGGCAGGAGGCGGTCTCGCAAGTAACCTGGTCCCGAGCCATGGAGCACTTTAAAGATAGTGACCAAGACCTTGAAGAGCACCCGGAGGGCCACCGGGAGCCAATGCAGCGCGCGTAGAAGTGGCATAACATGGGAGCCCCTAGGTGCCCCCATTACCACCCTCGCGGCTGCATTCTGCACCAACTGGAGCCTCCGGATGCTCCTCAAGGGCAGCCCCATGTAGAGAGCATTGGCATAGTCTAGGCGGGAGATCACCAGGGCGGAAGTGACCGTGCGAAGCGCATCCCGATCCAGAAAGGGCCGCAACTGGTAGATCCTACGGACCTGTCCAAAAGCCCCCCTGGCGACGGCCACCACATGATCTTCCAATGACAGCCGTACATCCAGGAGGACACCCAGATTGCGGGCCCTCTCTGTGGGGGCAAGAATTTCCCCCCCCACAGCCAGCGATGGAACCAGCCGGCTGTATCGGGGTGCCGGGAAGCACAGCCACTCAGTCTTAGATGGGTTGAGCTGAAGCCTGTTCCGCCCCATCCAACACCAGCACGGCCTCCAGGCATCGGGCCATCACTTCGACGGCTTCATCGGGTGGCCCGGGGTAGAGATGTACAGCTGGGTGTCATCAGCGTACTGATGGAACTCTACCCCAAAGCCATGGATGATCTCACCTAGCGGCTTCATATATATGTTGAACAGGAGGGGCGAGAGCTCCGACCCCTGAGGCACCCCGTAAACCAGGGGCCTCGGGGCCGACCTCTGCCCCCCTGCCAACACAAATTGCGAGCGGTCAGAGAGGAAGGAGGAGAACCACCGCATAACGGTGCCTCCCACCCCCAACCCCCCCAGCCGCTGCAATAGGATACTGTGGTCGACAGTATCAAAAGCCGCCGAAAGATCTAGGAGGACCAGGACAGAGGAATAACCCCTGTCACGGGCCCTCCAGAGATCATCCACCAATGCGACCAGCACCGTCTCTGTGCTGTGCCCGGGCCTGAAGCCCGATTGGCTAACTATAATATGCATGCTGCCCTATCTCTCCCTGTCCAGTTCTTGCATGAATCAAGATGATCTTGATCTCTTCTCAAGGTTATGATAATAAATATAATATCCTATCTATGCCTTTGGGGTTGTAGAATGCAATTCGTTAATTATGTTGATAGCAATTGACTGTTCCATTTGAGATATTTCTGCTTTTAGGACATATAACTTTTACCTATTTAAAAAAATTATGCCTTTCCTTTTTAGTCCTATTTGTGCTTATGTTTTTCTAATATTTTCACAATCCAACCATAACAGTCACATGAAGTAGATTGTGAAAATATTAGGAAAACATATGCACAAATAGGTCAAAGAAGCAAAGGTATTAGTTCATAAGACTCATGACACAATACATTAAAAGGTCTTTAAAGTATCACTGCCTTGTTTTGCTTGCTTGCTTGTTTTAGTAAATTAGATTTTTAATTCTTGGTGTAGGAAAAAGGAACATTTTCTTAGGAAAGAAATGTTAATAGGCACTAATGCTAATTTAATGATGTGAAAAGAGGATGTAAAAAATGTCCTGTCTAATAGTAGATCATTGCTTCTGAAAATTTATGTAGCTATATGTGGTAGAGCATTTTCTAAGAACTTCTATTTCTAGTTTCTTTCCAGAAGAATCCTAAACAGACAATATAGCAGGTTAAAAGCCTTTGAAGTCACCTTTGAATTTAATAATACACAAAGGAAAGACATAATAAATAATGTTCTGAATTTGACTTTCAGACTGTAAGTCTGATCAGCATAAAATGAAAGTGATGGAGAGATTATATTCCCAGGTGACCTATTGGTTGTATATTTCAAAGTTCCTATGTCCTTGCGCATCATGTTCAATGGTGCTGATCAGAGGTAAGCTAAATATGTACACTAATATCCTGAGGGAAAAGGGAAAGTGACAATGACAGATAAAAAGAATGGTTAAAAATGCAAATATGAAGTTAGAATAGAACTCTACTACATCTGGATATGTGGATCGGAATAAATTAGAAGATAAAGCATTTTGAGGATAAAGCATTTTGGATAAAAATTGTGTACTATATTAACAGAGTCTTTACATGATGTTTTTCCAGATCAATTTGGACAACACATGTTAGATTACTTTTGAAAGGAAAAAGCAAACAAGGTAGCACTTCAATTTCATATTTGATTTGAAAATAAAGGGATTGATCCTTCCTTCCTTCCTTCCTTCCTTCCTTCCTTCCTTCCTTCCTTCCTTCCTTCCTTCCTTCCTTTTAAAATCTGGACAAACCAGCTCACTTGGAATGAGAGGAAAATACTGTTTAAGTCCAACAGATAGCAACCTTAGTGCTCAGAAGCCAAGCTATATCTGATATAGTTAGTGCTTAGATGGGAGGCTAATGTGGGATGCAAACTAATTCTGATTGCTAGGAAAGCTACGTGGACATTTACTTGACAATTTCTCCCACTCATATTTTGTTTTAGAAAGCATTACATACTTATATCATCTTTAATTACATCAATTATTTTATATATTCTGAAATATACTAAAGAATTATTTATGATCCACTTTATAAACATGGAAAAAGCTAATATTTTATGCAATGTCATCAATGTTTATTAAAACCTGAAAATGATGAAAATAATTTACATTTACTAATGGTTTAATTACATTATGTATCACATATTGTTTCTTTTGTCAATCAAATTAATAGATTATATAAATGAATACAAAGACAGCAGGAGTGGGAGTACCAATACCTAGAATTTCCAGAATTTCTTAAAACAGATGTTATCTGAAAGAGAAGTGCAGTCTAAAGAAAATTAGTTAAGCTTAAATAATAAAATAAATCTTACAATCCCATCAGAAAGCAGTGTGAGGTTACCGCCATATGGCAAAAAACATTACGTTTCAGGATTTTTTTCCCCCAGAGACTATGTTGACCCAATTTTTAAATATGAAGTTCAGAATTAGACAATTCAGTTCAGTTTTGTCTGAATTTTCTAGAGTTAATGTTTGTATTACTGGAAATATTTCCCATCTAAATGCTATATGTTCCCTCTAGGATGTCTCTCTAAGCACTCTCTAGTCCCTCTTAAATCCTTTTAAGTCCCTCTAAGATTTTCCTTTTAGTACTGTAAAAATCAACTGACACATGTTATTGTGATGAATGCAAATGTTAATTATCATTGTATAGATTATGCTAAGGCACAGTGCACCAGCTGTAGCACCATTTGTACTATGTACAGTTTCTGTTGCTTGAAAACATGATTTTCAGCCAGTAGGGATTTATCCAAAGAAATTTAAATTATATGTTCCTGGACCTTTAATAGTTATGAACTGCAGTTAAAATTTGTACCATCATCAGCTGAGAAATGAAAGTTAGCATGCCCCGAAAGCGTATTTTTAATGCACATGTTGTGAATGAGAGGAACACAGTGCACATCAATGTCCAGAACGTATCTCCATTTCCATGAAAGATAAGAAATAAAGATATGGTGCACTTCTGTGCAATAGTAGCAGTTCATGCAGTTACATCTCTCCCAAAGATAAAATCCAAAAGAAAATAAGCAGTGCCTTAATCAGAGGTAAGTATCAGAAAAAAGGAAACCATTCCATCGTGACATACTAAGAAGAATATGAAATTTGTTTTGTTCAATGTCTTTATTCAAGACCGATCAACTTTCTGTATGTCATGTAAAGATTCATGGTTGCAATTCTATATCAAATTGTCCCTCTTTAATTTTTTACCTACAGAAAATATATTTTGGGATGAATGTTGATGCAATGTATAGATAGATGTGGTGTTACAATCAAAGGACATGTTAGCTGTCCTAACATAAAGGCTGTACAGTAACTTTGCTTCCCTGATAAAACCTTCAAACAATTTCAAAGTACTTTTTATCATAAAAGAGATAATTTGTCTTCTTTTGCATAAAACAAGATTTTTTTCCCCTTAGAAATGTGCAATGCAAAAGATATGTGTTGGACTTTGACAAGCTTCCGAGATGCATTATAGATTTGTATTAGTGAAGTTATCCTGGCTGTGGAAGTAAAACAATATTTGCTAAAGCAAAAGGTCCACCTGACTCATCTTGACAAAGCAATTCAGGTAGTATTATACCACTCCAGGACGGCACTGTATGAAAAGAAACATTTATTTTTCACAAGTGGCCCCAAAATTTTCAGGATGAGTGGCTTTGGGATTGTCCACAGTGTGTATCCAATTCACACAGTTTTGGACAACACTTGATTGTAATGCAGCTGTGAAGGAGGAGGCTGAGAGGAATTCTGTTAGACTGTAGCCAGATGCCAATCAAAATAAGAGAATCACAGTGAGATTTGAAGCAGTTTTGAAAGTAATCTTGTTTTGAAGCTGTGTGAAAAGGAAAATTTCACACCATTGTTGCACTACATCCATGGGTGGGATTCAAATTTTTTAACAACTGGTTCTGTGGGTGTGGCTTAGGTGGTGGGCATGGCTTGGTGGTCATGTTATTGGCTGGGCGTGGCCAACTCAATATCACTCACATCGAGGCACCCATCTCCTCACCTGGCCTCTCATGACTGTGGGGATGCTGCAACAGTTGTAAGTGTGAAAAATGGTCAGAAGTCACTTTTTTCAGTGCCATTGTAATTTTGAATGGTCACTCTACACAAAGTACCAGCAAAAGAGCAGAAAAAAACTCCAGAGAGGTTCCAGAGACAGGAAGTCTAGTCCTGCCAAGAATGTAATAAGGGTTAATGGAGAGGCAGTTTCTGTAAGCAACAACAGAATGTTTCCTTCCTGCCTTGGTTACAGGATTAAGCCAGTAATTTCTTCTAACAACCAGTTCTCCGAAGTGCTTAGAATGTTAACAACCTGTTCTAGCAAATAGGTGTGAACCTGTAGAATCCCACCCCTGATTACAGTAATCACCCCTGATTATCTCTGATTTTGCATTCAAAATAGTTGTTCCCCCCAAACAAAAGAGGGGGAACTTTTTTCAATCTGGCCATAGCGATATCATTTGTAGTCATTAAAGACTAAAATAATATTATTTTAGAAACTGTTTTGACTAACAAGAAGTTGTCTGTCCCTGATGGCTATTTTCAATTTCCTCAACTATTAGGACAAAGTGGCCTGTTGTGATTTTAATAGCAAACCAGTCATCTTATTAGCAAGAGCCCATCTTACCATTTTGTTTTAAATTTGTAAGTTGGAAGAAAAGAGCAGAACAAATGTTTATAAAGTATAGTCCCTTTTGGTTTTGTCTACTGGACTTTAAAGGAAACGCAGAAAACACAAACTGGTGCTAAATCTTTTCATAATGAACCAAATACAAATAATGAAAGGGCTGCTGAAGCCAACCTTGAGAGGAGATCAGAAGGGAAAATAAGAACATTTTTACTAGTCAGTTTTCTCCCAACAGAAAACCATATTTCTTTTTATTTTTGTTCTAGTATGAAGAGAAATAACTCACAGAGTCATTATTAACCATGCTTCGGCAGGTTTTACAACTCAGGGATCTGAACAATTACTTTTGTCATGTGGTTTTGCTCATAATTTGCAACCATTCCATTTCTTTCAATTCTTTACTTTCTGGGTAACCAGGAGAACAGTGTTCCAACTTTGAAACCAAAGCAGCTAGGATCAGGAGTAATTCAGATATAAATAAATAGAATATTATTGTAAGAATAACGTTTGTGAAATTGTTACCATACTCAATTATAAGGAAATGCAGCATTCTTCCACAGTGAAAGTTTTTGCCCAATATTGTGATTTCTTTGTAGTGATAGCTATTTACCTCACCAAAGTGAAGCACAAAGAAGTGATAGTTAATATGTGAACTGTGGGTTCTTGAGCTTTTACATATGGTTACAAACATTTTATTTTCATCAATGAAGTACATCTGATAAATCCATAATTTGATACATTAGGAACATTCATGTCAGTCTCAACCCCAGAGACAACATTACTATGATATATCTGAGCAAGATAGCCAAGAGTACTTTAATTTTATTAAATAGAGGCTGGTCAGTGTCCTTACAAAAGATGTTCATGTATTAAATGTATCTTAAAAGGCTAGGTGAACACATGAGTGAGTGATCTAGGACAGGTATCGCCAAACATTTGGACCTCAGGAACCACTAAACTCATACTTTCAAATCCTGAGGACCACTAATATGAATTTTTAGAAAAAGATATTATATTTAATATAATTTTTTTATATTAAATATAAATGTACTATTTAAAAAATATATATACCCCCCAAATCTGGTCTCCTGTCATTTCATATCTCCCCCAAGTCAGAGGAAATCTCTCCCTCCTTTGCCAGGTATGGCTTCCTGGAGTTGGGGGAGGGAAGGATGGCCAGGCTGGAAGCCTCTCCCCACCTGGAAGCCTCCCCACCACCCCCGGTCTTTAACACCTGGCTTGTTTCTCCACTACTACCACCACCTCCTTCTCTTCCTCCTCCTCCTCCTCCTCCTCCTCCTCCTCCTCCTCCAGCACCTCTTTCTCCAGGTAGGGCAATTATGAACTAACCAAATGGCTACACTGATACTCCAGCTGCTCTCTTTCCCATGGTAAGACTTGGCATGTGGAGAAAGGAGCTGGCAGCTGCTATTTGGCAGTCCTGCGGGTGAGGCTAAGTCATCCCAGTCTCAATTAAGACAACCCAGAGTCCAAGCCAAAAGGGGTTGCTTCTCCTGCCGGGAAGAGCAGCAGGCATGCATGGTTCAGCACAGCGGTCAACCTCCACTCTGGGCTGACGAGCCATGAGTTGAAGACCAGATGGCTGTCGGGAAGGTGGGGCAACAGGGTTGAAACTGGCAGTGGATGAACTCACACGTGTTGGAGATCACGGCATAGGCCTGGCCTGCAACGGGGTGGGGGTGGGGGGGAAAGGAACCTCTGAATTGGAGTTACCTCCTGCCTCTTGCCTCCACGCATCTAGGAGGTTGAGTGGTTGCCAGCGATGCCCTCAGCGGAAGATGTTTCAAGGAGGAGGCTTGACCGCCCCCAGATCTTCTCTTCTTCTGAGCTCACAGGTTCAGCAGGAAGGAGGGGGCTTGTTGGGGGCCAAGGGGTGGTGAGCACTTTGCATGTGAGCGCTTCTGGCAAGGAGGAAGAGAAGCTCCTGGGGTGGGTGCAGGAGATCGCCTCCCCTCACAGGCTAGAAAACACCCAGGAAGGGCTTCGATGCCACGATCTCCCATGCCCCTGCTTTCAGGAGCTTCTCTTCCTCCTTGCCAGAAGCGCTCACATGCAAAGTGCTCACCACCCCTCTGGTGTGAGGAGGAAGAGAGGATCGAGGCTCCCCTTTGCAACATTTCTCCATTAGGAAAGGAGAAATGTCCTAATGGTGAGAGAAATTAACCAATGGAATAGCTTGCCTTCAAAAGTTTTGGGTGCTCCATCACTGAATTCTTTCAAGAAGAGACTAAATAACCATTTTTCTGAAATGATACAGGGTCTCCTCTTTGAGCATAAGGTTGGATTTGAAGGGCTCTGAGGTCCCTTCATAGTCTATTATTTTATGTTCGATGTTCTTAGCTTAAAAAATGCCTATGTTCTATGTTCATTGTGCAAATGATATAATTATGCAATCATAATGTCTGATGCAAGTACAATGCTACATTATTCAAAATTTTTGCTGTGACATATGTGTAATTCCCTTCTATGCAGCTTCAGCTGCTGGTGAAGGGCTGTACAATCTGCCCTGAAAGAAATGTTTGAAAATAAAAAAAAAGAAATGGGCAAGCATAGGATAGAAAGCTAAAATTAATTTATTTTACCTTTATTTAATATGAAATTATTTCTTCTTTCTCCCAAAACTTAGTAAGTATAGAACATGATAAAATATGTATTATTATATCCTTATTACATCTCAAAAAATGCAGTCCAAACAATGCTTTTCTATACATACAATATATATATAAATACTTGTAAATTCTAAATATTTTTGTTGTATAATTCGTGGATTAATGTCTATTGACTCACCCACTGTCTCTAGGCAATATATGAAATATATGAACCTCTAATTCTTTATTCAACTCATCTCTTTCCATTCTCATACCAAATTGATTTATTGGTAACAAATCTATATAAATTTATAAAAAGTTTTTAGTTTTATAACATTTTATCATTTCTAGTGTCTTGAATTTCTGAGAAACTGAAAAAGTTGCTGGTCCAAACAACTTTGTTAACACATGCTGTAGCTGTACATATTGCCATTGAGTTATATCTGATACATGATACTTGCTCTTAGCATAGCATATGTTTTAAAAAAATCTTATCATCTATCAAAAGTCAGTATCTCTACTTTCATCCATTTTTTCCATATCACCATCTTTTCCCCAATTTTTAATGTTGGATTTATAATTTTGCTTGTTATTTAAACTGCTGAGCCTAAGCATGGCTTTTGAAATCTATATAATTGCTCATAATTCAAAGGGTTGACTAGATTTAAACTGATTGATGCATTACAACATTTTTTTTTTCTGATGCAGGACTATAACCCTAATCTACTAGGATAGTTGATTTACAATTACAAATGTTAATCCAAATCTTCCTTAGTAGCAGTATTTACAAAAAGATTCCATGAATCTAAACTTCTTTTTTTTTGGCTTTTACCAATATATGGTGAATTATGACAAAATGCTACAATCACTCCAAAAAGGTGATTAAGGTCTAGATATAAAAATACCTGGTAGCTATTTCTAGCTGCTGTCCATGATAACATTTCTAATCATTCTACTGGACTACAGATCATCAGATGCTTTCAATGACCACTGATTCTTCAGCCCTGTCTTAATGTACCTTGAACCTAAAGATGTAATAATTAAATGTCAAACTAAGTGAGGATTTATTGGATGCCTCTTTTTATTTATTTAGACCCAGGGCACATAATTCATTCTTTTGAGAAATTCTAACCTGAAACAAAATGTGTTGTTTATATTGTAGTTCTTATTTTCATCCAATAAGTATTAAACTTGATTTAACAGTTGCAAAGTGTATGTGTGTGCATTTGAAATATATATTTTTGAAATATATATTTAAAAAAAAACAATAAACTGACATCTGGAATTGACTGAAGTAGATAGAGGATGTCCTAGAGGCGATGTAAACAATGGACTAGAAAATTGATTAGGGGTCAGTGGGTAGAAATTTATCTAGGGTTCCAGGATTCAGGAGATGGATTGAGGCAAGGAATAGTTCAGGGACCAGAAAACTGATTGGTAAATCAGGGAGAAAAGAAAGATGGATTGCTGGCAGAGAGTTGACTGAAGAAGTGTTTATGGGATGAATAGATCGACAGTAGAGGATTGATAGACTATTGTGTTTACCAGTTGTTGCTGTTGCTCTGTGGTACAAAAAAGACAAATGGGAACAATATGGAGGGATAGGGCAAAATAAACATTGTACTTTCCAAAGTGAATAAAAATATTCAGCAGCCTTTGAAAGTGCATAATAATTATGAATAGTAAAATAATATTATCTTTTCTGAATCTCCTATGGTAAAAAAAATACTTGATAAATGGGGATTAAAAAAGTAGACCAAGTAAGGAGTAAAAGCAACAGGGGCATATTAAACAAGTATTGGGCACCTATTGAGATAAAATTCATTTCCCAATAAAGCATAATTTTTCCACATTTGGTTTTACACACAGAAAGGGTGATTTTATTTTCCTTTGAGCAGATACAAAATTTCATTCCTCCAGCAATGTGTGAATGATTAAGATATAAGACAACCAACTTAATCAACATCTAACTTGGGGGAAACTCCTGATTAGGAAGCCTGCTAAGACTTTGCCCAGAGCTACAAATACAAAAGAATGCATTTGTGCCTTTACAATAATGGGACAGACCTCAGCTGATAGAAAATGATGAAGCTTTCCTCCCAGTTTCTGCATAATAGCTTATCCAATCCAGTGTTTCCCTTGACTCCCTCTTATAATTTACTGTTAAAAGTAAGTATCCATCAACACTGATCAACCCACAGTAAATGTTTTCTTTCTAATCTTTCTGATGAAACCATTTTTTACCTGCTTGTTAGGCATTTGAGAGAATAAATTAACATTTGTATTAAATTGTTTATGAGGTAGTGTACAATCCTGTTCATTTCCAGTACAGTTCCTTGTGATGTTGTTAATTTATTATATATATAAATGATAACAGACAGTGAGGCTAAATTTAGTAGGATTTACTTATTATTCAGTGTGTATAATATTGCTATTCTACTTCATTTATTTGTTTAATTTATTGATTTCCTTTTCAAAAAAGTCTATCTCTCAGTGCAATATTATGCTTAGATACTTAGAACTAAATTCCTTCATTTCCAAAAACCACCTCCAGATAAATGGATAAATCCTTGGAGACTGTCTACCATTTTCACTGCAAACTTAATTCATATAATATATCTTTTATTATTAGAATGAGGTAATAATTAAGCTAGCAAAAATGATACTATTCTGTGAAAAACTGTCAGTGATACTATGTTACATTGATGACTTTATAGTTTTAATTGTAATTCCAGACAGATGGTCAGATGGTATCATTATGGGTACGTTTTCCTAATCAGGTCAATATCTGATTTCAACTCTTTATTATTTATAGGATTCTTAAATAAGATTTTGTGGAAAGAAACCAAGTGATTTTTCTCCCCCTCCTAAAAAGAAATAAAATTTCAGGGAACATGATATGAAATTGTATCTTATTTTTGGCAATGAATTTGGATTTTAAAGACATGGTTTGTACTATTGAGCCTTACCCAAGTTTGTGATTGCATACCACTGTTGTAAAGTGCTCTTTAAATATATGCTGATACATGTTTTACAATGCAAATACCATTGTCCCACTATCAGCTCTGAGAGCCAGCATCATTAATCTTAATCAAAGAAAACTTTTACTACTTGTAATTAATGCAGGCTGTAATTTGAATTCAAAATTCAGACAGCAGTCCCTGCCTTCATACATTTCAAAGCATGTTTGTACACTTGCCAGGAGTAATACTGTTTTTTGTACATAGGGAAAAGGCAGCCCCTGACTGACACAGGAATAATTTGTGTAGACTATGGGCATTAATCTTATTTAAAAAGTTCAGCTTAACTTTTCAAAGCAGAAAGCTTTTTTTGTGGCTTACCTTCAAACTATGCTTAACACAGGAGGGAGTGACTGAATAGAGTGATTTCTGTACTAGCATATTTATTGCTTGCCTAATCAAAGCAGAGACATATGTATATGTTGGAATGCTGATGAAATATAGTTCAGTCCTGGAAACTCATCTTCAAAACTATTGGAGTAGGTGAAAGGATGTACATCTTAGTTTATTCAGGGCAGACTTTTAGAAATAGCAAGGTAACTTATTGACTAAAATGCTTTTTAAAGATTTTTTTATAGAAATAGGATTTAGCAAAACAAAATATGTAATGTCTACATTCTGAGAGATTTTGGCCATATAAATATGATTTATAAATAGATATCACACCTTGAAATTCTTAAGAATTTTCAAGGCTGATCTGAGAGGATACAATATTATTGCCTTGAGCAATATTATGTTGAGATGTTGAAATGTAAGACAGAAATATAAGCAAAAGAGTAAAGAATTAAACATAATTTGTAGGTTAATTTTAAAAGCTTTAAAGTAATATCAGCAGATCAAGTAACAAAACTCTGAATTCAACATGAATATGAAGCCACCAGGCAAACTCTTTTTTAATACAAAATATGTTACGTTCAGTCTCCAGCGTGTTCATGTAATGTTGGAAAGATTCCTGCCTAAAACCCTGGAGATTTGCTGCATGTCAGCATAGACCAGATGTGCATAAATACACTTCAGAGATGCCTATTGATCCCCCAAGCCTTGGGCATTAAAAAACAAAACTGATAAAACAAACTCTTTTGACATCATGTGAATATTTAAGAATCTCATGTCCACAGAAGAGGTTTGTTCCCTTCTTCTCTTTCTAGAAGAAAGCTACCTTTCCCCTTGTGTCCTGATGCAAATCACACCCTTGTGCTTAAAGGGGAAAAGATAAAGTAATGTAACACAATGAATGTTTTATGTGTTTTTTAATCTCGCCATCTTACATTAGATTTACATCTTGACTTTTCTCCAGAAGTAGAAGGCCTTTGATAGAATACTGAGACTGAAGGAAAGCAATAATAGGGGACTCTTCAAAATTTGAATATTCATTTACAACAGAAAGAGGTGAATTTGAGATAGGTTATCTCTATGCAATACAATTGTCATTTGTACATTTTCCATAGCAAGATTCCATAGCAAAAAAAAAAAGTCTTAATTCTCTGCAATGCTATGCTCTTCATTATCATTTAATGCTTACATATTTTAGAAAATTATAACTGTAAATCTTAACACTGTTATTCCAATTTTTATTTTATTTTCCTTTTGCTTTAACTTTAATATGACAATAGTTACATTCTGTATGCCAGTTCTAAGTACTGGTAAGATGTTTAGCAATTGATCTAAGAATATTTCCCATTCAATTCTACATGTCTACATAAAAGTAAATGCCCAGTGTTCAATGGAATTTATTCCCAAAACAAACAGCCTTAAAAATAACTGATTAACTCCTTGTTATTAAGAAAAATAGCCATCTTTTTTAAAATGCCGTACTTGTTCCATCCATTGCACAGAAACTGCAATGGTATTTTCTTTGCCTTTTTGCTTGCAACAAATTAAGGCCCTTATCTAACCTCTATTTCTCAGTATGTATTTTCTTTGGTGTGATCTTGTCCTGTTTACAGAAAATTCCTGATGTAAGGTATAACCATGTTTGCCAGAATGAGAGTCCATGCCTCTCTGGGATTACAAAAAGCTATAGAGAATGGCTTCACATTCTATTAAGACTGTATATTTACCCTAGTGATTCCCCTTAGATTCCCTTGATATTTGGAGAGCAAGGACTAAAGTCTATAGAAAATATCCTCATCATTCTCAGGTAGGTTTTTTGGGGGGGATCAGGAGGAGGGTTGTAACCTTAATTCCTAAAGCTAAACAGGATCAAATAATATGGAGAACAACAAAGAGTTTTTGTGGTGGAAACTTGGGAAAATTGATTTTTTTATTTCTGTTATACACATCTGGGGACACTGTTCTTTTTATGTAATATTTTCCTACTTTTAAAAATCTTTAATCATTTTTGAGGTGGGTTTCAGACAGACAGATAAATAGAAATAAACGAATAGATAAGAATATATGTACCTCAGGGTTGAGTCCCTGGAGTGCAGAGTTCTTCACCAAGGACACCACAGATAAAAATAAAAATATAGGTACTGGCCTGTCACACCTCTTCAGTGATAATTAATTTAATTCATGCCCTTCTAAATCACCCCCCCCTAAAAAAAATCTGTTACTTCAATACTATTTATCCATAGTCCATGAACTCAACCTTATGAGCCTTATGATCGTGGCAGATTTTGTTTGTGAAGAAAATAGAAGATGTGTTTGTAGATGTATCTCATCAAAGAATATTCTGTAGAATAAAAATATGCTCAGTATTTTTCTTCAGTTTTCAAGAAGAAGTTTTCTGAGACCTGAACATTACTTCAAGTGCTAAAGATTAGCTGTTCAAGTCTATGCCTGGTACAGTTCTTTTTAATCTGTCTGAATGACTCCATGGCTTCAAATACCACAGCATGGAATCAAAGAAAAGTTTCAGGTTGATCTTCTCAAAATTTTATGAGGATAGTTTGTGCTCTTTCTCAGTCATGTATATGTATACTTGATCTGCTAAATGAAAGAAGGATAAAGTATTCAGATAATTTATTGTGTATCAATTTTCCAAAAGTGAATTCCCAATAACTTGCTTTGCCCTCCATAAAAAGACTACAAATCATGTTGTGCTATGCCAGATTTTTCCATAAATTCAACAGATGGATATTTGACTTGCTGACTATCCTTTGTTTGCCTCTACCTCTTTTTATTTAATTTACCAATAGGCAAAATATCATTCCCATTTAATTATTGGATTAACACTCTGCTCGTTATAGACTTTATAGCTCTTTATATATTAGGAACAGTTTCTCTTCTCCTGGGAAATTATCTAGTAGTCTTCTTTTAAAACAGGAACTGTTGACTGAACTGCAATTCTAGCAAATAGGTGGGTATTGTATTGATTTATTTGTTTATACATATATTTTCAGCTTTCCTTTTTAACTCTGAATTGTTTTCAGAGTTCTAACAGTCAACATTATTAAAGGCTGCAAAGGAAAATAGGAGATATATTATTAAACCAGCAGAAACATCAAAACATTTGGAGAGCTAAAGAGTAAAGTCTAAAGACAGCAAATTCACTATTCACTGGTATGAACACAAATTATGTTTAGAAACCAGTCAAGATTAGAAATCCTACATACTTAAAAACTAAGTATTAGAAATTCAAACTTTTTAAAGTTCATGTAATCATACTAATGCTTTGAAAGAGACATTAGCAATCATGTGATTCAATCCTGACATTTACACTGAACTTATTTCTTTGTACCTTAAGCTACTGTTTGTGTGTGTGTGTGTGTGTGTGTGTGTGTGTGTGTGCGTGTGTCCACTGAATAGAGTAGTAGAAAACTTTTTCCTTCTTTTATGAGATAAAACTTTGAGATGTTTGAAGGATGCTATCATATTATCCTCACTCATCTGTTCTGGTAAGCTAAACATATAAGGATCCTTTAACCATTCCTTATAAAGTATCCTTCACAATCTTTGTAGCCCTCCTTTGAATACAATCCAATTTGTTTTTTATTATCTGTGCTTCTTAGAAGCAGGCACAGTGTTTCAAAAAAAAAAATGCAAGAAAAATACAGTTAAATTTGATTAAAACAATCATCTAAATATGTTCTCTGTGTGAGTCTCTAATTGGCTGGAATAGTTCAATTTGTTACACAGAGAAATTCATAATTATTTAAAATTTCTATTTTAATCAGAACGAATAAGAATTTTGTCAGTAAGTTGAATTCAGCCATTGTTGCAGTAAATCCTGTACATAGGTGAAATATTTAGCTTTAATGATAAGTATAAAGTAAAAATGCAAATCTTCTAAGATATTTATGGAAAATACAATACTATCATATTTTTAATCTTGAGATGATAACTCATTTTAAATGAGGAGCATAATTCTCAGTTATCTCAGATGAACAAAACACACACTGAGCACAAAATTAGCTTGTGACTCATACCTAGGCTATACTTGTATGTAAATCAGATTGTTGCTCAGAATATAAAGCCTGGGAAAAGTCAGGCATGGTATATCTGCTCAAAGATTATCCTAGCATGCCTTTCAATAAACATTTTGCTTTATAAATGAAAGACTTCTGCTTCTATTATGGGCAATGTAGAAAATGATCAAGCTGAACCTGAGGGCAAGATCAACTGCATCATTGCTATCCCCCATAAGAGATCAAAGTCTACCCCGCCCCCCACACCAAATCCATTGACTCTTTTCTGTGCCCATTTGCCTTGACTGGTAGTAGATCAGATTCTTATGTATAGTTGCATGAAATAAACTTATATTGCTTTTGAGCTATTTCCTGGCTCCTGATTTTCTACAGCTGACAGGCATTTTAGCCTTTAGGAGACATTGGAGAGATTCTGAAACTGGAATAAATGCCATTTTAAATACAGAAGGAGAAGAGCCAAGCTTTTATTTAATGGCAGTTTCTTAAAAGCGCCACATTTTAAGGCTACATTTAGGATTTAAGGTTTTTGTTGGCTAGCACCCAGTAGTTATTCTGACTTTTGCAATCCTGATTTAGTATAATTATCACATGTTATTAGAATCACAGCATTGAAGGGTTAGTTAGCTTTTCAAGTCAATTTTATTTCAGTGTAGTTACCCAAATTAAACACCATAAACAAATGGCTCTGCTAAAATACATTCCGTAAAGGGGAGCCCAGGGGAAAATCTAGCTACTAAAAAAAAGAGAGAAAATAAATATTAATGACAAGAACCAATTAATTTTAATAACTAAAAAAGTTTCTACCAGATTCCATACTAGCAATCTTCTCTATGCTAAGCAACAAATATATATAACAATGTTGTTTCTTTAATCTTATAAAAAGAACTATGGTATAGAAATGATAATAATGCATGCTTGAAAGAGAGTTTTTTAAAAAGTTGTTTTTTAATATATCTGCATTTTGATGCTTTTTTCCTTTGAATATATACATTAGCTTGCTCCAGTGGTGGAATTCAAATTTTTTTACTACCGGTTCTGTGGGCGTGGCTTGGTGGTCATGTAACTGGGTGGGCATAGCCAATTCAATGTCACTCACATGAAGGGGTGCCTCACCTCGCCCCTCCCCTCCCAGCCATTCCTTGTCACCCAGCCTCAACTTATCTATAGTTCTCTAAAAATGTTGTTCACTTTTTTTGACTTTATTATCTGCATACTATAGATGTACTTTCATGGGCCACTGAAAGGACGAAATGACTCACATGCTTTACCCAAGAGTGTGATAGGCAACAGGCTTTTAAGGGGCTGCCACAAAGAAAGGGGGGGGGGAAGTATTTTCCAAAGCACCAGGAGGCAAACAAGAAGCAATGGATGGAAACTGAACAAAGAGAGAAGCAACCTAAAACTAAGGAGAAACTTTCTGACAGTGAGAACAATCAACCAGTGGACCTGCTTGTCCCAAGAAGTTCTGGGTGATTAATCACTGGACATTTTTAAAGACTGGACAGCCATTTCTCTGAAATGGTAAAGGTTCCCCTAAAAGTCCCTTTTAAGTGTTATTCTGACACCTTTCCCAGGACCTCTACTCAGAGTTTGGCATCCTCAATTTTCCTGCCTGAGCAGGGGCTTGGACTAGAAGACCTCCAAACTCCCTTTCAACTCTGTTAAACACACATGTATTTATGCTCTGGACTATAGACATTGAATGCATGTAAACCCTGAAAAATATGTGGTAGCCCTGGGCAAAAGAAAGGCAGTAGAATCACTTTAGGTGTAGGCACAGTGTACAATATTAACACATGATAAATAATGGAACAATTAAAATTAATAGCACAGAGTTTTCTCTGTCTATCTCTCTCTCTCTTCCTATTTCTTTTTCTTTCTTTCTCTTTATTTGTCTCTTTCTGTCTTTCTCTCCCTTCCTTTCTTTCTCTCTCTCTTACACACACACCACACACACTCTCTCTCTCCCTATTTCTCTTTCTTTCTTTCTTTCTTTCTTTCTTTCTTTCTTTCTTTCTTTCTTTCTTTCTTTCTTTCTTTCTTTCTTTCTCTCTCTCTCTCTCTCTCTCTCTCTCTCTCTCTCTCTCTCTCTCACACACACACACACACACACACACACTTCTGTCAGCATTCTTTCCCTCTTGCTCCAGCACTTTACTCACAAGAGGAAGTGAATCCAGCATTAGAGAAGTTCTGCAGATAAATGGACTTGCATTTGAAGCTCCTGCAAACTTCCCCATGGCTGGATTTCCCCTCCCCTCCCACAGCATTCTTTCCCTCTCGCTCCAGATACTTTACTTATAAGGGGAAGCGATACTTCTAGTGTCCATGAAGAATCCAGCCTTGGAACAGTTTTGCAGGTTAACAGACTGCTGCTCTGCCCACAGTCATGTGTTTTCAAGTGGCTGCTTGAAAATTCATGGCTAGGGTGGGGGAGCAGTCCTCCTTTAAACTGGGGCAGAGAGCATCAGGTGGGTGGGGCAAGCGAGTGAGCAGAAACTGGGCGACCGGGTTGGGGGCATGGCCAGTTAGATGTTGCTACCAGTTCAGTGACCCACACCAAATTCTTGCTACTGGTTCGCCCAAGTAGGTGAGAACCGGCTGAATAGCACCTCTGTCTTGCTCTCTGTGTATACTTACAAAAATTAATTTGTTCAGGGAGATCCTTCTAAAGAAGAAAAGGATTGCTAACTGTTTTTCTAAAACCAAAATCTTGGAGAATATAGCGGCAAAAAGAATTTTTCAATAGAAAGATGTGATTGCTCGCATAACTGAATAACTTGCAAGTTACTACCTTACTACCTCATTCTGGGTGGCATTTTCTTAAACTGACTCAGGATCTGGCTGATTAGAGTATAAACCAGGAGCAGCTTCAATTATAAGTGTATGCTTATACCCCTCATTGATGAAAATGAAACTCACATTTTTCTTTAACCTCATAGAAACTTCACATAGACTTCATAGGGTAGCTTCATTAAGCAACTATCTGGGCCTGGGAGGCCAGTTAGGACTTCCATGGATTGCTGAAAACCAGAGGTGGTATTCAGCAGGTTCTGATCAGTTCTGGAGAATCAGTAGTGGAAATTTTGAGTAGTTTGGAGAATCGGCAAATACCACATCTGACTGGCCCTGCCCCATCTATTCTCTGCCTCCTGAATCCCAGCTGATCGGCTGGGTCTTCTTTTGTTACTCTTCCACGGAGCTGGAAAGCAGGTTAATGGGATGGGAAATGGGGATTTTACAGTATCCTTCCCCTGCCACACCCACCAAGCCACGCCCACAGAACAGTAGTAATAGAATTTGAATACCACCACTGCTGAAAACACTGATTAGTTCCCAAGCCTGGGTATTAATATAGCATGGATATAATCAGAGATATCTAACATTGCAACTTTAAGACCTGTGGACTTCAACTCACAGAATTCCCCAGCCAGCATGGCTGGCTAGGAAAATTCTGGGAATTGAAGTCCACTTATTTTTACAGTTTGGACATCCCTGAACTAGGCCTAGAATCCTTTTCAGCAAGGTCATCAGAATATTGTACAAATTATATGCTTGTACCATAGGTTCCTGGAGTTCATGTACTATGTTCACTACAATGCAGCTGTATACTTTCTTCATGGTAAGCTTCATTTATTTTATTTATTTAATATATTTTTATGATGTCCATTCCCTCAGTGGTTCACAGAAGTACAATTAAGGGAAAATCCAAGCATGCTTTTTCAAGAAGCAACTGGATCTGTTTTTCTTTGAGAATCTGAGAATTTCCATAGACAATTAAGGGAAAAGTACAATTTAAACCACTATTAAAGTAACACATGAAAACATTACAAATCGGCAAATATTTTAAACAGTTAGAAGCATTTAAAACAATTAAAAGGCTTAACAAATGTATTCTGGGTCTTCTCCGAAATTTTAAGAGGTTCAATTTAGCATCAATGGCAAAAAGGCAGAATTAACAGAATATATTAAATATATCCTTGGCATGACTTACAATGCATGTTTCTCATGGGCAGAGGGAGGCTTACCGTAGATTGGTTGTAATCCATGAGATTTTATTAAGGCCATGCTCTCTAAATCAATTGGAACAAATTGGTTCTTTTTTTTGTCTGGGAAAGATCCAGGCACTGTTTCAGGTGTGTTCAAGGACTGACTGCAGTTGCCATATTATCAAGGAAATTGGCAGAATAACTTCTTTTTCTTAAAAAAAAAAGTTTCCATTATTTGCCTGAGCTGAGGCTATATAAAATATTTAGGAAAAACAGGGGATTCTGTTAGAATAGTGGTGCTGCATCTCCATCTCTCCGGAAATCTCTGAAACTCAGAGACCATGGATGTCCAACCTTTTAGTATACCTGGACTACATTGATTGAAGAGGAATTACATATAATATAATTAATGTATAGAAATCACAAAATAATATAATAATACAGATGTTAGAATAGAATAACAAGAGTTGAAAGGGACCTTGGAGGTCATCTAGTCCAACCCCCTGCTCTGGCAGGAGAGTCTACTCCAAATATTAGCCTCTGTCTAGGATCGAACTCACAGCTTCCTGATTGTGAGGCAAGAGCTCCACCTCTAGACCACCAAATCTTTCTGAACATCTGTCTCATTAATGCAATTCTGTTGATCAGATTGCTCAGTATAATTTCAGTAGATTCTTATAGTGAAAATATTAAAGTGCTGCTTCATATCAAGTGCTGCTTTTAAAACAATATTTAGAACAATAACAACAAAACAGTCTTTGCTGAGATAAACTTTACACTCTTGAACAAGATATTTTTCTTCTTACATTTTCCCTCTTGTTTACTTTCAGCCCCACAATCTTTTCTAAGTATCCAGAAACACAAAAATAAAGAAAGACCCAGAATATATTGTAAAATTGATGAGAGTCCCATATTACAGAAATTGAACATAAAAATAGGAGAAAAATACAAGCTAGAAGCAGATGTGTCTGCAGGGAGAGTGTTAAAAAAAACATCAAGATGGTGTTAACAACAATGTGATAGGAAGCCCTACCCTTCTTTACATGTGCTGCAATGCTGTAGCTGTCATGACAAGTTCCCCTCTCTTCCCTGGGGATAACCCTGGCAAAAGGACACCACATATGCAAAAAAAGTGGACATGACCAATACAACTATATTTAAGGTAAGTAGTTATATCAACTTCAAAAAATTAGCAATCAATATAATTGGGAGGTTGAAGAGAATCTGGTATGACTATTTATCTTTTACCTGGTTTTGCATAAAAGCAAAAAAGTATATCAGGTCACAGAAAAGCATGGTTGAGAAGGTTTGGCAGCATTTCATACGATCCATCAATGTTCTGGAATAGTAGAACTGCCAGTAGCAAAAGTTAACTAAATGACATATTATTTCACAATAGACACAACCCAGTAATGATTTCTGAATTACACATTTAAGGCTCAGGAACAGCCATCTCACAGTGTTATTCTCAAACAAGGAAGAACTTTAGGAATGTTTGCTGGCTGAAATCTTTGTCATTTTCAGGAGAAACCGATGAGTTGTATATCTCTCAGAATAATGGATGGGCTGGAACCTATCTATCTATTAGATATTGGCTCAAACATGTTTTGGGGATACATTTAAAATAGATTTTGCTATTTCAACATGTTGTGTTGGAATAACATGCATTTTAAAAAGTATGCACTACATATATTTTTAAAAAATTCAAAGTAATAATCATATATAAATATAAAACTTCCCTTAGATTAAATTGCAATTTAATGTAGGAAAAGTCGGAATGGATTTGTGAGTGAACAGGCAGGAAATTAACAAGGAAAAAACATACATTGAATTGTTCTTCCACTGTCTGTAATCATTTAATAAAATAAATCCTATTAATTTCATTGTTACTTATTATTTTCAGACTTTTGTTTTACTCTCCAAAGTGTACCTACCTAAATATATACAGTTAATGCTGATTTTAATGGAGATCTTTTTAAGAGGTATAAATATATTTTTCTCTGGAACATGATACACATGTACATTCATACTTTCACATACAAATATTTTATACTTGCAGCACCTCTTCATTAAATAAGGGCAAAGATAAGAACATTCTTAGAAGAGAAAACATATAAAGGTAAGGAATTAAGGAAAAAAGAAAAAGAAAGAAAGAAGAGGAAATAAAGGGTGAAGTAGATTGTTTTGAATCCCTAAAGAGGATGTGGAACAATTGAATTCCTTCAGCCTGAAAGGAAAGGGTTATTCTTAAATAGTGTTTGAAGTTCTTTCTCTTTGAGATTATTTTTATACCATGCATTCATTCACTGGATCTTTCTTTTTCTCAAAATTAGCATGCTTGCTCATGCCTCTAAAATTCTCCATGCTATCCTTCAGGGTAAAATGGATAGAAATATGTGTTATATCTAAACAAGGATACGTTCAGTCTTAGATAAATCCACACATTGTATACAAATGAAGCTTAATTAGGACTATGAATGTAATATTTTAAATAAAGATTGACATCTATTTTTTTTAAAGTCACATATGCTTTCCTAAATTTAGGAATGTGATTTTCAATATTTCTTCAGTTTAAGAATGGTAACTCCAGTAAGCAGTGCAAATAGGGGTTAAATTGACATATGTGGTTCATAAAACAGAAGGGCATCTCTTCAGAATAGCAAAATCTTCTCCGGAGACATATATTGTAACAATGTTCATAATTCAAGACATCTTGCTCCTGATTTTGATTCTTTGCGCTCTTCATCACTTGAGCTGAATGGAATTAAACTTCAGTAAACTGAATAAACTTCAGAATAGGGATCTGAGTGAAAAAGGAGGAAAAAATGGGGGGGGAAAGGAGGAAAAGAGGATGAAGAGAGACAGGTTCTAGCTTGCATCATGAATCTGGAAAGTACAAAATCACTGTTTATCAGCATCATTTAAAATTTAAATTCTACTATTTATTCAGTAAGAATTTTATCCAAATCAATTCACAACCAACTTTTATTTATATTTGACTATTCCAGTGGAAATTATGGGAAGATTAGAACATCTCTTTAGAACAGCTCTTTGGAATACAATGGGGAAAAAATTGCTATCTAAGAAATGTGTTACTAATAAAATATTTAGTATGTAAAGATATACTGTCTATTTATAAAAATGAGGAAAAGCCACTCCAGGAATATTTGGTATAAAGTTCTAAAATCTGGGCACGCATTTTCTTGTAGGATTAGCAGGTGATTTTCTCCCTCTCCCTGTCTCTTTCCCTCTCCTTCTCCGTCTCCCACTCCTTCTCCCTCTTCATCTCCTTTCCTTCTCCCTTTCCTTTCTCACATACATACATTCATACCCCAAGCAAGTATTTGCCTGCATTATTTTATGTGCTTCTGAACAAAGCTTTGAAAAATATCACATGAAAACTGCAATGGCAGGTGTCGTGAGTTGAGGAAAAGGGATCTTCAAAGGAAGAATGATTTATGGAACAAGTAACAAATTTTATAAAAGCCAAAACAAGCTTGTCTTCCCTCGGCATTCAGATGGTTATGTTAGTAGGCCTTAAATTGGCAGAAAAGTATGTTAGTATCAAGTGTGCTGCTCTAATGTCAAACCCTTTTTTGTCTTAAGAACAAGGTTGGCAACTGGTGCTGTCATAACAATTTTATTTTGAGGAAAATTGGTGGATTTTCTGGTTTTCTTTCTCTTTCCACTGAGCATTTCTTAAATCCAGCTACAACCAATCACTCTCCTTAATGGTGATAGAGCAGAACAGAGTGAGTGTAGGATGTTGCATGGGATCAAGGATATCGTCACTTTTCAAGTTACTTAAAGACAAATTTCATGCATGGAAAGGTTCTGATATGTGGATTGTCTATCAAGCAATATCAAACATGAAAAAAGATACAGCCAAAATATTCCAAACTGGCAGGTTGCAGAAGGAGGGGTGGGGAGAAGTGGAAGGGAACAATTAATAACAAGCAGGCTACATCCTTGATTTGTGCTGCAAGGGAATGGCAGAGCTGACACTGAGAAGCTTGTGGCTGGCAGCACCTGGAAATAGGTAGGAAATAGGTCCAGTAGGCAAAATGAGTAGGCAAAACTGCAATGCTCTCAAAGTAATGAAAAACAGTAAAAGCCACACCAAACCTCTGGTAGCAGAAGGAGCAGAAAATCTGTAATGTACTCATGGTGGTGCTATCATAGCTCCAGCAAATATACTATGATTGTGTGTGTGTGTGTGAGAGAGAGAGAGAGGGAGAGAGAAGGAGAGAGAGAGAGAGAGAGAGGAGGGAGAGATACATCTGGACTCTGTCCTGGCTTTCTTTCTGTCAGACTCTTTCACCAGGCTTTGGATTAGAGCTGTGGTTCCTGTGCATTTTACCAGTATGTGTTTATTTATTTAATTTATATGCCCTTTTAATGGTGTCTGTCCTTTCAGCATTTGGATTTGTTGTGATTGGTTTAAAAAAATTTTTATAGTATTATTATTATTAATCTATGCTATCTGGAGTGATTGCTGAGTTGGACAGCTTTTAAAATTTTGAAAATTAAAACAATACAATAAATATTATGTCATGTGATTTATTTATGATATCTATGCAAATTGTTAAGACCATAATATATTGTAGTCTATAGTAATGAAATAGCAGGGTTCCTTTGGATCTTCACCCCATCCCCAATGTGGTATTTACTGCAATGTTCTAAAGCCCCAGGCATTAGTCCCTTTCCCTGAATAGAGTTTTCTAAAAAGTCAATTGTCATCAGTGAAGGAATGTGAAGGATGTGTGATTTTCATTTGTTTGTTTGGGAAAAGGGGAAAAAGGACCAGAATAGACTTACATCTCATCATGTATGGTAGACCCAAGTATTCAGAATTTTGCAGCGTTAATTCAGTGCCCGAAAAATAAACACAGATGGCTGATACTTCATTTAATGTCTAAACATAATAAGTAGATTTTACAAACCAGTTGTAGATTTCTCCAAGATGAAGCAAACTCAGACAGAAGTAGACATGTTACAAGTTCAGAGCTTCAGTAGCAAGCATTATACATAATAGAGGAGAGAAGCAATTTCATTTTCAATAGACAGATTCAGAGCTCAACATAGCTTCAGAACTGCAGAACTTAATATAGAGCGACGCCTAGGCTACTTTTAGTTTCAGTTTCCAAATAGTTTTCATTGACTGACTTAGTTGCTATGCCTATTCATTGCTGACCTTGTTATATGCTCTATTACAGTTCATGAATATACTCTGAGACCAAGCCTGATGGCGTACTGGCTAATTGTAGATGAGAAAGAATGATGTGACATCGTCGACTCTACAACTTTAGATACTATGCCCAAAGCCTCTTTGCTGATCTGCTGTAACTTTTTATATCCCAGAGAAGAGGTATTATTAAAAATGCATAATAAGTTATATTAACTTACATAGTTAACTCTATTGAAATTAAATTAAATCAAGGTTTTGTCTACTGTTATTTTTTATTTGGTGCAAAAAAGAAAAAGAAATTCTGCACTGAAACAAATTTAAAAAATTGGGATTGGAATTGCATAATGTATATTAACATTTGGTCTGTTTATGTCTTTAAATGCATTATTAATAATTACAATCTCACTGAAAATAGAAAAGTATTATTTAAGAATAAGTTGAGTCATACATATTAACCTTACTTGACAATTTAAATTACCCAGTCAAATTAGGAAATAGAATATTATTTACCCTAATCTTTTTATATATCAATACACTGTGGCCATTCTATGCTGATATTTCTAACAGAGATCTTCAAATAGTTCCATAAATGTGTTAACAACCTTTTTATTGATTTCATTTTTTAATTTGCACCATCATCAAGAGTCCAGTGACAGCTTGGCTGATCCTGTGCTACATTGAATTTGATAGAATTTGCTATGAAACCTGCCTCATCATGTCTAATTGGACTGATAAGTGTATATATGATTTCTACCAATCCATAAAAGGCAATTTGCATTTTTAAAATAATCCAAGGAATTTTGGTAAAGAAGTCATTTTAAATACTTTAACAACATGGTTGTGTCTAATTCTTATTGAATTATAATAGCTTGAAGCTATGTGCCATGCTGAAAATCTATATTTAAAACTGGATGATTTTGAGATATTATACCTTGGAAAGAAGCTGACAAATATTGATACTGAAATAAGTGACAGAACTGCTCTATCCAACCTGTCTAAAATTTAATTACTCTAAATCTTAAGAGCCTGTTTTAGTGCAAATTCTGACAAGTTTTTTTTTAAAAAAATATTTATCTATCTTTACCGCTGTCTTTTTCTTAGGCTCCAGGGTAACAATAGAAATGTCAAGTCTTTCAGACAGCAAGAAGGGAGATTCATTTCAATTTCAAAGTACATTGCTTCTGAATGGAATGAAGCTTTTACTTCCATTTATTAAAGCAAGCAAACTCTTGTGAAAGATTGCAGATTAAAAAAAAAACATTTTCCATTTTACTTCCAGAA
Source organism: Bungarus multicinctus (assembly GCA_023653725.1). Classification (NCBI taxonomy): domain Eukaryota; kingdom Metazoa; phylum Chordata; class Lepidosauria; order Squamata; family Elapidae; genus Bungarus; species Bungarus multicinctus. Next base: position 229,309,531 of record CM042834.1, on the reverse strand, counting down.
GCTTATAATTCTGTTTCTATCTGTCCACCATTGCAGCTTTATTGGTTTTTGTGCATGACTGTGACTAGCTGATACTATTAAGTTCCCATAATGAAGTATCTCTTAGGTAGTGCTCTAGTGAAGTTGTCCCTTTGTGAATGCAGTTGTTTGGAGCTTTTTGTTTCTTTAAATAACATTTATTCATTGACTGGTAATAGAAAGTACTATAGGAAATTTGGAATAGCAATTTTCTTGCAGGTTCCAATCTGGGTCAGTCATAGGGACCAGAGGTTTTATTTTCTGAGCTTTCAGATTCAGATTCGTGCTGTAGTCTCTCTTCAGGGAATGTCTTTCTGGCACACACACACACACACACACAGAGGAGGGATTACTGTAATTTGCCTTCATTTGTGATTAATTTTTTCTCATATATAATACATATTTTCTTTTTACTTTCCTGTCTTCTTTTTCCGAAAATGTTAATTGTGTAAGAAAGGATAAACTATTATCAGTAGTATGGGTTATGGGAATAAAATAATTACTTTACACTAATTACATTGTTATTAATGTACAGTAACAACCTTCTCCTCAACCTTCTAAAGAAATTGTACCTCCTATCATTTTTTCTTCCCTTCATGTAACCATTTTAATTTCTGTATCCAGATACTGAAGAAAGAAGAGCATCTTCATCATAAATGTACTTGGTCATCATTCCCATCTTCAGTGTGTATGTGTGTGTGTGTATTGATGTCATAATCCATGCTTCCACACGTGTGTGTGTGTATGTAGGTATGCGGGGGAGGTATGGATTATGACATCACATTCAAAATTCCAGAAGTTCTACAAGGAGGATCAGAAAGGTATAATATGGGGGGAAATATTTTCAGAATGAATAACTAATGAAGAGGAAATATATCAGGAATAGTACATTAATGATGGGTGGAGTGCTAAAGAAAAGTAAATAGACCTATGATCCATAGGTAGCAAGGTTGCATATCAGGACAGTATGACTACTCTCAGACCACTAATGCCCTTATATCTCTCAAAAAAGAAAAGTCAAGACATATCCTGGCTTAATGTAATTTGTCCCATAAGTTGATTTTTAAAAGTTACGTCAAACTTTTTAATTCTAACCATTTTCTCAATTACAAAATTCCTTCAGGAAAGTTGTTACAATGCACTAATACTCGAAAGGTTGCAGCATTTTTTTTCAATAAAGTTCAGGTATGAAATTTGACTGACCAATTACAGACAGCCACATTACCTTAGTATTTCATTTTATTTATAAAATTTACTTGCCACCCACCTATCTTGTATTCAATGATCCTGGTGTCAGTTGTTATCTAATACTGCATGACTTTAGTCTTTAATCCACTTGGTACATGTACATATCAACTAATTCAGAAGAACACCAAAACTGCATTCAACATGTAGAGGATAAAGTGGGTATAACTTTATTTTCCTCTTGAAGAATAAAGCATATGTCTCCATAATTGTTTAGTGTTATCAAACTGAGAAAGTAGCCATACACCTCCAAAGCTTACCACTTGAGATATGCTTCAGCTATATTCATTTCAGGGAGCAAGAAAAGTAATCATATGAAGATAAAATCAATTATTTCCTCATTCTCACATTCCTGGCTACTTATTTATTGAAATAACAATCATATTATAAAATGCAGAAAAGACAAAAAAATTAAGTTGTTATTTAGTTGGGTCCAACTCTTTGCAACTCTATGGACCACAGCATGTGAGATTCCCTTGTCCTCCACTGCCTCCCAGTTTACCCAATTTCATATTCACCGCTTCAATGATACTATCTAACTATCTTATCCATGCCTTTCCCTTTTCCTTTTGCATTCCATCTTTCCCAACATCAGGGTATTTTTCATTGAATCCTCTCTTGCTGTTTGGTGACCAAAGTATTTGAGCTTCAGCTTCAATATCTGTCCTTCCAAAGAATAGTCAGGGTTGATTTCCCTTAGGATTGATTGGTTTTGTCTTCTTGCAGTCCAAAGGATTCTCAAGAGTCTTCTCTAGCACCACAATTCAAAAGCAATTTTAGCTTTGGTATAAAATGTAGTAAATAAATGCAGTTGTAAAACATTTTTAGTTTAAAAACATATAAAGTGTAGTTTAGAGAACCACTATTTCTATATAGACTTTTCCTTACTAGTTCTGAAAACCACACGGCATATCTAGCACCTATCTGTCTGTCTGTCTGTCTGTCTATCTGTCTGTCTGTCTGTCTGTCTGTCTGTCTATCTATCTATCTATCTATCTATCTATCTATCTATCTATCTATCTATCTATCTATCTATCTATCTATCTATCTATCATCTATTATCTATCTATCATCTATCTAATATGATTTATGACCAGGGGTGAGATTCTACCAGTTTGCACCTATTCGCTAGAACTGGTTGTTAACATTCTAAGCAGTTTGGAGAACCAGTTGTTAGAAGAAATTACTGGCCTAATCCTGTAAGGAAGGCAGGAAGGAAACATTCTGGTGTTGCTTACAGAAACTGCCTCTCCATTAACCCTTATTACATTCTTGGCAGGACTAGACTTCCTGTCTCAGGAACATCTCTGGAATTTTTTTCCCCCTCCTTTGCTGGTACTTTGCTTGTGTGGAGTGACCATTGAAAAAAGTGACGTATGACCATTTTTCATACTTACGACTGTTGCAGCATCCCCACAGTCATGAGAGGCCAGGCAAGGAGATACGTGCCTTGATGTGAGTGATATTGAGTTGGCCACACCCAGCCAATAACATGACCACCAAGCCATGTCCACCCAGTCACATGATCAACAAGCCATGCCCACCACCTAAGCCACGCCCACCACCTAAGCCAGAATCGGTTGTTAAAAATTTTGAATCCCACCCCTGTTTATGACAATAGAGATAGCATTATGCATTTTGAAATATGGCATTGGCATTATATATGCCAAGGTATTGTAGTAGTAATCTCTACAGACTAATTAAAATTATGTGAAAGCATGAAGTCTTGTTTATTTTGTTTGGCCATAGCTTGTAAGTTAGTTTAAATAAATTGCATGTGTCTACTGCACTGGAAAAAATGCAGTAAATGTTAATAGAGCTGCAAACAGGCTAATAAGGAGGATGTTGTAAGACTATAATTCCATACTGATAAAGCCTTTCTTAAATGACACATTGAGAAAAAACTGATTGTCAAACAAATAGCTGGTTTTTGTTTTTTTTGCATTGTTTCAAAATTAAGCATCCAGATCAATTTTTAGGATGCTAAATGGATATTTAGGAGCATTCAATAATACTAATTTGCGTCTATTAATTCTTATTGCCATGCCAAGGAGCTCAGTGATTGAAAAGTGGAATAACAGTTTCCTCTTGCTAAATTATAATGATGCCCTTTATAATCCTCTTTTTAATGCAGTTCCTGAACTTTAGAAAGGTTGCTTACTGCCAAATGTCAGTTCATCTCAGGCAGGTACAATGGAAGCCCTCTTGTTTTATTACTTATTATGCCAAATAAAATTGGCATTACCAGTAAACTTGCTAGATGAATGCTCTGGGATGAAAAGAAACAGCAAAGACAATATGCCACTCTGATTCGGCACTGTGTGAGAGGACCCAAGTAGTATGAGAAAAGGTCATTTTAATTTCAGATGAGATAGTTTGGTACTTTAATATGATTTCACATTCTCTTTATTAGGTATGAAATGGGAAGGACCATTATTTACAGTTATGGATCAGAATCCCATTTTTAGTAGATTTCATTCTTAATTTACAAGATCTACAATTTCAAAATGAATCTTCAAGGCATAATAGTTTTTTTTAAAAAAAAACATTATGCAATACTGAATTGTTCAGTGTAATTTCAAAATGAATGAAATCCATTTGAAAGTGTGCATTTTATTAAAAGTCAAGCTTTATGATCAAGGTGGTTACAGCTATCACAAATCTTGCTTTTAAGAAATACAGTATATAAAATATACCAAAACCCACAGGAGTTTCAACAGCATTGTGTGTCTTTTCCTAGACTTATTTTGTATATAAAGAGCCCTGGTGGTACAGGGGTTATTGTAGGCAAACTTTGCCCACAGTTGGAATTTGATCATGGACTGGCTCAAGGTTAACTCAGCTTTCCTATCTTTCCAAGATCAGTAAAAGTGTTTACATTTTGAATTTTTCTGAAAAGAAAATGATAGCATGAGACTTTGAAGATTGGACGCTAAAAAAAATCACTAGGAATTATAGATCACAAAGAAAAACAAGTAGAAAGGCTTACTAATACAAAGCACAATATTTTAAAATTTTAAAATCAAAATATTGAATGATATTTTTGAACAATTAATCCAGAAGTAAATTTTAAGGACATCTATGAATTGATTGTATCTAAAACATGTTATGGAAGTTTCAGAGGTGTGATTCAAATTTTTAACAACCGGTTCTGTGGGCGTGGCTTAGGGTGTGTGACTTGGTGGTCATGTGACTGGCTGGACGTGGCTTGGTGGTCATGTTATTGACTGGGTGTGGCCAACTCAATATCATTCACATCCAGGCATGCATCTCCTCACCTGGCCTCTCATGACTGTGGGGATGTTGCAACAGTCGTAAGTGTGAAAAATGGTCAGAAGTCACTTTTTTTAGTGCCATTGTAACTTTGAATGGTCACTCCACACAAGCAAAGTATCAGCAAAGGAGGGAAAAAAACTCGAGAGAGGTTCCTGAGACAGGAAGTCTAGTCCTGCCAAGAATGTAATAAGGGTTAACAGAGAGACAGTTTCTGTAAGCAACACCAGAATGTTTCCTTCCTGCCTTCTTTACAGATTAGGCCAGTAATTTCTTCTAAGAACCAGTTCTCTGAAATGCTTAGAATGTTAACAACTGGTTCTAGCGAATAAGTGTGAACCTGTAGAATCCCACCCCTGGGAAGTTTTAATTGACAAAACTGAGCTGAAAGTAGATTTAAAAGTGACAGGATGCAAAAATAATATGGAAAAATATACTACATTGGACAAATTTTTTTAAAAAGATGATGCCCTAATAATTAAAATAGATATACAAATAACAAACCAAAAGAATAAACTGGATAATTTTCACCTATTTGATTTACAAATAAGACTTCAATGTTAAAACAGTTACATGAAAAAGATCAAAGAAAAAATGTGATATATGGTAGGACTATTATTTGAAGGGACTAAAAAAATATAAATATAAAAATATAAAATTGACATATTTGATCAAAGTTAAAATGACATCTTGTTACTTCTTGTATCCCTTAATGAACTTTATTCATTAAACAAAATTATGTAGTCATACAACTCACAAAAAGTGGCTCCAGATGGCTCACAACATGAAAAAAATCCTAAACAAAAACCATATAATTGCAATCCTCCATCACATCTGGTGGCAGCAAAAATAGAATCATACTAACCACTTTATAAAACCAGTTGTTTTTCTGATCAGGACTGAAATGACAAGTATTTTATTTTAAGAGAATATGATATGTTACTAATTGTTTATAATTATAATGAAGAGAGAAATCATTTATATATTTCATTTCTTAACTATGTTAAGAAATTATTTTCCTTCTTTTCTGCACTTTATCTTTTTAATTTTTTATTTGTAAGTTTTAATAAAATTATTACACAAAAAGGAATTACAAAATTATTTTATCTGATTGATAATTTATTAGCCTATATCACTGTGTGCTGAATTTTATATATATAATGTTTATATACACAGAGTTGGAAGGTACTCAGAGATCTTCTAGTCCAACTCCCTGCTCAGGCAGGAAACCCTCTACCATTTCAGACAGATGGTTATTCAATCTCTTCTTAAAACCTTCCAGTGTTAGATCATTCACAACTTCTGATGCAGAAACTTCATTTCAGTGGCAGGCTGCACTTTAAACCTCCACATACAGTTTTTATGTGGGAGAAAATAAATGGACACCTCATATCATTAAAGTCCAGGAAATGTTTGTTATTCAAGACTGAGTGGATGTTGTACAGTATTTGGGCTGTGCTGTTTGAATAACATTTGCTATTACCCACTGAGCTTCAGCCATCATCGTTAGAAAGACAACAGCATAAATAATTGATTAATCAAAGTGAAATTTATTTCCTTGGTGCAGAAATTATATCCTTCAGGTATTGTCAAGCTATGGCTTATCAAATGATTAAAACAAAAAGCCAGTCAATTTGTTTAAATTAAAAGCTTGCACAAAAGGCACATGAATGAGATCCACTATTAAGCCCTCTATCATAAAGCACAATTTTGTCCCTTTTGTTTTTTCCCCTCATAAAAATATAAGAGATTATGAGCACAATGGAAAGACAACCGTTTAAACCCAAAAAGTACACACAGATGCAGTGAATGTTCATTTATCAATACTGTCCTGCAGTCTTGTTCCTGTGGATGTTAGTGCTACAAAAATGCATGCAGCAAGTGTTGCTACTGGGAGACCATCTTTTATTTTATCATTTACATTGTCACTTGTGTTCCTTTGCTTCAGGGTATTTGTCAGCCGACAGCAGGTGGTGGCTTTAAGTGCTACTCCACTGTTTGTTTAGTATTGACTTTTTTTTTCTTCCTGCAAAACAAATTGCCACAGCAAGCGACAAAGAGCTGGCCACGATAGACCTTTGAGAGATCAACACAAACTAAAAATTGGAAGTAAGAGACAAACATTTATTAATGAGGTTGCACCAAGATTGTAGCAGCAACAAGAAAAAGGTATGGGTTCTGAATAAGCTTGATGTTTCATACAGCTGTCTAAGGGCAATAATTGGTTTTAAGTGCAAGCTGAGTTTAGCTTAACAATAGAGTAGAAGCAGAAAAGTTTGCACTGCAGGCCAATTATCTATAATTAGATGATACTAGTCTAGCTGACGATAACAGATCAGTTCTGATACTAATATCCTTATTTTTAAAAATCCAGAAGAAGACTGAGATGTTGAAAGGAATTACATAGAAACCTGGGCATTTGTAATATATTCTGTCTTTCAGTGAAGAAGTATTCCACAATGGAGGGAAAGCATTGATAGAAATTTAGATAAATATCTTATAATAGTCAGACACAGAGATAGCTATCAGATCAGTGGATTAAAGGGAACATTTAGGTAGCCTAGTCAAATAAACTTTAGTTGCTATCTTGTGTTCCTCCAGACTTTGAGACCAGTGTTAACACTGCTTGACAGCAGTTCTCTGGAGCTGCAGGGAGAGATTTTCCACTTTTACTTAAGAACTGCGGGAGATCATGTTTATCATGGGATATCATAGGAAGACAAGACAAAAAGCAATGGATGTAAACTGACCAAGGAGAGACTCAACTTGGAATTAAGGAACAATTAGAACAATTAATCAGTGGAATAACTTGCCTGTAGAAGTTGTGAATGCTCTAATACTGGAGTTTTTTTTAAAGAAGAGATTGAACAACATTTATCTAAAATAGGGTTTCTTGCCTGACCAGAGGCTTGGACTGCAAGACTATTATAGTTATGCTTTGTGGAAGGAAGGGAGGAAGGAAGGAAGATATGAAGGAAGGAAGGAAGGAAGATATGAAGGAAGGAAGGAAGGAAGGAAGGAAGGAAGGAAGGAAGGAAGGAAGACTTTTTTTAAAAAAAATGCAAGTCAATTGGTGCAGCATTTTAGTCATTTGAAAAAGAAGGATAGAGCTATTTGAGGTCAGAAGGTAAACCTGTCTACCTTAGGTGAGTCAAAAATGAGAAAACTACTGGACTTAAAGTCAATGGAAAAGCAGCTAACTTTGGAAACAGTAATGATTTTAAAAATACTAGCTTTCAAATAAGCAATGTTGCATTTATAAGCTAATATAGCTATTCTGCTATTTTGACTGTCTTAGTAAAAGTAACTCAGAAAAGAGGAATAGGATCTTAAGAATGTTTAAAAAAATAATTAGGGTGTCAACCTTGCATGTATTTAATCATTTTTATGCTTTAACTTTGTATGAGTATTAAATTTAACAGCATATGTATAGCAATATGCAATATAGTATACTGTAATAACATATAATATACACACAAGTATAAAAGTATGTAATGACAATGGAACACCCATAGTCAATTCCTTTCCACCTTGGGTGATGGTGTACATCACATGCCAGCTTGATTCTAGCATGTTGAAGAAAATCTTGGCTGGACTTTCCTTTTCTGAATGAAAAAGTGGGTGAGTAGAGCAGCAGGGAAATTGACCAATGGAAAAATGTTGTAGCTTGCTTAAAACTATATCTTGCAAGCTATTGCCAAAGGAGATCAGTCCAGGCAGGATTTTCTTCAACCATGTTAGAATGTCACAACCATGTTAGCTGGCATGTGTACAGGATAGAAGCAGCTTAAGGGTGTAGTGTGTATAGTGTGTTCTCAGGTGGTCTTTGTCAGCTAGGCCACCTGAGAATAGCATTACACACCCTCACTAATGTATTAATTTCCAACAGATTCCAAAGAGACTGTTAATCATCTAGCACTTAGTGCAAGCTGCCTGCAATTAGTGCAGGCTCGAATCCCACCAGGCTCAAGGTTGACTCAAGCCTTCCATCCTCTCGGGATAAGTAAATTGAGGACCAAGATTGTTGGGGGCAATAAGCTGATTTTGTAAAAATGCCGCTTGAGGGGGGCAAAGGCCCTAGTAATAAGCAGGCATATGCAATGGAATGAAGGCTATTGCTGAGCATTTAGCATGGTGCTCCATAGACTGTAAGCTGCCCTGAGTCTCTGGAGAAGGGTGGCATATAAATGCAAATAAAAAAAAATTACCAATCTAATCCTAAAGGAGACACCCCCAGAAATTGAGACACAGAACAGAACAATGGTATCGCCCTCCTCCTCTACATCAAAGGCACCACAGATAAAATCAGCAAAATTCTCCACAAACACAATATCAGGACAGCCTTCAGTACTGACCAAAAAATAGCCAACATCCTAAGAAACCCCAAAGACAAGATCCAGCTAGAAAACTAAGGAGTTTATGAAATACCATGCAACAATTTCCCAGTTACATACATTGGACAAGCCAACAGGAGAATAAATGCACGCATCGCAGAACATAAGAACGCAGTCAGAAAATAAGAAAATTCTTTCTCCCTTTTCCAGCACCTTAAAGCCACAGGACATGAAATTAATTTTGAGAGAACCAAATTAATCTCCAATACTGAACACTTCAACAAGAGAATAATCAGGGAAGCCATCGAAATAGAGAAACACCCCCATAACATGAACAAACAGGACAATGCCTCCTACCTACCAAACATTTGGAAACTAGCCCTTATCAATAAACAAGTCCCAGCCACGAAAACCAACACTGGACCCAAAATAACACATGACGCCACCACTAAGCTCCCTCACCAGACTCAAACCCAAACCCACCCCATAGATGAAAGGCAACCACCATCCAGAAACCAGACGATGGCTGCATCACCACTGCCACACACCCTGACCCCCAAACCAAGCAAACTGACACACACCATGAACACAGAGCCAGGCCTCAAACTCAGAGCCAAACCAAAACCTGGAATGTCACGTCACAGCCACCCACTCATGATATCACATCACAGCACTCAGGAGGCTACACCACAAAACCTCAGGATTTATTTATTTAATTTATTTATTAAATTTTTATACCACCCCCTCTCCCGCAATGGGACTCGGGGCGTTGTACAGCCAAGATAAAATCACACAATAAATAGAGTTTAAAATAGATTTAAAAGGATTAAATTAGTGGCTGAAAAAACATACTTTTTTCTAACATACTTTTGATTTCCGGGTTTCCAAGATGGCGGGCGGGCATCTTCGTCGGAGTTTCCTCTGACCTGGCTGGCTTCAGAGGTGGCCCCCCTTGTCCCCTGGGTCCCCTCGCCGGTGGCAGAGGCGGGGGAAGACCGGGGGAGACCGGCTATGGTCATTGGGAGCAGTCGGGGGTCTGCCAGAGCCATAGGGTCGGCGGGAATAACGATATCGGCGCGGCGGCCCCAGCAGCCTCAGAGCGATCTCGGAGGCTTCGGAGGCTTCGCTCGGCAGGCAGCGACCTCGAACTGCTGCGACAGTGATTCCGGCGGCCCCCAGAGCGTCGGCGGTTTCGGCGGCCTCCGGGGCGAAGGCGCCGTTACGGTACGGTCCTGGCAGCTTCGCGGTGAGCGCGATGACCCCGGAGCCCCGGGAGCGGCGTTGCCATGGGGGAACTGTCCGGGGAGCCTTGGAGGAGCCTCGGTGGCCTTGGTTTAGCCACAGAGGCCTCGGAATAGCCTCCGCGGTGGCCCCGGAGCCCCAGGGGCGGAGGCGTCGGCGTGGAGGGGACCTGAGGACCCTGCAGCGGCCTCGGTATTCTCGGCGAGGAGTGGCTGTGCGGCGGTTTCGGCGGCTTTGTTTGGGCCGCGGCGGTCTGGGAGCGGTCCTGGAGCGGCCTCGCTGGCCCTGGAGATGGTGGAGTTGGCAGCGGGGGCATGGAGTGGCCCTGGCGGCTCCGGAGCGGCTTCGTTGCAGCCGTGGCGGCCTCGGATCGGATTCGGAGCGGCCTTGGTGGCCTCGACAGCGGCGTGGCGGCCGGGGTGTCCGTGGAGCGTGACGGACGATGAGTGGCGGCCCCGACACCCTCGAAGGCCTGTCAACGGTATCTAGCATCGGCCAACGGCGCTCCTGGACAGCCGGCGGAGCTGTGGACATTCCCCCCTTTTCCCTGGGGTCCCCACCGGAGGCAGAGGTGGTGGGCCTGGGAGGGGGGGGATTGGCGGCTCTGCCTGTGACTTTCCTCCCCCTGGGGCCTCCACCGGTGGCAGAGGTGGATGGACCAGAGGGAGGGGCTGTGTACCCCAAGTCGGCCGGATTTTATCGAACGTTGCCGGGGAACAGCAAGGGGTGCGGAGAACGTTATGGGACTGCCGGGACGGTGTGGTCGGGGCCTCGGAGGTACTCGAGGGGAGAGCTTTGGGCCCTGAGGGATGTCCCCCTCTCCCTTAAGTGGCCTTCAAGGCTCTCCAGCACTTTCCTCGATGACGGATCCTGGGATCCTGAGAGATGGTGGGGCCAGAAGAACCGGAAGAAGCGCGGGAAGCCGGGGGTTTTTAATTTTGTTATGGGTTTTTTAAAGGGGTTGGGTATATCCGGAATGGGTTCGGGAGACAGCCCGCATGGATTTGGGGGCAGCCAGGCCAGCACACGCGCCTGGAGGGGCTCGGGGGGTTCCGTGCTGGGATGGCAGATGGAGGGTGGGATGCCAGGGGCCAATTTTATCAGCACGGTGGCTGAGAGGGGTAGATATGCTGGGGGTAGAGGGCCATATCCGGTTAGGGGATCGTGCTGCCGATATCTTCAAGCGGTAGCGCGCTCCGACCCTCCTCACCCAACCTGCAGTCCTGGTTGTCCGGAGCCTCAGTCCCTGAATACCCGCTGTTGCTGTGCAATGCCAGGTCCTGTGGTTAACCAGGCTCCCCTGATTTGTGATCTGGTGCAGGAGGAGAGCGTGGACCTGGTAGGTATTACCGAAACCTGGTTGGGCCCAGAGGGCGGTGTCCCTCTGGTAGAGATGTGCCCACCAGGTTTCCTTGCATTTCATCAGCCCAGGGTACAGGGAAGGGGTGGCGGGGTGGCGGTGCTTATTAAAGAGGTCCTTTGTCCTAGGGAGGCCACTGTCCCTCAGACGGCTGGTTGTGAGTCTCTCTTTGTGAAGTGGGGACAAGGGGTTCAGATGGGCCTTTTGATGGCGTACCTGGCTCCCTGCCACGTCTCATCGGCCCTGCCTGGACTCCTTGAGGTGATAGCCGGGCTGGCGGTTGAGACCCCTAGGCTTTTGGTCATGGGGGATTTCAACCTGCCATCGCTCGGTGAAACCTCGGGGGTTGCCCGGGAGTTCATGGCTTCCATGATGGCCATGGACCTGACCCAATTAGTCTCTGCCCCCACTCATATAGGAGGACACACGCTGGACCTGATTTTTGTCTCGGGTCAGTGGTTGAATGACTGTAATTTGGGGATTTAGTTATTACACCCTTGTCATGGACAGATCATTCCCTTCTTAGACTGGACTTCTGTTCCGCCACCCCCCACCGCAGGGAGGCGGAGTCACATAGATTGTTCCGCCCCAGGCACCTGATGGACCTGGAACGGTTCCAGAGGGAGCTTGGGCCATTTCCTGAGTCTGTGGCTCACAACTCGCCTGGAGACCTGGTAGCCACCTGGGATAGGTTGGCTGCCGGGGCTCTGGATCGAGTTGCGCCTCTGCGACCTCTGACCCGGCACAGATCCCACTTGGCTCCGTGGTATACGGAGGAGCTATGGGAGATGAAGTGCCGGAAAAGACGTCTAGAGAGCATTTGGAGGGCGAGCCGGACTGAGTCTGACCGGACACAGGTAAGATCTTATATCAAGACTTACCTTGTGGTGATAGAGGTGGAGAAGTGTTCGCATTTCTCCGCCCTTATTGCGTCGGCAGAAAATCGGCCTGCCGCCCTGTTTAGAATGACCCGCTCTATGCTTGAACCGAGAGCGCGGGATGACCTCTTGCAGGGTAGGGTAGAGCAGTTTTCCCGATTCCTGCACGACAAAATCGCTCAGATTCGGGACGGGCTGGACGCCAATTGGGTGGTCCCGGGGGAGGTGTCTGGGCAGGTCTTGAGAATGTTATCTGGGGGGAGTTTGACCCTGTGACCGCCGAGGGTGTGGACAGATTGCTGGGGGGTCTGAATGCCACCACCTGTTTGTTGGACCCGTGTCCTTCCTGGTTGGTTTCGGCCGCCAGGGAGACGACACGAGGCTGGCTCCAGGGGATTACCAACACTTCTTTGAGAGAGGGGTTGTTTCCTACCGCCTTGAAAATGGCGGTGGTGCGGCCCCTCCTCAAGAAGCCTTCCCTGGACCCAGCTGTTTTAAACAACTATCGTCCAGTCTCCAACCTTCCTTTCATAGCGAAGGTTGTTGAGAGTGTGGTGGCACGTCAGCTCCCTCAGTATCTGGAGGAAGCTACTTACCTCGATCCGTTCCAATCGGGCTTCAGGCCTGGGCATAGTACCGAAACAGCATTGGTCGCGTTGGTTGATGATCTCTGGAGGGCCCGTGACAGAGGGTTTTCCTCTGTCCTGGTCCTATTAGATCTCTCAGCGGCTTTTGATACTATCGACCATAGTATCCTATTGCGGCGGTTGGAGGGGTTGGGGATTGGGGGAACTGTCCTGCGATGGTTCTCCTCCTTCCTCTCCGACCGTTCGAAATTTGTGTTGGCGGGAGGGGAGAGGTCCACCTCTAGGCCCCTTGTTTGTGGGGTGCCTCAGGGGTCGATCCTCTCCCCTCTCTTGTTAACATTTATGTGAAGCCGCTGGGCGAGATCATCCGTGGTCTTGGGGTGTGGTGTCATCTGTATGCAGATGACACCCAACTATACATCTCCACCCCAGACCACCCCAACGATGCTGTAGAGGCTATGTCCCGGTGCCTGGAGGCTGTGCGGAATTGGATGGGCGGGAACAGGCTCCGGCTCAACCCATCCAAGACCGAGTGGCTGTGGTTCCTGGCGCCCCCATATAGCCAGCTGACACCTTCGCTGGCTATTGGGGGAGAGATTTTGCCCCCCACAGAGAGGGCTCGCAATCTGGGCGTCCTCCTGGATGCACGGCTGTCCTTAGAACATCATATTGCGGCCGTCTCCAGGGGGGGCGTTTTATCAGGTTCGCCTGATCTACTGGGTGCGGCCCTTCCTGGATCGGGACGCCCTGTGCACGGTCACTCACGCCCTTGTCACCTCTCGCCTGGATTACTGTAATGCTCTTTACATGGGGCTCCCTGTGGGGAGCACCCGGAGACTCCAACTGGTGCAAAATGCGGCTGCGCGGGTGATTATGGGGGCGTCGCGTAGCTCCCATGTGACGCCTCTCCTGCGCGAGCTGCATTGGTTGCCGGTGGCTTTCCGGGTTCGCTTTAAGGTTCTAGTTTTGATCTTTAAGGCGATCCGTGGCATTGGGCCAGGTTATCTGCAGGACCGCATTCTGCCGGTGATCTCCAGCAGACCGGTGCGTTCCCACAGGGAGGGCCTTCTCCGGGTGCCATCGGCCTCTATGTGTCATCTGGTGGCCCCCAGGAGTAGGGCCTTCTCTGTGGGGGCCCCTGCCCTCTGGAACACTCTGCCACCTGAACTCCGTACCAGCATGGACCTGAGGGCCTTCAGGCGCGCAGTTAAAAACCTGGCTCTTTGAGCAGGCTGGCCTGGGCTGATACAGTTTTAATTGTCTCCTTTAATTTGGTTTTAACCTGGGTTTTAATATTCTTCGGGGAGGGTTGTTTTAGCTTAAACAGCCATTATTTAATCTCTTTTTAACCTTTGTATTGCTTGGGTCTGATTTGGCTGTACACCGCCCTGAGTCCCTAGGGAGAAGGGCGGTATATAAATGTTATAAATAAATAAAATAAATAAATACTAAAACAAGGTATAAAAGTTAAAATTACCAAAATATTTAAAAAATTTAAAACCCTAGTAATTGATACTAGACCAGACCGGCCTGTTGGAAGAGGTGGGTCTTTAGTGTGCACCGGAAGGTTTGCAGGTCAGTAATGGCTTGCATCTCTGGGGGTAATTCATTCCAGAGGGAGGGTGCCCCTGCAGAGAAGGCCCGCACCCTCGGGGCCACAAGCCAGCATCGTCCAGCTGATGGCACCCCAAGGAGGCCCACCCTGTGGGAGTGCACTGGCCGGCGGGAGGCCGATGGTGGCAGCAGGCGGTCCCATAAGTACCCGGGTCCCAAGCCATGAAGCACTTTAAAAGTGACTACCAACACCTTGAATCGCACCCGGAAGGCCACTGGAAGCCAGTGCAGCTCGTGCAGGAGTGGTGTAACACAGGAGCTCCGAGGAGCCCCCAAAATCACCCTCACGGCTGCACTCTGCACCAGCTGGAGCCTCTGGATGCTCTTCAAGGGGAGCCCCATGTGGAGATCATTGCAGTAGTCTAGGTGGGAGGTGATGAGGGCAGAAGTGACTGTGCGAAGAGCGCCCTGATCCAGAAAGGGCCGCAATTTGTAGATCCGACGGACCTGACAAAAGACCCCCCTGGCAATGGCCGCAATGTGATATTCTAACGACAGCCATACATCCAGGAGGACACCCAGATTGCACGCCCTTTCTGTGGGGGTCAAGATCTCTCCCCCCACAGCCAGCGATGGAATGAGCTGGCTGTATCTGGGTGCAGGAAACCACAGCCACTCGGTTTTGGTCAGACGAAGCCTGTTAAGACCCATCCAAGTCCGCATGGCTTCCAGGCACCGGGTCATCACTTCAACGGCTTTGTTGGGGTAGAGATGTATAGCTGAGTGTCATCAGCATACTGATGGAATTCTACCCCAAAACCACGGATGATCTCGCCCAGCAGCTTCATATAAATGTTGAACAGCAGGGGCAAGAGCACCGACCCCTGAGGCACCCCACAAATCAGGGGCCTCGAGGTCGATCTCGGCCTCCCTGCCAACACAAATTGCAAGCGGTCGGAGAGGAAGGAGGAGAACCACCGTAACATGGTGCCTCCCACTCCTAACCCCCCAATCGCCGCAATAAGATACTGTGGTCGACAGTATCAAAAGCTGCTGAGAGATCTAATAGAACCAGGACAGAGGAGCAACCCCTGTCCCGGGCCTTCCAGAGATCATCGACCAACGCAACCAACGCCATTTCCGTGCTGTGCCTGTCACTGTGTTTATTTTTGTTTGTCTGAGGAGCTTTTCACAGAAGTTTACAAAATAAGCTGGACTGGTTATCAAGTCTTCATAGTAACAAGCTATGAGTGTCTTGTGATGTTCTGTTTTACTGCGCATGTGTGCAGGGGAGGAGTTTTACTTCCACTTCATCTTTCATTATAGTTTCTTTTGCTTGCTTAGTAGAATGGTACTGCTGTTTCTTTTGTTTCTTAGTTATTTTGTAAATAAAGTATGCTGGCAACAGAAAAATACGATCCATTTCCTCTAATTTATAAAACTGAATGTTTTCATTTTGACAGTGTCCGGGTCTGAAACCCGATTGGAGAGGGTCTAGATATACCGCTTCATCCAGGTGCTGAGGGAGCTGTCGTACCACCACACTCTCACCAACCTCGTGTCACTTCCCGAGTGGCCAAAACCAGCCAGGAGGGACATGGATCCAATAAACATGTGGTGGTATTAAGCCTGCCCAGTATCCTGTCCACATCTTCTAGGGTCACAGGATCGAACTCAACCCACATGACCTCACCGAAATCCACCCCCGCCCCCCCGCCCAGAGATGCCCAGTCAGAGTCCAGCCCATGTTGCAACACAGCCAACGACCCAGGAGATTACAATGCAAGACCCAGGGTGTCACAAGATTGGAACTCAGAAGATCATCACACAGCCCATTATCAAGGTCATTACGACCCAGGAGATTACAGCACAAGACCCAGGATGTCAAAACAATAGAACTCAGAAGGTCATCACACAGCCCGTTACCCAAGTCGTTACAACATAGGAAGCTGATAGACACACAGCCAATACCTCAGCCACACATGTTCTTAAGAAAAAGCCAGCCAATCTGCAAACATCAACTCTATCAACCAATCAAGAAATGACAACACAGCCAACCTCCCCACCAGTATATATAGTGAAACAGCAGTTCAGATCATGCTTTGCTTGCACAAGCACAAAGCCGAAAGCACCAGCCTGAAGATGCGAGTGAGATCTTGTCGAAATGTTGCCCAGATAGTCTCAATCTTACATGGGAAAAGACCCAAACACACCAAGACCTGCATACTTGTACCTGTGAAAATCTACGAAAACATATATATGTGTGTGTTTGTGTGTGTGTGTGTGTGTGTTGTGTATGTGTGCAATACTGGCCAGTAGTTTGATATTGGAAAAAAAGATCTATAGTTTTTCTGACTGAGTGAATGGGCTCATGTTATTTGGGAAGTTATTGCTTAAAAAACTCTGCCAAAGAGCTTTCAAATTCATTTCAGTATACAGCATTTACTGGCTCACTTAAGTATGATAAAAAAGAGAGCTAGAACTGAATTTTATCAACATACCAATGGCATCCTGATGTTATCACCTTATTGATAGCATCTTACTTCCACACTCCAAGTGACTGCAAAAGCAGTTTTGGTATATATATACACACACACCCCATATATGTTAAGCATCATTGAAAAGAAAAAGGAGCCCTGTGGAATACCTCACCACAATTGATATTAGACAGATAAATAGCCTGCCTGCAATTTCACTTTGAAATCATCTGCCCAGATACGAGTGGAACAAATGAAGGGCTTTATCCATTATCCCTTAATATTAGACATTATTGATAGTGAGTCTGGCTGGATTGTACCTTCTCTTTCTTGACAACAGAGGCTAGCAGAAAGAGAGCTCAAAACAGCTTTTGTACAAAATATAGGCTGGAAACCAGATTGAAAAAGATTTATTAGAGGAAAAGGCAATGTATTTACCCTCCAGTTATTGAACTCTAACTTTGTTCAGTGCTAATCATTATATTCAGTTGAGATGATGGGATATGAAACCCGATAAATTCTGATGTATTATGTCTTCCCAATCCCTGATACAATAAATAGCATTATCTAAGTTGATTGATATTTTATGGGTAGTGTCTGCTCAGGCATCATCTCGCCAAAGCTGAGATCTGTGATAAGTTTATTATTAAAATAATTATCTGGATTCATGAAAAGCTTCTGGTGAGGAGGGGACTAACAACAAAGTCACAGTCTTCTTAATTAAGCGCAAATCACTGCCCACACACAGCTGCTCATCATTTTCTAGCCAGAAATTATAAACCAGAATGCAGATGACCTGAGCAACAAAAATGTAGTGTTGCATCCTTGATTTCATCAAGTCAAAGGTTTCTTCTGATCTTAAACACATCATTTACTGAAATACAGATAAAATCTGAAATACAATATGTCTATGTATGTGCTTCATTTATGTAATATATTTTGTAATAGCAGTCTTCGCAGCGTTTTCAGCTCAGTTGTTAGTTGTCCTCTGAATTCTTGGTTTCAGGAATTTTGGGGAAAAAATCTCAAGATGGGCAGTTCTTAGTATCAGCTGTGGGGAAGCATCTAAAGTAGGGGTGTCAAACTCAAGGCCTGCAGGCCGGATTTGGCCCATAGGGTTCTTCAATACAGGCTGTGGGACTGGCCTGGAACTATCAAAGGACCAGCCTGCGATACCACTGGTGGCTAAAATGGCCCCTGCACCCTGTTTTCAACCTCCATGGCCTCTTTAATGTCTGCTGAAACAGGAAAGATTGAAACTTGAAAGATTCAAGCTAAGCAATAATTCACTAAAGAATATCTTCTATTTTCCTTGAGAATTGTTTTAAATACGATTACTTTTCATCAAGTTTAATTTCATTATGATTGGCTTAAAGTAGCAATGAGTAGGATATATTTTGAAAAACATTCAATATTTTCCATTTCAGCCCAACTTGTGTGGTGCTGTATTTGTGATCTATTGGTCAGAAACGTCTTGATGAATGCACAATGTTAATATTTATTTTTCCTAACCTGCAAACTGCTTCCCTCCATTGATTAAAAAATGAGCACTGGAGCTCTTAAGCATGCCCATTGATGTTTGAGATTTCTGAAAAATAGCTCTATAAAATAGAACACAATTGTAAGTTTTATTACAGTACATATTCTAAACTGAATTTGTTAAATGAACTGAGCTGAACTCTGGATGAACATTTTCAGAGTGCAGAGTTCCTTTTCCAGGAAATACATTAATAGCAGAGGCCAGAGAGAGGCAAACTTTGATAAGACAGGCTGCCTGATATTGCAATCAAATCATATTGATTCTCAAATGATTGTGTGTATATTTATAGTCTCAAACCACTCAAAATATATGAATCCCTTTGGGCTGTTGCCATTCTGCTGTACAGATGGGCTAAACTTTCTAAAGTCTCTCATTGTTTGTATTTACAAATTGTTCTTATATGAAAAAGGATGTATTTCTGGATTCTACAGACTGTAAAATGTTTTCCTGATATTAATAATAGATTTCAGGTTTTTTCTAAATGGATTCTAGTGAGAGTAGAAAAAGAGTAGAGTTTTTTTTTATTTTGGGAGGACAGGGCTAAAAATAGCAGCCCTTTTCTTCCCTATGAGCAATTTCTAAATGGCCCAACCAATTAGGATAAATATTTTACTTGTTATTTGACTTTACTACAGCATAAGGCAACTTTTTTTTGGTTTCTGATCTCTAGGAATCTTTAGTTGGTGGCTGAATGTCACAGCTTTATTCTACTAGAAAAAGGGTCAGACTTTGAGATATTGGTGGACTGAGATCCTGGAATGAAATGTTAAAAGGCATCTGGCAGAAAAATACTATGCTGAAATCTTACTTTAAGTTTTTTTGTTTTCTTTCTTTGTAAAAAACAAATTGGTCTTTCTACTATATTCTGATATATTTTGAAATTATCTTTTGGTGAAGCTTTTCAGTTTACATACCTTTTTCCTAGTTATGCCACTTCCCATTTTGAAAAGATCCAAATGGCAAAAGCTCCTTAATGGAAACACAAGAAAACAACTATTGAAGAAATGATTATAAAATGGAAAAAATGTTTTTACATATAAAAACAATACAATGCTGCATCAGTTGACTCCTTCCTTCCTTCCTTCCTTCCTTCCTTCCTTCCTTCCTTCCTTCCTTCCTCCTTCCCTCCCTCCCTCCCTCCTGGAAAAAATTGGTCTGGACAGGTGACGAATCTGCCTGTTTAGAATGCTATTTTTTTCTAAATAGATAATCTACACCAAACATACAACAGGGTTATTGATGACATTGGCACTCAGGAAGAAACAAAAATAGCCTGCGTTCCAAAGCTGCTTTGCTATGACATACTCTTTCCCTTTCTTTCATTTTTTTTGTCTTTACAAATCTTTCATTGTTGAATTTTAGATTGTCAAACAGTATGCTTTGAGAAGGTAGTTTGAACTTTAGCAAACATTTGTTCTAATGCAAACAGTTCTTTCACATTCTTCAATCTTGAAAGTTGTTGAAAAAGAAATGAAACAAAAAAAATGATGAAACTGAACAGTTTTCAATCTGACAAAAATCACACGCAAAGCATCTCATAAAGAAAAGTGCATGCTTATCTCAGTTCAATCAAAATATCCAATTAAAAGCTGGGATCCAACTCTGTGTCATATGTAAAATGCTTAATGAGTAATACATTCTCAGTTTTCTGTAATTTTGGAAATCTGCAGTTTATGGGGGATTATGGGTAAATAACTACACCCACACTCCTGGCAATATGTACATCCACATTCCTGGGTGGTTTTTGAATTAGGACCAGTCTATTCTCTTCCCCTTCCCCAAAAATAAAAAAGGAAAGGAAAGATACTGTATAAAACTGAGTATAAGAATATTTTGATTTTAGATTTATTTCCCTACTCTGCCTAAAGAACTCACACTGGGTAAGAAATCAAAGTAACCAGGCAAGAAAAGAAAGACTGAATGTCAGATATGATTTCTTGAAACTTCCTGATAAGAGAGGCTTTAAAACCACACATTAATTCAGAACTATTAATATCTCTTGCTAGATATTTGATTAAAAAACATATATTGCTGAATCCACATTTTCTGCAAACCCTGGTCCTTTAGTAGGATTATTTTTTGACAATGTAATTAGTCAGTTTTCTTAATCTGACAGTAGAAGAATTACATGCAGGCTCTCTACCTCTGCATGTGTGAAGTGCACCTTTTTCTTTGCAATTATTTTCTTTCCTAATAAATAACATTTGAACTGATATGCCTATATCCTTAAAATGAACATCTTTCAATCAGACCTGCAGCTAATCTGGTTTTCTGAAAGTAACAGGTAAATTGCCCTGGAACATTATGCAAGTCTCAGGTGGTAGAAGCTATCTGAATATCCTGCAGCTATTTATTGGATCTAAATGGAAAAAATGGCAACACATTAAAATTAAATCTTGATAGCTGTTTCCATAGCTGCAAATGAAGAGTAGAAAAATTGGTCCTGATAATTCCAAGATTTTACTTTCAGCCTTTCTATGCCTGCATTAGGTGTGAACTGGGCTATTTTGTGCTAGGCTGCTATAAGGGAAATGCATTTACAGAACTTATTTTGAAACATTATAATACTGTGAAGAATAATAAATATGCCTCAATGTATTCAATTTACTACCCTGAAGGTTTGATGCAACTGTCAAATAAGGGCTCTGGGTTTTGTTAAAATATGAAGAACAGTAGATTCATAGGAAAACCTAGGGAAAGTAGATTTTGTTATTAGTCACCTCTTCTTTTAGGCATGATACATTGCCAGTTCCACAATATCATGACCTGAAATAATCAATAACATTACACAGTCACTCTCTTTCAGCCCATCTCATTTCCAGGGTTGTTGTTGTGTAGAAAATAGGAGGAGAAAGGTATGTTGACCATCTTAAATCACTTATAAAAAGAAGGAAGGCAGGATACAAATTAAATAAATAAAATTATAATTTGTAAATGGTATCCAGGTTCAATTAGATACCTGAGCAAAATCAATAAAGTGCCAATATGATTCTGTTTATCAAGTAATATTCATTTTTGTGTACTTTTAAAATTGTATTTATTTATAAACTTGCCATGTCAATCAGTCAGGTTTATTCCATTGTTGTTGTTTTTTAAAAAACAATGTTTAGCTTAAAACACTCTGAAGAAAAATGTTTAAAAATGTATTCATATGAACCTTGTAATTTGTACTGCTGAAAACTAGAGCAGTATATTGAAAGAGAAGCTTCAATTTAGATTTACCCTATAGATTTATTAATACTACTAAAATCATAATGTTAGGAGAGATCCTAAAGGTCATGTATTTGATGCCCTGCTTGATGCAAGATTCAATAAAACTTCTGACTGATAACCATCCAGCCTCTGAAGACTTGTAGCAAGAGAGAAGTCATCACTTCATGTGGCAGTCTGTTACCTTGACTGATGGTTTATACAGTGAGGAAATTCCTCCTGATGTCTAATCTAAACTTTCTTCACTATACTTTTAAGACTTCTTAGTTCTCTTCCTGCCATCTGGGGTAATAAAGAATGTCCACTCTTTTGTAATGGAACATAATCAATCTATCAACCGAACCAACCCAACCAATCAATCTCCCTTTTCCTGTGTGCCAGTCCTTCAGTTATTTGAAGATCATTCTCATATCTCACCTAAGTCATCTTTTTTGGCAAACCGAATACTGTCCTTCATTTTGCCCGTAACTAGTCACAGTTACTCCAAATAGGATCTAACTAGCAGAATGCGATAATTATTTTTTGGAACTTGAACTCTTCCCTTCTAATAACTTACCCAACATAGCATTTGCTTTTGCAGCAGCTACATCAAGATGCTATAGCTGCTATTATCTTTCTATTTCTTTTATTCTTTTTATTTCCAAAATTCTGTAACAGGCTTTTTTCTTTATATAATTTTCAATAATTTCTGCTCGATTGACCTATTTTCATAGCTTCTGATTAAAATGTAGTTGGATTTAAAATAGAATCATTAGGTTGTTTCACTAGGGGCAAATTGTATTTTGAAGCAATATATTTGCTAGCTATTTCAAAGAAATCCAATCTTCTTGAATTTTTGAACGTAGAGATGTTTTTACTAATCTTACCTTGGAAGCCTATCTGGTTTCAAGGATATCTTTTAGCATCTGAGCTATTTTTTAATCTCTTGTTCTTCTTTATCTCTTTTTGTTTTTCATGTTTGCAAGAAAGTAATGATGAATTCTGTTAGTATTAATGTTCCACAAAGTCAACAATAAATACAGGATTCAGCACAGGAGATGTTACTGTCACCATCTTTTCCCTTGTCCACCCTTTTGAAGCATACTCTCAGCTCATATTTAATTTTTGATTGTTAAGAACACTCAGAGCTCTTTCTATCTTCAGGACGCGCATTCTGCCAGCGTTCTCCAACAGGCCGGTGCGTTCCCAACAGAGAGGGTCTGCTCCGGGTGGCCGTCGGCCAGCTATGTGGCCGTCTGGCGGGCGCCGAGGAGTAGGGCCTTACTCTGTGGTGCCCCGCCCTCTGGAATATTCTGCCACCGGATTCGTTACCGGCACGGACCGAGGGCCTCAGGCGCGCGTTGAAGACCTGGCCTTTGAGCAGCCGGCCTGAGCTGAGAAAATGGTTTTAATTTGGTCCTCCATATTTAATTCTAAATTGGGTTTTAAGGGGGGGGGGGTTGTTTAGTTTTATCAAGCAAGCCGAGTGGAAAATTTAGATGTTTTTAACCTTTTGTATTCTCTGTGGTGTTTTAGATGAGCTGTTTCAACCGCCCTGAGCTCAGAGCTCTTTCATATGTGCTGTTTCCAAGTCAGGAGTTATGTTGCCTATTAAATTCCATCCTATTTATTTAACTTTCAAGGCTATCTAAATCTGTTTTGAATCTTTCTTCTTTCAAAGTATCAGATTCTCCTCACAGGTTTTTATCATATGCAAACTTGAAAAGTGTCCTGTCAAGTCCCTTTTCTAACTCATTGATAAAAAAGTTAAAGCAACAAAGGGTTTGGGGCAGAAAACTAGCACACTACACAATATTTTCCTCAAACTGAAGTGGAGCTACAGTATTAATGAATACACTTCGAAGTGTCACCCAGTGGTGGAATTCAAAATTTTTTCGTACAGGTTCTGTGTGAACATGTGCTTTGCTCATGCAGCATTTGCAATTTCACCTGCTGCAAGCCCTGTGTGTAAAGCAGCTGACAGGCGGCAATTGGCTGTGCCACCTGAAGCAGCTGAGGTTGAAAAGCAGGAAATAAAGGTAAGAATAGAGCCAGGGCAGGCAGGCAGGCCCAGCAGCTGATCATCGGAGTGGACTGGTTCGCTCACAGATAATAATAATAATAATAAATATTTATTTATATACCGCTCCTCTCCCGAAGAACTTGGAGCAGTGCACAGCTCTACAGTTAAAACAATAAATATGTGGAACAATAAAACTAAATTAAACCCAACCCTGGCTGTAAACAAATTTAAAACCATACTCTAAAACCCTAAAATTTAATAAAAACAAAACACCCCAAAACTAAAATCAGCCCAAGCCGGTCTGGTCAAAAAGCCAGGTTTTCAAAGCACACCTAAAGGTCCCCAGGTCCGTGGCTGTCCGTAACTCCGGGGGCAACCCATTCCAGAGGGCAGACGCCCCCACAGAAAAGGCCCTACTCCTCGGGGTCACCAGCCGGCACATAGATGCCGACGGGACCCGCAGGAGACCCTCCCTGTGGGAGCGCACCGGACGGTGGGAGGAAAATGGCAGAATGTGGTCTTGTAAATATCCTGGTCCGATGCCATGGAGTGCTTTAAAAGTTAACACCAAAATTTTAAAGTGCACCCGAGAGGCCACTGGCAACCAATGCAGCTCACGCAGGAGGGGCGTCACATGCGTGAATCTTGACGCCCCCATAACCACCCGCGTGGCCGCATTCTGTACCAGTTGAAGCCTCCGGATGCTCCCATTCGGGAGCCCCATGTAGAGGGCGTTACAATAGTCCAGTCGGGAGGTGACCAGGGCAAGAGTGACTGTGCGTAAGGCATCCCGATCCAGAAAGGGCCGCATCTGTCGAATCAGGCGAACCTGATGAAATGCCCCCCTGGAGACGGCCGTAATAGGGTCTTCCAAAGACAGCTATACATCCAGGAGGACACCCAGATTGCGAGCCCTCTCTGCAGGGGGCAGAATCTCACCCCCAATAGCCAGCAATGGAACTATCTGGCTATATCGGGACGCCGGAAACCACAGCCACTCAGTCTTGGAAGGGTTGAGTCGGAGCCTGTTCCCGCCCATCCAGTTCCGCACGGCCTCCAGGCACCGGGACATGACCTCCACGGCATCGTTGGGGTGGCTTGGGGTGGAGATGTACAGCTGGGTATCATCAGCGTACAGATGACATCTCACCCCAAAGCCACGGATGATCTCCCCCAGCGGCTTCACATAAATGTTGAACAGGAGAGGAGAGAGGACCGACCCCTGAGGCACCCCACAATCGAGGGGCCTAGAGGTGGATCTCTCCCCCCCTGCCAACACAAATTGCAGACGGTTGGAGAGGAAGGAGGTGAACCACTGCAACACGGTGCTCCCAACCCCCAACCCCCCCAACCGCCCCAATAGGATACTATGGTCGATAGTATCAAAAGCCGCTGATAGATCTAATAGGACCAGGACAGAGGAATAACCCCTGTCACGGGCCCTCCAGAGATCATCAACCAACGCGACCAATGCCGTTTCGGTACTATGTCCAAGCCTGAAGCCCGATTGGAAGGGATCCAGATATGTATCTTCATCCAGGTACCGGGGAAGCTGACCTGCCACCACACTCTCTACAACCTTCGCCACGAAGGGAAGGTTGGAGACAGGACAATAGTTGTTCAAAAAGGTTGGGTCCAGGGAGGGCTTCTTGAGGAGGGGTCGCACCACCACCGTTTTCAAGGCGGTAGGCAGCGAGCCCTCCATCAAAGAAGCATTAACAATTCCCTGGAGCCAACTCCCTGTCACCTCTCTGGAGGTAGAGACCAACCAGGAGGGGCAAGGGTCCAACAAACATGTGGTGTCATTCAGCCGCCCCAGTAACCTGTCCATACCCTCGGCGGTCACAGGGTCGAACTCATCCCAGATAACCGTCTCAAGACTCGCCATGGTCACCTCCCCCAGGATCTCCCAACTAGAGTCCAATCCGGCCCGAATCTGAGCAATTTTATCATGCAGAAATCGTGAAAACTCCTCCACTCTTCCCTGCAGGAGATCATCCCTCGCTTCCGGCCTAATCAAGGAGCGGGTCACTCTGAACAGGGCGGCGGGTCGATTTTCTGCCGATGCAATAAGGGCGGAGAAGTGAGAACGCTTCGCCGCCTCTATCACCAGTAGTGAGGTCCTAATATAGGACCTAACCTGTGTTCGGTCAGACTCGGCATGACTGGCCTTCCAGACGCCCTCCAGACGTCTTTTCCAGCATTTCATCTGCCTCAGCTCCTCCGTAAACCACGGAACCGAGCGAGATCTCTGCCGGGTCAGAGGTCGCAAAGGCACAACTCGGTCCAGAGCCTCGGCTACCAAGTCTGTGGCCGAGTTATGAGCCAGAGTTTCAGGTAATGGCCCAAGCTCCGTCTGGAACCGTTCAGAGTCCATCAGGCGTCTGGGGCGGAACCATCTCCTCGGCTCCACCTCCCTGCGGTGTGGATTGGCGGTACAGAAGTCCAGTCTAAGGAGGATGATCCTCGAAGCTACCGGTTTGGCCGAATTGGGCCAAACCAATAGAATACCACCACTGGTGTTGCCATTCCACAGACTGTGTATTAATCTAAGAGTGATATAATCCAGCCAACATTAATCCATTTTATTAAGGAGACTATCATGGAAACCTGTGTGAAAGGCTTTGATGAAATCTATTCTACTTACTCTATAGTGTTCCTCTCGTCTACTAATCTAGTAATTCTACCCAGAAAAATTGCTAATATCAATTAGATAAGATAATCAATTATTTCCCACAACATTAGCAAAATGACACTATTAGATTTTTCCCCCATTTTTTTTTTCATATCCATTCTATTTCTTGTTTTGAATTAGTGCCCAAGAAGATATGGAAATTGTGAATTACTGATTGAGAACAGTAAGAGACTAAATGTAGATGAATTACATGAAGCTAGAGCCAGATGTAGGAATCTTGTTAATCAATTGATTGCCCACTGTAAGCCTGGAAGAACTTCTAGTTCTCTCTCTCAAAAATTAAATGTACAATTCTTGAATACAGTCTAATATCTAAGAGGTCAATGCTAAAGTTTGATTAGCATTGTTTATTTTTATCAATTATTTTCCTTGGGAAGGAACCGTTTACAGTATAGCAATATATTCTACATCAAGGCTGTCAAACTTGCAGCCAGATGCGCCACATGCTGGCCACATCCACACACAGTTTAGTGAAGGAGATAAAAGTTGTGATACGTCACATGATGCCGCCATGATGCCATGAGTTTGACAACCCTGTTCTACATGAACATGTCTTCAAAAGAGTTTGGAAAGTACTAGAGTTGTGCAAAATTTCAGTTTGGAGCTTTGATACAAAGCCATATTGTGCTAAATCTGAAATTAAATTTAGCTTGAATTAGTAAGTTGAATTGCATAATTGAATTGAAAAAGGTGTCTTTTTGAATAAAAAAAATAAGTTAAATCTATTTCATCAAATTTAAATCATACTAAGTAGCGAAATTGGTTTGGTTTAATATTTCTACTTGGATTACAGTCAATCTGCGCACCCCTAGAAACTATAATTTGTGGAATATTGAAACCAAACTTATTTGGCAAACTTTTACAAACCATATGACCTTGTCTAGAAGCCTATTTTGTACATGTACCCCACTTCAAAACTGTAGTTTTTATATGTATGTCCTTGATGTCTGAGATCAAGGTATATTTTTCAATTTATATATCCCAACACTATTCAAAAAAAGATGAAACTGCAACAAAAACTTTGCTGGTCAATATCTCATTAGAAATGATATTTATTTATTATTTATTTATTTATTTTATTTTATTTATTTATTTGTCAATTGCTTACAAGAAAATAGGTATAAGCAAAACATAGTTATGAATACATGGATACATATAAGAAAAATAAAATATAAAAGAAAAAATAGGTCAGGGATGGTAGGCACATTGGTGCACTTATGCACACGCCTACAGACCTCTTAAGAAAGGGGTAAGGTCAATAGTAGACAGTCTAAGGTTAAAGTTTTGGGGGTTTGGGGAAGAAACTACAGAGTCAGGTAGAGTATTCTGGACATTGACCACTCTGTTTTTGAAGTCGTATTTCCTGCAATCAAGTTTGGTGTGATTAGCCTTGAATTTGTATTTATTGTTTGCTCTTGTGTTGTTATGATTGAAGGTGAAGTATTCATTGACAGGTAGGACATTGCAGTGTATGATTTTATATACTATACTTAGATTGGACCGAAGGTGGCATAGTTCTAGGTTTTCAAGGTCTAGAATTTCGAGTCTGGTGGCATAAGGTATTCTGCAACGAGTAGAAGAGTGAAGAACTCTTCTTGTAAAATATTTCTGGACTTTCTCAATTGTGTTAATATCAGATACGTAATGTGGGTTCCAGACTGATGAGTTGTATTTGAGTATTGGTCTAGCAAATGTTTTGCATGCTCTAGTTATTAGTGTAATATTACCAGAGAAAAAGCTACGTAAGTTTAGGTTAACAACTCTTAATGCCTTTTTGGCTATGTAGGTACAGTGGGCTCTAGCACTTAGGTCATTTGAGATGAATACTCCAAGATCCTTTACAGAGTTTGGGTCATCAACAAGGTCTTGACTATTCAGCCTGTATTTTATTTTCTGATTTTTTTTTGCCAATATGTAGGACAGACCATTTATTTGTTGAGATTTGAAGTTGTTATTTGTTTGACCATTCTGATATATAGTCAAGGTCTTTTTGAAGGAGAGAAGTATTGTCTGTGGTGTTGAATTGCTTTACATCATCAGCGAAGAGAACACAGTTGCTCTTGACTTGATCACAGAGGTCATTTATGTAGAGTATGAAAAGAGTTGGTCCTAGAACACTGCCTTGGGGGACACCACTGTTGACAGGTACAGAATTTGATAGGACGCTCCCAATTTTGACCGTTTGTTGTCTGTTTGACAAGAATGCTTCTATCCAGTTATGCAGGTGTCCAAGATACCATAAGGTTTTAGTTTTATGAGTAGTTTGTCATGTACCACTGAATCAAAGGCTTTACAGAAGTCTTTGTAGATTGCGTCTATTGTTTTGCCCTGATCGAGTTGTGCAGTCCATATGTTTTTGCAATGTAAGAGTTGCAGATTACATGATAGTTTTTTCCTAAAACCAAATTGTTTCTTAGAGAGTAGGTTGTTTGTTTCTAAGTGGAGGATGATGGATTGGTTAATAATTGATTCCATGACTTTACAGGTGATGCAGCATAAAGAGATTGGTCTGTAATTTTCAACTAGGCTGGGGCCTCCCTTTTTGAAGATGGAGATGACCATGGCTTGTGATCATAGTTTTGGCAAGGAGCTGGTCCTGAAAGATTTTTCAAAGATTATGCTTAGAGGTTCTGCTATGGCAGTGGATAGCTTTTTTAAGAAGTATGCACATATTCTGTCCAGCCAATAGATAGAGATGGTTTTAGATTGCGTAGTGCTTTTTCAACATTGTCTTCTGTAAAATCAATATGTATTAGATCATTGTAGTTTCTGTGGTTCGACTAGGAAATACTGGGCATGATCCCTTTGCTGTTTACAAATCCTGAGCCAAAGAATATGTTAAAGAGGTTGGCTTTAATAGTGTCATCGTTGCAGTCTTTACCATTAGGTCCTTTCAGGGGTGGGATAGACCTTGAGTCTTTTAGTTGGTTGTTTACAAAATTGTAGAAAGTGTGGGTGGAATTGGTGCACAGAAGGTTTTTTTCTTGTTTAATGTGATAATTGGTGCATTCAGTTGGCTTTTGAAGTTAGCAACGTGACCAGATTTGTTTTTCCGCCAAAGTGATTTCTTTTTGGATTGAAGCTTCCTTATTGTTTTGGGTAATTTGTTTTTTCTAGTTTTGGGAGTTGTTATTGGTACATACAGTTTGATGACTCTTTTGACTTCAAGTAAAAATATGTTGTAATGATCTTTTACAGTATTGCATCCAGAGAATAGAAATTGCCAATCAAGGATGAGAGATCATTGTTTATAAGATCATAGTTGCCTTTTTTGAAGTTATAATTGGGGATTCTGGCATTGTGATGATTTTTGTGTGGACGTATATTTAGACAAAAGTCAATCATGTTGTGGTCACTGTTGGAAAAGAGTTCTTTAATTTATATTCCATAAATTGAATTCAAACTATTGCAGAAGATGAGATCGAGGCAATTGTTAAGTCTAGTGTTGTTGGTTACTAGTTGTTCTAGTCCCAGATTTGTTAATGCATTGTAGAAGAATGCATGTGTGGGTTCAGTTGTACATTCGGTAAGGGTCCAGTTAATATGAGGTATATTGAAGTCACCAAGAAATATATATGATTACCATTTCAACCATTTAATGTCACTCACTAGTTTCCTTAGCATGCTAGCATTTGTTATTCATTTAATTACTCTTAAATAAAAATATACAAAAAAATGCACATTTCTATCAAATTTTTATTGATTACATATATATAAGGGACGTGGTGGTTCAGTGCTAAGACACTGTGCTTGTTGATCAGAAAGGTTGGCAGTTCGGTGGTTCAAATCCCTAGCACCACATAACAGAGTGAGCTCCTGTTACTTGTCCCAGCCTCTGCCAACCTAGCAGTTTGAAAGCATGAAAAATGCAAGTAGAAAAATAGGGACCACTTTGGTGAGAAGGTAACAGCATTCCATTCACCTTCGGCATTTAGTCATGCCAGCCACATGACCACGGAAAGGTCTTTGGATAACACTGGCTCTTTGGCTTTGTATGTGTAAAACAATGCTTAAAATATTAGATGGACATTTGTTTATTTTATTTTATTTTTTATTATACATTAAAGGTTCAATTTTTCCCATTTGACAGTGTTAGCATTTAAGTTTTTCATATTTTATGATTGTGTACGTTAGTTGAGATATTATGAATTTCATAAAACATTCATTCTATGTTGTAGTGAGCCTGTTCACATTCGCTCAAGAATTTTATGTATCCTTGGATCAACTTTTCTTATGATTTCCAAGGCTTTAATTATTATTCTTGTTTCAGGGGTGACAAAGCTTATTTTCAACATATTTTATGATTCAAAATAGTACAAAATCTTTTTTTTCTTCTAATATTAGCAAATAGTGTACAATTTTTAATATCTTCTCCAAAGGATGGCATTTCTTGAAGGTCAACTGAAGCAGCCCTCTGGCAGACAGAAGATATTATTTGTCAAAGTGAGACGACAGAAGTGATGCTAGGTCTCAAAGTTTATCAGAGATATTTGGTGGTGTTCATGAAATGTGTACAGTGAAATGACACCATAACAGAAACATTTACACTCCTCCTTACCAACTGATAATGGATATGTGGAAATCTTCTGCAATGTGCAATTAACATATATCTCTTATTGGAGATATAGTTTCATTATTTGATGAGGGAGGGAGGCAAACCATATTCACATGGTAAGAGGATAATTTCTAGTTCATTTGTTCCAGAGAATTAAAAACAGAATTTATGATTATAAAGTACTAAATTTCAAAAGAAAGTTGGGGTAGTTCAGGTCATTGAGGAGAACTGATATGTCATGTGTTAGGAATCTGCCCACTAATTAGTTGAGTTGGCAATATATAAACCAACAATGTATGTTTATAGCTTTAAGACAAAATCACTGTATTGATTGGTTGATTGTATTGCGAATTGCCATAAGAAGGAGCTAGAGATCATGGCTTGCTCTCTCTGACATTCTGTATCTCTGACATTCTGTGTCTCTAACATTCTATATCTCTGACATTCTGTTGCTATCTAAGGTTCTCTGTTGCTGTGCTTATACTTTGATATCTTTGTTTACTGTAAATGACAAAGGCAACCGGTAAGAAGACTTTGTAATTGGATATTCTTTGGACTGTTAAACATATATGAGCTGGACCATTTATTGGACTGTGCTATTTCTTAAAGTAAACTTTAACCCAATTTAGTGTATCTGTGTGTGGCTGAATAATTATTCATAACTACTCTCATAAACATTTCCATGTGCATATCCTTGTTACTCTGTACATATCATAACATTGGTTATGGGCCCAGAGAGATATTGAGAATCAGTGTGAATATACAGTTTCATATTCAGACAGCTGATTGCGGTGTATTTTTAAACTACCAATGGCACAAGAACAGTCAACAAGTATATCCCAGATAACCCGGTTGGATGGAACAAACTATGTTTCCTGGTCTATGAAGTGCAGCCTACTTCTGCATAAAGATGGATTATGGACTGTAGTTAATAGTCCACCGGATGTGACAGCTTGGGACCCATTGAATGATGATGGCGATATGTTAGCTCATTAGGAGTTTATGAAAAGGACTTTACAAGAGCTACAAGAAAAAGAGCTGATTTTCTTGGAGTTGCATCAAGTTTACATCATTCTTTCTTCTTTGGATGAAACTTATAATGATTTTGTGTCTTCACTGGAAATTTTAAACAGAGATGAACTTACACTGACTGGCATAACTGGAAGACTGTTAGAAGAGGCAAGAAGAAGGCAAGATAGAAATCTTTTTGTCAGATTCGTCTGATTCACCAGTTGCGGCCCTTTCTGGATCTGGGCGTACTTCGCACAATTACTTCCGCCCTCGTTATCTCCCGCCTGGACTATTGCAATGCTCTCTACATGGGGCTCCCCTTGAAGAGTCTCCGGAGGTTGCAGCTGGTTCAGAATGCAGCCGCGCGGGTGATCGTGGGTGCCCCTCGGGACTCCCACGTAACACCGCTTCTCCGCAGGCTGCACTGGCTTCCTGTGGCCTACCGGATTCGATTCAAGGTGGTACTGATGGTATTTAAAGTGCTCCATGGCTCAGGACCTGGGTACTTACGGGACCGCCTGCTGCCATCAACAACCTCCCACCGCCCAGTACGCTCTCACAGGGTTGCCCTGCTTGGGGTGCCGCCGCCTGATCGTTGTCGGCTGGCGCCCCCAAGGGTGCGGGCTTTCTCTGTGGGAGCCCCCTCCTTGTGGAATGATCTCCCCTCGGAGATATGGGCCATGACGGACATCCTGACCTTCCGGCGCGCAGTTAAGACCCTATTTTTCAAACAGGCCGGCCTGGCCCAGTAAGGGTCTTTGGGTTTTAAACTAAATTTGGGTTTTAATTGTTAAATTTTATACTTTTAAAATTTTTAATCAATACCTGACTTTAAATGTTTGAATTGTAGTCGGATGGGATGCAGCCGTATTTGTTTATTTAATCTATTTTTAAATTCTATTTAAATTGTATGTTTTAGTAGGCTGTACACCGCCCCGAGTCCCTTTTTGGGAGAGGGAGCGGTATAGAAATATGAATAATAAATAAATAAATCAACTGAGAGAAAGACAACCACAGGAAGAAAAACTGTCTTCAACTGCCTATATTGTTAGGAAATGTTTTTCTTGTGGGGTTAAAGGTCATATAGCCAGATACTGTAAAAAGGGTAAGAAACAGAATGCTATTAATGCTATTAATTAAAGCTTATAAAGATGTTAGTTTACCCATATCAAGTACAACTACTACTGTAAACCCTGATATGTGAGTAGTTGACAGTTGAGCATTGCAGTGTATAACTAAAAGTAAAGAGAGTTTTGTTAACATGACAAAGAGTAAACAGCATGTATCATTAGCTAATGGATGGAAATTGAGAGCATCTGAAGAAGGTACTGCATATTGTTCATGTATTAATGAACATTTACCAATGTTATATGTCCCTAGAATGATATTTAACTTGTTATCTGTAAGAGAAATGGTAAAAGCAGGATTTGTTGTAACCTTTCGGGGAGATAAATGTTTAATTTAAAAACAGGGTAAAAGCGTTACTGCAAGATTAGATAATGGTTTGTTTATTATACATGATAATCCATTAATTAATGCTAACTCAGTTTATGAGAATAAAAAGCCTCATAATGAATGTATTCATCTGCTCCATAGATGTATGGGACATATAAATTTCAAAATGCTAAAGAAAACTGTTGAGTTATCTAATGGTATAAAATTAAAACCTTGTACAAAGTATTTAAACTGCAATGCTTGCAATCAAGAAAAAAAGCAAAATAACTCCTGCAAATAGGGTGAATGGATTCAAAACCAGTGAACCATTAGAGGTTGTTTTTGCTGATATTATTGGACCTAAGAAACCTAGTTTAGGTGGAGCCTGTTACATATTAGGTATAATTGATCATTTTTCCAGATATGGTTTCTGTTATTTAATGAAAACGAAGTCAGAAACATACCAGAATTTTATAAACTGGCTAACATTTGCTGAAAGGAAAAAGAAACAGAAAGTTATTAGCTTAGTAACAGATAATGGTACTAAATTTACCAATAGAAAATTTGAAGCCATGTTACAGAAAACTGGCAGTGAACATAAGTGTTCTGCTCCTTATAGACCACAACATAATTCATATATTGAACGTAGAGGACAAACATTACAAGCTATGGCTAGGACTATGATTTTGGATTCTGGTTTATCAGAGAAACTTTGGGGTGAAGCAATAATGTGTGCTAACCATGTTTTGAATAACGTAGTGAATTCAACAATTGGTGAATTACCATTTACTCATTGGAATGGAAAAAGGCCAGATCTTAGTTATTTGCATACATTTGGAATGACAGCATAGGTTCATATTCCCATGCAAGTAAAGTGAAAGGGACAACATAGAGTGAGAAAATTATATTTTGTAGGTTATGAAGCTAATCATAGATCATTTAGATTTTGGGAGCCAGGTACTACTAATGTATATTGTAGTGCAAGTGCTAAATTTCTGGAGCATGTTGGTTGGAGAAAGCTTGAACAGGAATGTAATAAGGAACAGGTTAGTGTTGCTGTTGAGACTCCATTATTTACTGATAATCCTGATGATAATAATATTGATGATAAGATAGTGGAGGAATCCTTAATAGAGGAATCATCAATAGAAGAACACTCTGACTGTAGAAGATGAGATTTGATAGGGGAGGTAAAGGAAGAGGACATGCCAACAACATGTACTGAGTTGCCTAGGAGGTCAGCTAGGGAGAGATGTCCACCTGACAGATTTTAAGCAAGCATTGTATGTCAGATTATTACAGAACCTTCTAACTTCAATGAAATAAAACTGTATCCTACAAAGGATCAGGTAGCTTGGCAGGAAGCTATGAATAGGGAGTTAAAATTGTTAAAAGATTTAGAGGTGTATGAAGATGTAAAGTTACCACTAGGTGAGTGTGTAATAGGTTGCAAATGGGTGTATAAGATAAAGACTGGTGTGGATGGGACTATTACCCATAAAGCAAGATTAGTTGCTCAAGGATTTTCTCAGTCAGATAAGGACTAGTCTGAGAGCAAATACCTAGTCTAAGAGCAAATACCTAGTCTGAGAGCAAATACATTGAGAGCAGCATTAATTTGGGCAGCTAAGAATAAATGTAAAATAAATCATGTAGATGTTGAAACTGCATATCTACATGCACCTTTACAACATACCACCTATATGAAAAAGCCATTAGGTTTAATGGATGATGGAAAAACTGATTATTGGAAATTAAAGAAAAGTCTTTATGGTCTAAATCAATCCAGTTATGAATGGAATAAATGTATTGTAAAAGAATTAGTTTCAATAGGTTTTGAACCTGGTATAGCTGATCCTTGTTTGTTCCGAAGAGAAAAAGATGGTTTCATTTCTCTATTACTGTTATTTATGAATGACATAGCAATTATCACTAAAACTGAACAAGAAGCAAATGATATTGTTGATAGATTACAGAAAATGCTCAGGATTAGAAATTTAGGGGAAATTAAGCATTATTTGGATCTTGATATAGTGAAAATGAATAAAGGTTTTAAAATTTTGCAAGCCAAGAAGATTAGCCAATTATTAAAATGCTATAATATGGAGGATTGTAAATCTGCTAAGACACCAATGAGTAAGGAATTTACACATAGTGATATTAAAAGTCCTATGTTTGATAAGGAAATATATCAATGCTTAATCGGTGGTCTATCATATCTGGGTAATTGGTCTAGACCAGATATATCTTACAGTGTAAACCAATTGGCTAGATATAACGCTGAACCAAATGAAAGGCATTGACAAGCAGCTAAGTGAATACTTAGGTTTTTAAAAAACACAATCCATTATTCATTATATTTAGAACCAAGTAATGAATTAGTGTTAACTGCATATGCTGATGCAAGTTTTGCTACTGATATAATGACTCATAAGTCAACATCAGGTATAGTGGTAATGTTGGGTAATGCTTTAATAGGATGGAAGTCTATTAGGCAGCAACTTATTAGTTTATCCACTATGGAAGCAGAATTCTCATGTTTATCATTAATGTGTACAGAATTGATATAAACAATTGTTGAAGGATATTGGAATTACTATACATGATCCGTTTATTGTTTATGAAGACAATTAATCTGCAATTAGTATGGCTACTGATTTAACTGTTAAAACAAGGTCTAAACATACTGATTTACAGCATGACTGAACATAATATTGCAGATCATTTCACAAAAGCTCAAGGTGCAATTAAGCATAAAGAGTGTTGTGAGAATTATGGTTTAAAGATGTAATGTATTGTATATTGACCTACCCAAAGGGGAGAATGTTAGGAATCTGTCCACTAATTAGTTGGGTTGGCAATATATAAACCAACAATGTATGTTTGTAGCTTTAAGACAAAATCACTGTATTGTTTAGTTGATTGTATTGCAAATTGCCATAAGAGGGAGCTAGAGATCATGGCTTGCTCTCTTTGACATTCTGTATCTCTAACATTCTGTATCTCTGACATTCTGTATCTCTGACATTCTGTTGCTATCTAAGTTCTCTGTTGCTGTGCTTATACTTTGATATCTTTGTTTACTGTAAATGACAAAGGCAACCGGTAAGAAGATTTTGTAATTGGATATTCTATGGACTGTTAAACATATATGACCTGGACCGTTTATTGGACTGTGCTATTTCTTAAAGTAAACTTTAACTCAATTTAGTATATCTGTGTGTGGCTGAATAATTATTCATAACTATTCTCATTAATGTTTCCATGTGCATATCCTTGTTACTCAAGGGTTATTCTGTACATATCATAACATCATGGATCCTTCAGAGCCTGCCTTTGAAGAGGACAAGATGGAACTAGGGCCGATGGAGAAATGACCAGAGGAGCAGGACAAGGCTGGGTCACCAGCAAAGGAAATAGGGCAGAGGACAACCAAGCAAGGAGGAAATGAGAGGGCAGGCAATGTAGCAGCAGAGCGATGGAGCTTTGGCGACGAGTCATTATCTCCCCCTCCCTGATTTCCAAACATGGAGAATGGAGAAGCAGATTCAGCTTTATCCATGCCAGTTTATCTGCTTCTTTGATGTGATTGTGGAAGCTTGGCAGAAATGAGACTTTTTCATATATTGCCGATATGATTCTGACCTTGATGATCACAAGCTCCCTTTCGTGAATGTCTATATATAGACAAATAATATCAACAACCTTACTTCAGTTAAACCAGCAGAACCTATGACCTGATCAAGCATAAACTTGTCATATCTTTTAAGAACTTTATGGTTTTAAATAGATTTGGGAAGATGGCTCTCTGTCCTCATAGTGGTTTCCTGTACTAAATAGGGATTGTGGTTTATTTCCAAGGATACTTCTGTATCTTATATTTTCAGTGTTAAAATATTGTTTATGAACAAAGAAGAAATATCTCTGGAAAAGTTAAGCTACCTTGCAGACAAGGACTCTCTATCTGGGCTTAAGCTGAGTTTGGTGGAACTTGTGATGACCCAGGGCGTGGCACAAAGGCAACACAGTCAAATAAGCAAGAAGTGTCCCTTTAATACCTCCAACTTTGCCCCCAATGTCCAGGTTACCTTTGGCTGGAGAAAAAACTCTCCCAGGAACAGTCTTTAAGTGGAGGAAATTCAGTCTGAAAACAAAGTACATACAAACTGTAAATAAAAATCCACACAAACTATGCTGCAGTAATTAACTTGACAGGGCAGGAGAAGGAATTGCAGACTTGAAAGTCCAGCAAAACACACACAGTTGGGAAGATGCCAGGAACCTAGATAAGCCTCGAGGATGCCAGATAATTCACAATTTGCTCCCAACAACTTTGCTCTGCGCAGAACTTTTACAAGCATTTGCTTTTTTAAAAAAGGACTTTTCAGAGAGCAGAATAACAGAACAATAACAGAGTTGGAAGGTCTTCTAGTCCAAACTTATTTCAAGCATGAAAACCTCTACCTTTTCAGAGATTCTGTTTGAGTCTCTTCTTTAAAATCTTCAGTGTTGGAGAATCCAAAACTTTTGGAGGCAAGTTGTTCTGATGATTAATTGTTCTATTTGTTAGGCACTTCCTCCTTAGTTCTAGGTTGCTTCTCTCTTAGATTAGTTTCCATCCATTGCTTCTTGTACTGTGCTCAGGTGCTTTGGAGAATAGGTTGACCCATTATCTTTGTGTCAACCCCTTAAATATTGGAAGACTGCTATCACCCCTGATCCTTCTTTTCATTAAACTAAATATACCTAATTCATGCAAGCATTCTCCTTATGTTTTATGAAGAACATATAGTCCCCTAATCATTTTTGTTGCTTTTCTCTGCACTCTTTTTATTGACCCATCTTTTTTTATATATCATGGTAACCAAAACTGGATGCTGTATTCCAAGTGTGTGTAGTCTTACCAAGGCATTAGAAAGCACTGTTAATACTTCATGTGATTTTGATTCTACCCTCTGTTAATACAGCCTATAACTGCTTTGATTTTTTAGCAGCCGCAGTACACTGCTTATCTCTATATTTGGAAATCAAATATAAGTATTTATTTCTTATCAAAAATAGAGATGTGGAAGCACTTCACATAAAGGGTTCAAAGTGTGCATAGCTCTCAGTCTTTCTAGGGAGGAAAATATATATACAGCCAAACATTACCAACTAAACAATGTTTTCAATTTTCAGATTGCTCTCTCTCTCTCTCCAAGTATTTGAGGGTATAGAAAATTCATGATTATCTCTCTCAGCATTATTTTTAAATTATTATTTGTAGTTTTTAACTGTTGAAGAAATCCTTACTTTGATAATAATACTACTGTTTTTTCTAACCCACCTGTTTTTCTTCATGGTATGCAACTAGCAATTTTTTTCTCCCTGAGTCTAAACTTCATAAAGATGAAACGTTTCCACCAGAGCTGTCTTGCTTGATAGAAGCGACATATATAGCTTTTAGAAAATTAAACAAAAACCTTGAGAGACTGGTTAAAGTATTACATCAGTCTTGAACCTAATGTGTATTGTGATCAATACAGGTCTAGGGATAAGTCACTCTTTGAAGGAAAATTAATTATTTACAGCTTTATTTAGATGCCTGTTGAATAGGCTGCACATTGAAAAAATCTCGCATCTGAAAAGTAATAACAATGAATCCAGGATAATTTGATTCCTTTTTTAAAAAAGGCCTAACAAATGCTGCTCGTGAGGCACTGTTTGAACATTTTATTGCCAGATGTCTTTGCCTATTACTGTGTAAGTGCAAAACAATAGCATTTGTTAAGGTCTGTCATTTAACAAGAAATACAGGTGCATAAAGGAATAGGAGCTACTGAGCACTAGGGGGGTCTGAGTGACAGTCAAGAACTTTAAAGGC
Source organism: Bungarus multicinctus (assembly GCA_023653725.1). Lineage (NCBI taxonomy): Eukaryota > Metazoa > Chordata > Lepidosauria > Squamata > Elapidae > Bungarus > Bungarus multicinctus. The sequence goes on along the minus strand of CM042834.1, from coordinate 229,270,253 downwards.
ACACCCTGGTTTGCAAAGTTGAGAGACTCATCAATTGGCAAATAGGCATGTGCCAGATGAAGGGGATTTAGTCAGAGTGCCAGCTCTCCTACAGGTATACCTGCTGTGAAAAACAACACCAACAATTAATACCAAAGTGACTGTGCAAATTAATCCACCCTGGTCTCTTTCTGTATGATTCTGCCATGTCTGGAGGACAGATGGCAGAAGTCAGTTTATTGATTGATCATATCCTGCTATAGAAGCAAGATGGGCAAGCTTGTCAATGAGGAATCTGAGAAGGGAACCCAGGGAAAGTTTTAGCAAAGGCTCACAAAGAATGAAAAACCTTCAATGCATTTTACTCATTTTAAAACAACAATCCAGAATATAGAATGGCAGAAAGAGTAACTATACAATTTTGCTATAAAAATCTATTTCCAGCCTACAAAATGTTCAGACCACTGCTGGTAGAGATATTGGCTACTATCACATGAAACACAGCGTGTAACAAATAATGTGAACTATGCTTGAGAGGGAGGTGTGGGGACTCATGTGTCCAAATTCAGCATTAAGCATTGTGTGCATAATGGTAGCAATTTGCAAGAAATTGATGGCACCCCGATCATTTTGCAGTATTAAGCAGGAACAGTCTATTCATATAAATTGTGGAAGAAACAAAGGAGTAATGTTCAGACTGGAGTGGGCTCAGTTGAATTACCCTCCTAATATCTGCTCTAACAGAAGAACCCCCATGGAATCCCAAGGACTATAAATTAGAATTTAACTATACATCATAGAGACTGCACAGCTACTGCAGATGTATTCTTTCTCTTCTCAGTGCATTGTATGAAATATGACCAAAGAAATCTATGCTATCAGTTTGTGCAGTACTTCACCATATTTTTTTCTAGCTGATATTTTATATCTAGTAGAGAAGAAAATCATGAATAAGAAAATGTTTGTTTCACCAGAAATTATCACGATATAGGAAGCTATCTTATTTCAGACACAGCCATTGATCATTCCAGCTGAGAATCATATATAGTGTGAAAGTTGAAAGGAATGCTTTGTTTTGATAAAATTTTGAAGGAAGTATCCTCTTGAAATTGCTTCCCAAAGAAATGTGGTTCTGTTATTCTTTTTTTTCCCCTTTAGGTTTACTTTTTTAAAAAGTGATTTAAAGAATAAAATAATAACTAAGAAGAAAGTAAAGAGGACAGAGTGGATGGAAAATAAACTGTAAGTAAATAAACAGAATGTACAAATGTCATAAAATTTAAAATGTGTTGTTTCATTGATTAGTGTATGCTGTATGTTTTGCCATTGCTTTTAAAGAAGAAATGAAGTAATGATGTTGTTTCACTTTGCTCTATTGTGGTGGGATCCACAGTGTGCCTTGAAGGTCCTGCAAGCTGGGCAATTTCAAATGAGTACTGAATAGTCTAGCTTGGAGAAGTCTCCTCCAGACAGCTCATGAAAGCTTTGGTAAGTGTTGCAGAAGAAGTTATCATCTGTCAGGTACCTTGAAAAAATACTCTTGTACTTAAGGCCTTCTAGGCTGGATGGTTTCACTGTATATTCTAGGCAGTTCCAAAACTGTAGCCTTGAAGCATTTTAAACAACAAGCTGAGAAGAGTCTTCTTTTATAGCAGTGACCCATAATTTCTCAAGGCCATCCAATGAATCAATTCAGGTTGACTTTTCAGTGAAACAAATTATGTTACTCTATATTGTAAATTACTTTACCAAATATTACCTAATATTATTTTGATTAGGCTTACTACTTACCCTGTTTATTGTACCACTCCAGAATTTCCAACAGAAGTCTAAATTGGAGAACTTTGGGATGTAAAACACATTCTCGATATAATCATGTATGCTCAGTCATGCAGACATATACAGTATGTGCTGCTTACTACCCAATGAAGATATGTGTGTGTGTGTGTGTGTGTGTGTATGTATGTATGTATGTATGTACGTGTATATGTATATGTATATATTCTTAAGTTTTTGTGGGTATTTATATGTATGGTATTCAGCTTTGTTCAGGTATTTTCCCACGTCATTATAGTTGTGCTTTTAAAGTTGTAGCGACGTTTCGGCAGAATCTCATCTGCCATTATTAGGCTTGTGTATTGGGTTCATCTGTGTATCAGGCTTTCACAGCTGTTTCTGTTTTAAATTTGGTGCTAGCCTCGTGCTTTGTTAGAATGGTTTTTTCTTCATTCTGATTGGTTGGGAGTCTTGGTTTGTGTTTATTGGTCTTGGGGTTTGCTGTGTTCTGCTTGACTGGTGTTTCTAATATCTTCTGTCTGTTTTGTAGTATTTTTTTGTTTTGATTGGCTGGTAACATTGTGTTTCATGTATTGGGGGCTTTTAGCACAGCTTGGGTTTGGGTGAATGGCTGGCTATCGTTTATTAAGAAGGGTGAATGGCCAGTTATCATTCATCTGGGTGGCTGGCTGGGGTGTGTTTGGGTTGGAGGTATCAGGGAGGGGGGGTCTGTTTGTGCCCAGGTTTTTTTTTGGCTTGTGGTGTGGAGATTTTTTTGTTTGTGAGTCCAGGCTTCCAGATAATTGACAGTTTGGTGGAGTCATCTCTTCTATTCATGCTTTTAGGTCGTTTTTCAATCTCTTTAGCTTCTTTGATAATTCTGTAGCTGAGGTTTTCTATAGTGGCTAGGGTTTTGGTGCCTAGCTAAACCATTTACCTTCTCCAGCTGATGAGTGGCACTCAGTTGTGCCATGCAAAGCAGCTGAGAAGGAAAACACAGCCACTAAAGGACAGCCTAGAGCCTAGGTGGGCAGGAGAGCCAAACAGCAGACCAAAATCTTGTCCCAGGGAACCGGTTCAGCATCAGCTGCTCTTTGGAGCTACTGGTTCTATAGAACCAGACCGAACTGGTAGGATCCCACACCGATCTGATTCTGGAAGATGAAAAGAAGCTTCAGAGAGGTTTCTAGCTGTTTCACTGAGCTAACTCCCACTAACAGAATAATAGAAGATCACATTATAGGAGACAAGTAATCATTGATAGGTAAAACATCAGTATTATAAATGATATATTGGATCTGGGTAGCATAAGGATTCAGTCACCTCTCCCAAAGTGAATGCAATATTGGACTTTCTTTCATTCACAATTTTTAAAGAGAGTTGTTTTACCATACATTATCCTCCACCATCACACATTTTTTAAAAACTGATTTTATGTGGACTCATGTAAAAATACATACTCAGTCATATGATATGCAACATATCTATTGAGAGAAATAGAAAGATGATCCTTCAGCTCCCTCAATGTGCATTTATGCTTTAGTAGATTTGCTAGATTTTATTTCTACAAGAATCCATTCTTCAGTATCATCTGGAGGCCCATTTGTACCACAGTCATTATGTCTCTGAAACAGCCTTCTTTCAGCCACTATGAATCCAAAAGTTGTCAGGCTCATTAAATCAATACTAAAGATAATAGAGCTACTACACCTGACAGTGTGAAATCATCTAGAGGGTTTTACCAGTCTTTGTGCTTTTTGTTTGTGCAAATGACAGGGACAGTAAATATTATTGACATGTTGGGTTTGTTGAAGGATTTTAAATAAAAGGTCTTTCCTGAGTTCCTTTTTTTTAAAAAAATAATAATCTGAGAATTAAATTGTTTGGCTAAATGACTGTCAAGCACACTTGGCATCTATACAAGAGTATCCTAACTAGCTCTGTGCCTAGTAATTTCCCTCTGCAGGACATTCCATGTGTGCCTTTCCTATATAATACTTAATAAGAAGTGTCAGTCTTCAAATGTTCACCTCATCCTGTATTATGTCAGAAGCAAAGAAGCTGTGACATTAGGCTCCCTTCTGACTATGCTATGTCCATTAATTATAAAGCTAAAATCACCAACAGGTTTTGAACAGGACAGCTACCTGTTGATTACTACTATTTTTCTTTTTGATGATTCATTCACAGGCAGATCAGATAAAACACTTGGCAACTTAAAGAGAAACCAAAGGAAAGAGACTTTAGGACCTCTTTTTTATAAGAAGTTTTATTGAAATTTAAAATTACAAAAATAAACAATTAATACAAACTAAGGTGAATATAAACAAGAAAAAGAAAGAAAATAAGATGGGTAAAGGAGAATATATATTTAAATGTATATTTATTTCTATCTCTCTATCTCTATCTCCCTATCACATATCTAAATATATTTAAATGTACACACACACACACACACACAAAATATATATAAAGAATATATAATTTATTTATTTATTTAATTTATTTTGTCAAGCAATTATAAGATAACAGGTATAAGTATAAACATAGTTACAGATACATGAAATGGATTCATATAAGAAAAATAAAAAGAAACAATAGGACAAGGATGGTAGGCACATTGGTGCGCTTATGCACGCCCCCAAAGACCTCTTAGGAAAGGGGTTAGGTCCTTTAGACTAGTAGACAGTCTAAAGTTAAAGATTTTGGGGTTTGGGGAAGAAACCACAGAGTCAGGTAGAGTATTCCAGACATTGACCACTCTTTTGCTGAAGTCGTATTTCCTGCAATCAAGTTTGGGGCAATTAACCTTGAGTTTATATCTATTCTTTGCTCTTGTGTTGTTATGGTTGAAGCTGAAATATTCATTGACAGGTAGGTCATTGCAATGTATGATTTTATATACTATACTTAGATCGGATCGAAGGCGGTGTAGTTCTATGTTTTCTAGGTTTAGAATTTAAAGTTTGGTGGCATGAGGAATTCTGCAACGAGTAGAGGAGTGGAGAACTTTTCTTGTGAAATATTTCTGGACTTTCTCAACTATGTTAATATCAGATACATAATGCGGGTTCCAGACTGATGAGCTGTATTCAAGTATTGGTCTAGCAAATGTTTTGTATGCTCTAGTTAGTAGTGTGATATTACCAGAAAAAAAGCTATGTAGGATTAGGTTAACAACTCTTAATGCCTTTTTGGCTATGTAGTTACAGTGGGTTCTAGCACTTAGATCATTAGAGATGAGAACTTCAAGGTCCTTGACAAAGTTTGGATCATCAACATGGTCTTGACTGTTAAGCTTGTATTTTATTTTCTGATTTTTTTTTGCCAATATGTAAGACAGAGCATTTATTTGTTGAGATTAGAAGTTGCCATTTGTTTGACCATTCTGATACATAGTCGAGGTCTTTTTGAAGGGTAGCAGTATTTTCTGTGGTATTGAATAGCTTTACATCATCAGCGAAGAGAGTGCAGTTGCTCTTAATATGACCCCAGAGATCATTCATGTAGAGTATGAAGAGAGTTGGTCCTAGAACACTTCCCCGGGGGACACCACTGTTGACAGGTACAGAATTTGATAGGATGCTCCCAATTTTTACCATTTGTTGTCTGTTTGACAGGAATGCTTCTATCCAGTTATGCAGATATCCAGAGATACCATAAGATTTTAGTTTTAGGAGTAGTTTGTCTTGTACCATTGAATCAAAGGCTTCACAGAAGTCTATGTAGATTGCGTCTATTGCTTTGCCCTGTTCAAGTTGTGTAGTCCATATGTTTCTGCAGTGTAAGAGTTGCAGATTACAGGATAGTTTTTTTCTGAAACCAAATTGTTTATTAGAGAGTAGGTTGTTTGTCTATAAGTGGAGGATAATGGATTGGTTAATAATTGATTCCATGACTTTACAGGTGATGCAGCATAAAGAGATTGGTCTGTAATAATCCTGATAGCACTTAATGAGGATTCAGTTAAAACATTATTTTTTAACATGAGGTAAAAAAAATTACAAATGATAATTTGTTTGTCATTTGTAGACAAAATAAAAAAAGTGTATACATTTAAATTGTATATATATTAGCTTAAAGAAATAGGGATTTTTGCCTGATTTTAAGAGCATTAGAATAGTAATTGGAATGGCTGTTTTCTAATTAAGGAGTTTAGTCATAATCACAGAATAATATGGAAAAGCAACTATAACCAAAGTCATTGATGAGTATTCAGAGGCACCATAGATTCTGCAAGAATACAAGTATTGGAATCTAGGATAATTATGAATCACATAATCAGAGCCTTTAGACTTAGGTGGCTCATTGTAAAAAAGCTTTCATTAGGACTTGGGGTCCATAGAAATAAATCTTTTCAGACCTTGTCTAGATCATATAATCAAAGTCATTTTGTTCAGAGATCATTCATTCAAGATATACAGAATACAGATGTAGTATGATTTAAGTATAGAGTAAACTTTTGATGTGTCTTTACACAAAATGACAAACCATTTTTAGTTTGACTGATTTGTTGAATATACTATAAATTTGTTGAATATACTATAAATGATTGGGTTTTTAGAAAAGACTACCTTGAAGTTTACACAATTCATCTAAGCCCAATCATGATAGCTTAATATGTTGTCCTGTCAGCTTCATGTCCCTTAATTAACTCTGGCCCATAAGGCAATGCATTTATACTAGCTGTAATGCAGTGGTGAGATTCAATTCTTTTTACTACTGGTTCTGTGGGCGTGGCTTGTTGGGCGTGGCCATGTGACTGGGTGGGTGTAGCTTTTTTTTGCTTTTTTGCCACCCCCACCCATTTTTGGGAGCCTCTGGGGGGCCTTTTTGCTCTCCTAAAGCTCTTCTGAGGCCCATGAAGGAAAAAAAACAGAGCATGGGAGGGGCGCGCAGCACCCCTCCAAGCTCAATTTTGGGAGCTTTCTAGCCTCAAAGGAGCCTCGGGGGGGGGTGTTTTTGCTCCCCTAAGGTTCCTCTGGGGCTCCTAAGTTTCAGCAAGGGGAATCCCAGCACAGCTGATCTATGCATAGCTGATTGTCAGGAGGGCAAAAAAAAAAGAAATACCTTAGGCAAATGTCAGGCAGGCGGGTAAGCGAGCATCGGGTGGGAGAGTGACTGGATTGGGAGCATGGCTGCCAGAACTTACTGCCAGTTCGGCGACCCATGCCAAATTCTTGCTACCGGTTCGCCCAATCCAGTGCGAATCAGTTGAATACCACCACTGCTGTAATGGCATAAACCTCACTTAAATCCTTTTTAGACACCAGAGTCACTGCGACAATTTTAGAAAGGTCAATTGAAACTCAAAATCCCAAAGCTATGCCTGCCTGTGTCCGTATACTTGTCTTTCTCTGACACTAGAATATAGCAAAGTTAATTTACTACATTATACTATGCTGTTAACAACAGAAAGTGTCGCTTTTATTATGTTTACTTTCTTTTAAACAATATTTCGACTACCATGACAGAATTCTGTAAAATTACTCAAGATTTCAGCCATGTAATGTGTCAAGTTATCCCATAAAGCTAATATTAATCATGTTTGTCAGAATCTAAATATTCTAAGAGGCATCAGCAGAGAACAAGACATATAATGGAAAGTCATTATGTTACAATAAGCATTATTAAGAAAAAGATGGTAGAAAAATAAGGAAAAAGGGGAGAAATTGGATAGATTTTTTCCTTTTATAAACAATGTTTTAGCTATCATACTAATAAAGGAGAATATTTGTAGCTCAGGGTTGAAATGAGAAGTCCTTTGGGTTCTCTAATCTTGGTTGTTTATTTACAGATTTTTCATTATTCAAACTAGGAAACATCAATAGTGCTGGCTATTACACACCTCAGGCTAAAGTCTTCCAAACAACCAACAAAAATGGACAATATACAAATTAAATAAATAAAAGTAATGTCCATTTTAAAAGTTAAAACCAACTGCTTATAATGAAGGTGACTGGAATGGTATAAGCTCTCCTGCCTTAGGCATGGGATTGGATTAGAAGAACACTGAAATCCCTTCCACCCTATGATTCAATGTTGCACGTTCTACTTTTCAACATAACCCACCCTTTCTTCCTGGAACTTCCAACCAAGAGTGAATCCAAGAGTGAAAATGTAAACGCATGGGCTTCTGGAGGAATAGCCAAAGTGGAAAAGGAAAGAATGCTTGTCACAGAGTTATGATGCAAATGAGACAACTCACTTGCATTAGACATTAGAATGCAAGAACATGAGTCACAATTATGTGACAACAATTCACTGTGTACATATTACTTTGGTGTCATCACAATTTGCTGAAGGTGCTGTTGTGTAACAGCTTTTCTGTTTTGCCCAGAGAGGAGCGAGATTTCTACTTATCAAATAAGACCTTTCAGTCTGTTTATTATAGTTCAGAGTTGTATTTGAAGCATATAGACATAAACAGTGAAAAGAACACAGCAATCTTTTGGAGTCTGGTCTGTTTGTTTTCTAAATGCCTGTAGCTGCTTCAGTCCTTTGCTTTCTTGGGAGAAGGATTATGCACAAATCAAACAGAAGGTCACAGCCTTCCTATGAAAGAAGAAATGCTGCCTTGGGAGGCATCTCTGTTGAAAAAAAAAATGCCGTGATCAAGGAACTATTTGTTTGTAACTTTCCAAAATCAATGTTCTAATCACCTCTTGTTATTCCAAAATAATTTTTAATGCTTAAACTAGTATTTAAACTTCTTCCCCTAAAGAAAACTTATCCAGTGCTATAAAACTTGCCAATTCAAAGGTTTCTAATAACTGAAAAGCAGTTAACAAGCAATTTCTGAAAGTGATTAGAAAAGGAAGTATTTAAATCCAGTGTCATTGAAAGTGTCACCTATAGGTTGAGCAAAATAACTATTTCCTGGTCTCCTGGTGCTCTTCCTGGTGCCAGAAATTGTTGTCTTGTGGTCTGCTCAAAGGAGTAACTAAATGGAACAGTTATGAGCAATAGCTGGTCTTCTCCTTGTCCAGAGTGGAATTAAAAAAGCTAATCTACCCACTTTCTCCTCATTCCACTACATTCATTAGTCCTACTTTTAGTAGAGTCATCTTTAGTTTTCAAATTCTTCCTCAGAACCCCACTAATCAAGAAACTTCTAAGGAGAAAACCACACCCAAACCAACACTGACAGGAGAAGCTACTGCATATAAAGTAGGAACAAACATCATACTTATTTTCTGCTTTTGAAATATTACATTCAACAATAAAAAAGAAAATCTTTTGTAATATCATTTCTCGTCCCTTCTCCCTTTCTCTCCTCCCTCTTTCCATCCCTCCCTGTCTCTTTCTCTCTTTTTTCCCTCCCTATCTCTTTCCCTCCCTCCCCCTCTCTCTTTCTCTCTCTCTCCCTCCCTCCTTCTCTCTCTTCCGCTCTCTCTCTCTTTCTCTCCCTGCCTCTTTCTTTCTCTTTTCCTCCCTCCCTCACTCTCTATCTGCCTCTCTCTGTTTCTCTCTCTCTCTCTTTCCCTCCCTATCTCTTTTCCTCCCCCCTCTCTCCCCCCTGAGGGGGAAAGAAACCTCTGAAATGGTTCTAGGTGGTAGCAATCTGATGTCTGGAGCCCGATGAGTCCAGGAGTAGTGTGCCAATGACAAGCTGGTCAGCAGAGAGCCAAAAACCAACAGGGAGATGGGACATCACAACACTGGCAGCTCTGCAGGAAAAACAACTGACATCTGGGAGGTGAGAGTGAGCCAACGATGATGCAGGGTCGCATTGTGGTTCCATGTCATAATGGGCTCCAGGAGGAGGGAACCCTGTCTTCCCCAGCGCAATAAATTTCACTGTGCTGCACAAGGTGCTGTGAAAGCAGTGGGCAGACAATGGAGGCAGCAACAGCAAATGTACGGTGATGAAGGCAGAATGCTGTTTCATGCAAAGGCAAGTGCAGGGGTGTTTCACTCCCACATGAAGGTGAGAAATATGGAGAAATGCGATGGAACTGGGCTGGGGCGATGGCACATGTGTCCACAGAGAACGCTATAAGTGCCACCTCTGGCACGCATGCCATAGGTTCACCACCACTGTCCTAAGGGATCTTCTGTAATTTCTGAGGTTGAAAAGGCAACAAGGGAGAAATGTATACATATTTAGCTTTGTAAGAATCAGTTAAAATTTACAATAAATTGGAATTGTTTCACATGGGCATGCTTCCTATTTGGACTACCTTATACAATTGACAATGGGTGGAGGAGAAATCAGAAAAATCCAGATTGTAGTCAAACCCTTTTTTAATCACACCCATTCATGACATACTGTATATAAAAATGTTGGGCCTTCGTGATTGCAGTTACATATGGATTGTTTTGAGACACATACACACATACATCATCAGTTCTATTCATCATCAGTAGCTCTAATTCTCAAGACTTTTCCTTAAAAAAATCCTTTTTTAAATAAACTTTTCATTTTACCACTAGAATTGTCACATCTCATACCAACATTGTTTTAATGTGTTAGAGCTTTAATAAGTTTTAGATTTTTTTCCTTGTAATTTTAATTCCTAGATCCTAATTCCATTTTGAACTTTAAAAATGCTCAATATCTCTAAGCACATACATTTTCCAATGAATGAAAATTCCATGGCTTTTCATTTTAGGAAACAATATCCAAATATTAAAATTATTATATTTTAAAAAGTTTGCTGAAAGATTTCGATATTTGAGCATTTCTGAATAAACACAGTAACAACAGCCCACATAATACTATACATGCGTTCTGCTTCCACAGTACATTTTCTTTTGTTGAAAAGTGATGAAATAATGGCTATAAAACATGTTGAAATTAATTCTGGGGTAATTTGTAGTTATCCTTATTGTAGGAGATAATCAGGTTGTCCGAACTTTGCAAGATGCAGAGTTCTGATAAGGAGTCCCTGTGGAACTCTGATCCTAGTGGTTTATAAACTAGTGTGTTAATTAGAATGCATAACTTAATTTTCATATTCCTTTGAATATGAGTCAGCATCTTTGGTTTCATGTAAAACACTAATGGAGAGGGGAGAGTCAAGCTCTTTTCATGAGGGCTGTATCTAGCTATTTCTCTCACCCACAGCATAGGTGGGTGATACCTGCAAATGAAAAATCCACTTCTGTTCTCAGTATGCATGGGGCCTCTCCCTCCAGACAGTCATGGTGGCCAAGATAAGAGCAGCCAAAGTAATCTGAGCAATCTTGGCAGAGATGGTGAATGCTGTTTTTGAATGCCTGAATAGGACAGAAGTTTTTCAATTTTAGGAAAACAGATCATATAACAAGACATCTCTTTATCTGAGGATTCTGATTGTTTTCATAAGCCAATAATGTAGGCATTATAAATCTATGTCAAATCTGAGGTCCTTGTAGAATAATCTTCATCCTGGCAATTTATTAGGTTTTTCCATATCATGAACCAACACTAATGATAGTATCTATTATATATTTATGAATTTGGACCTTACTATTATAAATGGTTTCTCAGCCTATTTAATTTCATAATGGGAACTTTTTCTCTTTTCTTTCTTAAAAAAAAAACAAAAACCAGCCAGTTTCAGAAAAAAGAAAACTTTACAGGTTTGTACGCCTTATATCTCATTCTTTACAACAGCACTATGAATTTTCACAAGGTGTCATACTGTGATATCAAAATGCTACTTGCTATCTCTAAACCCATTCAAGTATAGCACTCAGGTTGAGTGAGTGATGTATCACCATCCATTGTTACTCTTAACATTTAAGTGATGTTATTTTCCGACTTCATATTGTATAACCATAGTTTAAGCAGTGTAAAAATGTACCAAGTATGAATTCTTACATCTACTGTTTTATAAACACGTATGAACAGAACATTCAGTAACAAGCCAAATCTGCAGCAGCATAGGAGTTACTGTTCTCTTAACACTCAATGGTCTTTACTCTTATTTTTTTTACTTACAATACTTTTTTAAGAACTATGTATCTGACTTCTGTTACAGAAGTAAGAAACAGTGTGGACTATGACAATTTAACATCTGTCTAGGAACATTAATCATGAATATGAAATGACTCATATAACAAGAGAAATTAAATAAGCAAATACCTACAGTATGGAAATTAGTGCAGGGAAAAAGAGTTTCAACAAGTATGACTGTCTGAAATTTAAAAGTGGAAGTAATATTTTTGTTCTTCTTTTTAAACCAAAGATGTAATGTGCATCTTTATATGCAAAGGATGTATTTTACATTGCATTTGCTCTACTCCTGAATCTGGTAATAGATCCTACTAGACTTTTACATGTTTGCTTTTTCTTTCTAAGCCTCTGGCAATTAATGATCAATTAATTATTCAGATATTAAACATACAGCTAATTGTTGATACTTACTGCACAAATCAAGCAAAAGTTAGCCTAAGGAACCTCTTTTTTGCTAGTGTCTTAGATAAATATTACTTTTAAAAGATAGAATTCATTGCTCGAAGAGCACCTCATTCAGATGTGATATATGCAGTATAATACAGTGGGACACGTGCAGATCTGTACATTGGAGAAACAAAACAACCACTTCACAAATGCATGGCATAACGTAGGAGAACAACCCAATCAGGATAAGAATCAGTAGTCCATCTGTCTTTGAAAGACAAAGGCCAGTCTTTTTAAGATAGCAAAGTCCACATTCTAGACAGAGAGGACTGCTGTTTTGAAAGAGGGATCAAAGAGGCCATTTACATTAAAACTGAACAGCTTTTTCTCAACAGAGGAAAAGGGATACAACACCATCTATCTCCTGTTTACAACAAAGTTTTCAGCAGTTCCAAAAAGATTCCACACCCATGTGCAGTATTCAGGTTATAAACCTTCAAGTAGCCTTAATGACTCTCAGAAAAAGTGCTATCAACCAGAAGACTGCAAAGAGTATTAATCCTTCCATTCCCTTCACTCAGAATTGAAGAAGCTTCTTGGTTGAGATGTGAAATGTTTTCAAGGAAAAACAAAGGAAGTCCAGTTGCCTGTTGAAAAAGTACTTTTGGGACAATCATCATCTGGATAACTGAGAACATAGACACATCATTCAGAACCAACGTGGCTATCTTGCATGGTGCTTATACCCATGTTTCCTCCCCAAAAAAAGACCATGTCTTATTTTCTTTTGGGTCCCAAAATAAGCACTAGGGTTTATTTTAGGGAGTGTCTTAGCTTTTTTCCATATATGGGAGGCCCATGGTGAGGGGCAGAGCAGCATGCCAGGAGGCAGCATAGCATCCCAGCCATGACACCTGCCATACCTTGCGGCGGCATTTTCAGCAGCGCCATCCAGGAGGATCCTGCATGGCCACTGGCCCACTTCTTCTGCTTGCTCATGGTTGCAACGGAACAGGAGACTGATTTATGCATTGGTGCCACGGCCATGAGATGAGGCAAGGAGTGGAGCTCAGCCTCCTGCTTTGATACACCTGTGAGCAAGCAGATGTGGGCTGGTGGCTATGTGGGCCCCTACTGCACATGGTTGGTGGTGCTGCCACCATGAGGCAGATGAGGCATGGACATGGATGACCTGGCTGCAAGGGCTTTGAGCTAAGTTAGTAGGGGTACATGGGGCAGCTCTAGCATGCCTTCATCTCACCTTGTGTCTGTGGCACTGCAAGCAACCAGAATGGGCAGGTGGCTGGCTGCACAGGCTCTTAAGTAGGGCTTATTTTGGGAATATGGCTTATATTAGGTGCATGTGTAAAACATGCTGTCTTGTTTTTGGGATAGATCTTATTTTTTGGTATCATGGTTATCTAAATCAAGAATATCCTGATTGGTTGACTACCTGATAGGATGCCGAGGAAACATAAGCCTGAGCATCTATCATCAAGACTCATTAAGAAATCCTTCAGATAACATTTATGCAATACATTTTAAATTCTCTTTGTCTTTATGCTTCTAAACAAAAAATGAGCACTCTCCCAAAGATATACTGCTCTTTGGAACAGATAATGAAAGAAAACAAAAATAGGTCAGGTAGGGTATCTAGAGGGAAGACAGATTAAGATGTGATCATGTTGTACAAGATGTACCACAGGGTAATGGTGCATGTTAAGAAGAATGCATGGGAGTTGCAGGGATGTCTTGAGTTGTGTCAATCAGGGATGACATGTGGGAGGCATAGGTTGGTAAGGGTGCCTGGATAGGATGCCTAGGTATGTTGGAAATACATAAGAGTGGCATGGCAAGTCAAATGAAACAGGGGAGGTGGCATGGGTTGGGTATCTTTCCTCCAAATACCCTAGCTGACCTACATAATACCTCTCTCACAGACCCTGGCACCCTTCTTGACCTATGCTGTCCACACATGCATCCTCCCTGAACCATGCTGCATCTCTGGCACACACTAGCATATCCTTACCAACCCATGACACTTCTAATTGGATGCTCCTTACCAAACCTAGCAGCAGCCATTGCCTACTGGTCTTGGACTTGTAGCTTCCTACTGCCTTCCCACTGACTTAATCTCTGCAACATTCAGGCTTCAGCAGAAAAAAATCATGGTTACAGTTTACCATTGTTGTGAATGTAGAAAAGGTTTATTCCTCATTTGTTTTCCCTCTTCCTGAAATTCTTGACTAACCCTTAGAGAAGCAGAAGAAATAGAATCACACAACCACACCATGATAGTTTTGTTCATCCACAAGATTGTTCTGCTTGGTTATCTCAGTGTCCCAAATGCAGCAGTGCAGTAAAACCCTTTTCACGATGCATCTATATATAGAAAAAGCATGAGCATCAATTTATTCATAACTCTCCTTCTATGCAGATGTTATTACTGAAGATGTAAGCAGTCCAGATAACCCTCCTGTACTTCACTAACACTACAGAAATTATATCAGCTTCTTGCAGGCTGTCCTGTGTTTGACCCGTTTTTTTCAATTAACTCCTGGAAGAGAGATTGCTTAAGCAAGCTTCTAAGTTGCTTTCTTAAGGACACGATGCTTCCTTACTAAGCACAAGCTGTGAACTTTCCTCCTTTGACCATAATAAGTTAATAGGTTCCTTTCACCTTTCTTGCCATTTATGCCTTGCTGCCAAACATCTTAACAAGGTGTAGAGTTTGGGTTACTCTACAGTTTTTTCTATGTATATTGCCTTTCCCTTTTTAAATAGTAGAATCTGAGTACAGAAAACATCTGATTTATTTCTGATTAGCCTTCTCCTGGCCAGGATGAACATTCCAAGAGATGGAAGAAGATTGGTGGGCTATAGAAGATTTGTGGCAACCTCTTTGTAAGCAGATGACATAGCAATTCCTCCTTATCTTAGGCTCATCACAGAGATTGTGGGAATAATCACTCTGATACAGCAATTTTCATTAATAAGCTCTTACTATTATTATCCTGGCACAATCTCTTTCATTAAAATGTTGGTAAAAAATTAAATTAGCGAGGAATACAGAGAAGAAGTCAATGTACCCAAAACTATATGCACATCAGCTTTCTCCCAGGGGGCAATTATGTTGAGCATGTTATATTTACAGGTCACTAACAAACTTTGAATATGCTAATTAGGGACAAGATTTAATCCAAATGTTTGCATTGTAGATGTTCTGGGCACTATAATCCTTGAATAGGGTATAGAATATCTAGAATCTATTCCTGATTTTACAAGCAACTACTTACTTAACATTTTGTGAAACAATGGAAAGGACAGAAATTAGCCAGTACAACCTCACTGGTTCAGCATATGCTATAGGTAATCCTCAACTTATTTACCATAATTGATCCCAGAACTATGGTCGTAAGTCATGGAAGCCATTTAAGTGGGTCACTATGTGACCATGTCAGCTTTTTTAACCTTTTTTGTGGTGTTTGTTTAGCCAACACTATGATCTTTAAATTAAATGTTGCACTAATTAAACAAATCTGTTATACCAAATGTCTATGGAGATTCTCAGTCATCCAGATCATGCTTGTCAAGGTGGTTTTTCAAGAGGCAACTGGACTTCGTTTTTCTTTGAAGATGTATGAACCAATTTCCAGAAAAAAAGTTGCAGATTACAGGCTTCAGTTTGCAGACCACATATACTGATCCCCAACAACCTGCATCTGTTATTAAAAGTGAAAGATCACAGGGCAGAAAACATCCTGCAGAAAACACAGCCCTTTCAGCAGTTCCAAGAAGGCTCCACAGTCAGTTGCCCTGTGGAGGACACAGACAAACCCCCAATGATTCTCTAAAACAGGGGTGTCAAACTTAAGGCCAATGATGTGGTCGGATCTGGCCCATGCAGCTGCCCTGGAAATGGTAAGGGGTTGGCCCATCCCATCCCATCCCATTCTGGTGGATGCACATACGCACAGGAGGTGAAGAGAACACACACATACAGGCCCATCTGTGCCATTGTGAGCACAGGAGGCAGCGGAGTGCATGCATACAGACCAGGATGGAGTGGGTCTGTGTGCGTGTGCACCCACCACCTCCTGTGTGCACATGTGCTTGTCAAATGGTGTGGGCCAGGCCTGTGTGCATGTGCACCCATTGCCTCTTGTGTGTATCATGCCTGCTGGGTGGAATGGATACGGGTGACATGGGTGCCAATGGGAATCCTGCTTTTCCTGCTTTTCTACCTTGCTGCTTCATCTCCTTCAGGCTGGATGGGTCTGCCGAGTTGCAGCAGCGGCAGCCCTCAGCAGGGCCAAGATACACCAGATACATGAGGGGAACATGCTCTATATGCAGGCCAAGAGCAAGACCCACGACGAGGCCAAGGAGAAGATGACCAGCAATGACCTGCTCTTCAGCCACAAGCCAAAACAGACAGTGGGACAGAGTAAGCATGTCCAGCAGTCTGCATCATGTGACCCCTCCCCACATCCGCCTGCTGCTGCTGCTGTTTTGCATGCTGCTGGGAGAGTGAGCCCGGTAGAGCAGGCTCTGAAGCCATAGAGTGCACCAGCTGAGGGGCTGGAAAACATCTGTTCCCCATGTGCAAAGGATGGCAAATGAGCTATGGCTGATGATTTCTGACACCAGCTGCTCCACCACTTGTGTCACCTCACAGCAGGAGAGCCCCACCCCCCGGTGTCATCTCACCTCCTGTGGGAGGAGCCTCCCACCCACCAACCCACTCATCTTGGAATCCCTTCCCAACACTCCCAGACAGGAGTGATGTCAAGCTGGCCATGCCACTCGGGCCATGCCCAGTTGGCTGAGACCACCCTTGACACACATTCCACCCTCATGCTGGTCCCTCAAGGACAACTACAATGTTGATACAGCCCACAATGCAATCGAGTTTGACACCCCTGTTCTAAAAGAATACAAATGACCAGCTGTCTGCAAGGAATATAAATCCTTCCATTCCCCACCATCCAGTCAGAGCTGAAGATGCTTCTTGGATGAGAAGCAAAATATCTTAAAGAAAAAACAAGTCCAGTTGTCTCCTGAAAAAGCACCTTTGCGATGTTATACTGAATAGCCATTTTGTTGCCAGAAACTGGATGTAATTCTAGAAATTAGCAAAAAACACCAAAAATTATGATCATATAACCATGGAATGCTATAAAATGGCCATAAATGAGAGCTGGTTGCTAAGCATTACAAAACGAATCAATGTGACTGCAGGGTGTGTGTGCAGCCATTGGAAATCAGGCCATCAGTACCTTTTGTGGATGGGGGCTCTATTATAACTTTGAATAGTTAACTAAGGGATTGGTCTTTGAGTGTGGGGCTGTCTCTATTGTGGATACTGTCTGTCACAATACTAGTATACAATTAAATCCAGTATATTCCTGTGTTTCTGCTATATTTCTGAGTGGAATCATGAGGTGTGTCCTGAAAATGTTTTTGTTGCTTTATGAAATTGTAAGGATAATTGTAAAAGTAAGTGAGGAGAAATAGTTTAAATTAGTTTATGGAGACTGAGAAGGTAAGCTAAAATATTACACTAATTTGTAACAGCTAATGGAATGAGGAGGCAAGCTTTCATTTATCTTCCTTTTATATGTAAAACTATTTCTGTATTCACTGGCAATCATGTAAATATTGAAAAACACATTTTATACTTCTCATACTCTCAGATTATGTATTTATATGTGGGTGTATATGTTTATATCTGATATGTAAAAGAAGATATATAGTAAGTAATAATGGTCTCTGTGTTTCTGGGAAAAGAATATTATACAAATTGATTGTTCCATTCATAATATACAATCTATTAATGAAATATTTATGCAAATCTATATTTAAAAAGAATATGTCAATCTCTGTACATGAATGTATCACCGTTCTTGTTCTTGAATGTGACATAAAACATTGAATTTGAGGCATTAGTGGTATTACTATTAGGCTTGGAATACAAATACTTAAGAATCGTAATAAACCTGCCAATAAAACAATAAAGAAGAAAATTATTTTTCTTATCCCTTGCACTTCTAGATCTTGTTCTGCAAAAAACTCTCCAACTTTTCAGAATACATTTTGAGGTATGCGATAGTTCTGGTATCGCCAAAACTGAACACTTCAACAACAGAATAATCAGAGAAGCCATAGAGATAGAAAAACGCCCACACAGCATGAATAAACGAGATGACACCTCCCACCTACCAGCCATTTGGAAACCCGCCCTCATTAACAAAAGAGTACCTAACATAAAGGACACCAGACCCACACCCACGAGGGCCACACAAGAAACTACCACCACACTTCCACGCAGAAAGCAGACTCACACCCACACAGAAGATGAAACACGACCACGGACCAGAAGCCGTACCACAGCTGCATCACTACCTGCTTCAAACCCCCCCAACCCATACATGAAGGGAACTGATGCCCATCATGAAGATGTGGCACGACCACGAACGCGAAGCCAAACAACAGGATCACAGCTCACCAGCTCAAATCCCCCAACAACTGAATCTAACCTGAGTACAATCAAACCCCCACCAGAACAGAACATACCCCCAGCCAATCAGAACACAGCCAACCCCCCAACCAATCAGAACACAGCCAAACCCCCAACCAATGAGAACACACCCCCACCCAATCAGAACACAGCCAAGCCCCCACCCAATCAAGTCACACCCCCACTAGTAGTTAAAAGGAAGAAGCAGCTGCAAGCTCACATCACTCTGAGAAGCACAAGGCCGAAGACACAAGCCTGAAGATGATGAATGAGACTTCATCGAAACGTCACCTAGATATTTCCAACTCTACGCGGGAGAAAACCCGAAGAACCAAAGATCCACATACAAATACCCGCGAAAATCTCCGAAAACATATATATATATATATACACACACACACACACACAGTATATATATATATATATATATATATATATATATATATATATATATATGTAATACAAAGTATATATATATATATATATATATACAGTATATATATATATATAAAGAAAGGAAAATGTACAGATATGATATATCATAGAAATCAGACACATCAAGAGATCATCAAGATACTCTAAACTTTGTCATCATCTCATTATGAGAGCACTAATACCATTAAACAAATACAACTCATTAAGGAAGGGCAATGTGTAGTGAGAATTGGCTCCTTACCTAAAAATAAATTGCAAATTAAACTCTGATGGATTAAATGGAAAATAAAACCTTGCCAAGCCAGGAAGAGAAAATCACTTAATCTGCTAGGTAGTGTATCTAACTGCTGTCCTCACAGCTGCAGCATAATACAGGTCTGGTGTCATTTTAAGCTGATTAGACAACTAATCTCACAAGAATCACCTCATACTTGTTCTGTATACCTTTGTGATTTCTCTTGTGTTTCTTCAAACACAGAGGTTGAGCAGGACACAATTATTTTGCCTTGAACTTAATATAAGTGACAAGTGCCAGCAGACAGAGTACATATCAGTGTCATCTACCTTGTTTAAAGTCATGGAAAAGTTCACCTGTATTCTCATGAAAACTATTTTATACTTAAGGGCAAAGTGGATACTTTGAAAAGAAGGAAAAGAAAAGCTATTTGAGCAAGCATTTTCACTGATAAGTTTTCTTAATATATTCAAACTGGCACTTTTGTTAGGTGCTTACCTTCATTAAATTTATAGAGAAGCTCATTAGTTTTCAGTGATGACAGTGGTTATATCTTTATTAGTCAATGTTCTTATATTTAATAGTGCTTCAAACTGTAATACATGCCCAAAATAAAACTATGACTATTTCCAAAATCTTTGCAATATTCCATATATGGACACAATGAGACCATCTAAAATACATAGTGAAGAGAACAGCAGGAAAGAATAAAGATTTCAGAAATAAGCTACGTTCCTCATGTGCTGCTTTAATCCACAAAGTCTCTGGCTGTAAATAAAAGTGAAAACAAATCTTCATCATTTTGCCTTGCTTGAAATGCCATACATTTATAGGTTCAAAGTATGCTTATGGACTGTAGAGGGATCCACCTACATATAGGAAAAGTGGAAACAGGAACATTAGACTCTACAACATCCCATCTCTTAAAACTCTTGAGTTTCCTCCCAGAACAGGATCTGGCTCTACTTATTTTTAGAACATGACAGACCGCCCTGTCCCCAAATAATTCAAAAACAGGGCCAAAATAAAACATATATCTTTATATTTCTGATCTTCCATTAGGCAACACAAACAGCTGCCTGGGAAGAGAGGTACCTGGGAGGGCCTCCGGAAAGGGTAGACAAGGAGATGTTGAAAAAAAAATGTTTTTGAAATGTGATCTTTGTGGCATCTAAAGTTATTTGCTGTTCCTCTATGTGATAGAGAATACTATTCTGTCATGCACATTACAGACTAATAAACGACTGCTTCATGTATGAAATGCAAGGAGATAGCAATAATGCTTTGGTCCAAGCTTGCTTTTAGGTTCTATTATTTACACTGAGAATTAGAAGCCATTTATATTATCTAAAATCTTCTCTAACAAATTCACTTCTCCCAAATGCACTGCGCAATATGTCTGAACATTAATTTTCACTGCAAATATTTTGATTAATCAGAGCCTTGGGAAGGTGGATTATTATTATCTGCATATTCTTGAAGTATGTGTGTTCTATGTTATGGTAGTATGTTATGCTGTATGTTCAGTATATAGACAAGAACTAAGAAGGAAGAGATAGAAAATTATTGAAAAATGTATTAAATATGTATTGAAGGAAAGAGATTGTTGGAATGTGCAAAGATTTCAATTCTGAATGGCATTTAAACATGATATCTGGACAGTCTTTTTTAAACAAAAACAAGCAAAAAAAAACAGCTCCCCACAGACCCACCTGCAAGCCTAGTAAACCTATAGACATTAATATAGGTGGGGATAGGGCAACAGTTAGAAGTAGCTATGGATAGGCATGGTATATAGGCTTAGTGAATATTGATTATGATGGCCACTAGTTGCCAACCAAGAGACTCAGAAATTAGTAGCTGTTGGCTAATATCTAATATCATTAAATATCATTATTTTAATTACATGCACAGACTAGAATATTAAACAAATAACTTCATAAAAGAAGGGAAAGTTATGACACAGAGAAGAAAGTCTAGATATTTTCTAGAACAAACAATAAAATGACTGAAAGGCTGGGATATACTTAAGACATCAAGAGGAGTGCATATAACACTTGCTGCAGTACAATAGGTATGTATAGCAGCACATTAAAAATAGAAGATATATGTTAAAACAATATAACTAAATTAACCTAAAAGTAAAATACTCAACTTGATTATACTCCAGGTGGATTATCTAAGTGGCTGCTAAGAGTCAACAATGACTTGATGGTACATAATCAATTATAAAATTAATTGAATATTTAGGGTTTGAAGTTTATGAAATGGACTTTTGCAAGTCTAAACGTTATAATACTAACGTAGCTTGCTAGCACAATTCTTGTCCCAAGAGGTCCCACTGCTGCCAAGTTTTGGGTCTCAGTCTCATATTTTAGAACAAATCTGCAAACTTTAAGAATTAACCACTAGTTGTTTAATAACTAATTTGGGGATGTGGAGTTTAGAAAGAGTTTCTAAATTCAAACTAACATAATAAGGATGCTAAGGGACATATAGTGTTATTTTAAAATCAGAGAAAGAAATATTAATTTCTGATGTGTTGAATATACTACTTTGATAACGGACAATATAAATTATCTGGGAGCTCTAATAATGAAGGTCAGTGAACAGTGAAAATATGGGATTAAGAATAAATACAAAGGTTATCAAACAAATGACAACAAGTACAGCAACCAGCCTTAGGATGTACAATGAAGATATTAAAGTATTGGATAGTGTTTGCCTTATAGAAACAACTATCAATAGTAAAAGAAAAACAGCAATTAAAATATACTTCATGAAGTATCTATGAAGTAAGAATATCATTAATAGCCAAGAAAATAAAGAAATGGATAATCGATCAATTCATCCAGATTTCTCATTTGAAGTACAAATGATCAGGGTCAAATTATTCTACTTTGGACACATTATGTGATGACCTAACTCTCTGGAGAAGTCTTATCATGGTAGGAAAGATGGAAAGAAAGGAAAGAGAATAACAGCAATTGCATAGACTTGATTACAGTGATGGGTATGCCATTGGAAGAGTTAAAGAAACTGCTTGAGATCATTGACCTATAGAAAATCTGTGTGGTTGCTAAGAGTCAACAATGAGTTGATAGCACATAATAAATCAATCACTGTAATCAATTAGTTTGCTTGGGGGTGAGAGAAGGAAAACAGGGAATTTACTTGGCATCCATTGAGCTCTACTTAAGTTCCTGAATTTAAATATTTACTTAGAATATTTAACAGTAAATGATTATTCAATATCTGCCTGTTATTTTCAGTTACAGTAAAGAAAATGTTTTTAACAGAAAGCAGGAGTATTATAGAGTAATTCATACCATTTTCACAGCGGTGACAGAGCAAGAAAAACTTCTTTCTATCCATCTTTTTGATGTATTGCATAATTTAATACATTTTTACCATGTTACCACTTAGCCATTTTTGCTTTAAATTAAGTCCTCGGTGCTATAATCTTTTCCTCATGGGGAATTTGTTTAGTCCCTTAACAATTTTCATAGCTCTTCTTTGTTTATCTGTATAATCTAATTGAACTTGTATTTTTTAGAATCTTCCATTTATATTTCCTAAAATCAGTCTAATGTTCCATGTCTTCACTCATACATTTATTCACTTAGACTTAGATCTCACTTGTACTTAGATCTCATTTTTCATCCTGTCCATTTCATTCACTTGCTCATGAGTTATATACATAACCCTATTATCTTTGTGCAGATGCTGAGGAGTGTTAGAATTAGATCCCTTTTACAAGCATATTTTCCAACCAGCAACAATAAACATGACTGAATTTTTAGAGTGACTCACCTTTAATGTGGCAACTTCCTATGAGTGAGAAAATAAAGTTTACAGTGAGTGGCAAATTTTATTCTGTTGTTCTTTTTCTTAAAGAAGGAAAACATAAATACAGTGTTAAAACTAATCTGAAAGTTAAATTTACACTATTTTTAGACTTTTTAAAATAGGATTTCTCTATTGTTTAAGATAGAGTGTAAAAAGAATCAATAGCAATGAGAGTTCAACTTTCAGAAATCAATCAAAAGCTACTATGGAAATCTTGTGATCACTTTTTCTATAATTCTATCTGATACTATAAACACTGATACTCTTCAGTATAACATTTTGCTAGGGTTAAACACAGGATGTCAAACTGACGACCCACGGGGCAGATACGTCATGCATATGCCACCTCCACCCCAACTCTGTGAAGGGAAAAATGTCATGAAATGTCATGTGATGGCAACATGATGCTGTGAGTTTACCATCTGTGGTTAAACAGAATATGTATAATAGTAATCCAGAACACAATAGGGGGCATGGCTGTACAATTTAGTTTTACCATTTATAGTTAAGAAATGGTCAGAAAACTAAGAGATCTGCAATTACCCATAAGGCTACAATCACAGAAATAGATACACTAACTTTATTGGTTTATTACAAGAAATGCTAATTCGCAGATCTACAACTGAAAGCAAGATCTGATTTGTCTGTTTGTTTGTTTTTCTGACTTGTTCATAAGAGGCTTCAAGCATCAGAACAGGTAGGCTGTGTTGATTAACTGGAAAAAACTTTGAAGTTTAACAACTGATATCAATACAACTGTTGTACAAAACAGAACTGCTTTAGAGTTATTTATAGGTGTCCATATGTGCTTCTTTAAAAATAATTTTTAATGCGCTTCCACTGACTCGCCACTAATTTTACATTAAGGCTCACACAAATATTGCAAATCACACATTCTTGAGGCAAATCATATCCCTCCTTGAGGGACCCAATCCAGAAGACACCTTCTTCTCTGTCAGCCTGGCATGTTAAAGACAATATAGTTCAATTTTCCAACATTCATACAGTATATGCTGAACAATGTGATTACATCAGATCTATATCAAGACAATTCTGTTTAAGTTTTGTTAACTTGTCGAATGAATAAGATTTTTTAATTTTAAACCCATCTTTATTATTTTTACAAATACATCAAGGCAGCAAACATACCTAATATTCCTTCCTCTTCCAATTTTTCCCACAATAACTGTTGTGTCCTCACAGCCACAAAGAATAGCCCACCGTTAGTATCACAGGAAAATACAGTTACTTAATTGGCTAATGTCATGGCAGGGAACTGCTATTTAAGGGAGCCCGCCAGACGTTAGCCCTCATTGTGTTGCAGTTGGAATTGAGTACTTACCAGTAAAATGTAGATTGAGGATCCTTGTTTCTGGCTTCTTCTTTCCCATGACACAATACTGGAAACAAAGGTGGGGTTGCCGGAGAGCCAGCCAGATCACTACAGGCTGCAGAACCCGACAGCCAGTTGATCAGTGCTGTTTTGGGCCTCAGATTCAGTCAGAATCCACAAGAAGACCCTACAAAGAGAGAGAAGAAGGAGCACTGTCGATTGAAGAGCTGGGGACCTTCTGAAGCTATTGCACCACAGGAGGGCCAGCTGAGAAAGCAATCACCGTCGCTGATCAGAGAGATGACAAACCACAGACATTTAGGCAAAACCACGTGAATTGGAGCACGCCAACAGTTTCACTACAAATAGACCAGGCTGCCCCAGTCATCCAAGTAGTCCAGGCCGCCCACGTCATCCAAGTAGACCAGGCCTCAAAAGACAGAAAAAACAGAAAAAATGGTGAATACTCAGAAGTTCACTCCTTTTGACTTAGAATTAGAAACTTGGGACTCTTATTTAGCACAATTTGACTGCAAGTTAGAGGCAAATGAGGTTACCAACATTACAGACAATCAAAAGAGACCAATTTTCCTTAACAACTATGGCAGGAAATCTTCAAGATGGCTCACGCCAACATCACTTCAGATCCCCTGCAGACAGTCCCATGGGCCACGTTAATACAGAAACTGACCCAGCACTATGCTTACAAACATTCCTGCATTGCAAAGTGGCATGCATTTTACTGGCAGGACCAAGTGGAGGGTGAGTCCATAAGTCGCTATATGTCTGCACTCCAAAACGCTGCTTTGTATTGCAAATTCCGCAATCTGGATGAGACCCTCTGAGACTGGTTAGAGAGTGGCGTCCAAGACATAAGGCTACACAGTCGCCTACTCACCAGGGCCACCCTCATGCTAAAGGAAGCCCTAGACAAGGCCGTTACCTCAGAACAATCTGGAAAGTCCACGGAAGAAATCCAAATATGAAAGTTAAACAGCCCAAAAACTGCAAGGTGGATCACCATGGTCCATCACGAGGAAACTGAGAACATAGGGGGAGATGAAGATGCAGACAATAGGGAGGAAGACATGCACAAAATGAGAGCTGCACCCACCCCCCCAGGAGTGACAGAGATGGGGAGAGTAAGACAGCGCAATGCATAGGTTGTGGGGGAAACCACCCAAGAGCAGCGTGTCAACATAAAAACACAATCTGCAGGCGGTGTGGAAAAAAGGGACACCTAGCACATGTCTGCCGTGCAGCTTTCCCAGAAGCCACACCTCCAAACAGAGAAAGGCAGCTCGAACCATCCACACAGTGGGAAGTGGAGCCAAGTCAAAGGGAAGAACAGGAAAGAGGACTGTTTCACCGTCCGTATAAATCTACGAAACGGTAAACCACCAATCTGGGAGCCTTCCAAACAAGAAAATACACTTGACTGTTGACATTGAGGGAACACCATGCAGGATGGAGGTGGATACGGGGTCGGCTACAACCATCATATCATAAAGCACACTAGATGACATCATAGACAAGAAGAAACAGCAGAAGCAGAAGCTCAAGCCCAACCGCGTGAGGCTCCGGGACTATCAGGGAAACAATATTCCCACCACAGGCAGCAGCAAATTCTTTGTCAAATATGGCCAGTTTGCTGGATATCTACCATTAGTCATCACCAAGGGATCCTTGCCTAGTATTTTTGGACTAGACTGATTTGCATCCTTGGGGCTGAGAGTCACAGGTATCCATGCAATGACCACAACAATGGCTAAGGACTTGAGTAAAGAGTTCATAGACGTGTTTGACGGTGCATTGGGGGAATACAAGGGCAAGCAAGACCCACAAGTGGCACCCATTAGACTGATACTGAGATGGGTGCCATTTGCATTGAAACCAAAGATTGATGAACAGCTGGACACATTGGTCCTGCAAGGAGTCCTAGAACCTGTCAGTCAAACGTGGTGGGAGACCCCCAATCATCATGCCCATGCAGCCTGATGAGTCAGTATGCATTTGTGCTGACTACAAGTGCACAATAAAAAAGGGACTACAACAGAGCGTGTACCCCGTCCTGGTAGTACAATATCTGTTACATTCACTAGAAAGCTGATTTTTTTTCATGAAGCTCAATCTCACCCAGGCCTACCAGCAACTCCCCATCAATGATGAGACATCTGAGGCCCAGACGATCGTCACACACAGGGGGGCATTCCACTTCAAATGACTGCAATTTGGGGTGAGTGTTGTCCCTGGACTCTTCCAGAGTCTGATGGAGAGGATGCTGCATGGATATTAGGAGTTGTCCCATATTTCGATGATGTCCTAATTTCAGCAGCAAACAAACTAGAATTAATGGACCATTTACAAGCAGTACTTAAGAAGGTTCAACAGGTGGGGCTCAAGGTAAAAAAGGAAAAGTGCCTGATTGCATGGACCAGGTAGAATTCCTTGGGTATCTTATCGATGTGGCCGGCTTACACCCCACCAAGGAAAAGACGCAGGCGATCAAACAAGTTCCAATGCCCATGAACAGAATGGGGCTCTAAGCCTTCCTGGGGCTCCTTAACTTCTACAGTGTTTTCCTGAGACAGAAAGCATCCATTGCGGAACCATTACACTGTTTGCTTGACAAGAAAACTCCATGAGCCTGGGATCAAAAGGAAGCACTAGCTTCAAACAGCTAAAAGACTTGCTAACTTCAAACGGCGTAATGGTTCAGTACAATGAGACCCTACCGCTAACCCTGACTTGTGATGCCTTTCCATATGGAGTCAGAGCCATTCTGAGCTCCCAGATGGCACTGTCAAAGTGAAAAAATTCAGCTTTCATAAATTAGAGGAGGTGAACCATGTTTTTCTGTTGCCAGTATACTTTTTATTACACATAACTAGGAAGAACAAAGCTTAAGAATTACAGAGAAAAGAAAGAAAAGTAAAACTCCTCCCCTGCAAACATGCACAGTAAATCAAACATCACAAGACACTCATATCTTAGTTACCATAGAAACATGATAACAATTCTCTGGACGCTTAGCAGACAAATTTAAAAAGAACGTAGTGACACCCCCTTCTTTGTCTGGTGAGCGGACATCAGATAAGGCACATCTTCTCACGCAGATATTCATGCTGAGCAGCTGCAAGTGGTTTGTTGAGCATGTCAGCAATCTGATCATGTGTGGATACATACTGTAATTTAACAAAACCTTGTTTAACTAATTGCTTTATGTTCTTATAACGAATGTCAATGTGTCTGGACTTAGAACCTGTGAAATGGGTTTTGGAAATATAAACCACAGATTCATTGTCTTCCATCAGGGTGATTGGCTGGATCGGTTGAGTCCAGATATCTGTAACTAAAGCATCAAACCACATTAAGGAATTACATGCATCTGAAACACAAGCATATTTAATTGCTTCACCCCAATATGGGAGACTAAGATTAGCGTCTTCTAGGAGACAACACATCACGGTTTGCAGGATCCCATTTCTGCGTTTCGCCACTCCTTTTTCCACAGGAACATAAGGAGCTGAGGTCTGGTCCAGAATTCCATTCTTACGCATCCAGTCCTGAAAATGCTGGGACATGAATTCAGCACCGCGATCACTTTGAATTCTAGTGATGCGAACATCATGTCGGACATTGACATAGGTTGACATAGTCTTTAAAGATCTGAAAACTCTCTGATTTTTCTTTCATAGGAAATACAAATCCATATCTAGAATAATTATCAATAATTATTAAGAAATATCTTTTACCACCAAGTGTTGGTGCAAATGGACCTACTATGTCTGTATGTACCAAATCAAAAATGCATGTTGACAGGCGTGTAGCGTGTTTTGGAATGCTGACTTGGATTTAGCTTTCTTGCATACAGCACAATCCAAGAACACCTTACACCCGTTCAGATCCAAACCTTTTACGAATTCTGGCATCTTGCTAAGAACATGAAAACTGGCGTGCCCCAATCTTCTTTGCCACTTATGGATACATCTGGAATGCAAAAGTTTACTTGTTAATGAATTCTCAACATTCTTATTAGGAACTCAGGCTTGCTTTGAGCAACCTGTTTTTGACTTTTGTTGGTTTTAGGAACCTTTGGGGTAGCAACAGGATCTCTCTCTGGGACATTTCTCTCTAGGCCTGTGCTCCCTCTTGTTGGAAAATGTATACTTGCCTGTGCTTGCGAGGTAGGCTTTGGCTTTAATAAACACCACCAATTAATATGGTTTCAGCAACAATATTACCCTCTTTAACCACATAACTTGCTTTTTCAAAATGGTGAACTTGGTACTTGGATACTCTCAACAAATGACTCTGACTAAGCAAACTACTTAGTAGTTTGCTTGTTGGTATATAATAAACATCAGGAATAAATGCATCTAGCTCTTCAATATAAACAGTTCCTTTTCCCATGACCTGAACAGAATTATTGGAAAAAGTGTACAATTCACACATGTCAGGTTCAGGCTCGTGCATCTATGTGTAAAGATCTTTTCTGTAGGTAACATGCACTGCTGCTCCACTGTCCAAAGTCCAGAGATGTCTTCTGTCATAATCCGGATGAGATTGTGGATCATTGGTTAAAGCCAATGTGGAGCTTGTAGATCATGCCCGGAACCATGACAACCTTGTCTTTCGCCTCTGCCTCTGCTTCTGGAATCTGTTCCTCTGGGCTGGTATGTGGTGGATGCTAGAGGTCGTTGGGGACAATCATGGACGATATGCCCCAGACGACCACAGATGTAGCATCTTGACATCCTTGGAACGAAGTGTCTTCCTCGGAAGTTACGCCTTACTGGAGCTCTTGATGCAGGTGGTCCTCTCAAATGTGGTGTGGCTTGCATGAATGCTTCTCTTCAGTTAAAATTCTGCATACATGATCAGCTGTGTGCTGAACAATGGGCACTTGATTAATCTTTGAAATGGCATCTTTCCATTCATAATTCAATGAGTTAATAATAACACTGATCATTTGAAAATCATCCACAGCATAACCTTGTTCAGCAAGTTCTTTTCTCTTTCCTTTCAGTTTAGTTAAATATTCTCCAATTGGTACACCAGATTTCAATTTTGAACCATGAAATTCGTTTAAGAGCAAACATGTAGATTCAACCGAAATAGGCTGGTAACATGCTTCTAATTGAGCCCAAATTTGTTGGGCAGTTGCATCAGGTGAAAAAGTAATCTGCAATTCAGTGTCCATTGACATCAATAATGTTGTGCATGCTTTAATATCCAATCCTCTTATGTCAGGAGGCCAAGGTTGTGGTGGAGGATTAAATACCATACAGTGAGTACCTTCTCTATGAAGTAAAATTCTAACCTCACTGACCCATGCCTTGTAATTTTGTCCTGAGCACTTTAATTTTGAATCACCAGTCAGTGGGGTGATAGAAGATTGTCGAAGGGGAACATGTATAACTTGCGCTGGTTAAACAATGCCTGCTTGGGCACCAGGAAGCGCTGGAGCTGGCACAGGTGCTGGCACTGGCACAGGTGCTGGAGCAACATCTGGAGGTGGTGTAACGGCTTGTATATTGGACTGATTCATTGACATCATTGTAAAAGCTCCTTGTAAATTTTGTAATTGTTCATGTATTGCATGCAAGTCCCCAGCAGATGGTGCTACAACGTTAGAAATTGCAGAAGCTTTTGCTGTTTCAGTTGAGACATATCACGAGATAGCTGTGATGTAGGCAAAGCTCTCTGTTCTGATTGGTCTGACACCACTCCCTTGTGACCAACTTGTGGGTGGTCCCTTGGCTTTGATGAAGGAGGCAAGATGGAGGACTCAGGAATTCCAACCACACCCTTATCTGCCTGAAGGGATAGGGCAAAAGCCTTAGCTTGCTGTAGGCTGTCTTCAAAAACTGTAAACTGTTGCATATAATCCTGCACAACTTTCTGACACATTGTCTGCTCAGGAATGGAGAATAATGAAAACCTTTCTCTTTGGGTGAAAAATGCTCAGCTAACTGTATAACTTAAAGCTTAGCCGCAAGCTCCTCATATTCTTGGGTTTCTGGTTTCTCAGGCTGAGAATAAGAGCATGCATCATAAACAAAACTTGGTACAAACCTGCTTTCTTGTCCTCCCACAGCAACTTCCTCCAGACTAGTAGCAGAAGCAAGCAGTGTCTGCCAAAGTCTTATCTCCTCATTAGGTACTTCGGAGAATGATAATAAATTTTCCTCTGACCAAGCTCTCCATTTTGTTTTTCTTTTCTTGCATGGCATCGTAGAGTTAACTAAAGTTAAACACAAATTCCTCGGATTTTGTGAACTAACTGACTAAACAAAATCCTCAACCGCTTACTATCAAAGCAACCGGCAAAGAAAAACATCGTAAATTCACAACCATCCTCTGCTACCAAATGTCAAAGCAAAAAAATTCAGCTTTCATAAATTAGAGGAAGTGAACCATGTTTTTCTGTTGCCAGTATACTTTTTATTACACATAACTAGGAAGAACAAAGCTTAAGAAGTACAGAGAAAAAAAAACAAAAGTAAAACTCCTCCCCTGCAAACATGCGCAGTAAATCAAACATCACAAGACACTTATATCTTAGTTACTGTAGAAACATGATAACAATCATCTGGATGCTTAGCAGACAAATTTAAAAAGAACATAGTGACAGGCACAGAGGCACCCATCACATTTTTTTCGAGAATGCTGTGCGGCACAGAGAGAAATTACAGCCAGCTCGACAAAAAGGCTGTGGCTGCTGTTGCAGGGATTAAAAGATTCCATGAGTACGTGTATGGGCGGACTTTTGAGCTTATAATTGACCACAAACCATTATTAGGCCTCTTCACAGGTGACAGATAAACACCGCAAATCCTGTCCCCATGCATGATTCAGTGGACTGAATTCTTAGTGGCCTATCAGTACAACGTCATATACTGCCCGGGCTCGAACATAAGCAATGTGGACTCACTGAGTAGATGCTCATTAGCACAACAAGTGGAAGACCCTGCTCCAATCATGACAGTACTACTAGTCGAGACTCTACAAATGGGACTGATCACCGCTCCCGAGGTGGCCAAAAAATCCAAAGAAGACCCAACCATAGTACAGGTACTGAACTGGATATGAAGGATGTGGCCTAAAGATCCAACAAGTACGGCATTTAGGCCATTCAAAGTGAGGCAACATGAACTATCAATACAGAAGGGTTGCCTACTGTGGAGGAGCCACATAGTGATACCCCACCAACTTGTTGCTGCAGACACTACACAAAGGCCATCCCGGGATTATCTGCATGAAGGCGTTAGCTCGCAGTTATCTGTGGTGGCCATCCATGGATAAAGACATCAAACAGTGGTGGTGTGCTGCAAACCATGTTAAGAGATGTGACTGTCACCCCCCCATCACACTACCACAAGAATGGGAAATGCCAAGAGGTCCCTGGTCCAGACTACACATCGACTTTGCTGGGCTAGTACATAGTAAATACATTTTAATTATCGTCGATGCCTACTCCAAATGGTTGGAAATGGCTGTCATGAGCACTACCACTACAGATGCCATCACCAATGTATTACGCAGACTGTTCACCACCCATGGCCTGCCAGATGTGTTGGTCTCTGACAACTGACCACAGTTTACAACCAGGCCATTCAAACTATTCTTGGCTAACAGGGGTATCTGCCATGCGCTCATTGCTCCATTTTATCTCACAGGAAATGGTCAAGTGGAGAGGATGGTCCACACAACAAAAGAGGCCCTAAGCAGAATGGGGCAAAGCAATTCACAAGAAAAGTTAGAGAGATACTTATTAACCCAGCACAGTACCCCATGCATGGCTACGGGCAGAAGCCCAGTGGAGTTGTTAATGGGGAAAAGATTGAGAACACAGTTGGATAGGATAATATCGATTATGGGGCAGACAATCAACAAAAAGAGGAAGAAACAACCTGACAGTTTCAACAAGGTGAAAAGGTGTATGCCAAGATATATGCCGGGAAGTCTATTTGGGTACCCGGCCACATACTTGACATCATGGGGCCCTGGTTGTACCATGTGGAGCTCAGCAATGATAAGGTGTGGCACAGACACATCGACCAACTGAGGAGAAACCTGGTGTGACTGACTGATGGTGAATCGGAGAACATTGAATCACAAGGGGACGAGGAGAGAGACTTACTGGAGAAGGAGATCACAGTGCCTGAATTGACACCTATAGTGAACTCCTCACCGGCTGAAGTCCTGAGGGATACATCCAGTGACTGAAATTTGACAAAAAGACACTGATGTGTGTAATTTATTTATTTTTATTTATTTATTTATCAAGTTTATATACCGCCCCCCTCTCCCAAAAAGGGACTCGGGGCGGTGAACAGCCATGATAAAAACATACAATCAACAAAGTTAAAATAAATTTAAAAGTTATTAAATAAATGGCTGAATTAAAACTACGAAGCCAATAAAACCCAGTAAAAATTTAAAAATTAAGTTAAAGTTAAAAATTTAAAAATGTAATGTAAAAATTTAAAATGTAACGAACAACCCAGCGTCCGGGAGGATCGAAGGTTGAATTGATCCCAGAAATGACAAGCCTCCTTAAAGGACTATGTCTGTAGTTAAAGTTATAATATAATAATAGTAATAAGTTAATTAAGTAATAAGTTAAATATTAATAAAGTATACTAGTTAGTAGTAAGTAATAATAGAATAATAGTTAAATATTAAAGTACCAGCTGGATGGTGAGGGGTGTTGTGTCTGTGCAGCCGCAGACACAGAATAGCCTGCCATTAGTAGCATGGGAAAATACAGTTACTTAATTGGCTAACGGCATGGCAGGCAACTGCTATATAAGGGAGGCTGCCAGCCATTAGCCTTCGTTGTGTTGCAATTGGAATTGAATACTTACTAGTAAAACATTGATTGTGGATCCTTGTCTCTGGCTTCTTCTTTCCCACAACACAATAATAACCCATTGAGGTGGATTAGGCTGAAAGAGAGCATAACTGACTCAAAGTCACTGAGCTGGTTATCCTGCCTAAGGTGAAGTTAGATCACATAGCTCTGATTTTTAGCTTGGTGCCTTAACAACTTGACTACAAATATGGCAAAGGATTTTCATTGAAAATTGATTTCATTATGTTTAAACTTTCTGCTAAAACTCCATTTGAAAAAATACAACAAAACACAATACCAGGATCTACTGATCATTTCAGATTTATATATTCTATAATTTAGGAATCATGGCTAGAAGAAAGTATGTGAACAATATGATTGTTAATATTAATTGTATTAGAAACGTTTTCCATTGTTTCATTCCTGGCCTTGCTATTCTCTATTTTGCATTTTCAGGGGACAGCTTAAGAACTCATTGGTGATCTGACATTTGTACACTATCTGTGTTGGTTTCATGATGAGCTTTATTCTTATTTGAACAATATTTGCTTTCAATTTTTATTAGCCATTTGAAGTTAATGAAGTAATAGTTAAATTCCTATATTAAAGGATTTTGAGACCTTGAAGGCTACTTATAAATGATGATGGGAACAGTGTATTTCCTGAATCCATAGGAAATAGTATTTAAGCTTTGAATTTTTTTCAATTCTATGATTCTTTGGAATGAATTACTGAGGCTGTTTTCCCACTAATGATGTATAGGTCTTCTAACATGATCCAACCATTGTTGTGGCAATATAACATTTCACTTCTTCTTTACTGTTATGTGAGTGGAGTGATAATTTGATGATACTACAAAATGCTATAAATCTCTAGTGAGAAAATAATTGTAATCAATGTTGCATTATCAGGAAATAGTATTGGCAGAAGTTCACAATGTGTATTTACTGTTGGCTTTTGCCTTCGTAGCATTGACTGTGGGTGGGTGGGAGGAGCTTTGCTGAAACATTGTGAGATTTCCAGGGTCTAATTTGCATCTTCAGTTCTGCCAAAGTTTCAGAAACATTAAATAACATTGTCACAACAGTTGTGACAACCTGCTAAATCCTTCTGAACAGGAAGGGCTATCTTACTTCACCGACTAAGTAAACTTAAACACCTTTGACTTGGGTATAGAAGAAATCAGTGTCTGGCCTAAAAGTAAAATTAGAGGAGCAGAATAAATCAACTCTCTACAACTAGAAACTTTCAGATAGTTATACCATATCAGGGGAGTACAATTTGGCCAATATCTTACTCTGCAGCTTACTTAACATAATGGATAATTCAACTCTATCTACTGGCAAGTGGAAAGAAAGCAACTGCAAAGTATCCTTAATTTCCACATGCTTGTAGCCATTCCTACGCTAATATACTAATGGTTATTTCTTTCTATAGCTCTTTTCTATGGTTAACTTACACCTGACAAACACAGCAGGACATGCCGCTTTCAGTGGTCTTGGAAATAAATATTGTTCACATCTTGTTCTCTGCACAGCA
This sequence comes from Bungarus multicinctus, assembly GCA_023653725.1. Classification (NCBI taxonomy): domain Eukaryota; kingdom Metazoa; phylum Chordata; class Lepidosauria; order Squamata; family Elapidae; genus Bungarus; species Bungarus multicinctus. The sequence continues at coordinate 229,235,397 of CM042834.1, read as the reverse complement.
TGTATTTTCCTCTTTATAAGCATGGATAGTATTTAGGAGTAATTTGTTTTTCTGAAACTGTTAACTACAGACTTCTGAAAATTTAATCCACTTGTTTTTCACTTTCTTTGGACTGAAGCAGTATCATCAGCCATGTCATATAATAGTATTGGACAGAGGTAACTAGGCATGACATTTTGTAGTGATGACCCATCAGCCTGGGAAATTCTAAATGACATGCATTGCTGAAAACAGCTCTCACAATTAATGTGTTTTTCAAGCACAACCCAATGAGACTTTTCTGATGATCAGGGGTAGTTAGAAATGGGTGAAAATAAATTAACCCTTCCCCATTTCTATGGGTTTCTGAAAACTAGAAATTAATGTAAGGATCACTCAACTTTCAATTAACATGAAAATATACACTTTAATGAATGAAAATGCAACAGACTAAATGTAGGACTTTGTAGCAAAATAATAGGTCTAATGTATAGATCTTCTTGTACATGATTTACTGACTTTTATTCCACATTATTTTTAAATGTTTGTTCTATTGTTTCACTCTTGTCACTGCATGGGCCCTTGCTTTCAAACTTGAGAAATCTAGGTATATTGCTTAATTCCATAATTCTCAAAAACATAGTCATCGTTCTGAAGTTATTATTAATTGAGTGCCATTTGCTACAGAAATTTTCAGTACTTCAGAATATTTGTTGTTGTATTCATTTCAGCAGCACCTAGGGGCTTCCAGGTTGAAAGGATTAACTAGTGACATCATTGTTTCCCTGGGGGAAGCCCAGCTGGGGGCTTCTTTCATGTCCCCATTAACTTCAGAATATTGAGCAAGTCACATAAAGTTCAGTAGATCTGATGCTGAAAGCCAACTGCTTTGGCTCACATGCAGCATCTTGCTCTTGGTGAAATGTTCACTGGTTGCTGTAAATTACATGCCTGGAACATTCCACCAGCAGCTTTTTGTGATGTTTTTTTCTTTCTTGAAGGAAATCTCATGGTTATTTGTTCCACTGCAGGAGGCTTTGTCTCCTTGCTTCAGCTGTGTTTGTTGTTAAGGGAAAATTAAATATGCAAGTGCTTCTCTAAGACCACTGTTAATTAATAGGTATACAGCAGCTGACTCCATCAATGTACATCCATCAATCTTGAACAAATGTGGAAAAATGCCCAATTGTCCTATGCTGCATATCAAGACAGTAATAAACTTTAAGTTGTTACTGAAGTGAAACATGCATTTGGAAATTCAATCTGCTACTCAGTTACTTTTGTATTCATGAACTTCTCTGAAATTGTGTGTTGATAGATGATCACTTTGTCCATTTGTTTTTCAAGAAAATGTGGCATCTTTTAGTTTATGTGATGGGCGGTCATTCATGTTCTGGTAAAAGCTCCAATGAAAATTTTATCACCTGTCTCAAAGCAGTTCATTGAAAACTGGGTGAATTTTGTTTTCTCTTATGTTATGCACAACATTTGTGTCTCAGATATATCAAATCAAGGTACCATACGGGAATAGTTCTGAAAGAACAGGATGTCTTGCTATGTTAAGTAAAACTATTACTTAAATATAAATCCGAAAAGATAGATAAAATGGTTACTCATTACAGTTTTATTGTTCTGGAACATAAGCAACATCTAAAATGGTACTTTTATGAAGAAATCTTCCATTTTGCTAAGTTTATGAGTATTTAGTTTTGCAAATACCAACCTTTGAATGTGTTTTTAATTTGAAAAAATTACTTGGGACTAAGAGTAAAATAAACATTTATTGGGCTACTATCCAAATAGCTTTCACATTTCATTATTGGTTAAATATGCATCCAGTAAAGAAATATACATTCAAGACTTAAGTATTACCTGTTTTTATATACATAATACATACATACATACATACATACATGCATATATACATACACTCTCTGTTAGGCTGTTCTTGAAGAGTATTGGGAAGCTGCAAGTAGTACAGAATACAGTGACATTAGCAGTTCAAGATATCCCTCTGCTATGCAGAGGTGTTGTATGTGCCACCCTAGAGACATCCAGAATTGCTCACACTACTGCATTCTGCATCACTTTGCTTCCAGGTCCAATCAAGGTGTTGATTATAACCTTTAAAGCTCTTTATGGCATTGGACCAGATTACCCAAGAAACTGTCTCATCCTAATTATATCAACCTAATCCACCAAGCCAAGCCAGGGCATACTGCAGATCCTGTTGGTTAAAGAATTTTGATTGGTGGAATCTAAATGAAGGCTTTCTCTGCCATTGACCTGCCCTTTAGAACATATTTTAGTTTATTTTCAAATGACTCTATCACTGCATAATTATATTTTATTAACTACTTTTGAAGTAGGAGCACATAAAATAAGTTTTCTTCAGAAAGTTTCCTTTGCATGAAAAAACATGTTAAATTGCAATAAGACCTAAAAATATAAAAACACATGCAGCTTATCCTTAGGAAATATTTTGACTTAACTTCAGAATACAATTCTGAGCTGTTGTTTTTCCATATATACTTAACTAAAATAATATGAGAACAATCTGTTTTTTTGTTAAATCCAAGTTTAGGAATTCAGTTCTAAAATGTTTTCCAAGCTTTCTTGCTCTTATTTTTTTTAACAAACTGCGTTTTCATTTCCTGTGAAAAGAAGTCTGCTTCTAAAACTCAAGAAATATTGAAAAAAAGATACATTACATAGCATTAGAAGAAATCTAATTAACTGTACATCTTTGTTCAATAGAATTCAATCAATTTGCTAGGGAATGCAGCTTTACTTTATGTTTAAGTTTAACAATCTTAACAATGTAAACTAAAGCTTAATACACTTCAGTATTAAAGTTAAAGAAAGTTACAACATTGAAGAATAGCAGACAGTAGCCATTTTGTTTTCTAAATATTTTACCTGTTACCATTATTTAAATACTAATTGTTAAGAGTCCATTAAAAAGTTACACATTAAAAAGGGAGCTATAAATCGATTATGCAATGTGGATTTCACTCAGCCAATGCAAGTTATTTTTTCTTTTTCTATTTCATTGGCATATGATCACATCTTCAGTGATGAATTATGAGTCAAAAGAAGTTGCATAGAAATGTATAAACATTCAGTATCTTTGATAAAAGCTTGAGAATAATATGTATTTGAAGAAACAAATCTGATATAAGTTTGAAAATTATCTTTCCATCTATCTTTAACAGCTACAAAATGAAGAGGAACTGATCAGTTAGAACAAGACAACTTTCTTCCAAAAGATTAAACAGAAAAATTAAACATCTGAATGACTTCTACAGTTGACCCAACTGTAGGAATCCATAAAATATAATCTGCATACTTAATGTAAAAATTAACACATTATAATGTTTTGTCCAGGACTATATCTTTACACATGTATCACTTCAACACTTCTTTATTGATATTGTATAGTAATATCTTGAGAGCAAAAGAAATTTCTAACAAAAAAAGTAAAACTACAAATCCCTCTAACTGATAATGCTCCTTCCTTTATGTTATTGCTGTAGGTTATTTTTGTTCATAATGTTTGGAAATTCTGGCTTTGTAATAATGTCATTTATATTTGTGCTGAAATTATCATTCAGTTTACATTTTGCTACACTTATATCAAAATAATGTAAAGAGTTATAGTTTTAAAATTAGAAATTTCATGCTTCATCTTCCATTCCCTGATAAGCCCAATTTTACTTGAGACTGAAACTTTTAAGATCTCCTGTTCATAGAATGACTCATTATATGCATCGAGGGAACTACAATATTAATATTTATATATGGATAATTAGAAACACAAGGAACCTTTGGCTTTTGATTAATTACTGTTTTGATATACACCTTGAATCATAACTAGTGTTTATTCTTACATTAACACATGAGAGCTAAAGTAGGAATTGAAGTTGCTTTGTTTCAATTTTATTTAATGTTCATTATAGTTTGTTTTATTCCATTTACATAAGAAACAATTACTAATTTTAAATGAAATTCTTATGGCCATATCCAACTGGAGGGAGAGGGAAAGAAATATGAGTTGTGTGTACGTGTGTGAGCAATTCACTCTTGTCATGATAAATCAAGGGTGATTTTTATGTTGTAACATGACCACTGGATTATATTGCTTCAAGCTGTAAGTGAGAATTCAAGGATTAATTGCAATTCATTCAAAAAAAGCAACCAAATAAAATATGAAAAAAATCTACTTGGGAAAAATATAGATTGGACCAAAGTGACTAAATAATCATTTCTTGTATATTCAACTGTATTTTCTACATTAAAAACTTTCGAGCATGCCCTTTCAGATTGTTTATCCCCATAGAACCATTTAATCATGTTAATCTCTTAAAAACATCTTAATAAGATTAACTATAACAGACTAATTAGGTTTAAAACTTCAGTTCATGTATCTGAAACATTTCTGAACTAAAAAACATACATTTTCCCCCTTTTTTCCATAATTGTTCAACTGAACATCTCCAAAACTTTTACTCACCATTTTTCTATTTTTTTTTCAGTCCCCTGAGAACATATTTATGATTTAAAGAAGAGAAATACTTTCAAACACAATATAAGCAGAAATATTCAAATTGGTTAATTTGGGATACATAGCTTTGATGTCAGGATTTGGGTTTCTTTTCCTTCTTTTTCCTAATTAAATCATGAAGAAAAATGCAAAGATAGTAGGGATTCTTGACTGAATAACCAAACTGATGGTAAAAATGTCTAAGAACTGCATTCATCAGTTCTTCTTCTTTTTACTTTGTAGTGTGACCTTAAAATAGTAATTGGAAGTTACAGCACATTAAGAATTTGCTGGTTGGTTTTAATAGACAGCTTGAGACAAAACAAACCCTTCATTAATTCTATAATCCTAATGATTTTGAATCATGAATTGCTTAATGAGATATAAAGCTTGTAGCAAATTCCCAGGAAGCAAGCACTGATGACAAGCTAGATGACACTAAGATTAAAAAAAAAACACTTGAAGCTTATTTCTAAGTTTAAAGAAATGTTTCATGGTTTTAAAGATGGCAATGAATTCTCCAATTCCCCAATACAATTCATATCAATCTGTTATTTCAGAGATTTTCCAGAGATGTCTTAGAAATTTTTTTTACATTTAGGTAACATCTGCATATTGTTTACAGCTTTATTTACATTCCAATACCTCCCTTACTGGAAAACTTTGAAAGTTTTGAAAGTTAATATTAAAATTACTAAAAGCAAGTTTTATGTGATCACATATTAGAATATCTCTTTATTTAGTTACCCCCAATAATATTTACCACATTGGCAAGGACATTGTTTATCAAGAGAAGCTATCTGCCTCAAACAGCTGGTTTGCAGTATCATGAATGGGTAACAGAAGTTTCCCCCTTCTTATATTTTTATTGCTATACTTCTTGTCACTCTTAAGATTTCAGGGCATTGGTTTTTTTTCCTTCCAGGAAGAAGTTCCAGATGTCAAAATAATTTGGTGAGTCTTGATTATTACTTATGATGATTTGAAGGAAGGGAGGGAGGGACAAAAACATCTTTTGCTCTTCTGTTTCAGGAGCAAAACAATATGTAGTGATTCTGGAAAATCCAAGTACTTTGGCTGAAAATCCAACAGTTATTTAGAAAACCTAAGAGGTTTCCAATTGTCAAGATGGTTCTTCAACTATCAAATTCTGTACCTGTCAACAGTGGTATCCCCCAAGGCAGTGTTCTAGGACCAATTCTTTTCATACTCTACATAAATGACCTCTGTGATCATATCAAGAGCAACCCCAAACTCTGTCAAGGATCTTGGAGTACTCATTTCTAATGATCTAAGTGCTAGAGCTCACTGTAATTACATAGCCAAAAAGGCGTTAAGAGTTGTTAACCTAATCTTATATAGCTTTTTCTCTAGTAATATTACACTAATAACTAGAGGATACAAAACATTTGCTAGACCAATACTTGAATACAGCTCATCAGTCTGGAACCCACGTTATGTATCTGATGTTAATAAAGTTGGGAAAGTCCAGAAATATTTCACAATAAGAGTTCTCCACTCCTCTATTTGTTGCAGAATACCTTATGCTACCAGACTCGAAATTCTAAAACTAGAAAACCTAGAACTATGCCACCTTCAGTCCAATCTAAGTATAGTATATAAAATCATACATTGCTATGTCCTACCTATCAATGAATACTTCAGCTTCAACCATAACAATACAAGAGCAAACAATAGATGCAAACTCAAGGTTAATCGCACCAAACTTGATTGCAGGATGTCAAAATGAAAACATCCAGCTCATTCTGTAAACATCTGTGGCAAGCTCCTCAGACAAACAAAAACAAACGCAGTGACACAGGAAATATGACTTCAGCAACAGAGTGGTCAATGTCTGGAATACTCTACCTGACTCTGTGGTTTCTTCCCCAAACCCCAAAAATTTTAACCTTAGACTTTCTACTATGGACCTCACCCCTTTCCTAAGAGGTCTGTAGGGGGCATACAAAAGTGTACCAACGTGCCTAACATCCCTGTCCTATTGTTTCTTTTAATTTTTTTTCTTTTTCTTACATGTATCCATGTATTCATAACTATGTTTTGACTTATACCTATTATCTTGTAAGTAATTAACAAATTGACAAATAAATAAGAATAAAAACGTTAGAATTTTTGTAACATTTCCCCTCTTATTTTATACAACTGGATGAGTAGATTGAGGGAAAGGTAAGTAGGAACACTAAAACGTGGAAGAAAGCGATCAAATCACTTATAAACAAAGCTGAAAATCAATTTTATCATTTTATTTTTTATTTTATTTTATTTATGTGATTATTTGAACCCTGCCTTTATTACTTTTACAAGTAACCCAAATTGGCAAATATATCCAAACACACCTTCCTCTCTTGTTTTCCCACAACAACAATCCTGTGAGATGAATTGGATTAGAGAGAGTAACTAGCCCAAAGTCACCCATCTGGCTTTCATTGCTAAGACGAGACTGATGGTCTCCTGCTTTTTGCCTAGTACCATAATTTCTAGAACAAACTGGATCTCGTAAGAGGTTTATAATTTTCAAACTGCATGAAAAATGGGATTGTATATTTGACAATGATCTACTTGCTCATCTTCTGAAATAGTCACATTGCCAATTAAGAAACAATTTTAGTAGATGTTCATAAAATTGAAGTAGATCAGCAAATAATCATTGTCAGGCTAATAATTTTCACAGAAAATAAAACACAATTATTTCAACAATTAACTTTTTTTCATCTCCTTCAGGCAGTATAGTAATTCATGATGGGTCTTCGATTGAAGTGATTTTCTTCAAGGAAGAGTTATGAATCCACTAAATAACTATATCTCTTGCAATAGGTTGATTATTGTTACCACCATGCATCAGTATACTGTAAAGCAAAGCATAAAATCATATGCTTGCAGTTTCCCACACCCACTGTCAACATATCTTTCAAATTTCTGAATGCTTTAACATTTTCATTGGAACTGATGACCTTCCAAGTTCAATAAATACTAACAAGATTCTTTGTAGTTCAGAGTTTATCATTCACTTTGTGAGACTATGGTAGTATATACGAATTTAAGCCTTGTTCATTAACTTGACTTTTTTCTTCTTGCATAAAAAATCAGACTTGAAGCTAGAGGCAATAAAATAATTATTAATGTTTGATATTTTTTTTGTTTCTACACATTTCAGTTCTAAATATGTTATCCTCTGCATAATATTCTGAAATGCTTTGTATGCCAAAAATGTATACCAGTTGCAATATTATTATGTTGTATTGGAAACAAAGAAAAAATCAAAAGAAGAAGAGAAAGACAATATTGTTTACCGTTTCCAACTTTATAAAATGTAGAAGGGACTACTTTTTCAGGGATAAATGTCTTCTACATATAGACAACTTCGGAAGCCTAATTTCATACTGTTCAAAGTCACATGGACTACCTATAATGGCCTTCCTCTACTTGAAGTTCTCTGGATGTACTGTATATGCTTTGTATGTTCCCAATATGGACTTGTTGGTTCTGACAGTGGAGATTCACACAACTGAGTTGTACTCAGGTTGGGAAATGCTAACCTACAAAAATAAAGCTAGATCTTAGCTGTAATTTTTTTATTCTCTAATATAAGGATATTTTTGCTGTTGCTGGCAGCTATATTTGGCTTTTAGTTAAGGAACATTCCATAATATAACCAGCCCCACTTTTAATTAATTATTTATGTACAGTTGATCTCAATAGTTTTGAAGGAACTTCTCAAGACTTTCTTTGGGGGACTGAATGCAGCTCAAAAGCTATTTGCTTGACATCTCTGATTTAAGACATGATGATACTAAAACTGATTTATTATTACATAACAGGCAGTAGGACACTTACTTACATGATGTTAATGTGTTGTAGCATATCTGTGAACAGACCTAGCATTCTTTATGGTATGAAGTATTAGTAATATATAGTGGTACTGGCAGTAAAACATGCATTCTTAAAATGTTTGATGAACTTCATAAATTGACAAGTCATCTTTGTAACCATTCAATATGCTATATCAATGTCACTTCAAATTATTGATGTGTTACTGAGTTTTCAAATATATGGTATACCTATTTATCAGAGAGTCAGGCTACTTCTTTCTTTAAAAAATATTTTATTCTTTTATCACCAAAAATAAAATACAAAACAAAGAGAAAAAATGGACTATCCAAACTAACAACAAAAAGAAAAAAGTATGCAAAAAGAAAAAGAAAAAATAACCCCTAAGTATCAAATAAATCTACATTAAATATAAGAAAAAAATCATGGCTAAATACTGAAAGATACATCAAAAATTTAATATTTTTATTTGGTTTGTCCGTTGCTTACAAGATAATAGGTATAAGTAAAAACATAGTTATGAATACATGGATACATATAAGAAAAATAAAAAAAGAAACAATAGGACAGGGACGGTAGGCATGTTGGTGCGCTTATGCATGCCCCCTACAGACCTTTTAGGAAAGGGGTGAGGTCAATAGTAGGTTAAGGTTAAAGTTTTGGGGGTTTGGGAAAGAAACCACAGAGTCAGGTAGAGTATTCCAGACATTGACCACTCTTTTGCTGAAGTCGTATTTCCTGCAATCAAGTTTGGGGCAATTAACCTTGAGTTTATATCTATTCTTTGCTCTTGTGTTGTTATGGTTGAAGCTGAAATATTCATTGACAGGTAGGTCATTGCAATGTATGATTTTATATACTATACTTAGATCGGACTGAAGGTGAAGTAGTTCAAGGTTTTCTAGATCTAGAATTTCAAGTCTGGTGGCATAAGGTATTCTGCAATGAGTAGAGGAGTGGAGAACTCTCCTTTGAAATATTTCTGGACTTTCTCAACTGTGTTAATATCAGATACATAATGCGGGTTCCAGACTGATGAGCTGTATTCGAGTATTGGTCTAGCAAATGTTTTGTATGCTCTAGTTAGTAGTGTAATATTACTAGAGAAAAAGCTATGTGGGATTAGGTTAACAACTCTTAACGCCTTTTTGGCTATGTAATTACAGTGGGCTCTAGCACTTAAGTCATTAGAGATGAGTACTCTAAAGTCCTTGACAGAGCGTGGATCATCAACAAGGTCATGACTATTCAGCTTGTATTTTATTTTCTGATTTTTTGGGCAATATGTAGGACAGAGCATTTATTTGTTGAGATTTGAAGTTGCCATTTGTTTGACCATTCTGATACATAGTTGAGGTCTTTTTGAAGGGTAGCAGTGTTGTTGGTGGTGTTGAATAGCTTTACATTTATTTATTTATTTATTTATTTATTTATTTATTTATTTATTGTACTTATATACCGCCTTATTTCCCTGACAGGCACAGCCAAATTAAAATATAGAGAACAATACAAAATTAAGAACAGTTAAAAGACCAAATATAAAAGGCTGAAATTTATAAGAAGTTTAAAAGCCAAACTAGATAAAAACCAAATTAAAATCCTAAAAACCCCTAGGCCAGACCGGCTTGATGAAATAGATAAGTTTTCAACGCGCGCCGGAAGGTCAGGAGATCGGGGATGATCCTCATCTCTGGGGGTAATTCGTTCCAGAGGGAGGGTGCCCCCAACGAGAAGGCCCGCACCCTTGGGGTCGCCAGCCATCCAGCCGGCGGCACCCCAAGGAGACCAACTCTATGGGAGCGTACTGGCCGATGGGAGGCCGATAATGGCAGGATATCCTGGTCCCAAGCAATGGAGTGCTTTAAAGATGGTAACCAAGACCTTGAAGCGCACCCGGAGGACCACCGGGAGCCAATGCAGCACACGCAAGAGCGGTGTAACATGGGAGCCCCGAGGAGCCCCCAACACCACCCGCGTGGCCGCATTCTGCACCAGCTGGAGCCTCTGGGTGCACTTCAAGGGAAGCCCCATGTAGGGAGCGTTGGCATAGTCTAGGCGGGAGATCACGAGGGCAGAAGTGACCGTGCAAAACGCATCCCGATCCAGAAAGGACTGCAATTGGTAGATCCTACGGACCTGACCAAAAGCCCCCCTGGCGACGGCCGCCACATGGTCCTCCAATGACAGCCGTACATCCAAGAGGACACCCAGATTGCGAGCCCTCTCTGTGGGGGCAAGAATTTCCACCCCACAGCCAGCGATGGAACCAGCTGGCTGTAGCGGGGTGCCGGGAAGCACAGCCACTCAGTCTTAGATGGGTTGAGCTGAAGCCTGTTCCGCCCCATCCAATACCGCACGGCCTCCAGGCACCGAGTCATCTCTTCGACGGCTTCATCGGGGTGGCCCGGGGTAGAGATGTACAGCTGAGTATCATCAGCGTAATGATGGAACTCTACCCCAAAGCCATGGATGATCTCACCCAGTGGCTTCATATAATGTTGAACAGAAGGAGCGAGAGCACCGACCCCTGAGGCACCCCGCAAACCAGGGGCCTTGGGGCTGATGTCTGCCCCCCTGCCAACACAAATTGCAAACGGCCAGAGAGGAAGATGCCCCCCACTCCCAACCCCTCCAGCTGCTGCAATAAGATACTGTGTTCGACAGTATCGAAAGCCGCCGAGACGTCTAATAGGACCAGGACAGAGGAATGATCTCTGTCACGGGCCCTCCAGAGATCATCTACCAATGCGACGTCTCTGTGCTGTGTCTGGGCCTGAAGCCCGATTGGCATGGATCCAAATAGACAGCTTCATCCACGTGCTGGGGGAGCTGCCGTGCCACCACACTCTCAACAACCTTTGCCACAAAGTGAAAGTTGGAGACCAGACGATAATTTGATAACAAAGTTGGGTCCAGGAATGGTTACTTGAGGAGGGGTTTCACCACCGCCTCTTTCAAGACGACGGGCAGATATCCCTTACTCAAGGAAGCATTAATAATACCCTGGAACCAACCTCGTGTTCCCTCCCGAGTGGCCAACACCAGCTAGGAGGGACACAGGTCCAATAAACATGTGGTGGCATTCAGCCCCCGCAGCATCCTGTCCACATCTTCGGGAGTCATGGGATCAAACTCTTCCCAAATGACTTCTCTACGTTCCACCCCCGACCCTCCACCCAGAATTGACCATTCAGAGTCCAACCAGTCCTGGATCTAAGCGATTTTATTCAACAGGAAATTCAAAAAGTCCTCAGCCCGTCCCTGTAAGGGGTCCTCCTGCGCTCCCCCTTCCAAGAGGGAGCAGGTCACTCTAAACAGGCTGGGCGATTTCCTGCGGACGCAGTAAGTGCGGAAAAGTGAGAACGCTTTGCCATCCTTATCGCCACTAAATAGGTCTTAATATAAGACTGCAATAGTGTTCAGTCGGGTCCGGAGCGAGTAGTCCTCCAAATACTCTCCAGGCGTCTTTTCCGGTGCTTCATCTCCCTCAGCTCCTCGGAAAATCAAGGGGCTGAGTGAGAATGGTGCAGGGTCAGAGGCTGCAAGGACACAACCTGGTCAAGGGCCCCAGCCACCACCCTATCCCAGGTGGTGACCAGGTCCTCAACTGAGTCGTGTGCTCGAACGTTGGGACATGGCCCAAGCTCCATCAGGAACCTATCCGGATCCATCAGATGCCTGGGACGGTACCATCGTATTTGGTCTGCCTCCCTGCGACGGGGTGTGTGTGTGGTCTGGAAGTCCAGCCTAAGGAGCGAATGATCTGACTATGACAGAGGCTCAATAAAAATGTCCCCTATACCAAGATCATCCTGCCACTGTCCAGAGACAAAAACCATCATCAGTGAAGAGGATGCAGTTCCTCTTAATATGATCACAGAGATCATTTATGTAGAATATGGAGAGAGTAGGTCCTAGGACATTGCCTTGGGGGACACCACTGTTGACAGGTACAGAATTTAATAGGACGCTCCCAATTTTGACCATTTGTTGTCTGTTTGACAGGAATGCTTCTATGCAGTTATGCAGGTGTCCAAAGATACCATAAGATTTTAGTTTTAGGAGTAGTTTATCGTGTACCACTGAATCAAAGGCTTTACAGAAGTCTATATAGATTACATCTATTGCTTTGCCCTGACCGAGTTGTGTAGTCCATATGTTTTTGCAGTGTATGAGTTGCAGATTGCAGGATAGTTTTTTTCTGAAACCAAATTGTTTATTAGAGAGTAGGTTGTTTGTCTCTAAGTGGAGGATAATGGATTGGTTAATAATTGATTCCATGACTTTACAGGTGATGCAGCATAAAGAGATTGGTCTGTAATTTTCAACTAGGCTGGGGTCTCCCTTTTTGAAGATGGCTTGTGACCATAGTTTTGGCAAGGAACTGGTCATGAAAGATTTTTCAAAGATTATGCTTAGAGGTTCGGCTATGCCAGTGGATACCATTTTTAAGAAATAGGCACATATTCTGTCCGGTCCAATAGATAGAGATGGTTTTAGATGGTGTAGTGCTTTTTCAACATTGTCTTCTGTAAAATCGATATGTATTAGATCATTGTCATTTTCTGTGGTTTGGCTAGGCAATACTGGGCATGATCCATTGCTGTTTACAAATACTGAGTCAAATAATGTGTTAAAGATGTTGGCTTTAATGGTGTCGTCGTTACAGTCTTTACCATTAGGTCCTATCAGCGGTGGGATGGACTTTGTCTTTTAGTTTGTTGTTTACAAAATTGTAAAAAGTGCAGGTGGAATTAGTGTGTAGAAGGTTTTCCTCTTGTTTAATATGATAAATGGTGCATTCAGTTTTTATCTGGTGGCATAAATTTTTGTATCGGCTTTTGAAGTTGGCAACGTGACCAGATTTGTTTTTCTGCCAAAGTGATTTCATTTTGGATTGAAGCTTCCTTATTGTTATGGGTAATCTGTTTTTTTCTGGTTTTTGGAGTTGTTGTTGGTACATATAGTTTGATGACTCTTTTGACTTCAAGTAAAAATATGTTGTAATGGTCTTCAACAGTATTGCATCCAGTGAATAGAAATTGCCAATCAAGGGATGAGAGATTTTTGTCTATAAGATCATAGTTGCCTTTTTTGAAGTTATATTTGGGGATCACATAATTGTATTGATTTTTGTGTGGACATATGTTGAGACAAAAGTCAATCATGTTGTGGTCACTATTAGAAAAGGGTTCTTTAATTTGTATTCCATAAATTGAATTCAAACTATTGCAGAAGATGAGATCGAGGCAGTTGTTAAGTCTAGTATTGTTGGTTACTAGTTGTTCCAGTCCCAGGTTTGTTACAGCATTGTAGAAGGTTGCATGTATGGGTTCAGTTTTACATTCATTTAGGGTCCAGTTAATGTGAGGTAGATTGAAGTCACTAAGAAAAATAAAAGCGTGTGGGCAGGATGTTGCCCACATTAGTAGTGAATTTAGCATGTTTACATGTTCAATGTCATAATCAGGGGCTCTGTGACATAGTAAGAATCAAAATGTGATATTTAAGGACAGTTCACAGATGATGGTCTCAGAAAGAGCAAGCTCTTGGGTAACTTGGATGTTTTTTAGATGTAAGGCCTTTTTAGAGAAGATAGCAACACCACCTCCTCTACGGATTTCACATGCTGATCGGTAAACATGATAGTGTCTTATTGTGGTAATGGAGTCAGGGAGAGATGCATTGAGCCATATTTCACAGACAAATATGATGTCGAATTTAGCCATATTTAGTAAGAGGAGAAATACAGATATTTTATTCACAAGGCTTCTTGTATTGAGTAGCTTGCATTTAAGGCCAGTTGTAATTGTAATTGAGGTAGTTAGGGGCATGCGTGCCTAGTTTTGAGTGACAGTGGGTTGGATGAGGTAGGGTTGGATGTGGAGTTGTGGGTTGTGTGAGTTACTTTTGATACAATCTGCGTGGTAGTCAATGTAGAGATCCTTCTTTCCATTGTCTAGATGTCTTTTGAGTTCATTGTGGAGTTCACAGGAGCGGATTCTTTACAGTATGGATAAGTCTTGAGCGAAGTTTTTTGTGGTTGGGATTGGTTTGTTGCAATGTTGTTTATTGTATGAATGAATATGCATTTGCTGGACTCATTTTTGCAAACAACTCTACAAAATTTTGGGGCCACAGAGCTGTCATTGTATTTGTACCCAGGGCCGTCTCTGGTTATTTCAATGATATATTCAGGAGAGATGTTTGTTGTATTTGAGTTGCTTATGATATTACGAATTTTGGTGATGTCATCTGATTTGTCTTCAAGACCAAATAAGATGGCATTTGGACGTTTCTGATCACGTTCTATGATGTCTCTGATGAGTAAGGAAATATCATTTGTGGAATTATTTGATGGGATAGTAATTATTTGTGGTTGTGGTTTGGTGGTTATTTTTGGTTGCAGTTGTGATTGTAGTTGAGGTAGTAGTTGTGGTAGTGGTTGTTGGGTTGGGATTTGATTTTGAGCTTAGGTAGTTGCTTAGAAGCGCTGTATTTTTTTTTCAAGAGAAATTAGGCTTTCTTGTATAATTTTTTCAAAACATGTTGCTAAGCATTTTTCTATTGAGTGCATGAATGATTCTATGATATCAACTCTGTCAGGCAGGGGTACTTGGTTTGTTTAGCTTAGGAAAACAGGATGGACATGGACAAGAGAATATATCTGATGCTTTTAGGAAATCTGCTAAGTCGTTGTTTAATTTTAAGCAGGCAAGGTGGGCTTGATTGTCACATAGGTAGCATTTGATGTTATTTTCACTTTCATTGATGGTTTTAAGCCATCTGAAGCATGTACAGGAGTCTGGGAGGTCATTGGTAGAGATATTTTTTTGTTGTTGTTTGGTAGTGGAGGATTTGGAGTTTTTGGCTGGCATGGTCAATGACAATAGTACACTAAACAATTACAACAGCTAATTAATGTGGTAGGTAGACAGTTACTTAGTGAATGTTGGTAATTAATAAATGTTAATTGATATGGTAGAGAACAAATCAAAAGTAAAGTTACTTATTACTAAAAATCAATCAATCAAACTATTACTAAGAATCAATCAATCAATCAATCAATAGACTAGATAATCAATGATACAGTATTAAATCTCTATCAGTTCAATGAATCAGTAAATTAGTGGTCATTTAACAATTAATTATTATATTATTATATGATAAATCAATTATTATAGACAAAGCATTATCTATAAATATTTGATATCTTGAGGTACTGAAATAGTGGAGGTAGTAAAGTACTGGAGGTTTGTTGTGTAAAGCTTCTTTGTTTTTCCTTAAAGCCACATGTGTTTGTTTTTGTTTTGCTTTGTTTTTGTTTTAAAGAGAAAACATTGCAGTTTGATAGATTTGAATGGAGAAGATTTGAATGATCTCACCAATCATTTACTTTGGAGTTTGGAAAGGATGAGATTTGGGTGGGGGTTTAGTAGAGGTTGTCCAATCAGCTGAGTGGGAATTTAAATTCAGGTTGACTAATCAGCTGGGTTGTTTAAATGGGGTTGGGTGATTTATATGGAGACTGTCAATTCTCCATGAGTCTCCTTTGTTCTCCCCAATTGGTGGCCATTTAGAATTATTTTTGGTGATTTGATTTAAATGAAGACTGTAGACATCATTTCAATTCTTCCATCATCAGAATTCACAATCAATATCAGTTTCAAAAGGCAATTTTCCTGAATAAAAACCTTCTTCATACATCTTCTTCTTGTCAAGTCCCCCTTTTTTTCCTCCTTTAATCACACTTTTCTCAAGCTGCCGTTTAACTTCCAGAGTTAGAGGGTAAAAACATAAATTAAGCCTCTGCTGCTTAATCTCCACATTCACCCCTTCCGCTCTGGAGTCTTCGCTTTTTAAGTTGTTTCTGACTCGGGTCCACAGTAAATCTTTGAGCCGTTTACCCGCTCCTTCGTCCCACTGAAAAATGCACCGCCGATCTATAAGGAGGAGCCAGGGGAGACTCTCACCCGCAGGTAAGCTTGCAGAATATATATATTCACCTCCCCTTACAAAAGGGGTCTACAAATAGTTATAAGCTTTCCTATCTGTATTTAACAAAAATACTATATTACATAAATAAATATCTCTGATGTGGAAATCTAATTATCTAATAATTGAATCAACCCAACATCTGTACACACACACTCTCTCTCACACACAGTTATTATCCCAAAATTAAAACTAATCTTCAAATCCCTTAGTTAACCATCTCATTTTATTTAACACATAGAAAATCTTTAAACTGCTTCTATCTCTTGTAAACTTCTCTAGAGTCAGCCCACTTTTTTCTGAGAAAAACTAGGTTAGGACCTGAGAAATAATAATTTGTTTACTGAAATATATTACCAGACTGAATTCAACTAGTTCAGATTCTGGCAGACTCAGCTGTGGTAGAAATAGAATAAGCCCAATACATCTAAACCTGCAAAATAGTATATTATATATCCAATATTCAATATACAAATACCATTCATTGTGATAGATCAACACAATTACCTATTGTTAGGAAACATCTAAAAACAATTAAATATATAGTTGAGTTGCTACTACTTTAATTGATTTTAAGGGCTTAAGCACAAATTAACTCTTCCTTTAAACTCCTCTTTACTTTTCCAAATCATGGCAAAATTAGATATGTATCAAGGATTTACTAATTCATAATTCAAATGGTTCTTTGATTGCCCTGACAGGTGGAGAGCAACAGGAGTATTGCTGCTTGTCTTAATCTTTATAGCACTTTCATAAGTGCTTCATAATACAAAAGAATAAGGTTACATTGGAAGCTAAATGTTGAGGTTCCTCGTTACCCTAGTATTACCTCAGCATTTGAAAAATGGTTTTGTGGCAAATACTAAAACAAGACTCTGTTTGAAAGTTTTGGTACTTTTGCATTTCCTGTAACCATGTTTAAAAAAAGTGCTATTGATATTTTCTCTGATGCGAAAAAATGGAAAGAGTTGGCCACATCAGTTCTTATACATAGACAGCAACTCTGATTCTCCAAAAAAGGGATGCAATGCAACACAATTTCCCCTTCCCCCAATATTTTTCAATATTTTTGTTTGCCCCTCTTGATTTAATTACAGACAGATGCTGTGGACAAGCACTTTGTCTCACCTTGATTTCATCTCTTATTGATCATAGTTAATATGGGTTTAAGCAGGTACTTCATTATTTTGTTTTCACATAGATATAAATCATTAGAATAAAAATAAGAAATACTGATGCCCAGTGAGTTTCTCTGATTAATGCTAAAAATCTAAAGTTTAGATTGGTGAACCATTGGTATATTTTTAATGCTTACAACTTATGATTCTTTCATTTTTAAAAAATGAAATGAAATACTGTTAAAGAATTTTAAAAGTAATGCTATGTTTTTAAACATAATTTGAAACTATTTCTTAAATGAACTCTATACATACAGTTATATTGGCAACATTTGTGAATTGTTTTGCCATGGCTTTTTCCTAGGGCTGAGAAGGAGTGACTGGCCAAAATCATCCAACTGACTTTATCCTAAGGCAGGACTAGAACTCATACCGTATTTTCCGGCGTATAAGACGACTTTTGAAACCAAAAAAAGACAACCTAAAATCCGGGGTCGTCTTATACGCCGGGTCGTCTTATACGCCGGAAAATATTACAGGCGTCGCCGGGAGACGCTCCTCCCCTTCCCGAAGAGAAGACGGCGGCCGCTCTGCCGGCTCATCATGCTCCGCGGGAGGCCTGGTCGTCTTCCGTGTGTGTGTGGGAGAGAGAGTCGCCCTGGGGCCGGAGGAGGAAGGCTGATGCGAGCGCGAAGAAGGAGAAGCATTTACAAATCCTTGCAGCTTAATTTTGAATACCCGTATTTTCTGGTGTATAAGATGACGTTGAAAAAAGTCAACCAAAAATCAGGGGTCGTCTTATACGCCCGGTCGTCTTATACGCCGGAAAATACGGTACTCTTTCACTTTCTAGTATAATACCTTTAACCACTCTACCAAAATTTCTGTTATCTCTAAAAATGTTAAATGTAATGGACCACATAAACGTGGGATCATACATTCAGATATAATAGGGGTGTCAAACTCAATTTCACTGAGGGCTGCATCAGGGTTCTGTTTGACCTTGGTGGGCTGGGACGGGCATGGCCAGCTCGACATCACTTGTGTTAGGGGCGCCTGTGGTGGACCGAGTACTCTGCCAGAAAAAACAGACTCCTGAGCTCTGTTTTTGGCTATAACGGATTCCTGCAACCCTTTGCCAGCAGAAACAGAGCTCAGGAGGGCTGCATGCGGGCCTCCTGAGCTCCAATTTCACTGCGGACTAGTCCTTCACTGTTTCCAGGGTGGCCCTGCAGGCCAAATCTCAGCACTCCATGGGCCAGATCCAGCCCCTGAACCTTGAGTTTGCCACCCCTGAGATATAACATGGAAAATGAATGGGCATCAGATAAAAGCTCCAGTGCCAATTTCCTCAACCATTCTGTATCTGTTTTAATATGCTGTTCAAAGTTCCAAAGTGTTATTTAAAGTTTATTCAGATGATGTTAGAACAGAAATGTTAGGCAAAGACTTTATAAACATAGGGATATCAATCAATCAATCAATCAATCAAATCTTTATTACAATCATAGATCAGCATACAGGAATTTTAGTAATGCAGCGAGCAAGCTGGATTCCATTCAGCCTGGAAATGTCTACAAATGACAATCATTGTTATTATGTCACATGAAGAACTACATGGAGAAGAGCTGGAGGCTTATGGGAAATGGTAAAACCTTATAAATATTCCAGATGGTGACAGTGAAGAGCCCAATGAATATGGATCACTCTCAGGTCAAATAGAGAAGAGCCTTAGGTTAAACAGAAAATTGTTCCTTTGGTTTTGTTCCATTATGCTGAGGAGGTAAAAATGCAAGTCTTCAGGTCAAAACTGAGCCCAGGGAACTTCAGTAGTCATATGGATCCTTTGAAAACATATCTATGCTAGCACAAAGTTTATATTCTCTGTTCTAGCAATCCTCAATTGCTACCATGCAATTGTTTCTGATTTTTATGTGTTTAGGAGATAAGAGTCTCCCAAAGATGAACAACATGGCAGAGAGAGTGGTAATAATTCTAACATAGACCTCTCCCTCGTGTCTTAGCGTGGGACTCCAGGTGCTTTGATATGGTAGAAAGAACATGTATCAAAGATTGAAGAGGATCTTCCACCGGAACTTCGTACGGCACGGCCGAGGCCTCGGCGCGGTAGATGGCTTTGGCGGCCGGATGGCTGAAGATAGTTTAAACTTGATCTCAATTTATTTAATGGGTTTAGGGGGGGGGGGTTTTCTAAAGCTAGATATTATATGACTTATATGGGGTTTTTGAGAGCTTCACGCCTGATCCCGGGGACCGTATATAATGTAATAAATAATAAAGAATAAATAATAAAGCAATGCTTAGAATATTAGTATTTCAATAACGTTTATGGAAAAAATACTGTTTGTTTATATTCTGATTTTGTGCTCTGCCTTTGGACCAAAATGGCATTTCAAGTAATAATAAAAATATAGATGAGGAAAGAAGTATTATAAAAATGGACAGAGCAATTAAAAACAGAAAGAAAACTAAAATGAATAAAACCAGTTCAATAAAAAGAAATAAGCAACCTTCAATTAAAGCTCACTGTGGAAGATAAAAAATATAAAGGGATTTTTTTTAAAAAAAAACCTGAACTCTTTATTAATAGAAGGGAAACAGAAAAATTAAAAAAAAAAATACTGAAGATTTGTCCCAGAGCAGGTGAGTTGGGTAGAAAAAGGAAAAGATGGAGAAGGAAGAGAGAGAGATGAGATTACAAGCCCAAGTGGAAGTTGAGAAAACAAAGATGAAGCAAAAAAAGAACCCCCCACATATATACACAAAAAAAGACAGATTATGACAAGGAATGAGATAGTCAAACCATATTCTCAACCTTCCTTTCTCTTCTAAAAACAATTATGAGAGATGAGAGAAATTTCCAGCATCAGGTTGAACTCCACAAAATAACAAGACATGGATAAGGATCTTAGGGTAGAGTTCAAGACTGAAAGAGTGCAAAATCATCTTTAAGAGACTAAGAATGTTTACAATGGGAAACTGGAAGGAAGCTTTCCAGATACATAATGGAAAAATGTCTCCAGCTTTGGAGTGGCTAAGCCAACTGGAAAATCAGACATGTGCTCAGTATTCTCAGCAACCACATTGACTAATATTGTCTTGATTTAATTAGAAAGTGGAAAGATTTGACTTGGCATTTACACTTTAAAGAGTTTCCCAAGACAGATTTCATTACAGGTGTTGACAGGCCTGGCAAATGTACCCCTTCCTGATTTCAAAACACCTTGTCAACTACTTTATTAGACAGACTAAGAAAAATAACTTTTTGGTGTGGGAACAAACTGATACTTTCTGATAACAAGGATTCTAGTAAAGATTTCTTAGTCAACTGCATTATTCAGGTATTTGGATTTGACTGCGTGAAAAGACAAATAATAATGGCCCAGGCTAGCTGAAGCTCATTTTGTTGAACCAACATCATTATATACATAGGCATAATGTACAAGATACATAATTTTTGGTATAATATCTGAGACTAAGTATTGGATCAGCCACAAAAGGAACTATAATTATCTGAGACAACATAGAAAACAAGATGATCTTAGCAACTTATCCTTTATAACAAGTGCAGCCAATTGAGATATAAATCTATGTTTCTTGAATATGCAAGTAGGAAAAACTGCTGGTATAGGATGCTGTAGAAAGGTTTATGAGAAGAGTTTTTAAATTCACATATCAGACAAAATCATCATTTGCTGAAAACGTCACAGTTGGCTGGGTTCAGACAATGTGATACTTCATAAACAGGGATGATCAAACTACAAGTTTCACCCAATACACTAAACCCTAACCAAACTATCCATATTATGGCTTATTGGAATTTCGAAATGCATCTATTTAATTTTTTTGTTCAGCCACAGATTCAATATCTGTAACAGAGGAAAAATTAAAAATATACAAGAGAAAGACAAACCATATATTTTGTTAACAGCTTTCATATGGTCAAATGTTACATTAAAATATGAGGTATACAAATAACCTCTCAACCCCCGGTAGATGATACAGAAGTATTTTTATTATAATTCTTGTAACATAGTTATTGTTTTGTATTTTATTTCAATGTTCTCTCAGGGAAGAATCTAGAAATCCCATCAATTTCTAAAAGTTATCTACTTACCTGAAGTGACTTTCAGTGATTTAATACCAGCTACCTGTCTGAAATAGTGGCAGCTTCATCATTCAGAGGTTTTGATCGGAAGTGCTGCCCAGCAAAAGTTAATTCTTCTTTCTATAGATTGTCAGCCTGACTGTCCCTTCAAATTGATAATATTGGTGAAACATTGGATGGAGGAATGGAGGAAGGATTTAGCTCTTTTAAAATGGCAAGAAATCTTTCATGGCAACAGCAGATACTTTCTTTTGCCAGGGATCTATTTAATGTGATGCAACAGAAATCTTTGTCTCTGAAAAGGTTAGAAAAGTAGAACATTGTTGCATTGAAATAACAAAAAATCAATTTTTGTTTTCCCTCAAAGAAGGAACACCTTAAGTATTACATTTTTTCTTTTTTAAAGAAATTCAGCTATCATATGTATATATAGGAGATGTGTCCACTTATGATGTATGTGTGTGTGTAGAATTATTCAATTGTCTTAGTAACAGAACTCAAAAATAAAATTCATATGTTGTATTGGTAGTTATAAATGTAAAGGCTGGGAGTATGCAGAATTAGGTTCTAGAGATGTTTACAGTAATGGAGAGAACAATGGAAGTGGAGAAACTGAGTTCAGAATTCAGATAATATGATATAGATGTCAAAGTTTGCCCCTGCCTCTCAAACATAGTTTAAACTTTTAAAATCACATTTTGTCACAAAAGAAGGTCTGATGAGGACAGAAAATATTTAATATGTTCTCAGTTTAAAATATTTATCTTTTTCCATGATTTGTTAGACTGTTTCAAGTTCTGCCCAGACTTGATTTTTGCATCAGCAGTTAATACCCCTTCTTTTCCACGATAAGAATCATATCAGATATAAGTAGCTCTCAACTCACAACAGTTCATTTAATGACTGTTTGAAGTTACAACGGCACTGAAACAGTGATTTATGACTGTTTTCACACTTATGACCATTGCAGCATCCCCAAATTCAGATGCTTGGCAACTGATGCATAATTATGATGGTTGCCGTGTCCAGTTACCAACGGTTGAATTTTGTGATCATCTCACAAGCATAGTCAACGGGGAAGCCTTATTCATTAACTGTGTTCCTAACTTAACAACTGCAGTGATTCACTTAGCCACTGTAGCAAAAAAGGTTGTAAAATGGGGCAAAACTCACTTAACAAATGTCGCACTTAGCAACAGAAATTTTGGGCTCAGTTGTGGCTGTAAGTCAAGGACTATCTGTATTTCACATTGACTGTAGCCATTGTATATCACTGCAGAAATAGTTCAATATTTGACCGTTGACACACTCTTCTCCAAATGATCTATGGTAGCATGATGTGTTCTTTTTCTTATATTTTAGCCCAGACACAACACTGAAGAACCTGCTAAGTTAACTGCATTTTAATCTGATATTTAGGAGCTAAATAATGCCTAAGCAATGTTTCACTTTTCTTCAGGATCTTAGCTCAGCTGCATTCCATGTTCCCATTTGTTTCACATTGTGCAACTAATAGAGCTTTCCTCTACTGAATGGTTCCATCTTTAAATTTAAATGGGATTAATGCTGTGAAAAGTTCTTTTTAAATGATTAGGTTAATAATCTGGAAATGATGGCTCCAAGATAGGGCAATGCAGCAAGCACTGATCTGCAATTTTGTTGCAGCTCAGTGGAAACCTTTGTATGTGAGTTTGCAAATGCCCCAGGTCTCAGTGCTCTCAAACCCTATTTTGTAGCAATAACTATGATTTATTTCTTTTTTTATTTTATAGCTGCAAACACCTAGCAAATAGTGAACATGTTCTTGATTGCAGCAACAGCTGTAGGTATTTCCAGGGGTCACATCGCAGGGTTGGTGTTCATCATAAATCTTGTGTTAATTTTAAAAATGAGCTATAGATGAGTGGTCATTCTTTATTGTTAATTTTTCATACATCAGAGATTCTAATTTCTTCTCTTCAAGAGAACTGATTTGGAAAAGGCAGATGATCATTTGTTCTCAAAGTCTCCCCTGTTTCTATTTTATCTTCATTATTTTTTTCTGACATGTCACTTAGCTGTCCTTCTCAATAGCCATTGAGAATATTCTCTGCAGTTCATTGTGATAAATTTTTCCATGCAGCAAATGCTTAATACATCCCTATATATACAAGCCTGTTATGTTAATTTATGAAATTTATCCCCCACTCTCTTTTTTTTGAGTGAATATTGTGCAACGAATAATTTTCTACAGTTAATGAAAAGGATTGGGACATTATCAGGTTCAGGCTTTTATTTTTATTTTGAAATCCCCAAACTGGAAAATGGATCTGTATTGCATTCTAGTTATTTCAACTGATAGACATAGACATCTGTATAAATCCTGAATCCCAAACCAAACCAAGCTAATTAGAATAGGTTTTGATTATATCCAAGACTGAAAATGATCCTTCCAGGAGTATTCTTAGGGATTGGAGGATTCATATGAAAATTAGTTGGCTTTTGGCCATCAAATGTATCCACACAATTCTGCCTACAATTTAAAAAAATAAATAATTCAATTTATCCAATTTTAATTAAACGAATCAGACTAACTCTTTTTAATTTGAGTCTACTGATGATTCCAGTTCCACATCTGTGAAAGTTGTTTTCTCTGTCAGCAGTGCAAAATCTAGGAATCTCTAGACAGATTACTATTTATTTGGGTGTTTATAATGTTTAAGCTTGAAATATATTAGATAGTATTTACTCAAAAATATTATTTTATTCTATCTATATGATGATTGGTTAAAATCAAATCATTTCAGTGAATAAATGGTATCACAACCACAGTTATCTAATTATTTCAGTGGTGCTTCAGATATGATTCCTGTAAAAAAGGAGAAAAACTTTACAGTATGTTTAAGGTACTTTGAGACAGAGTAGATGGAATGGATGTATAATGATAATTCATGGATGGGCTGGAAGAGGAATTCCTAATCTTTTTTTTTAATCTCCCCTTGATTTCAAAGTTATGCAAAATCTTAGATACTACTATATTACATTTCTGTTTTATGCTTGTAATTTCGAAGTTGCTTTATTTAGACTACAGGATAGATTGTTTCTGGAAGCTAAAGAAAAAGAGGGAAAAGGATTGTGTTTGTGTCTTTGGTCACCCTTCAATCTCAATCTTTATGTTCAGCATTTTGAAGTTACTTGGTTCTTAAGGTTATCCTACATTTTTTATACCGTGCCTTCTCATTATTGCGTTTAATATGACTCTAACTCTGTTTTGACTTTGGTTGCCATATTTTCCAAACCCTAGGAGGATCCACAATCTACTGGTAATTTTGTAGTTAACTATCACAACCAATTAGTACTTAGATTATTCTTGTTCAGATGAGACAAATTTTTAAAAGAGCAGAGAACACACTGAAACAAAGCATTATTAATCTTCAGTAAGTACCTTTCATACTGGCATTACTATATTTGCAAAAACAAAAGAAAACAAAAATAATATATCACCCAAAACATACTGTGTTTATGCCTCCTTTCAAAGTATCCCAATATTCATAAAGCTTCAGAAATATTTAGTTTCAGCTTGATAGTTTCACAGGTAATCTGGTTTTATTTTAGAAAGCTAATATCTGATGTGATTAAGGATTTGGCTGACTCAAATCAATGTCCCTAGAAAGATTTGATTCAAGTGCCACTTGCACAATAAATTAGAGACTATGATTGAAGTAGTTAGATTTCCAATCTAAAGATTTTTACATTGTGGTTGGATTTCCTAAATTTGAATTTCTAACCAAGAGGTATTTGTAATAGAGTTCTAAAAATGGAGTAAGTTACAGAATGTAGCACTCTTATTTTTTTTAAGAGTTAGAGCACAGAATTATAATATAACAGTGGGGAAGGATATATTTGTTTGTACTCCTTTCTACATATAGGAACGTATAGGAATTATTATCATCATCATCATCATCATCATCATCATCATCATCATCATCATCATCATCATCATTATTATTATTATTATTATTATTATTATTATTATTATTATTATTATTATTAATCACATGAACGTCCAGATTTTTTAAAACTCAGATTTGATAGCCTCAATTTTCAGGAAATCGGTCTTCTATATTTCTACTTTATGGAACAAAGCATTTTTGCAAAAACAGGTTCAGCAAATCTGAGTTCTTTGCTTGGGCCAAGCTCCATTATCAGGAAAGGTCAATCATGTAGTACTAGCACTGAATTTGTTCCTGTAAGTAGTGCAGTAGTAGCTGAAGCTTTTATGTCCTCATTATTTTCATCTCTGCACTCCTAAAAGCATTGCTTCAACAGCCACTTTCTTAGGACTGATAATAACTAGCCTGATAACATATTGTATTCAGTCCTGCCAGTAAAGGCAGAAACTCAAAAACAGATACTAACAGGCAAAAAACCCACATTTATTTCTTTAAAAACCTGCTGCTAATGTACTACCGTATGCAATCTTTATATGTGTAATCTTTGTGAGGGAAGCAAGGCTTGGATTATTTAGAGTTTTCCTAATGCAAAACACAACATGTTAAAGGTGAATAAACATGTGCCTGTCAGGTTGCTTCAATATACTATAGCTTAAGAGTCAGCCAGTTCTCACTTATGCACCAAATTTGTTTATTTGATTCACATTCTCTCTTCCTTCCGGGAAGCACCTCAACCTGGAATATATTATATATGAACTCCTTCTCCACAAAAACCATGCATTAAAGTGGATTGAGTTAAGAAAAAGTTGCCAAGAGAGCTTTCATGGCTATATCTGAATCCAAATCTGTATCTTTCCAAACTTAAACCAACACCTTAACTAGCCTGATGACACATTGTACTCGATATAGCACTACTTTGGCTCTTCATCTTGTTAATAGCTTTCCAGTAATTACTTTAAAAAGGGTGCTTACATGAAAAACTTTAAGTAAAATTAAGCATATTTTTTTCTTATTTTTCTTTTTTAAAGGAGACTATAAATCTTAGAGTATACGTTTGTACCTGGTATTGAAAATACAAATGGCAACAAATTATTTTGGCTAAAATATAATAATTAAAAGAGTTGTGGGCAGTATGACATGAAAGGGCATACGTGAAGGCCAAATGTCAGAGCTTTTTTTCAAAAAAGTTTAAGTTGTGTGACTTCATTCAGCCTGCTATACCCTTAATGGAACCAGCATAATAGCATAATAATCTAAGTACAATTATTTTAGTTGCCTTGGCAGCCCAGCATTTTAAAAAAACCAATTCACAGAATGTATTCACCTGGAAGATATTACATATTGATATAGTGAGCACTGAAATCCAGGTCTCTGTGTGACCTCTATTCATTTTTGATTCATACTGCATAAATGTTCAACTTTTAGGGACAAAACTGTAGCAAACACCTCAAATGATTTAAACCTTCTCTTCGCAAAGGATTTTAATGTTCCTTTAAAATTACAAATGTTCACTTGATTAAAATGACTCCCTTTTGGTTGCAAAATCTATCATTTAGAACTAGTAACCTAAAATTTCCTTCCAAATGTAACCAGTTAAAATATTCCCAAAATTGTAGCTCTCCTCCAGGTACTCAAACTGTTTTATATAAATTACATTTACTGTACCTCCAGCATAAATTAGAATAAGCAGGAATCATAGCGACACTATATAAATACCTTGTTTTATATGTCTTTTCCTGTGGACTTTCAAAGATGTCAATGGATGACTGGGACCATTCCAGTTAGCTCCACATCACCTTGCCACTGCCCCCCAATGTTTCTAAATTCTGTGGAATATGTGAAAACAAAAAGCCAACTCTAATTGTCAATCTCACTCAGTTTAATAGGCCAGGGAATCAATTCCACAGAAAAACTAAATCTATCTTTGTTGACATTGGCTATAAGAACAAAATCTGGATGCACTATAGCTCCTCCCTTTTCTTATACTAAGGTGATATCTACCTGAGCCAATTTGGAAGTTATCTGATTGCTCTGGACTTAAAAAATGTTTCAGTCCCTTTTGCCTAGGCAAAGGTCAGAGCTCCAGATGTCTGCATTCCAAGTAACAACCTCTAAAGAAAAAGACTCTAACAATATCACTTTCCCAAAGATCCATTTTATTAGAGATGTAATATTGACACATCTGGGGAAGACCCAAATCTGAGAGCTCGAAAGGCATCTTAGCCTCTTCCAGGGAATGTCTCCATGACAGGTGAGCCCACCAGACTGCAAATGCTTCCTTCTCCCAAACTGCCCAGCACCATTCTGTTTCAGTCAATTTTTAAACACATATGCACAAGGCAATAATTTACCCTGAGGGTTTTCTTGGAGAAGTACAGCCGCCACTGCCACATCACTGGCATCAACTTTAACAATAAATTGCCTGTCACTGTCCAGATGTTGAAGGATAGGTTCTTCCACCAATAGGCACTTCAATTTCTTGAAAATTTTCCACAGGCCATTGTCCAAACTAATGGCTGAGTTGGACACCGTTTTGCGGGATGGAGCCGTGTTTTCAGCAAGTCTGTTAGGGGAGGGGCTACCTCTGCAAATGTGGGAATAAATTGTCTATAGAAGTTGGCAAACCCCAGGAAGCTTTGGAGCTGTTTGAATGTGTGAGGCGACTGCCAGTCTAGCACAGCTCTCACTTTCCCTGGATCCATTTTGATCCCTTCAGTTGACACTTGGTAGCCCAGGTAGTCTAATGAGGTCTTATGGAACTCACATTGGACATTTTGCAGCTAGGATTTTTAAAAATAACTGCCGCATCAGTGTTCTTCTAGCATTTTGCTGAAGATCAGAATGTCATCGAAATAAACAAGGACCCCATTATATAACTGCTCATGTAATATTTCATTAATTAGTTGCATAAAAACTGCAGGGGTTCCTTGTAATCCAAAAAGCATGAGTTGTAATTGGAAGCTGCCAATTGGACAGTTAAAAGCAATTTTCCACTCATCCTCCTTCTGTATGGGTAATCTATAATATATTTCTCTCAAGTCTAGTTTAGTAAATATTTTGCCTTTTGACAGGTGATTCAACATGTCTTTCATGAGGGGGAGGGGGGAGATGTTCTGCACACACATGGCATTGATCCCATGAAAATCCATGCACAATATCATCTCCCTATTTTTTTTCTTTGAATAGTATTGGGGCAGCTATCTTGGGCTTTGCAGGTTGGATGAACCCTCTGGCTAAATTGATGTCAAGTACTCTCTCAACTCAGTCATTTCTTTTGGGGTCACAGAGTACATTTTAGACTTTGTTAGCTTAGCCCCTCATTCAATTTCAATTGTGCAGTCAGTTGGGTGAGGGTGGGGTGCGGTAGAACATTGCAGTCCTCTTCGCTAAAGATAGCGACCAGGTCTTGTTATTCTCTGGGGACTTAGGAACAGCTGGGCAGCATCTCAGGGGCAGTTGCTGCTATTTCCAGTGACTTGGGGCTAGTCAGTGGTTGGCAGCTCTCTGGAGGGATTGGTGGCAAGTGGCCAACACCTATTCTAATTTTTCTGTAGTATTCCATTTGATCATTGAGGCCACTTGTCCAACCAGGCTAACCCCAATATCATAGACTCGGTCATTTTTGGAGCTACCATGAATCATGGTGTCAGCCCATGTCCATCCTAACAAGTTCAGTGACTAGCATAGCAGGGACTCTGCCTATCAGTGTCCCATCTATTTGCTTGAAGCAGATTGGCCAGACCAGGGGTTTTGTCTTTATTTCTAACTGTTCAACAATGGGGAATCCAATGTGGCACCTGGTGCAGCCTTTATCTATCACCACTTCTACTTGCCATTTGCACCCTGGTCTCTGATACTACTAGGCTAACTTTAACAGCAAAAGGGCGGATGGCTCCACTCACCATCAGATCGTCATCCCTGCTGGTGGTTCCAAAGTGGGTTTCTTTGGTCGGAGATTCCTCACCTTCCTTTATGGGAGGGGGAACCTCTACAGCTTGTCGGGTGAATCTGCTCATGTCCAGTGGCTTCCTTGGGGTTCTCCTTCTTCTGGTCACTGTGGGAGGCCACAGTTGAGGGACAGGCACAGGAGCTAAGTACCCAGATGCTTGGTGCCCTAGTTGACTATATCTGTACTAGGCTGCTGGACCAGTGATTGTTCAGGCAGTTTCACCAGAGCTCACCGACCCAGGGATCTTCTTGCCTGCTTCTCTTGTGTGGGTTTCTGATGGGGATTGATTTCTCAATCCATCACCACAGCCATGATGTACCAGTCCTGCAGTTGGTTTGGTACTCCTTGGATGCCACACACTTTTCTCTGGGTCAATGACCTCCTTGAAATAGTGGATCAGCATGGATTCAGGCCAGTGTCTGAGATTACCTGAGATTCTGAACTCCCAGACAAACTCCTTAGGGGGATGAATTCTTTGTTTCATAGTCTTAATCAGGGCTTCATTCTCATTCCTGCAGTCCATGTCTTTGAATCTGGCCTGGAGCAGCTAGACGAATTCACTAGTATTGTCTAGCTCAGTAGCTCCTTCATCATGTAGTTAGGCTATCCACTCTGCCACTTCACCTTCATTCATCCCATCACCAATTGCTGAGATCAGGTCATGGTCAGACTGGTTCTGATCCCCAAACCGGTCAATATACATCCAAACTCAGTTAAGGAAGTATGCCAATTTTCTTGGGGACCCATCAAAGGTCACTCTAAATCTTGACAGTGGTGCTGTGACTGGAGGGGCTGGCTGCACTGTAGGAGGTGCAGCTGGAACAACCGGTGGCAGAGCAGGGACCAGCTGTTGCACTGGAGCTGGTTGCAGGGCTGGAGCTGGCTGTGGTATCAGAGCTGGCTGTTGGACCGGAGCTGGTGGTACAACTGATGCTGCCATCCATTGGTATTGAACCCATCCCCAGCCAGGATGAAAAACTCAGATAGGTGGAATACACTTTGCTGGCAGTAGCATGAAGGCCAGTTGGCGAGGGGTGGCGGTGGCTGGCTGTTGCAGACCTCTGAGCCCTGGCTGCAGCTGCTGCCCATCTCTGGCAGGTTGAGTCAGCTGTATAGAGCATGTTTTTCTGTTATCTCTGGCTGATTAGAAGGATGCTGTTGCCACACTACAGCAACTTGCTGACCCTGAGTCTGTGAAGGTGAATGAGGTTGTGTTAGGACCCACCTCAGCTGGCTGACCTGGGCTCATGGGGCATAGCTACCCACCTCAAGATGTTCAAATTGCTCCAGGAAACCTGTCAACAATTGGCTCCATGAGGGAGGAGCAGGCTCCAATTCTGGGAGTTGTCAGATCGCAAAGGTCTCAGCTCTCTCCACTCAGGACCTTGGGTTGCCTTCATTGGACTAGTCCCTGTCAGTACTCAGGTGGCCTCATCTTGGTTCCAATCTCTGGAGTTGGATCAGTCTGACCAAGCTGCCAGGACTCTGGCTCCTTGGGCTGAGTGCCTTGTTGCTATTCCAGCACTGCAGCTTCAATTGCTTGTACCATGCTTTCATAGAGAGAGTAGAGGGTCTCAACAAGGAACCTTGTGTCAGTTCCCATGGCTCCCTTTTTGACCATTGCTTTCTCTTCCATCTTTCCTGAGTCTTCACACTGCCCAGTAGGCATATCGGTGTTCAGAGATCAGGACCCCAGATAGCCCCTGGGTTTTGGGGAACTGGTTGAAGTTTTAGAGATTCAGGTTAATGTCAGTGTTCCAAGTAACACTGGAACAAGGAAAAAGACTCAGAGAATTTCACTTTCCCAAAGATCCATTTCATTAGAGATGTCATATTGGCATATCTGGGGAAAATCCGAACCTGAGAACTCTGGGTTTTTCCTAGCCCAAAGAAAACCCAAAATCCAACCCCTGCACCCCATAGTCCATCACATGATCCAATCATTACTTTGTTCCAACTGGAGACTATCCCCAGTCATTCCCCTCAGATGCAGGATAACATGTCATTGACTTTCTGAGAAAGGAATGTTGTTGTGGCTGATCTTTCACCACTCCTTGAAATCCCCCTCCCAAATTCCCAGGCACTGAATGTGGCAGCCCAGAAGCCTTAAAGAAAAATGGCTTCCAAGCTGACATCAGAGATGGGTGGAAAATAAATTTAATAATAAATAAAATAATTCTTGCATATTTCCATCACAACCATCTTTCTTGCTCTCTTTACATGTATGGCTATGATTCAGAAATTTCAATACTCAATATTCATGTCAGAAATGCAGGCTCAATGACTGGATGGAGCCCTTTGTGCAATCTCTAAGATTCTCATAAGTTGTTATCAAAACAGATTTTAAATATAAATTAACTGTGTCTGCCAACCTCAGCTACTCTGTTGGGGAATTGTAGGCTAAACAGAATTTGTAGAAGACAGATATAAAATAGAAGAAAAACATAGAAGAAGAAACTTTTCAACAGTCACATCCCAGATTTCCTAGTTTCTATTTCTATTTATTATTTTTCAATGGAAAGATGGAAAGAAATATAAAAAAGACACTTCCTAGAGACACTTTCAATCTATCTGTCATCCAGATAATGTTGCAAAACAAATGAAAATATGACCAAATTTTGTGTGGGAAGAAAAGACAGTAAAAGAAAGCTTGAGCTTGAAAAATGGTCTGAATTTGGCTAGGGAGAAAAAATAATCCAAAAATAATAATCGTCAATGTATCTCTGTGGAAAGGCAGCCAGGCAGTGGCTTGAAAGGCTTCTGTTTCTTTTCATTCTATACTTTTCCAACTCTTTCTTTCTAATCATGTAATCTCAAGAAGGTATATTTTTAAAGTTTGGAAAGAATTCCAGAAGCTTCTCATGTTCATCTACAATTGAAAGAGGTAATATCCATTCTACCCCTTCTGTCATCTAAACAGACCTTGAACCATAAGAATACAATGAGATCTCTTGTGAAAAAAAATGGCTGCTGAAAAAAAAATTGCTATATCACATTCTTCAAATTAGAAAGGAAGGTATGCATTCTACTTAATAAGAATGTACAATTGCTCTGTGGAGTTTAGCCACTAGATTAAAAACAATTGAACTGTTTGCTGCAGACATTTTTGTTCTTACAGCCCTGGAACACATTTATTCTTCCGATGATCATATTAAATAATAGTCTTTTAAAGTTTATTTATTTATTTGTTTGTTTGTTTTGTGGAAATGTCAGTATACTGAATCTGGCACATATTGTGTGAAGTGTAATTTCCCCAGAGATTCTGCATAGTTGCTTAAAAAAACATTCTCTATTTTCATAATAAGAGAAATTTTCCTTTTCAGTTTGTGTGGGTGTGTTTTCTTTGATGCACCAAATGTTTCTATTTTAAATTCTCTTGAATAAAGGAAATACAATCCATTTCAAGTATCATTGGGCTAATCTCTCTGCCAAATTTAACTGCTCTGGGTAAACCTCAAATGAGAGAATTGGACAGATTGATAAAATTAAACAACTTTGACTGAGTTGATCATATCAGAATTATAAGTTTAGATGACAAAACTAATTTAAAGAATAAACCCTGCTGATTCTTTCTTTATAGCAATATAAATGCCACTAAGAGTCAGTCCAGATGTATGACAGTATTATAAAAACACACAGAATAGAAGACCAACAGGGTCCACTTCTAAATTAGATTTATAAATTCAGTCATATGAGAACAAGAATATTGCTGGCGCCGCATCAGGAAATGATCCACATTAGAAAAACAAACGTGAATCATGACATTTCTCATCTGCATTCAATCAACACATAATTTTCACCCACCATTTTCACCTTCTATTTCTTCTATTTCTTCTTGTCCTTATTTTCCTTTTGGACCTATTTAATTTTTTAAAAAAGCTCATTATCCTAAACATATTATCCTTCAGTTTTGGCATCTAAATAATATTTGGATGACATAAATGACATAATATTATCATCATCAACATCATCATCATTCCACTAAACTAGTAAAAATTATAGATGTTTATCATACGGTTTAAAAAGAAATATTAATGAAAAAGAAGCATAAAATTATGGTATTTTTGGTCTGTTGAGCTGAGATTACAATTTAAAAACAATATGACAAATAAAAAGTCTTAGCCCATGTGGGTTATCTATACTGTCCATCCTATCGTACATATTTATATGGAATATTCTGTACAATCTAATATATCTCCAAAAAACATGTTAGAACTTAAAGAGATATAACTCTATATGATACATTCAGAAAGCTAATGGAAAAGAAAGAAGGGAAGAAAAGAAAAATCCTCCTAAAGACCAAGCATATATGATAAAACAATGTGTAGCTTTTCCTATGTTCTTCACATATCATTTGGAATCATAGAGAAATAAAAAGGAGGTATCTTGGGAAAATTGTAAATAGGAAGAGTTGCAATCTTTCCTTGAAATCCAGAGAGCCATTCAAAAATGTTTTTTCTGGCTCAAATGGAAAAGTTCCGTTGGCTCGAATCACAATGCAAAGCAAATAGTGGATTAGCACATGTTAACTCAATTGTCTATCACACAGTGGGTGTTGATGTCCAACTGATGACATGGGCCAAGATAATATTATCTGAGGTTATTATTAACTCCTGTGAACTATCTCTGAGACTTCTCCTAGGGAAGGCAGGTTGAAGTCACTGAGAAAATTAAGTCTTTGGAACTCCACTGCCAACTCTCAATAAGGTGCAACAGCTCCAGCATGAGATCTGCCCTGAAGCAGGAAGCATAATTTATGAGCAGCATTCACAGCTTGCTCATAGAGCCCAATTTTGCCAGTTAGATATCAGACCTAGTTATGTATAGATCAATGCCCCTTGATGTGAACTGAGTCTCTGAGATGAAACCCAATGGACATATTTCCAAGGGTGAACATTTTCTTTTGCCTCCAGTTAGCTTTTGATAATATAGAGCATGGTTTTCTCTTTTACAATAAGGTCATGAGAATCTGGTAACCTGGTAACCATGGACTGACAAGCAGGGGTCTATAAATGGGAATTGACCTAACATAGCCAATCTCCCTTTCCTGAGAGTTGCCTGCCTCCTGCCTTCTACTATATCTCCTTCTGTCCATCTAGAAAAATACATAAAAATGTTTCTTGTATTGCTTGACTGGATCAAAAACAGTTATGCTAGCCTGACTGTTATCCATATAGAACTTCCAATTTTGTAGGCACAACTTTCTTTGTACTTGTGAAAACATATATATCGGGGTGGTATTCAGCAGGTTCTGACCAATTCTAGAGAACTGGTAACGGAAATTTTGAGTAGCTCAGAAAACCGGCAAATATCACCTCTGACTGAGATTTTACAGTATCTTTCCCCGGCAAATACCACCTCTGACCAGGGATGGGATCTGACAGGGTTAACTACCAGTTTGATTATTTACGAAGTTCGGTGATTTATGATATGCCCATGCTGCTGGGCATGCATCTGTAAATCGTCATCAGCATGCTGCGTGCAGAGAAGCAGCCTTTCAAAAAGCCCTTTTTTCCTGTTTTTTTAATTGCAGCTGTGCCTCGCACTGCAGCTGAAGTTGAAAAAATCAAGAAATAAAGGTCAGGTAAGAGCCCAGGTGGGTGTGTGGGCAAAAACATCAGCAGACATAGAACCGGTTCTATGTCTGCTGCTCTTCAGAGCTACCAGTTCTACAGAGGTGGACAGAACCGGTAGAAATCCACCCCTGCCTCTGATTGAGATTTTACAGTATCCTTCCCCTGCCACACCCACCTTGCCATGCCCATAGAACCGGTAGTAAAAAAAATTGAATCCCACAACTGATATATGTGCACATATAAATATGAGTTTCACATGTTCTTTCAAAAATGTAGATCATAGTAACTCAAATAAATTAGTTGACAAATGGTCACTTTGATACAGTAATTATTGTCATTATTTTTTCCAGTTTGTTTTATGTAATTAAATCAAATCATTATCAGGTCTACTTGCAGTTAAAGGTGACTTCCTTTGACAGTCCTATTGAATTGTCTTTCAAGCAACATTTTCTAGCAAGTTCTATCCCAGGAAATTTTCTCATTAAAATAATTTTAATTAATCATTGCAGAACTAATAATGTGATGCTAAACAGTCATTTATTGGCATATTGCCAGTTTTCTTTCTGTCTCACAAGGGAAAACATATTGCATATTGCAACGAGGATATAATTTTGAGAAGTGGGAAGGAGCATACTGTCTCTAAATCAATGTCACACACATTTCTCTATAACTAATTAATTATAAATGTACATTAAAAGTGGATATTTTAAAATAAACTTACTCAGAATCACTCCAATTTTTGAGAATGAGATCTACTATAAAGTAAATGTGTTTAAGATTATTCCCTTTAAAAGAATATTATTTTTTAAAAAACATTGTTTCAATTTATATCATTACAGCAATTTAAAATATGGTAGAAGTAGTACTCAATTTACAACCACAATTGGAACCAGGACTTTCATTACCCAGATAGTTTTTAAGTGAATTGCACCTGATTTTCTGACATTTTTTCCATGATAATTAAATAAATAGCACCACCACTAGATGGATTCGCAACTGGCTGACAAACTATACTCAACAAGTAGTCCTTAATGGGTCTAAATTTACATGGAGGGAAGTAAGCAGTGGGGTGCCACAAGGTTCCGTCTTAGGCCCAGTACTCAATATCTTCATTAATGACTTAGATGAGGGAATAGAAGGGGAACTTACCAGATTTGCAGATGATACTAAGTGGCAGGAATAGCTAACACCCAAGAAGATAGGCTCAAGATCCAGATGGATCTTGACAGATTAGAACACTGGGCCATATCTAACAAAATGAAATTCAATGTAGAGAAAAGTAAAATCCTACACTTAGGCAAGAAAAAACAAAACTACACATACAGACTGGGTGAAACCAGGCTCAATAGCAGTAACTGTGAGAGTGATCTTGGAGTCTTAGTGGACAACCAGCTAAATATGAGCCAGCAGTATGCAGCAGCATCCAAAAAGGCTAATGCAATCCTAAATTGTATTAACAGAGGGATACAATCAAGATCAGGGGAGGTACTAATACCACTCTATAAAGCCTTAGTAAGACCACACCTAGAGTATTGCATCCAGTTTTGTTCACCACATTACAAAAAAGAGGTGGAGACTCTGAAAAAGTACAGAGAAGAGCAACCAGGATGATTAGGGACTGGAGACTAAAACATATGAAGAACCGTTACAGGAACTGGGCTTGGCTAGTCTAGTAAAGAGAAGGACCAGGGAGAAATGATAGCAGTTTTCCAATATTTGAGGTGCTGCCACAGAAAGGAAGGGGTCAAGCTATTTTCTAAAGCGCCTGTAGGCCAGACAAGGAATAATAGATGGAAACTGAACAAGGAGAGATTTAATCTGGAAATGAGAAACTTTCTGACAGTGAGAACAATCAACCAATGGAACACCTTGCCCTCGGAAGTTGTGGGAGTGCCATCACTTGAGACCTTCAAGAAGAGATTGGACTGCCATTTGTCAGAAATGGTGTAGGGTCTCCCGATTGGTCGGGGGGGTGGAGTAGATGACCAAAAGGTCCCTTCCAACTCTGATTATCTGTTAAACCTATTATCTGTTAAATCACCTTTGTCTTTAAGCGAATCCCTTGATTGTTAAATGAATCTGGCTTCTCCATAGACCTTGTCAGAAGCCAGCCAGGAAGGACCCAAATGGCAATCCGATGACATTCCCCACCCCTAGATACTGAAAGCATTTAAAATATATATTGGTTGCCTAGCACCCAAATTTTGCTCACATATTTGTGGACATGCAGAGATGGCCATAAATGAAAAATCATAAGTCACTTTTTTCAATGCTGCCATAACTTTGAATCATCACTAAACGAATGGTTTTAAGTTGAGGATAACCTATATCAGAAAGCACTTGAAGGGCCAGATTACAAATTTGGCTCAGAGTATTGTTTCATCTGAAGAACTTCCTACAATGAGAAAACTGTTCAAGCTTCAGCCAAGACAGCGATGTATTCTTTTATTTGACCTAATAAACTTGTATGTTCATATTCATATCCCCTCAACATACACATGGACACAAAAAACACCTCCCTCTCCCCTGCAAAAAGCAACATTGAAATCACTAATTTAAGGTTTCTGACCTACAAATTTAGAAACAAATATGCTATCCATAAATAAATATTCAGAGTTTTTTATTTGGTTGTAAAACAGCAAAGAAAGAAAACATAATTAATTAGCATAAACCCAAAATTTTATAGTATTTTATAGTATTTAATAAAGATTAAATGAGAAACTGGTGAGAATTATTTATAAATAAATGTCCACATATTACTGCTATGCTTAAAATACTCTGATCTCACATCTTTCTCTTTGGTTCTCCTAGTTCACAAAAACTCAAGGTATATTTGAAAATGATCTGCAAGGTTCAGACATGTTGTTAGTGTTCTTGGGATCCCCATTCTTAAAAATATGAGTAAAATCCCAAACAATAAATTGCACACCTGAGTCATTGAAAATCATTTTATGTAACTGAGATCCCTGGGGTTTTTCAGAACTTCAAATTATAATGGAACAATTAAAGCAGGCACTGCAGTTGCACTTTTATTATCTTAGTAGATCTCTATTCTCTGTAATTGACAGAACACATTTAGTCTGGGGCATTGTTAAATCATATTGGAAACAGTTATGTTAAATAAAAGGAAAGAAGCTGTATGAAGCTCATGAGATTTTATAAAGATGAAATTAACAGCAAGAAAGATTATAATACTGAAATGATAGTTTGGGCAGAAGATTTAGAATTATTAATTACGAATCTTTTTCTACTGATTAGTAGCTATTTTATTGAAGAAATGGCTGTTGTGTTTTTAGTATCTCAAAGTTAATGGTGTAATTTGGAAGGCTGGGGTTTCAAATTCCCTCAACTTGAAATATACTAGTTAGCTATGCCTCCTGCTTTGTGTCAATAGCACAGTGGTTTCTGATATTGTTTGCTCTTTCAGGAGGTGTCTACTTGGTATTCTATCCCAATAATGGTGTGTAAGAGAGATAGCACAAAAAACACCAGTTGAATCTCTCAAGAGATAAAGAAAAGTTTCTAGCAAAAATAGAAGGAATATAAAAATATTGATTTTAAACTTTAAATATTAGTATTTAAAATTTGTATACAACTATGCAATACTTAAAAAGAGGAATAACATTGCTCAGATTGCCAGAGAAGAACAGCTTCACCAGAAAAAAAGAAAGAAAGGAAGGAAGGAAGGAAGGAAGGAAGGAAGGAAGGAAGGAAGGAAGGAAGGAAGGAAGGAAGGAAGGAAGGAAGGAAGGAAAGAAAATGGACCAGGCAGTGTAATTCTTGGAGTAGATTGCAACATGCTTTTTATCTGCTATAAACAGAATTTCTTCATCTGCCAATGAACTAGAGATTATTTTTCCTAATATATTAAAAAGAAAACAAATATTTGGAACATGCAGTTTATATTCATGTATATATGATTCTAGGTTGCCATTAAACATGAAACCTATATGTAAAATTGTGTAGCGTTAGACTTAGCAGATGCACATTGAACATTTACTAAAACTCTAATGCAAATTCCTTTTAGTTTTTTTACCTGTTTCTTCAAAAATAAAATTCTCTTTCAGCAGATGTTTTCTTAATTTTTCTATTTGTCACTATTTCCCTCGTGATTCCTAGACAGTTCATCTGTATAACAGAGGCTGTTTGAGGAGAAACTGTGGCCCATTTGTTTTCTAGCCTCTGTCTGGCAACTTCTACTTCTTTTTCCTCAGAGAAGGAGGAGTGATGAAATTGCTCCATTAATATGTGACAAATCCTATTTTCAGCCCATTCTTAAAGCTCTTGATTCCATGAAAGGACACACACTGGAAATGTTTGAATTTTGCTGTCTGGCAAGAGAAGTACATACACAATGGGATAATTTTCTCTTCTATCCCCAAAGAATGGTGATTCAACATGTAAGAAAAGAAATGGAACCAAGTGGGTCAAGGTATTCAGAGATTTCTAAAAACACAGCATTGTTTCCAGGAAGCAATCAGTGATAAAAAAGAAACATGGTGTGCCTCAAGGGAGTCATATTTCATGGCTTTGCTTGCCTTGGCTGTAACTTGCAACAACTGGCAGAGACCTCTGCATATAATAGAAGCCTCTCCTGCCTGCCTCAGTGTCAGCTGAGATAAAGAAAGTGACTCAGTGCCATCTCTTTACTCTTTGATGTAAACTGTTTGGATTGCTGGAGCTTCAAAGAGATGCTTGGTTTCATCCTTTGTTGAAGAAAAGGACCTACCTTTAAGATTTGTACAATTTTACTATTTTAAATACTGTATAATGTTATTGCATACTGTTACACTGAATATATTTTGAAATACTATACTATAATACTATGTAAGCTACATGCAGTTACTTAAGTTTATTTTGGGTGGTTTGAATCTGGGCAAAGTATATAATTTGTCAATATTTTTTTCTTTCCATTAAGATAATATGAAGGGTTGATAAATAAGCCTGAGGCATTGGTAATATTGAAAATTATTTTTGATCAATTGATTTGGATATCAATCAATGGAGCTCAAAAATAAATTCATAGGCTATTTCAAATCTTGCAAATAAATTGGGAATAAATGTATTTTAATTTACAAGACCTCTTTATTTATTTAGAACTATATATTGCACAACTCTTTGAGAGACTGGGTGATTTACAGGGTGAGAGCCCTAAATAAGTTCATACCCATAACATAATGGCTAGAAGTTTACAGGCTTTAACAGAGCAAGAACTCTGATAGGAAGTCATGTCATCTCAAATTGTTTTGGATTTTAATTTTTATCAATTCAACCCAACCCATGAATATCAAAACAAAGGAATCTTAGGAATCCAATTTTGGATTATTAATGAATAAAGTAATTTCCTGTTTATAGTATTCAAGTCATTCAACAGATGTAGTAGAGGAAAGATATTATTCATAGGACTTTCTTCTAAACTGCTTCATTTTCTTAAATGTTTTCAAAAAAGATTCTTCAATGGGTTATTCTTACTGTATGGAGCCAAGAACAATATATTGCATAGTTTTATGGAAAAAAAAATAGTGAAAAGCTTATTTCACTCAGCTTATAGTTATTAACAAACAAGTACTACGATACTATTTTGATAAAGTATAAATAATAATTTCTTTTCAAGTCTACCTCTTGTCGAACCCTGCTATCTTTCCTAATTTTTTACCTGTTCCCACGCTGTTGCGTGTAAACAAAATACTGTTCTCTGAATTTTTCTTGGCAACTCTTTTCCCATACTTGTATCTTGAACTTCTGCTCTTTCTGATAGCAGTTTTTGCTAATAAACTTGAGACTGGCCTACCTGATCGTGGGAATAGCAGCCTGCACCCATGCCCATGGTGATAGCATTTTCTTAGCACATTTTTTTTGTCTGAAAGGAATTATTTATTTAAAAATATTCCCACACGGATTGTGCCAAAGCATTTATGCATTGAAAAGAAATTACTTCACTGAATAATAAATCCCTTAACATCATGTCTGTGTCACATTAACACACAGTTTAATTAGGCTTTCTACCAAGTTCCTATTATTTCCCCAGTGTAAAGTTGGCAGGAGGCATCTTTGGCTGAGCTGCTATTAAACACTATTGTTCTAAGAAATTACCTAATGCAATAACAAAACAAAGCCACTGATGTACTTGCATCCTGTCTTATAATGTCCCCTTCTGCAGAAAAAAAAGAGGGAAATGATGCCTGCATGTGTATCAACTAACACAATCAGTGAAAGTTTGAAAGGACATTAGTAAGACAAAAGCTCCAGGCGTGTTTCATTAGAACAGAGATTTCACACCTTCTACTTTGTGAGAAACTAATATGCTTGTTACTGCCTAACACAATTCCATGAAAAATTTTTCACACACAAAAAACAACTATGTTCCCCTCTAGGCTCTGGGGAACATAGGAAACATAGTCAGAATAGAGCACAATGTTACCCTGCAAAGAAATTAAAGTATCTGTGTTGCTATATTGTGGATTATATTATTAAGTAAACATCAATAATTCATTCTGAAATACAATGCTCAACAAAAGAAAAACTGCTTTCTACTTCCCTCCCCCAAAGGCAGAAAGCCAATAAGAAGGTCCTTAAAGACTATGGAAGAGAACATTTGTAATCTTGTCATTTGCCCTGCCTCAGATGTCTGCTCTTGCATTTACATAGGCACCCTGATAATTCAAAGTGTCATTTCTAAGTTCACACCAATGTTGAGAGCATTTCATACACATAAAGCAGCTTATGTTACTGAGAACTTCAGAACGTTAGTTCTCTTTTTTCACATAACTGTGTTTTGTATTTTTCATTGGTGATACTCTGATAGCGTGGATAACATTGTTTTCCAGAAAAAAATAATAAGTAGACTCCAGAAACTTCTAAAAAGAATGTAAGTTGCCTTGTGTTACAGAAGAACCAGATTATAATTATTCATGTTTCTTCCCATGATTCTACTGAAGAGAATTATGTGCCTTTCATTTAAGAATGATACTCCCAGACAATCCCTGATACATAGAAGTGACATGTCATTTCCATATCGAATGAGTTACATTTATTGCCTATAAAGTGACCAATACACAATTTTTATAGGAAAACTATCCCAATCCCAAAGTTTTGTTGTCTCCACCACAGAGTAGTTGGATCAGAAAATACATGGAACTCTCCTCATATTTTATATTTTCCTTCTTGGTACTTTTGTAACTTCTATAGTATAATTTTGTATTATCCAGTCAACTAATTTTAATTTTTCAGGAACCTCTTTGAGATTTCTTTTCATTGATCCGTTTGGCTACTTCCTTTCTGAGTGTAAGCCTCCTGAATCATCACAGCAACTATTCAAGGTCTAAGAGCCAACCCCCCCCACCCAAGAGAACACATTCTTGATAAATGCTACTTCATTGAGGCTTTTGTTCCTTTTCCTCTATAGGAAACCAAAGACTAGACAGTCTCATCTGCTATGTTTTTCTTAAGAGCTTTGACCTAAAACAATGTTTGGTTCTTTTGTTCCTCTAGAACTAGTTATTAAAACTACTTATCTTTTTTCTCTTTTTTTCCCAAGGGATCGAAAATCCTGGTTGCCCACACAAGGCAGGTATGAATTACATTGCACCATTTCTTGACATGTTGATGTAACTGTTTTCTGGAAGCCTTGGGATGACTGTTTCAAAGACCTTCTGGAGCTATCTGGGCATTTAAATGCTTGAATAGCCACCTTGCTTTGCAAGAGGTTCAATTCTAGCAGATGTCTACTTTGTGTCTGCAACAAGGATATGGCTGTTTTAAAACTTCAAAGAGAAATAGTATTATACAACATATTTTATGAAATACCTTTTTGAAATACTGTGTGCAACCTTCTTAAAAAGACAAATATGTTTATAATTATTTCCATTAAATATTAACTAGTGGTAATTTTGTAAATTTAATGTTAATGTAAATTTTAATTGTTAAATTGAATACCTAAATAGAAATATTTTGGTAATTACCTAGACCTCTGTTTCATCTATTCATATACAGATTCTTATTATTTTATCTCTGATTGATCATTGATATCATCACGGTTTAAGAATCCTCTTCAAAACAGAATTCTTAGTTGGCTCAATATGTCTCATTACTAATCCATTTATTTTGTAGATTAAAAAAGCATATATGAATTAAGGATAAGGAGGATAAGGAAAGGTATAAGGAAGAGGAAGAAATGTAAATAGATAAATATTATGAAGTGAACGTTAATAATGCCATTGATTTCTCCCTTAACATCCTTGCCCAATTCTACTTCAATTGTATTCTTCAACAGCTGATTATTTTCATTGGATTACCATCCCCAAAAGGATAGAACTGGGACTTACAAAGGGCAGGAGGAAGACATAAAGTGCCACTGGCTTTGATGTAAATGTACTATCTATTTAGGTCCAGTTGAAAGGAAAAGAAACACACAATCTATTTTTTCCCAACATGGTAAACTAGCCTTTTTCTGTTCTGCCAAGAAAACTTCCTCTGCTGTACTTTATCCTGAACTGGCAGAAAGAGAAGCAAAGAC
The DNA here is from genome assembly GCA_023653725.1 of Bungarus multicinctus. Taxonomy (NCBI): domain Eukaryota; kingdom Metazoa; phylum Chordata; class Lepidosauria; order Squamata; family Elapidae; genus Bungarus; species Bungarus multicinctus. The sequence continues at coordinate 229,191,812 of CM042834.1, read as the reverse complement.
CAAATCAAGGAATAAAAGAGTATGTTGCCAGTTACATTAGCAATGTATCAGTAATAATGCAGACACATATCTCAAATTGAGCCTGGCCAATGTTCAGCATTTTACTTTTTGGTCCACAGGAAAGAATAATAATCTAAACAAAGTGTGATGGAAATCAACCTTTGAAAAGGCTTCTTGGGTGTTTGAGTTTGTAACGTTCACTTGTTTTTAGATTGCAGTTCTTTCCTTTTTTTCCCCTCTGGGACTTTCATATTTTATGGAGAAAAGAAATGTATTATTTCTAGTCATTTCTATTTTTATATACACTTTCTATCAGCCATTCTCACTCATATTTGAGAATGGAGAACAATGCTGCAGTTACTTCCAGTATCTTACAAAAATGGATGATCATGTATTTAAAAATTATCTTCAAATAAAACTTATTGAAATGATTTCACTGTATTGTCATATGAAATATATTACTTTTTAAACTGGAGTTGGCAACATCATATAGATAGGTGCATTTATGTTCCCTGGTTCTCCAGTTGCTCTTGCAATAATTCTTTTCTCAATGATTGTCCTTTAAATTCTAGGAAGGGCCACAGTGAATAAGAAGTGGTATTGAGCTTTGGAAATTAATGTGGAAGAGAAGCACTGTATACCAAAAGCCTAAGCGGCAATGGTATGGGTGAAGTGTGAGAAAGGAGGAAATACAGGTTGTCAGGGGTGGCCTTCAAAAATTTTAGCAAAGGGTTCTCTGCCCAGTTTCTGGGTGGGTGTGGCCATGGTGGTCGTGGCCTAGTTAGCCTCCCGAACCATGGTGGCGGGTGTTTTTGCCCGCCCGGGGCTCTGGAGGTTTTCCTCGAGCCTACAGGAGAGCAAAAGCTGCCTCTCCGGACTCTGGATCTGTCTGGAAGCCAGAAACGGGCCCATTTCCCACCTTCCCAAACTTCCAGGAGAACAAATGTTATTGATGTAAACTAATTTAGTTATGTTTCCTTGTTCAATCCCATACCTTTACATTTTATTACTTTGTTTTTTAATATAGCCATTTCTTCCTCTTCACATATGTTTGTATTATGAACATTCTGTTTTAAAATGAAAAAAATGTGCTGTTTTAAAATGAAAAAAAATCATTTTTAAATTAAAAGAATGTTTTGGATTCTTTGAGTAGATGTATGCAAGATGATTGACTCTTTTTGCTATAAGGAATCTCTTTTAAATAGTGTAACCTTTAATTTAATGATGAGAATGACAACCGCTGCTATCATTTGTTGCAAAAGACTCTGGGCAGAAGGAACTTTACCTGTCACTTCTATCTTCTGCCCTCAGAATTGTATTTTTTAAAAAAAATTCTAGGAAGAATTGTAATAGAAAATGGATCTTTCAAAGTTTGTTTTCCCTTATCCTGACATGCAGCTCTTCTCCATCTGTTCAAAGTTAACACTCGTTTCTTTTCAAATAACTAATTCTCAGAAATGGAGCATGGAGGGAGCCTTGAAATTAAAATTAAAATCTTCCAGCAGCTTCCTCATTTCTTCTGCTTGTGATATTATTCATCCATCAAAATATCTTTCTTAACACTATGTTTAAAGGAGGGGCTGGGAATTCTGAAATAACTGCAAGTGTATAAGGGATAAAAAGCATAATGAGTGTGAGATGTCCTAATAATAATTATCTTGTCATAATTTCTAGCTTTGTATTTCTCACTGACTTTCTCAGATCTAACTTATAATTTCTTGTGACTTATACATGCTAAGTTTTCCTAGGAAGGGCACTTCATTCTTTGTTCTCCCAAGCTCAAGGCATCATCACTCTTTGTGTGGTTAAGTATGCACTCATTTCAAACTGCTGACAACAAACATTTGAATGATAGCCGCAAATTGACATAGCATAGTAACACCCAGGCCTTTAGAAGGTCATTGAACAGAGATAATTTACACATATACACCCTCACTCAGTTTTTTTTCCCCACAGACAGCCAGCATGCTATGGACAAAAATATGATAAAAAGAAACTTTAGAAAAATTATATATGCCATTATTATGACAAGATGCTGATTCCACACATGGTTTTCTAGTCTATAGGGATCTGGCAATCTTTGCCTTCCATCTTGCATTGTCAACTCAGACTAATTGAAATGTTTATGAAAAGCTGAAATATTGTGGCTTAACAGCCCAATAATTCTTTAATGAGCCCTCCTGTTTTATTAATAAAATGATTTATAGAAATATTTAATCTCACTGATTTACTATTAGCATTAATGAGACTAGTTATTAAGCACTTTATTTAGGAATGCCACAGAAACCAGGCCTGAAACGCATGCCATATTTAGTACGAAGTCATTAGTAGGAAGATGGAATTCATGCTTCAAGGAGCATGTTGTTTGCTTCTGCTAACATTCTGTTCATAATGGATGGGGATAAAAGTATCTGTCATCAATATATCCCAAAGAACTATGCCGAGGGCAATGTCACACTTGACTTAGAGGCTGCTGAAGATTACGTAGAAGTAGGTTATATGGATTAGCAATATGAGCATTGCAGGGTTTTAGGCATTATTCCATTCTGTCAAAGTTTCAGTGGCTAAAAATAATACAATTGGATTCAATTATCATTTATACCTTTACATTATGTGCAGACCTTTGTAAATTTCTGCAATGTACAGATTTTCATTCATAGTTTTCCTCAATATATTAAGTTTTATATTATCAATCTATGACATATACTTTTCTTACATGTTAAGTTCCCACTTGGGCTGCACTTTTTGCACTCTATATGCACCCTATATGTGTAGGTGCCATCATGAAATCTATCTTGGAATATTATGTCACTTCATTCTCAAAATAATTGTGATAGATTTCCGTGCTCCCTGCCAGTTGTATTTGCTCCTTTGTTCCCCCAAAGCTATCAGCACAAAATAGTCCACTTCCTTCCTACTTATTTTCATAAGATGTAGAACTAGCCGTAACGACATTGTAATACATCCAGAAAGTATCCATGATATCCCACACGAAGAAAGCTCTTCCCAGTATCTTCAACAAGGAAATACCTTGATCTTTGCTGCCCTATTTTTGAGATCTCTATAAAGGGCAGCACTGAAATTGAAAAATGAGAGATGGGAAGAGCAGAGGAAGGGAAATTTTTTTAAAAAATGGAATAGGTCAGGAGGATGATTACAATAATCAGAGAATAAAATACTCAATGTATACTATGGGCTTTCTTTTTAAAAATTACATTTGTAGGTTTATTAATGAATACATCAGTGAAAGGAAAAAGGAAGTAGAATGAAATTCTTCACCTAATTTCAAAGCAATTGTGCATTGTGCTTTGAAAACTATAGAATTCACACACTGTTAGTTGTGAAAATTGATATATAGGGCTCCCTTTCAGAACTTCTTTCCTTCTGGAGGTGTTAGATTACATTTTGTTTTTACTAGTTAGGAATTATGGGCTGTTTCATACTGAGAAAGCTTTTTTTGGCCCTTGCTTGCTGTTCTCTACACAATGATCTGTTGGATGAATCCAAATTGAAAAGGCTTGCAGGTTTTGATAGCATGTTCTCATGCTATTTTTAAATTGGAATGAAGCTGGTAAAAAAAATCTGTTTTTTAAAAGTATATGCCAAGATTTTCAGTAACCCAAAGGAAAATTGAACTCTAGAAGCCAGTCAGTAAGATATAGGTCATAAAAATACTGTACATAATAATTGATGTAACTGCATAAATCTGAATTTCCTTTGATCAAAATGTGAGGTGAATTTGATGAGGAAGTCAAGGATTGATGATGCATCTTCCCTGTAGCAGCCCTTGTCCAAGGAACATCCTATCACCTAAATTTAGGAATGACCTAATTCTCAGGGCTCTAAGAAAGCTTCAGAAATGTTACTGATTTGCAACATATTTCAGGGTTAATAATATAAGGGCTTATGTGGGTTAGATTTGGTATGATTCTATTTTAATTGTTTTTGTTCATTGTAAACTGCATTATGACTGTCTTGATCAAGCCAGCCTGTAGATCTTTATGTAATTACATAAAATAAATATACATTACACATTGCTATACCTTTAAGTAGAAATTTAGCTGTGGCTCAATTTTGTATTAAGTTCAACTGTCAACATTAAGGCATACAGCAGCAGCCTTAAATTGATTAAAATACTGTTTTGAGTCTTTAGTGATTATTTGATGAAAGAATATCTATCTTTCACATGCTGATAGAAATAGCCATAAAACATGAACGAGACGTTCAAAACATTTCATTCCAATATTTTCATTCTCCTTTCAAGAATGAAAAGTGGAGAGGAAATTCAAGATTGATGAAGACCAGTCTAATTCAAATGAGTATTTTTCTGAATTCATTTAAGAATTAGTTAAATCAGGGATTTAAATTAAATTATAAGTTATGTTAATTATACAGTGCACTCCTGACTTTGTAAATGTTATTCTTCAATATGCTCATGGAATCCCTATCTATGTAGAGACTATTATACCTGGACTGATGAAAATATTTTTTCTTTCACATTTCCAAAATTCAACCCTCCTGCAGAACTTAAAAAAAAATGAAATAGATTGTGGGCATCAATGGAAGTTTTTTTAAAAATAGTACACCTAGTCAGGATTGAATGATAATTCAGAAATTAAATCATAAAAAGCATACTGTAATAGACAAATGTTATTTGAATTAGATTGCTCAATCACACAAAATAAATTATTTACTTATACCTCAATTTTTCTGATCTGTAACCTCAAAATAATTTGAATTTAAGATCCCCCAAATTCTTATCTACTTGGTAACATGGTCAAAATTCTACAATTGTAATCCACACATTTAGAAGGTATTAAGTTGAAAAAAAAATCAATATTTTCTATGTTGTGAAAACAAAATCATATGAATATGAAATTTCAATAGAGCATTACATATATACATACTGTACATACATGCGTTTTCAGTTTCCTTTCTTTTTTGCTACATCCAGAGGTTAAAAACCCTCTCCATCTAAACAGTAGATGAGATAAGCTTTTCAATCACCTTCTATAACACAATAGGAACAGAAAGAGAACATTTCCAGCAAATCAGAATGTTCAAACTTTTCTATTTGTAAAGTGTGTTTTATGAATTGTGATTTGTTTTTTGCTATTTGTAGCTCAATTGACATGTAACAATTTTTATTATTTGTGTGCAAAATATTACACTATGTGTCTATGATATTTCATTGTATCTCATTTTCTATTTATTCTCAGAGATTTATTTCTCTTTTGTTTTTCACAAAATTTGGAACTAGTCCAATAGCATTCTGCTGTTTTTTCTTCTTCTAACTAACTATACTAATAAATAAAAGTACCAGAATAGATTTTGTGCAGTATGGAGTCTTTTGAAGAAATAGTTTCAAATGGGTAAGGGAAAAAAGTACTTATGAAGTCTGGACACTAATACTTATTTGCATTTAAAACTTCCTTTCTTCAAAGATATGTAAAAATGCATAAAATAAAATTAAAGCCAGCATTCCTTACTATATTACAGATTATATAATAAAGATGGTTATCAGAGTTATCAGATGACTTTTTGTATTACTAGTCTTCCTTAAAACAGTGGCTTTCTCCTATTTTCAGATATTCTAAAGTGTTGCTTGAAACTTATGGATAAGATTATTTTTTCAAAAGAAATATATATATTGAAGGACGGTGGGTTTTTAAAATTATTATTAAAGTTTCTTCTAGAGATTGTCTCCTTTTTGTTTTATTAGGCTTTGGCTTTGTAGCAAAAAAATACTGAGGTCTTTATAAATATTGGGATTTCAGTACTGAAACAGAACTGTGCAGAAAATAGCATTCACTGATCTGTCTATAGGGATAAGAACTCCAACACATAAACTTTTCAACACAAAAGATTACTTACTTACTTATTTTTCCCTCCAGAGATTTTTGTACTCAGAACGAGTTCATTTTCTCAGCAGGAAATGTGGGTTGCTGGCTTTCTACTTGTTTCACATCAGCTGTCCTCTTGAGATATGGTAATGACATCAGATATAAGCTATGGTACTGCATCATAAACTATCACTACCATGACAGATAGAATATCAGAAAACTTGCTGGAGGTAAATCTTGCTTAAGAAAAGCGATCATTTTAATTGAAAGCTGTCTGTTTATCTTGAAGGAAGGTATTTTCTTTGCTATATTTCAAGAGATGATGATGATGTTTCCTTTAATCTGAAAAAAAATTCTCAACTTTTATGAGGTACTCTTTATTTTAATGGTAGATTATGCAAAATAATCACTTACAAATTCAACAAGACCCATGATATTCAGGCAACAGACAATATAATATACATAAGAACAACATTCATTATTTTGTCTAAATTAGATCATGAGGATGATAGTTCCATACTTTGATTTGAAAGCATGCAACATATTAATTTGGTTCAAATGTTATGCCTGCAGAGAGAATCCCAGCACATGTGTAATCCCTAACTTGCCCAAATCAGTCACAACTTTTCCATAGGAAAGTCTCAACTGATATTCACTTATGTTAATAAGCACTTTCTTGGCCCTTTAAAAAAGGAATATGTGGTGCCTTTGTGTACCTGGCCATTCAGTGGAATTGTACACAAAGTCTCTGAACCAATACAGCCTTAATTGAGAGTACATATTAGAGTACTGAGTTGGATTTATGTTTAAGTCAACAGATATAGAGCTGCATGCCAAATAAACCTGAGTATTCTAACATAGAATAAGAGTGCCTTGAAGGCTAATAATGTTGAAGCACAAATATATGCCAGTATTTTATAGAATAAACTGACAGAAAATACATATGTGTGGAGAATCATTATAAATCACTATGTCTTGGGATTTCACCAATGCACTTTATTTACAGGATTTAAATATATTTTTTTAAGTCTACAGCTATTGTAATTTTATTTTTTGCTTTATTCTCCTCAGTCATTTTCAGTATGTTACTGTTAATAACATTATATACATGGATGCTTCATTGTGTTATTCCTTTTTTGGAATAACCAACATAATGCAGAATTGACAAAGACTTACTAAATTCAGCAAAATGATTTCTTTTTAAAATGTGAATGCTATTAAAACATCTCTATAGGGGACATTTAAAATAATACAAAATAACAGCAGTGATAATATCTGCATCAACAACTGAGGCTTAACAAAATTTTAACAGAAAATATTTAATTCATAAAGTAGGTTCTGTTGTCTAAAGTTCTTTCATAAACCATAATGTGCCTTAGATCAGCATAATAACACTCAGAGACAATTTTGTCCAGAGGTCACACTAACTGTAAATTTAAGAGAAAATCTTTCCTAAAGCTGCAGGAAACCCACAAGATATATTCTAATCAATTCTCGCTATTTGCACAGGATAGTAATTCTGGCAGGCTTCAAGGTGGTCAGAAGACAAGCTGTCCATGGGTCATGATTCATTGAAATGTTCTAAAAATTCAATAAATAATGTCCGGTCCTGATTTCCAACTACTTCCCAGTTTTTTTTTTGACCTGGATATTTTTAGATTATCCTAATACATTAATCTTCCAGACATAGTCCAAAGAGTTCCCCATCCTCTGAGTCTCTAACATGGTACTTTATGGAGTCTCAATCTGTCCTTTCAAGCAGAAGAGTCCAGGAAACCAATGCTAAGTATGTCAATACTACTTCTATTGTAAAGCTATAGTAGCAGAATCTTGCAAGTATAATGTGCTTATGCCTTCCTCTTGCTCTTTGTGTGAAGTAAAGAGAGGCTTCTCAAAGATGTTTGCTTGTGCTGCATTCTTGGCCTGGCTCTGGGCCCGTCTATATGACTGTTGCCTTATTAGCAATTATTCCTTCAAGACCACACCTTCTTCCTCTATATCTCAGCAATACTTTTAAGCATAAATCTTTCTTGTACTTCCATTCCATCTAAGTGACTAATAAAATTTAATTAATTAATTAAGTCTGGCATCCCTGATAAAGTCTTTTTAACTTCCTTTTATAACCCTGTAATCGCTTAATTCAGGGTAGAGTCAGGGTGACTGGATGGAGCTGAGCATTTACTGATCGAATCCCCTCATACCCAAGAGAGAAACATCTGCTCTAGGAGAGAAATATCTGCCACTATCTAGGGTTGAATTATTAACCTTCTGAGTGAGAGGTGAGTATCTTCACCACTGGATCACCATTTTGAAGACCCCTAATATAGCCTATAAAACATAGTATCCAGAAGATTCATAGGCAATGAAAGTATTAATCTTTTTGTCTTAGTGATACAAAATTATCTGATTTACTAGAAAACATTTTAATCTTCATTTAACTTTCTGATATTTTTCTGCATGAGATTTTAAGCATATAAAGAATAACATTCATTTTGATTTGATTTATAATTTTAAGAGAAAGTTCATTGGGAGTGTCTTCTCTTTTCCACTGGGACAGTCTCCCCGCCCCCACTTCATAATATTAGATTTTGAATCTTATATTTGTTTGTTTTGCTTTAGGAGAATTTCCTTTGAGAGCAATTATATCTTTTCTAAGGTAGAATGTCCAATTTCAGTATAAACAGCTCAGGATTCAACAATTCTGTTTCTTTAAATTCTTCTAAAATTCTGTTACATGTTTAGTTCACTGTTTTCTTTATCTTATGCCACTTCCTAAAAAGTAAAATACATTAAGCTATAATACACTAGACAAGAAGTATTTGCAGTAGAAGACAAAAATAAAATGATAAAAACTGCAGAACCCAAGACTTCTGATTAGATACTTTGTCCCACACAATTGTTCTGTTGCAGGATAACTGAATACTTGTCCCTGATATTTGTATAATTCTAATTAAAGTCAATTTATGGCTATATGACTTGTCATAAGCATTCCAAGTACTTATATTTACAAACAAGGTTTGGATTAGATGGTTGCGTTATTCTTTATATTTTATAAAATATTTTGTTTTCCAATCAGACACCACCACATAAATATTATAAATTCAACAGCATTTCTTTGTTTATTACTAGCTGTGTTGTCTACGATTTCTTATCTGTAAGTTGAGTCTGTAATTGGATGCTGACTGATAAGGGTGGTTATTTCTTTTTTTATTTTGTACAAAATGATCCAATCATTTACCTTATAATGCTACATGCGCACAATAAGCTGAATTAATCCTGTTTCAGGAAATTTCTCCTTAAATAACTCTATTGTCTTTTACTATAGTAGTATCTTCAAAGGCCCGAGAAGGCAAATCATTGTGAAAATGCTTTTTTAAAGCAACCCAATTTATACCAGCAAAATAGTTTCATGCATGAGCAGGGAAGCAAAGTATGTGTGTATGCTTGCATTCCTAAAATAAAACCATTACTATGCCTATATCTTCAATATTTTTTTTATTCTATTGTGAAACACAATAGTTGAGACAGAGAAGTGCTTTTCAAACTTAGCAATGTTAAGATTGTGGATTTCAACTCCCAGAATTCTCCAGCCAGTATTGAAGTCATCACGTCTTAAAGATGACACATCTGAAAAACACTGTTGTAAGGGCTACAGTGAAAAAAAATCCATTGGGAAAAAATCCTTAAAATATCCCTACAGAAGATTCCAGCATGGAATGCCCACTCCTCAAATTTGACTATCTGCTACCTTCCTGCTCATATGGCTTAGAAATTATTGCAGAAGTCATTCTCTGCATGATTTCTTACTTCGTTTGAAAAAAAATAAAATATTAGAGTCTTCATGGAATTAGAATTTTCTGTAATGTCCACTATGGTTTTTCAATCTATCCTATACTGTTACTTTTAAAAAAAAAACAAATACTGTGTGGTAAGTACTGTTTCTTAGTAACATGCAAAGTAAATAAATGCTTTTTTGGGGAAAAAGCATTATCTTTAATTTTATGTTTTAATTCATTATTTTTATCTAACTTATTTTCATATGTGCAAATAGGACTGTTATGCATTTTAGAATCTAATTCACAGACCAATAAGTAAAAAATGCCTAAAATCTGAAGGGAAAAGGATTCTTAGTTTCTGCTAAAATGTGCAAACCACACTTATTAAAATAAAAATGATTGCATTTTTACTAAGGACAAAAAGATTGATATTTGGGTTAAGCCTCCTGTGGGAAGGCATAATTTCCACATTTCCTATTTATGGGAATTTTCAAGCTCAATTTACTTACATATTTGGTGAAGAGAAATAATTGCCATTATATTTCTTTCACTACTTGATACAAATGCTATTTCTCAAGTACAGAAATGTTTCTTCAAATTAGATGTCAGACAATGGGGTTGATGCTAGTAGTTTGACCAAGCATTTAAAAGACAATGAAAATATTTTCTGTGAACAAACATTTAGGTATAATGAGTTTGTTTATCATTTTATTTTATATAAGGAAAAGAAATATTTGGGAGATTGTTAGTAATGGACATTGCAATAAGATATCAAACATCATCAAAAAAGCGCAACAAAAATGTTCTTTCTGCACCAACTCAGAAAGCTCAAACTGCCCAAGAAACTGCAGATACAGCTCTACAGAGGAATTACTGAGTCTGTCATCTGCACCTCTATAACTGTCTGGCTTGGCTCTGCAACCCAACAGGACAGACACAGACTTCAGAGGATAATTAGGACTGCAGAAAAAAACAATATATATATACGCAGGTCTTGGCGTGTTCGGGTCTTTTCCTGTGTAAGAGTGAGAGTATCTTGGCGATGTTTCCCACTCGCCATCTTCAGGCTGGTGCTTTCGGCTTTGTGCTTGTGCGAGCAAATCATGATTGGAGCTGCCATCTCTCTATAAATACTGGCGGGGAGGTGTGGTGTGCTGGCTCTGTTGTAAGTGGGCTGGTTGGCTGTGTTGTTATTTCTTGATTGGTTGATGGAGTTGATGTTTGCAGATTGGTTGGCTTTTTTATAAGAACATGTGTGGCTGAGGTATTGGCTGTGTCTCTATCAGCCTCCTGTGTTGTAACAACCTGGGTGATGGCTGTGTGATGACCTTCTGAGTTCTATTGTTGTGACATCCTGGGTCTTGCGCTGTAATCTCCTGGGTCATTGGCTGTGTTGTAATATCCTGAGGTTTTGTGGTGTAACCTCCTGAGTTCTGTGATGTGATATTCTGAGCAGGTGGCTGTGATGTAACATTCCGGGTTTTGGGTTGGTTCCGAGTTTGAGGTCTGGCTATGTGTTCATGGCATGTGTCAGTTTACTTGGTTTGGGGGTCGGGGGTGTGTGGCAGCTGGTGATGTAGCCATGGTCTGGTTTCTGGATGGTGGTTGCCTTTCGTCTATGGGGCGGGTTTGGGTTTGAATCTGGTGAGGGAGATTGGTGGTGGCATCATGTGTTGTTTTGGGTCTGGTGTTGGTTTTCATGACTGGGACTCATTTGTTGATAAGGCTAGTTTCCAGATGTCTGGTAGGTGGTAGATATCATCCCATTTATTCATGTTATGGAGGTGTTTCTCTATTTCGATGGGTTCCCTGATTATTCTCCTGTTGAAGTGTTCAGTATTGGAGATTAATTTGGTTTCCTCAAAATGAATTTCATATCCTGCGGCTTTAAGTTGCTGGAAAAGGGAGCAAGAATTTTCTTCTTTTCTGACTGCATTCTTGTGTTCTGCGATGCGTGCATTTATTCACCTGTTGGTTTGTCCAATGTATATGGCTGGGCAATTGTTGCATGGTATTTCATAAACTCCTTGGTTTTCTAGCTGGATCTTGTCTTTGGGGTTTCTTAGGATGTTGGCTACTTTTTGATCAGTGCCGAAGGCTGTCCTGATATTGTGCATGTGGAGAATTTTGCTGATTTTATCTGTGGTACCTTTGATGTAGCGGAGGAGGGCGATACCGTTGTCCTATTCTGTGTCTCAGTTTTTTGGGGGTGTGTCCCTTAGATTAGGTTGGTACTTGTGTTTCTTTGGAATCCATTGGAAATCAATACATTAGTGAAGATATGCAATTCTGTTCTCGGGTGGTCTTTGTAGGCTAGGCATTTGGTTCTGGAGATGAGGGTCTTGGCTACGGAGTTGATCTGTGCAGAGTGGTGATGAGATTGTGCATTTAAGTAGTGGTTGATGTGTGTTTTCTTCCAGTGGATGGTGTGTCCTAGGGAGCCATTGGGTTTTTTGTAAATTAGGACATCCAGGAAGGGAAGTTGGTTGTTGGCTTCTGTTTCCATGGTGAATTGTATTTTGGGGTGTAGGCTGTTGAGGTTTGAAGTTTGAAGTTGTTTGAAGTTGTCCAGTTTTTCTTTCCCGTGTGGCCAAATTACGAAAGTGTTATCTACATATCTAAGCCAGAGTTTGGGTTTGTATTCGGATTTGTCTAGAGCAAACTTTGTCGATTTCAAAGTGTTCCATGTATAGTTAGCGATGACAGGTGAGAGGGGTGATCCCATAGGTGCTCCTTCTATCTGTTTGTATATTTGTCCATTGTGGATGAAGTATGTGTTGATTGGGCAGTGGTTGGTCAGATCTAGGATCTGCTTAGGGGGGTTGTATTTGTTTTGGATGGCTGTCAAGGCTTCTTTAATAGGTACTTGGGTGAAGAGGGATATGACATCAAAGCTCACGAGTAGGTCACTGGGTTGTAGGTTTTGTTTCTTTATTGTTTCTATGAAGTGGAAAGAGTTTTGTACGTGTGAGGTGATGGATTCTGTGTAAGGCTGGAGTTGTTTGGCAAGAAATTTGGCAAGATTCTGTAGAGGTGAGCCTATGGAGCTGACTATGGGTCTGAGTGGTGTTCCTTCTTTGTCTATCTTGGAGAGGCCATAGAGCTAGCCTTAGGGCATCTGGATGATTTTTCTCTGGGGATGATTCTTTGCTGGATCTCTTCACTGATGGGAAAGGCTTTTATTTTGCATTTGGTAGTTTTTTTCCAGGTAGGTGGTGGTGTCTGTATTTAGAGGTTTGTAAGCGGGGTCTTGGAGTAGGTTGGATAGTTTGGATTGGTAATCTGATGTGTTCATCATGACCGTGGCGTTGCCTTTGTCTGCTGGGAGAATGATTATGTTGTTGTCTTTCCTCAAGTTGGTGAGTGCTTTTTGTTCTTCTCTGTGTAAGTTGCTTCTGGGTGAACTGCTGGAGCAGAGGACATTGGTGACTTCAAGTCTGATTTTATTGGCTACATCTGGGTTAATTTTGGTTAGGCTAGCTTCAACTCCGCATATAATGTTTTCGGTGGGGATGCGTTTGGGGGCGACTGCAAAGTTGAATCCCTTGGAAAGGACATTGGTTTCTGCTCTGGTGAGGGTTCTGTCTGATATGTTGTGTACTGTTTATTTCATGTGTTGTTGTAGGGGCGGTTCTTTTTAATAATCCATATTTTCATAGTTTCTAAATAATTTGTTACTTCTAATACATTTATTCTATACCTTATCACCTTGCAGAATCCCTTCTTAATTCTTAGTTAACCATTGTCTCTATATCTTTTGATTAAACAATTTATTTTCATTTTTGTTCGAAGTCAGATTCCATGTGGTACTTTCCCCTTCAATTACATTAAAAACATTTATAATTTCAAAAAGAAAAAAATTATCTATTCATCATAAAAACTGATACTAATCTCATTACAACAATCCTCATAATTCATTTCAACTATATTCTATTTTATGATTTATATTGTCTGTTTCCTAGTATGATTTGATTGCTTTTTGTATCCTATAACTATTATTAAGTGTTATACCTTATGATTGTTGACAAATGTATCTTTTCTTTTATGTACACTGAAAACATTTGCACCAAGACAAATTCCTTGTGTATGCAATCACACTTCACCAATAAAGAATTCTATCTATCTATTCTATCCATATACATTTCTTATTTTAAAGACAAAAATAAATCTGAATATTTTTGATTTTCACAAGGACATTGAGATGTATTTCTTGTTCATTTTCTGGTGCAGCCCGACCTTCTACTCATTTCTTCATCTCCTATTGTAACAAATATCCTAGCATTCCAATGCTGAATTATTATATTTTGCTATTGTATCTGTAAAAGAATAGTTCTCTTGAATGTTAGATGTGTTGAGAGTCAAAGGTTCAGCATCTAGACATTTTCACCTTTTGTTTCTGCATCTATATCCCCATTCTTTACTTTCACTTTGAACTCCAGTTTGGTCTTTTCTGACAGAATATCTCTAGCTCAATTGTAGAGGGAGTTATAAAATGACATTTCCTGTTCTTAGTCAGTTTACAAGTGACTTCAAAAGTCATTTTGACTTTTAGCTCCTGTCCAAGAAGCATCTGAGATATCCATGTATTGGCAAAACTGCATTGAAAATTATTAGTTATAATATAAAAGGAAAATTAATAAACTACACCAGATGACCTAATAATCTATAAGAACTTTTTTATTTTGATTTGAAATTTTAACCTCAATTGCTAAGTCGTATATATGATATATGCCATATGCTATATGATATATATTAAAAAGGGAATCTTGATACGCTCTGACTTTCATCCATTGTGGCCCTGGTGAACAGGATTTCAGAGCCAAATAATCTGAGCTGCTCTTAAGAAATACTTTAATCTTTAAAAAGGAGTGTATTTTGAAAACATCAAGAATAAACAGAAGAGTTTTTAAAAATAAATAATTGGATCAGTTTTCATCGAACTATTCTTTTATGAATCAAAGTCAGAATTTATCAAATGCTACTTTGTCTTTCCAGTACAATTGCCCATGCCCTTTTTGTCCTTTCTTTGGATAAGTCTTCTTCTGAGAAAAAAGGAAGAAGGAAAAGCAAGGTAAAGTGTCTCTAATCCTTATACAATATTGTTGCAGCTTAGCATGAGTTCATAGAACTTCCTTCAATTTTTCAAGGACAAAGGAATAAAAAGTGAATTGGGTGACTCAATCTATTTGAAACTAATGCTCCACTTGGAAGCAAATTGCTATTCCAAAATAGTCTAGCTTCTGCAATCAATGCTGGTTTCGTTCAGGTGGAAATCACAGGCTTCCTTTACAAAAGCCTTTGTTTGAGACCATTCTTAAAACAGCTGTTCCATTTTTACACTGATTTTATACATTTGCACAATTGTTTAAAGTTTTGCACACCAGATATGGTAAGTCTATATTCAAAAGTAACAATAATGAAAGTTGATTGTAACTTGCATTTGAACATTATATTTTTTAAAACATTTGCATTAAACTCAGATGGCAGCATCCAGCTAGCTTTTTCTGGGCTTGGAAACTAAGAAAGCTAGCCTAGAAAGCATATGCAAAGGAGACAGCCTAGAAATACCAGGGCTGTTGGCTAGATTGAAATGTTAAAAATAAAAAAAAAATGTGGAAGAAATCAATTGTTAACCACTTTCACACTATTTCCAGAAAAATGCATGGATATCCATGAACTCAAGGAGTCAAACTGAGTTGAACTGAAAAGAGATTTTAAAATAAATCTTGAAGAATTTGAATGATCCAATTCCTTCCTAATATGGAAATTATTGATTTATATTCTTGGATGTGTTACCATCCACTCGTCTCCTAGAAGAATGAAATATTCTAAGAAATATTAAAAAGGCAGAATATTATACCTGCCTGGATGAGAAAAGGAGAATATGCTCTTGGAAAGCACCTTTGTTAATAGCACCAGAAAGACCAAAGACATCTTATCTAAAACACAAAAGACTTCAGCCCCAGGGTGATAGGATTAGCTTTCACTCATATCCAAACAAGGACAAAGCCATTAAGCAATAATGGGAATTGCCCAAATGCCCTTCCTTACATTACCCAGCAAAATTCAACCTAGCTTGGAACTCAAGACAACCTACAAAGTTACCCCTGCATGGCCCCATGGAAATCAATCAGGACACATTTCTAATATTATTTCAGTCTCTTTAGGTATCTGAGGTAAATTATCATTCTGTAAGTACTGTTTAACTCTTTCATCATCGATATTCTCTTAACTGAAGCACTTAAGAAGCAAAATAATGGAAAGGCACCAGGTCCAGATGGACTTCCAGAGGAATTTTATAAGGCATTGCAAGAATCGTTGAACCTTCCATTGTTAGAAGTCAGGATACATTTCTTGCCACAGGAACAGGAAGCAAGTTCAAAGCCCAACAGAGAGTATAAATCTATCTCACTCTCCATTCCATGTGGTCAGCTACCCAAGGCTTTAAACCATGTGGTTCTGTCCACCATTAAACCATATTTCCAATCAGCCTCCATATTTCCAGTATCTTTCAGTTCTTGTAACTGAACCCAGGTGGACATTTCTTGCAACAAGTGCATGCATATATGTGTGCGCATGCACACACACACACACAAAAGTAAGGGAGGGAGAGAAGCAGGGAGGATGTTTATACCAAACAAATACCTGCCAATGGTAGTAAAATATCCAGGAATCTTAAGAAATACATTCAACTATGGTTTATATTACAGCACGATTTGGAGAGCTGCAGGTTCACCAGCCCAAAGCCAATCATAAAAATGGATGCAAGTAATCAGAATATTAATTTACATATATTAATTTGTTGAAGGCTGCATCAGCCACCCAAATGTATAAAAATAAGATTAAAGCAAATATACTGTAGTTTCTCTTATCCTTGCAGACACTCTTATAAAAATATCTCTCGAAGAAGTTTTGAAAGTTGGAAGAAGGTATTGTATCAAAATTCTGCTTGTGCTTTAAAATAAATTAAATTTAGGAAGTTTACCAAACAACAATTGTGTACTTCTCATTTAGCCAATAAAACTTTATATCTAATATGTAATGAGATGCCTTTAATTTAATGGAATAATTCTAGGAATCACAGAAAGCTCTAGAACTGAGAAAGTGATGGGAAACTTTGTTTCTCTAAACTTACCTTGAAATCTGAAACTGATATGATTTACATTTGACATAGTAGAGCAAAAGATGGGGGGAAATAAAAAGAAACTATACCACTTCAGTTATTTCACTTTTTAAACTGCCAAACTTCCTTTAAATCTCGTTAGAAGAAACTTTTTCGATGGGCCAATTAAAATTCTGATTGAATATGGATTTAAGCAGCCTGAGAAGTCAACCCTTTATTAAGTGATCTTAATCACCAATACTGTATGCTTGAATTTCAATATAGCATGTAGTATTGTTCCTGAGAATGATTTTTTTTTTTTAACTCTAGACATTCCAAAGACATCTTTGGAGTAACAAAGTAAGCTCCTACATTGTGTTTTTTCCTTCCCTATTAAGGTGATTGGTGCTGACAACACTGATCAGCTGTTCATAGGTGAGTAAGAGAAAGAGACATTGCAGAAAGACAACTGCTCTCTTAAGACTTTGCTGGTGAGGGAATATTAAAGAATGATCCTGTGAAATTATTCTCCTGTCAAGCTCAAACTACAACCCACTCATGCATGCTTATGATTTGTATCGTAGTTTTCTAAATTGAATGTGAAGTCACATTCTCTTTACAGTGATCTGATTGGTACACAGGAATAGTGACCATCATTTTGAAAGATTATTCTCTTTGATATTGAAAACTGAAATCCATACCCTGTGTGAGATTGAAGAACAGACCAGAAGTTATTATGGTATACATCTGAAAGGGATTTTTTAGGAATGAGGAAAAACAACCACAACTTTATCATGGTTATAGATTAGATCAGACAAAACAACAATGCAAAATAATAAGGCCATAATAAAATGGCATTTAACAATTAAATTAATTTATTGTCTACATACATCAGGCTTAAATTCTTCTTATCCAGTTTATTAACATTTCTATGATGTTTATACTTAAATAGATAACTTGAAGTTTTTTACTACTATTTTTTTGTTTCAAATCTCTCTCTCTCTCTTTGTGGTATATGTTTTCCTCAATGTCTATTTGTGGTATGTTTTACTCAATCTTGGATATTTTATCAGAAGCCTGGGAGTCTGAGGGTTTGGCACAAGATCTTAGCTGCTCCTAATGCTTCACTCTTCTGGCCAGAGAGTTCTGATGTTGTTCCTGGGATTATGTTACAGTCACTTTCTCAGCTAAGAATTTATAACCCGAAGTTTTCCTATCAACACTTTACTTTCTACATTGTCTATAGTTCTTCCTTCAGGACCTGATTCTCCTCCATTTTCTTAAGTTCCTTCTTTCTGATGTTGCTGTCACTTGGCACTGCTACATCTATCATCACTGCTGTCTTCTGCTCCTTGTCTACTACCATATGTTTCATTGATTGGACAATACCTATCTGTCGATCTGGATCTGAAGTTCCAAAGGATCTTAACCCTGTTATTCACCATAACTTTCTATGGAATCTCCCTTCTGGACTTGGGAGAGTATAGCCCTTACAGCCTATTCAACTGATCCTACTCACAACTACTTTTTAGTTGTGCTGTTCAATAGATGTTGCTGTTCTTGGTCATCTTAAGCCTGGTATATAATGTCTACTGTTAAGGGTATGTATCTTTCAGGATTTGAAGTTTCCCACATTAAATATGTGCTCTAACCATATTCAGCTTCTACGTATGTATTAAGACTGAAATACCTAAATGCACATATAGGTAAAATTTATAATGTACAGATACATGCTTATTTTGTCTGATCCATTTGGAGATAATTTCTGGATAATGGTATTTTATATATGTTTCTCCAGGAATGCTAAGGATAGGCCACTGAAATGGGCTTTGGAGCAAGCCTACTAGCTTACTAACTACTTAAGGTAAGAGAAAATGTATAAATATTTTGCTGGGAAAAACTTCTGCATATCTCTGATAGGGTAATAGATTCTTGTTGGTTTTTGTTATCTTATTCTGGAGTTTGGTACCTTCAATTACTGTCTAATGATCCCCCTAACCTTTTCTAGCTCTAACAGTAGCAAAAGGTCAGGTTATTTACCAAAGTAGTTCCACTCAGTAATAGAATTCCACCATTTTGATTTCAACATCTGCTATAAAATTAATGACAATAGCTCTGTAAGGACTAAATTAATCTTGAGCCAGAATGGTAAAAAGTATAGCTAAATACTAGTTTCAGTTCTAGTATACCTAACCTCTAATCTGGAGAAAAGGTCTTGAATTAAGAGTTAAGTTAAGAACTTGGCTCTTAGCTAAAAGGTGCAAAATTACATATTTATACATGAGCAAATATTTTGGGGGGAGTCAAATTATTTTCTGAACACATCCAGTCTAAAGGTTTTTGATAGAAAAAGTAGACAGAGTTTTCTAACTATTGATAATAAACCTGCCATTTTTCTTATATGTCAGAACAGTAATAGAATTAAGTCACTGTTTGGGTAGTAGTAAAGAATATTAATGCTAGGAAACTGGGGTTGGGGGAAAATATTGAGAGCATTGATCAGGATTTATTTTCAATACTTATGGCATGAATAATATCTTTATCTGGGTACAAAATGAGAAATTAGTTTGAGGATTTCTGATTGTGAGATAGCAGTTAAATGGGATAGAGATTAGATAAAAGGAGGGGAGATAATCACTATTAAAAAACAATGCATGACACAACTTGCTCAAATATATTATTCTGTGCTCTGGAAAGATTAAATCACTGGCACTGGAGCTAGATTTATCGAAGAGCAAGAAACAAAATGCCTGAACAGATGATCATCCTTATTTATTACTGCTTGGGAGAGTCATGTCCATTTCACAAATGAATAGTTTTGTCTATTCTTCCTTGAAAGCTTTTATATTCTTTTTTTTTTAGTAAATGAAAAATGCTATGAGAGGGACAATCTTTACAGAACTGATATTTCTATAGGCTAAAATGATCATAGTTTTGTTCTGAATACAGTCCTTATTTAACCAAGTTGGGAATGTTTATTAAAGAAATAGCAGGATATTAAATAGCACTAAATTACCTTTTTAGAAAAAAATGACAAAATAAATAATGAATATAAGTAGTTATGCCAATAACCTGTTTCAAATGATTGACCTACTACAGTATTATTCAAGAAATGCAGCAATTGACAATTTCCTGGCAATAGTGGCCAAAAAGTATCTAACAGATAAGAGGTAAATGTGAATCTGGGGAAGGTGACGTTATTCTATGGAACTGAAGAAAAAAAGAAACCTACTTAATAGTAAATGATCAATGTCAAGATGAAAATCAGTACAAAAGGTTAAACAGTACAAGGCGGCAGCATCAGAAATTGACCTACTTTTGGGCTTCCAGGAAAGACATCACAAATTGAAGATGGCTCTGTAAAAGCAGAGTCGATGATCACAGCAAAGACCAAGAGACAAGACCCGCTGCTTGGAACCTCTCCAGATAAGAAGATGATAGGAGCTTGGACATATATGTGTCAGGAGCTGTTTGTTATGACCCAAGTGGTCAAGGCATGGCAGGCCTCTAAAGAATCCTTTATTTCAAGAGCCGTGGTGATGCAGTGGTTAGAATGCAGTACTGCAGGCTACTTCTGCTGCCTGCCAGCTTCCTGCAGAGCAGTAATTCAATTTTCACCTGCTCAATGCTGACTCAGCCTTCCATCTTTTTGAGGTCAGTAAAATGAGGATCTAGAGTGTTGGAGGCAATATGGTGACTCTGTAAATCACTTAGAGAGAGAGCTGTAAAGCACTGTGAAGCAGTATGTAAGTCTAACGGCTATTGCTATTTCTCTCAACAAATGTTCTAGCAAACAGCTCTCCAATGACTGGTAAGGCTAGCTTGAAGGCAGCCACTCTCAGTTCCCCAAACAACAACACCTATAGTACAAATAAAGCCCATGTACTAGGAGCACACTCACAGGGCAAGTTCTAAGACCAGTCCACAAGGCAGAGTCCAGGAACAAGACAATGGCAGCCGTCAGGGCAAAGAAAAGTCCAAGGCAATTCCAAAAGCACAGTGAAGTAAAGGCCAAAAGAAAAGGACTAGGTCACAGACAAAAGGTGAAGAGCAATCTTCCAAGTAAGGCAAGGCTGGGATACATAAGTTACTGCATTCTAAGTGTTGCTATGAGGACAGATGATGGTGACTTCTTCCTGAGTAGCCTTGCAGCCTTTCTCTGGGCTTTCCTATGCTCCATGCTGCTAGCCCTTGGAACAGTGGACTAGGCAGCTGCTCCTCATTAGAGATTTGCTGCCTATCAACACACTGGCCTGTCAGCAACTGATTTGCTCCTGTGTCTGTAGTAGCTCTCCATCTTGTCAACCACTTTCTCCAATGCATAAGGGGCCTGGGAGAACATTGTCCTCAGCCCTTAGCCTCTCCAAATACGGCCAAAGTAGATTTGCCTCCCTGTTAGATGGTTCCAGTTGAAACTCCTCCTCCTTCTTCTCTGAACCAGGGTCCTTTGGGGCTATGATACTATTCTCCACAAGAGAACACAGGACAGTCATTTTTCACAGTTTTGAGAACCAGATGACAACAAATTTAGCCATCTTTAGCCATCAAAAAAGAAATTTAGTGACATAACTCCTACATCAATATTAGAACAAAAACCTTAATGATTAAGACTGCTAGGTTTGTGAAAGACTTACTTGGTATACCTCACTCAACCTTAAGTGCCCTTATTTGGCTGGTATCTACAGTACTTCATTTCTCCCATCCCAAATTTTGGCTGAAACACATTCTTTGAGAGAAGTCTTTGGTTCACATCATCCTACTGGATAGATTTTCTTCATATCTAAAAAGGCAAATTGATTCTGACGTGGTATATTAAGTTACTTAATTAGCCTTAATTAGCTTGAGCAGAGGATTTGGGATTTGTATACACAAATTGACAGGGCCAAAATTATTCATCCCTATTATGGTACACTCATAAATCTGATTATCAAAATTTTTAGTTCTCTCTCATCAACAAATTACAATCTTCTTTCTGCAGAATCTAACTTGGACAAACACTACAAAACTTGTCAAGTTACTAGCAATAGTAACAATGGAGATGGGGAAGAAATACTCTCTACTGAATGGTCAGATAAAAACTGCATAATGAGTAGAGAAACAGGCTCAGAAGACATATGCCTCCCCTAGATTTTCAGCTGTAAAAGAGACTTTCAGACTTGCAAGATTCTATTAATATAATCTTACAATATTGTAGAATTAGATGATCTGGTTGTGTTTCCTGACTGGTCTACCTGAGAAGGCTGGCATCAATCTTGCAAATCATTCATATACCATTACAGTAATCATGGCTTGCAAAAGCCAGATTATATATTTTCATTGTTTCAGGTTTTAAATTTTCAGAATTTTAAATTTTCTACTGATTTTTCATTGTTCACTTCTGTAGAACCGGTTGCTATGAAGAGCAGCAGACAGAGAGCATACATAGAACCAGTTCTATGTCTGCTGCTATTTTGGCCCATCCACTTGCCCGGGCTCTTACCTGACCTTTATTTCCTGCTTTTTCAACCTTAGCTGCTTTGCGTCACACAGCTGCGGTTGAAAAAGCAGGGAAAAAAGGGCTTTTCCAACCATTGCGCACTTGCACGCAGCACTGCTCAGCTGTCTGGGCAGCTCAGCAGGTTATAAATTGCACTCGTGCAACTCGTGTGACTCGCGCATGTGCGCGCAATGCAGAACGACAGAACCAGTAGTTATACTGGTCAGATCCCATCCCTGTACATAAATAGTATAACAATAAATAATGGTACAGATATTTATGAATATAAATAAATAATTTGATGGCTAATTAGGAAGCTAATTTGTGTATTTAGTAAGAAGTCAAAGTTATAGACCAGTATAGTAGTTATGCAATTGTTTGCAGAGTAGGATTGCAGCACATCAGCACAAAATACTAAATATAATGAAAAATGCTTTCATAATGCAATCAAATTGAATAGAGGCTGACTCACCATCTGTTCTTTCTTTACAATAAGGATCACCCTAAACTGCCATTGGCTTCCCAGCTGCATGAAGGCAGCATATTGAGTTGCCTTGCAAAGGTAAATTATTGTGGTGTCATTTAAAAATGCTGACAAAAATTATAATAGGGTTAAACTCATTAAGCTACTGAAGGGAGTGAAAAATAGTACAGAATCACACTATTCATCTTCAGAAATAGCAGAGCATGCTAGATATTAAATATGCATTATGAAATTAAGATAATAGCAAAAATTCAATCAATTATTCAGAATAAAGTAAGAGGTTGGAGATTACATTTCCTAAAATTATAATGATCAGAAATAAAATTGTTTCATGTCAGTTCTGGGTATTAATGTCTAGATTTGTGGGGAATTGTGAATTATAGTTTTGGCTAATATCTTTGGAGAAAGGCTAAGCTCTGATACGTTTCTTCATCATTATTTTTAACACTTATTGAATATCAGAACATTTACATATTGTACAACAATGATGAAAAACAGATTGAAAGCATATAAACATTTTAGTTATGACAACATGTAAATTTATTAGTCAATATGTTGCCTTCAAACATTTTAAGATAAAAATCCTATGGTCTGCTATTTTTGGTAGAAATCTTCATCTACAAATTTTGTTCACTACAAATATCATTTTCTAGGTTTACATGTTTTACATAGTCAGCATATTGCCCCCAATAATCTGGGTCCTCATTTTACCAACCTCGGAAGGATGGAAGGCTGAGTCAACCTTGAGCTGATGAGTATTGAACTCCTGACAGTCAGCCAAAGTAGCCTGCAATACTGCTTTCTAACCACTGCGCCACCACAATACAATGCTAGTGGAGATTTATGAGAAACAATGGTATACCTATAAAGCAGGAATAAATAACAGATTTGAGGCCACTTGGATATTTATCTGTGTCCTCAGGGTCAGATAACAGATAATCAGAGTTGGAAGGGACCTTGTAAGTCATCTAGTCCAACCTCCCACCCAAGCGGGAGACCCTACACCATTTCTGACAAATGGCAATCCAATCTTTTCTTGAAAGTCTCAAGTGATAGTGCTCCCACAACTTCTGAAGGCAGGCTGTTCCATTGGTTGATTGTTCTCACTGTCAGAAAGTTTCTCTTTATTTTCAGGTTAAATCTCTCCTTGTTAAGTTTCCATCCATTATTCCTTGTCTGGCCTACAGGCGCTTTGGAAAACAGCTTGAGCCCTTCCTCCCTGTGGCAGCCCCTCAAATATTGGAAGACCACTATCATGTCTCCCCTGGTCCTTCTCTTTACTAGACTAGCCAAGCCCAGTTCCTATAACCGTTCATTATATATTTTAGTCTCCAGTCCCCTAATCATCTTGGTTGCTCCTCTCCGTACTTTTTCTAGAGTTTCAACATCTTCTTTATAATGTGGTGAACAAAACTGGATGCAATACTCTAGGTGTGGTCTTACTAAGGCTTTATAGAGTGGTGTAAATGATACATTAGTTTTAACTTTTCTTAAAGTTTTATTATTTGGTTATGATCAAATTCCTGTACTGTCTGGGTTTGAGTCTAAAAGTATTAATTGAGTTATAATTCAGCTTATTTTATTTATTTATTTATTTATTTATTTATTATTTATTTATTTATTTATTTATTTATTTAAATACTTATATACTGCCCTTCTCCCGAAGGACTCAGGGTGGTGCACAGCCGATCATAACCCCAATACACTGTACAAAAATTAAAAATAATTAAATAATTTAGGCTGTTTAAATTTAAAAAGTTTACCCCTCCCCCATAAATAGTTAAAACCCCAAATATTCGAAACCAATTAAAATGAGAGACAAAATTAAAATCTTGTGTCAGCCTAGGTCAGCCTGCTCAAAGAGTCAAGTTTTTAACGCCCGTCTGAAGGCTCTCAGGTCCGTGTTGGTGTGTATCTCTGGGGGCAGACTATTCCAGATTTTCTTTATAACTCAGGCAGGAAATAATGTATATTGCAGAACTGTTACAGGATACATTTTTGCAATTCTAAAAATTTCATTTTGTGACTATATGTGAAACACTTGAGTGTTTATATCATCTTTTCCTGTCTTATCTACATTTTAAAAGAAAAAGGAAAGATATTTAAAAGTATGGGATACCTATTAAAAGATGACAATTTTATTGTATAATCAATTTAGAAAAAAATATAGGAAGGGTAACATTGTGATTATAATTTCAAAAGAAAACTTGTGTATTATCTGTGAGATTTGGGATTATTTTGAGTAGCTGGGAGAGGTTTCCTTATTTGTAATTATTTGGAAAGCAGATCTTGGCAAGCAAAGGTGTGAGATTTCTCTTTTAGGAGAAAATTAAACTGATTTTTCTCAAGTCAGAAGAATATTACAAAAAGAAAATGATCTGATATCAGAAGGTGTTAGCATCAAATTCTAAGCACAACAGGAGACTAAAAGTATCTGTATTGAAGCAGCCATTTAATTCTCAATTTGATAACATGTAGATTTATTGATACACTCAAAAAGTGAAGCTATTCAGTAGCCTTTCAAATTTAGACCTACAATAGTTGAGCTGATTCTTTTACAAATAGAATCATGTAATGCTAATAAACAAACTCAAACTGAACTCAGTTTTAAAAGATGTTAAGCTTAGATTATTTTCATTGTTAATCACTAAAAAAATACTGAAAATATGAGACTATTCAGATTTGAAAAGGAGTGGAAATGTTTGCCTTCATTATCTCAAGGCTGTTCTTAATGATCAGGTGCCAGAAAAACAGCCACTAATGAACTGCACTGTAATCAGTATCAATGATACTGATTGGCCAAAAGAAATAAAGCATTATTGCTTTATAAGACAAATTCCCCCATTAGATGTGGATTTCCTGTAATAATAGACTCTAGGGTTTAATAATAGCCAAGGATTATAGTGTTTGTGTATGTGTTAGAATTACTTTTAAATTTAATTACACACGCACACGCACACGCACCCCATTAGCCAAATAATTTGACTGGCAGGAACTAGAAGATGAACTTTCTCTGCTATTCCTTTTGGAATATTCTTTCCTTGGAGGTTAGAATGTCACCAATCCTGTTGGCTTTTTGCAAAACTTTAAAAACGTGGTTATGATCTCAGTCCTGGGGCTCAGAATGTGTTAAGGGCCCTATTACTTGGCTTCACTGTTAGTTGATTAATCTTTGTGGTTTTGTGCTTACTAATTTTGTGGATATTTTTCCATTTTGCTATTTTTAACTATTGTATCATTTTAGAATTGTAAACTGCTCAGAGTCACTTGGTTGAGCTGGGCAACTATAGAAAATAAATGAATAAACAAACAAACAAATAAAAGACCCATGCATAATTGGCATGCATATATTTGTCTGGGAGTAGACTTTACAAGCTTTTTGTAAGGTCTGCATCCAGAGATAACAATATGACACTTATTTCAGAGGGCATTGTCAAAAATAGTTTAAAAGCTTCTGGCTTGAACTGTTAATAGGGGAATCTCCCTACATAGCTATGCAGTAGGATTAGGGATTAGGGATCAGCCTCTAACTATTGGAACGCTTTATTGTGGTGAGTACAATGTAAATATCCAAAGCTGAACAATATCAATTAGGAGAAAGGCATACAAAGACCATTGATTAAAAACAGTTTGTATTAAAAACAAAGTATTCTAAGAAGCTTACTCCAGTTACACATAGGCCCAAAACTGTTTGTTATTAGAGATTCCAAAACCATTGCTAATAATATATAAGTACACATTTGTTCCAGTATTACTTTCCTTGCAAAGTTAATGTTTAGCAATGGCTGATGAAATAGTAATGGTCGGTATAAAACCTGCAGGTAGAGAAATCATAACTCGTTTTGTATCCATGTATTACTCAGTTCTCAGTTATATTTTTAAATGTAATATTTCAAGCTTATGCACAAAAAATTAATAATTTCAGTTTACCCATACATCAAGAAAATATTTTTGAAATTTGGTTCTTATGCATGTTTAACCTGTGATTATATATATTCAGATGAATTCATAATGGCCTATGTGGTTGTTTTATACAATAATTCTGAAAAACATGGGAAACATAGAAATTATGCAACATGATTTAGTGTTATGGTTGGTTCTAATTTAAATTAAATTTAAATTAAGGAATAAATAGATCCTTTTCTTTCTGTTATGTATACTTCATCATTTTTATGTTAAACTACAACCATTTCTTATAATGTAGAGTATGATGTACTATCTAGCCATATAGTTTGCTAAATTAGGAAAAATCATTCAGCATTATATTAACATTGTTTATTAGACTTTTGCAAAGCTTCAGACAAATGATTCCATTAGATTAGATAAAGATTTGGTTGAATCATTCTTTAAATTTATCTGAAGCATTAATATGGTTATATCATGTTATGATATCTTTGAATTGCCATGTATCTTTGAATTGCTTCAGAGGCAGACCAAAAAAGTTTGAAACATTCCAAACATAACCACTGTGCACATGCATAGGAAAAAGTGTGCAACCTTCTGAATGCATGCAATCCAGGCTAAGGAAAATATTTTGTTAAGTGACCTGAATGGATGAATGAGAACTGGAAAGGAAAGTACAGGAAACATGATTGGGGTATTCTGAGGTCTCCAAATGAATGTTTTCTGAGTATCTGCTTAGGAAAAAAATAGATTTTTGTTTCAGATGCATAATGTCTATTCATGCATATACATAGAAAATGAATGATTCAGATTACTTTGAGGATTTGTTGTCTATGACGAACAGTTTAGAAAATTATTGGAGAATACAAGAGTAATGAAGAGTCCTGGATGTGGGAAAGACCAGATACTGAAAAAAAAGGAACATGGAATGAAAGAACAACATTAAAGTAGAATAGGACTAGGCTGCCTGTAGAAAACATATGGACTACACAACTCGATCAGGGCAAAGCAATAGATGCAATCTACATAGACTTCTGTAAAGCCTTTGATTCAGTGGTACATGACAAACTACTCCTAAAACTAAAATCTTATGATACCTCTGGACACCTGCATAGAAGCATTCCTGTCAAACAGACAACAAATGGTCAAAATTGGGAGCATCCTACCAAATTCTGTACCTGTCAATAGTGGTGTCCCCCAAGGCACCACTGTTCTAGGACCAACTCTTTTCATACTCTACATAAATGACCTCTGTGATCATATCAAGAGCAACTGCGTTCTCTTCGCTGATGATGTAAAGCTATTCAATACCACAGAGAATACTGCTACCCTTCAAAAAGACCTTGACTATGTGTCAGAATGGTCAAACAAATGGCAACTTCAAATCTCAACAAATAAATGCTCTATCTTACATATTGGCAAAAAAATCAGAAAATAAAATACAGGCTGAATAGTCAAGACCTTGTTGATGATCCAAACTCTGTCAAGGATCTTGGAGTACTCATCTCAAATGACTTAAGTGCTAGAGCCCACTGTAACTACATAGCCAAAAAGGCGTTAAGAGTTGTTAGCCTAATCTTACGTAGCTTTTTCTCTGGTAATATTACACTAATAACTAGAGGATACAAAACATTTGCTAGACCAATAATCGAATACAGCTCATCAGTCTGGAACCTACATTATGTATCTGATATTAACACAGTTGAGAAAGTCCACAAATATTTTAAAAGAAGAGTTCTCCATTTCTCTACTCATTGCAGAATACCTTATGCCACCAGACTTGAAATTCTAGACCTAGAAAACCTAGAACTACACCGCCTTCGGTCCAATCTAAGTCTAGTATATAAAATCATACATTGCAGTGTCCTACCTGTCAATGGATACTTCAGCTTCAACTATAACAACACAAGAGCAAACAATAGATACAAACTCAAGGTTAACTGCACTAAACTTGATTGCAGGAAATACGACTTCAGCAACAGTGTGGTCAATGTCTGGAATACTCTACCTGATTCTGTGGTTTCTTCCCCAAACCCCAAAAATTTTAACCTTAGATTTTCTACTATTGACCTCACCCCTTTCCTAAGAGGTCTGTAGGGGATGTGCATAAGCGCACCAACGTGCCTACCGTCCCTGTCCTATTGTTTCTTTTACTTTTTTTATTTTTCTTATATGTATCCATGTATTCATAACTATGTTTTTACTTATACCTACTATCTTGTAAGCAATTGACAAATTGACAAATAAATAAATAAATAGAAAACATGAAAAAGAATTAGGTTAATAAAAAGATTAATCTTCCAAGAAAATGAATTCAAAATGGATGTAAAGAAAGGGATGCAGACACTATTTGGTATTAAAGGAAAAGGATTATGCAACAAAGTGCCATAGAAGTTGTGCTAATGGAAAGTATGAAAAAGGATGTACTTATCAGAGGTGGTATTCAGCAGGTTCTGACCAGTTCTGGAGAACCGGAAGCAGAAATTTTGAGTAGTTTGAAGAACCGGCAAATACCACCTCTGACTGGAGATTTTACAGTATCCTTCCCCTGCCACGCCCACCAAGCCATGCCCACAGAACCGGTAGTAAAAAAATTTAAATCCCACCACTGGTACTTATGCCTCATTTTTATAATCATCCAGTCTGGTTTATGGCTCCTTGCTTCGAACCTTGGCAGCTACAGCCATCACAATTAAAAGGATATGAAAGGTGACAATGAGAGCAAGAGAGAGCAAAAACGAGAGAGAGACAGAGACACACAGAGAGAGAGAGACACACAAAGGGAAAGAGAGAACACGTTACACTTTATACAAGACAGTGGCTGTAACAGCAGATTTTTCATCTTCAGCAAATCTTTGGGAAATATATACGTGTGGAAAAAGAAATTTATTGATAGGCTTGAATAAAGGCATGTGTGCAATATGGACTGGAAAAATATTTAAGAGAGGAAAGAAACTCACTAAGTATTTCAATATCTAAATCATCTTCTAAAATAGAACCAAGATTGGGCCGCCTTCCGGGTGTTGTTTACTTTCTTCTGTTATGTGTACTAAACTTTCATTGAACCAAATGTCAAGCATCTGAATTTTGATCACATTATTATGGGCACGCTGCAAAGTTTGTAACTGTGAAAAAATGGTCATAAGTCACTTTTTCAGTGCTATTGTAACTTTGCACGGTCATTAAATAAACTGTTGTAAGTTGAGGACTAACTTTATGTAGTAAATAAAGCATAAGTAAGAATGGAATGCTTAGCAAATCCTCAGTATTGAAAAGGGAATAAGAGAGAGATGTATAACACATCCTTGGCTCTTTAATATACGAGGAATTCTTGTAGTAATGTTATATGTGTATTTATTGTGTGCAAATAAATGAAACTGAAAAAAACTGAAATGATTTCTCAAATATTAGATAGATTGCATAATTTCTCAGGGAATATGAATCTGGAACTTAATATGGTGTGGAACTTAACAAGGATAAATCTAACCCTGTTTCACAGGGGAAACAGAGTGAACTATTATAATACAAATATTTCATCAACTATTTCTAGGTGAAAAACTAGAGCAAAAAATACTGTATTTTAACTTGTGAGCCTTGGTGGAATTTTTACCTCAAGCAGGAAAGGGATGAATAAAATTTAGATACACTAATGTTGGTAAAAAGGTAGTGGGTAGAACATGAACTGTTGTGAAAATGTCAACTGAAGCAAAAATTACTGTTTATAAGAGTGTGCTTTTGCCTAAGGGTGAGAGTTAGCTATGTCTGGAGAAACTTAAAAATAAATTGAATGCAGTGAGAATAATTTACTTAAGAAGTATGTGTGGCAAAACAAGGAGAGATAAGCTCAAGAAATTATGGGGGCTGAATGAATGTGGACTGAATACACAAGTAAGTGATCCATAAACAGAAAATAAAATAAGAAGTTTTGGTCATTTAGAATAAAAGAGGATTGAATCACCAAGCAAACGTGGGAAAAGAGTGATTGCGCTGAGGGGAAGGAGTAACCTGAAAAAATCATGGTTAGATGGAGCTGATAAGAGGTATGACAAGTGTAAAGAATGGGAGCAATGTATGACTACTGGATATGGATGTATTGAAAACAAAGATTTGCAAATATAGAAAGGTTGGGAGTTCTATTATAAATAATGTCAAACGTCAATTAGATTTTGCCATGTATCTTTTTTCATGCCTTTAATGTCTTTGATGATTTCTTATTCTTGTATTTTTTTCTTTTTCTTCATTTTGCTTAGCCTGGCTTATTCCGCCAAAAGGAACAGCTTAATGGTCATTTATGTATGTATGCTACTCACATTATGTGTATTGTCAAAAGTATAAAAAAGTATCTAACATCAGTGTTGTTATAATAAGGAATCCCACACCTCCAGTTCTAATTTACTCAAAAACATGAAAGAAATATAGTATATTCTAATTTCCTTTTCCTGTCTTATAGAGTGTCAGAAAAATGGATTGGGTGCCATTTCCTATTGTTGTTTCAGTCTTTGTCATGAATTCTCACAGCTCTTTAAATGCTTGATGTGTTCTCATTTTCCCTGAATATTCTCATTCCCATAACAAAGATTATAGTTCTTTGAGAGAAGAAAATGTCATAAAATTAATCCATCCTCATAACAGGCTGTAATGAGGACAGAAAAAACAGTAAAATTAATCCATTTTCCCAACAGACTCAAGATTGTAATAAAAACCGAAAATGCCATGAAATTTATCCTTTTTATGACAATTTTAAAACTCTTAACTATACCAATTTTTTTAAAAAAATGCTTAGCGTTTAGGACAAAGAGTAAGTACAAAGTGTGTGAATCATATCATAATTGTGCTTATGAAACATTATAACATGTAATATAATGACTGGATTATTAATATATGCAGAAAAAAGGAATCAAATTATATCGGGTCATTTATTATTATTTTTATTGTCAACATCATTTGTTTGATTTATACCATGCATTTTCTTTCCAAAGTACATGATTACAAAATGAACACCAGTGTGGATTTTCATAGGAGACTTTTGTACATTGTACCCTTGTACATTGACCCAAGTTACAAGCTTGCTTATCAGGAATAAGTGAATAGCTGAGGAATGTGATTCCACTTCTACTTAACCTGAGAATCAGCTGCCCTTATGAACTCTTCTATTTTACAGCTTGTGCTCAGGAATACAATAATCATGCATATCATCAGCCAGAAAAAATACATTGTATCACACTAACGAATATCCATATCAAACCTTAAGCAGATCAGCTCTACAATTCACCAGTTCTCCTATTTCTTTTGAATGTGCTATTTTAATATGGTTTTTCATTTGTTTGTATCATTGTGTTTTAACTATTTGGTAATTTGTTCAGGGTTTACAATAAATAGAATACTTTATTGGCCAAGAGTGATTGGACACATAAGGAATTTGTCTTGGTGTAAATACTCTCAGTATACATAAAGAAAAGGTACATTCATTAAGAATCAAAAATCATAATGATAGTCATAGGGTACAATCAACAATCAAATCATACTAGGAAACAGTCAATATAAATCGTAAGAAACAGTCAATATAAATCGTAAGAAACAGTCAATATAAATCGTAAGAATACAAGGGACAAAGTTACGTCCTACAATCATAAGTGGGAAAGGATGGGTGATAAGGAGTGATGAGAAGATTAACAGTAATAGTAATGCAGACTTTTCAATAGTTGAACAGTGTTGAGGGAATTATTTGTTTAGCAGAGTGATGGCTTTTGGGAAAAAACTGTTCTTATTTTTAGTTGTTCTGGTGTGCAGTGCTCTATAGCGTCGTCTTGAGGGAAGGAGCTGAAACAGTTTACGTCTGGGATGTGAGGGGTCTGTAAATATTTTCACAGCCCTCTTTTTGACTTGTGCAGCATACAGGTCCTCGATTGAAGGCAGGTGGGTGGTAATTGTTTTTTCTGCAGTCCTAATTATCCTCTGAAGTCTGTGTCTGTCCTGTTGGGTTGCAGAACCAAAACAAAAAATTATACAGGTGCCAATGATAGACTCAATAATTCCTCTGTAGAACTATATCAGCAGCTCCTTGGGCAATTTGAGTTTTCTGAGTTGGTGCAGAAAGAACGTTCTTTGTTGTGCTTTTTTGATGATGTTTTTGATGTTAGGTGTCCATTTTAGGTCATGTGATATAGTAGAACCTAGAAATTTGAAGGTCTCTACTGTTGATACGGTGTTGTCTAGTAGTGTAAGAGGTGGTAGTATGGGAGGGTTTCTTCTAAAGTCTACCACCATTTATATGGTTTTGAGTGAGTTCAGTTCCAGATTGTTCCGGTTACACCATGAGACAAGTTGTATAATCTTCTGGCTGTATGCAGATTCATCGTTGTCTTGAATGAGACCAATCACTGTTGTGTCATCAGCAAACTTCAATATTTTAACAGCTAGATCGTTTGAAAGGCAGTCATTGGTATATAGGGAGAAGAGGAGATAGCACACAGTCTTGGGGGGCCCCTGTGCTGATTGTACAGGTATTGGATGACTAGCTTCACCTGCTAGAAAAAAAATGGAAGCTAGAGTTTAATTTTTCTCAGTACCAGTGGTATATATGACTTTGAAAAAATTTTAAGTTTCCATGGGACTGGTAAGTCAAGTTATCTATCAAATTAAGTGATTAATTTGTTCTATTAAATTGAAAATATTGTATGTCCATTGATTGAGACTGTTCTGGATTCTTTATGTTCACAGATAACTATATTCTAAAGATCTAGGCCTATTTAAATTGAGTCAGATAAAATCTGATTTGGATATTTAGTTCAAATCAATGCAGATTGCCAGAAAAAAATGACCCAATTTTGTTGATCTTTACCTATTATGATGCTAGTATAGTTTAATCATAGGCTTAGGATGTAATCTGTTTCATCCCATTTATGCCTGGGATAAATTCCTGGTTGTTTTATACCCATCAGCCTATGCTCCTCTTTCCCAATACACACATTAATCAGGGAGCTGTAGATCAGATTATTATTTTCACAGATAAACCTTTTAGTGTTTAAATGATCATTGTAAGTGATTTGTTAAATGATATTGCATCAAATGCTGAAGATGCTTCTTAATTTAAAAAAAATCGTTTACAAATGGGATAATTACTCTTGGTCCTACTTAGCCAGTGAAATAAAGATGATGTACCTCTGCCTGTTCTGAATACACAGAGTGACTCATAATTAGTCTTATTCACCAGAAGATCTTTTTCACCTAATGATGAAAGTGTCATGTAACTATTTTCCCCCTCAGGTTAAGATATTTCTAATGCTTTAATTTTTCACAAAACAAACTAGAAGCCTGAAGCCAAATATATGGCTGGTAGTTTCAAATCAATACAAGAAACTCAGTTTGTATTCTATTAGTAGCTTTTTTCCTGCCAACTAAAGCTCCATTTTATCAGAATTTAAAATATTGCCTCTCCTACATCTAATGGCTCTGGGGACAAACCAAACAAGCATGAAAATGACATTTAGTTTGGAGAGATAGAAAGGGATAGGATGGGGTCATTTCCAGGATCCACCCACAAGACAATTTAAAAAAAAATAATGAACTGTACTGGCCATCAGGATGACTTATAGATAACTTACTGTATGTGCACAGATGGTAATATCTCAGCTCAGCACTGAAAATATTAGTTCTATTTTTTTTTCATGGTTTCTAACAACATTGGCTTCAGATCTGTAAATTGACTTTGTGTTTGGTGATTTAATACAGGGAATATAATACAGTAAAAAGATATTGTGCTCAACTATATTGGTTATCTTTAACTAGTTTGAACATTTGCATTCAATTCTTTCATATGTAGTTTTGTCTAAATTAAAGCATAATGTTTGGAGTAAACCAATAAGGAAAATGTAGGTTTCTGAAGCTATCAGATCAACTTTTTAAAGTGTGATTTAGAGTTCAGAAGATAGATAGGTGGCTGTCTATAAGATGTTTTAAATATTGCCCCAACATTTTCTAAGGGCATAATTTCTGAGAGTGGTGGTGGAAATCTAGTCACATGATCTGTATCAGATCAAATCAACTAACTTCGGAACAACAAACATAATTTACAACAAGGTAGAAGAATGCAGATACAAAGTTATAAATAAGAAGAATAGATAAACTCAAGCATTCTATGGTGTCCCTTAGTATTTTTGGTTAGGTTACTGACCTTGGAACTACTGTTCTAGCATACTACAGATTCTGAAATCCAAACTGAGATAATGTCAAGGTTCTGACTGACCAATGCAACCAATCAAGCACTGTTGAGATGTTCCGATTTCTGAATGCAAAACTTTATTGAGTACATCATATCAGCATAAATTGAAAGCAAAACCAACACTACCTAACTCCCATGGTTTTCACATAATTAAAGAATCAAATCTCCCTTTCCCTATTAATGCAGGTCACATTGTCCAATTAGATGGACAGATATTGTTATGGGAACTGTCCAAATCTTTGTTGAACATCTTCTTAGATGACATTAGTTGCCACAGGATGATTTCTTGCTGCCATCTGAAACTGGCATTTCAAAGTTGGCTCTCCCTCTCCCCTATTATTGTGACAAGCTAAAAAGTGACAATGGCTACAACAGCAAAATCATGCTTTGAAATTGACAGATTCCATATTCTTGGCAGTTAGTCATATGTGGAGTAGGTACAAATGTGTTTCTCTTCCATGAAAAATTTTGGAGTGTCATCAAGTTCTCAATCTCCTATAGCAGTGATGGCAAACCTTTTGGGCATCGAGTGCCCAAAGCATGCATGCAAGCATGCGCATATCCAAAATGCAAGGCATGCCCCCATGCATGCACCCCCACCCCACCCCCACATATACACCCCTGCCTATGTGAGCTCCCCACACTCCCCTGAACATGTGCTCCACGTCACACATGCCCACCAGAGACTTGAAGACAGCTGGCCGGCAGGAAGCAGGCATGCATGCATGGTGGAATTGAGCTGGGTTTGATGACCCAGGGTGTGGCACAAAGGCAACACAGACAGATAATAAGAGTCCCTTTATTATATCTAACTTTGCCCCCAATGTCCAGGTTACCCTCTGGCTGGAAGAAAACTCTCCCAGGAACAGCCTTTGATTGTAGAAAATTAAGTCCAAACAAGCCAAACTGAAGAAATTAGTTTGGCAGGATAGAAACAAGAATTTCAGACTTGAAGGCATGGCAAAACTCATATGATTGGGAAAATGCCAGGAACACAAACAAGCCATGAGAACACAAGATAAAGTCATGTTCGTTCCCAACAACCTGCCGCACTGCCTTTCTTATAAACTGTCTTCCCAGCTGTGGCTAATGAAGGCAATCAGGGCTCTTTCTTCCCACATAAGGCATGCAACCCACAATGCTCTCTTCTCCATTCCCTATCAGCTGTTCAGCTTCCTCCTCAGATTTAGACTCTGACAGGGGCATGACATTGGGGCAATAGCACGCGTGCCCACAGAGCGGGCTCTGCATGCCACCTGTGACACACATGCCATAGGTTCACCACCACTGTCCTAGAGTTTATTTTGCAGAATAATCTAAACACTTGTTCATAATGCAGTTTGTAGCTTTATAGTATGTTTTTAGAAACCGCTAAGACCGATATCCCTCCCTACAGGGGTCTAAATTAGTCTTTAAGTTAGTTTCAACTATTTCAATCTCAGAGACAATTTTCATTATGCCACTGTTTCTGTTTTTAAGAACATTTATGGAACCCATAGAAACACTAGCGTCTTATTGAATTTCATCAACAATTTAAAAACAAAACAATAAGCGTGATATGAAGACTGATAGATGCCAAGGAACTTTGTCACAAAGAAATATTTCTGGCCAAGCTTAATAAAAGTTTCAAAGGACAAGAGGTGATCTTGTTTTTCTAAATTGTAAATCATAAATCAATTCCAATCATAAAACAAGTTGTTGGTTACAAGTAATATGATGGATAAAATTCCTGAATAGTAGAATGGCAATATAGATAGTCCTCAATTTACAACCAGTTGTTTAATAAGCATTCATAGAACATTCACATGGAAATGCTTTTTTAAAAGTTTATATTGGCAGTCAGAAGACCACATTTTGGGTGCTTGACAACCTGTTCACATTTAGGGCATATTAACAAATGGCCTATGATTACATAATCATTATTTGCAATATCTGATGTCCAACAGTCCATTTGATGACTACAACTGGAGAACCAGGATTGCAGTTGTTGAGTGAAGCAGTCATGCAGCATCTTGTTTGATGACTGCTTTGTTCAACAACTGAGATTCCAAGCCAATTGTGGTAGTAAATAGAGAACTGCCTGTACTGTGAAAAGCCTGCCTGGCTAATAAATTTCACAAACATTAATGGCAGAGTCACAAAGGAGGATAAAAATTTAAAAGCACATCTTACTAGACAAAGTTTTTAGAATTCTATAAGGAAAATAAAGAGCCAACCATTTCAGTGTTGGTCTCTCCATCAAATACCTTCTATGTTACAGATAATTATAGTAAGAAAAATGTAATTATGCAGACATAATCCACTCAGATTCAATGAATAAATTAAAACACAGCAAGAATTATTCAGCAAAGTCCAGAACGTACTATGGTTGATGAATTTATAAATTGCTGGAAGATAAAGTCTGATATTAAGAATGTGGGAGGGAAGTTTAAAGGAAAACCGATACCATCTGTTTGGGTGCATATAAAATCCTGCTTACAGTAGATACGATATAGAGACAGAATAAATAAAGAACTGTATGATAAAATGAATGCAAAATTTTAAAGAAGCAGTCAAAACACAGCAACAGAAAATAATGTGCACCTTTTTTAACAGATGGTATGCAATTCCATTGGTAATCTGTCTGTCTGTCTATCTGTCTAGCTACCTTACTTCAAAGGTTCATTAAACTGCTTTTTTAAAATGTTATAAGGCTGAGTGTGGCTCTAACATGCAGTAAGGTAAGTGAATGATAGATTCTACTGGTTTAATTTGTTTATCATAGAGTAAATGGCAGGAGAAATAGGCACAATTTCTGTCTTTAACACAGGATAGGCCAAGGAAGATGCAAATTTTGATAAATGGCTAGACCAAAAGGTTCAGGTCCTGTTAAATATACTCTGATTTTTTTTTAAGTTTTTTTAAAAAATAAGTTTGTTCAAAATGTTGTAGATTTAGCACTATTCTGGATTAACTGCTGCTGCTCCAATTCTAATTCAATAGCAGTAAGCAGTAAACCCATGTTTAAACATAGCCCAGCTATGAAATCACTTTGATTTATACAAAAATTGCTAAAACTTGAGCCCTAATTTTAATAATGACATGGCTGAAACTCAAATATTCAACCATTCATTTATGGAATGAATCAAGCAACATAAAGGACAGGCACATTCTGCTCTGTTTCTGAGTTTGAAAAAAACAAATGTTAAATAGGGTCTTACAATATTCTGCTAGAAGCTTGTCTCCTGGCAATCTGAGGAAGACTGAAGACTGGCCTGAAGACAACTAATAAATTCTAGATACTGATTTGAACCTGATTCCTGGGGGAAATGGTTACCTGCAAAATAGTTTGCATTCAGCACAAAATATCAAACCTGTATGAGTGGACCAAAGAATCAATCCCTATAGAACCATATACAAGCAACTGGGACTATGAGATTTCCATACAGAAAAATATTTATGGTCTGTGTGCTGCCAAGAGTCACAAGCATGAGATAGGCAGCTATATAAATGTGATAAATAATAATACTAGTTATGCCACACCTGCAATGATTGACAAACAGATACACAGATACACATACAGAGAGAAGGGAAAGACAGGGAGAGGGAGAGGGAAAAATAAAGTTCATGGAAAGATTGTCATTCTAATGCAAGTATGCATATTGAGTTGGACTAAATTTTAATTTCAGTTGTACATTTTAGTTATTTTTCTATGCCTTTATGTATCTGGTAATATACTTGGTTATAGGAGTAAAAGTTACTAGTACCACAGCCTGGGCACAACACCACATTAACAGCTTGAAATTTTGCTACAACAGCTTTTGTGACCCATATCATGTCTTGAAAGGAAACAACAACTCCTGATGATACAATAGGAAGCTACACAATCAAAGTATTAGTCTGGTTTATTTAATCTTATTTTGTTAAATATCTGTAGTTTTCTTATATTTCAGGTTCAGAACTTTGCTGTTACCTACTTCTTATTGCTATTCAGTGATAAAAACCCCCGAGTCCTATAACTGAATTATGGTACTTCCTTATGTCACATAGTAGTAGTTTTACTTCTATCATACACATAGTTAATATGATCCTTTGTATTGGGTTTAAAGCAGGGGTTAGAATTCCTGGCTTAGGAATTCTGAGAGTTAAAGTTCACAGGTCATTCCCCACTCCTATTCTAAAGGAAGTATTAGATAAAGATTTGCTCCAGGCCTCTGCCTAGTGTAGTACTGTTGTAAATTACATTTCAGCATAATGATTCACTGCTTCAGAAAGTTAGCTAGGAGATAAAAAGATAAAGTTTTGTTTGCTACTAAATCAGTGACAGATACATACATTTTAGAAATTCAGCTATTTCACTTATCAACATCTGTATATGCTAACAAATATTAATAGAGAAACCAATGAAAAATTTTCCAGAGTAGTCTAACAACTACTTATTTAATAGTCGTCATACAGCATTTACCATTGATTGCTTGTTTATCTTTTTCCTTCCTATACTTCGCATTCAGAATCTTGTCTTATTAGAGCAATCATGCATACCCAAGCTGCCCCAGTGGTAACCACAATAACTTTGATTGGCAGTAGCAAGTCATGACCTGCTATATATTCACATTCTTTTAACACCATAATATCAAAAGTATCTTAACTGCCAACATGTACACTACATCATTTGCAATTCTAGTAGAGCAAGCCATGCACCAGCAGTCAAGTATAGGCCATTATCTTCATTTTACAATCCTTTGGCACACTTCAACAGGTGCAAATTTGTTTCAGGTTTAAAGATGCCAGAAAAGGTTACAGGACGAAAACATCTTTTTGGATGCATTTCCTACTAATTGGATACATCTTGTCCAGATGCAGATTGAAAAATAGCATACTCTTTTAAAATGATTCTGTATGAAATGACTTCATGAGCACTTAAATGTAACAGCATAGGCAAGACCTCTTACTGCATAACCTCTGTTGTCACTTGAGAATGTCTAATGCAGCTATGTTTAAGTAGAGAATATGCATAGGAAATCATGAATTTTAAGTATACTTAGAACTTTTTCGAATGAAATGGAATCAGAATTGTGCCTTGATCCGTTCACTGAAAATAATATCTTTTTCAAGCCATAGATTTCACTTTCACTGAGAGTTTTGTTAGATTGATGCTACTGGGGACTGGTGTTTTAAAATTCTAGATAAACATACTTGTGGTTAGCTACCCCAAGAGAAAAGCAGATAAAGAATTGGCTTTCAATAAATTCTTGTTTATCTTCTGGGTAACGGCAATGAAATAATAATAATTACATGGCCAATGTCTACAAAAGGGAAAAGTAGGTAAAGATAAAACCTTGCAATGCCTGGAAATTGAAGGTTTGCTTTGGGCTGCATAAGAGCAGTCATCCAATCAAGGGCAGAACTGAAAAATCATCAGATGATTCAACATGCAAAATGTGCAAAGAAGTAAAAAAAAACAGTCAATCTTATACTCAGCTTATGCAAGAAGATCACATAAAAGAATTGGAGAAAATCACAAAATATCAAGAGGTGAAAATCAAAATTGAAACATTATGGCATAAAGCATCTATAATGATCCATTGGTTATCAGCACACTGAATGCTATACTAAAAAAAATCTGCATGTTGCCAAAATTTACCTGTCAATTACAGGACCGCATTCTACCAACGTTCTCCAACAGGCCGGTGCGTTCCCACAGGGAGGGTCTGCTCCGGGTGCCGTCGGCCGCTATGTGTCGTCTGGCGGCGCCAAGGGGTAGGGCCTTCTCTGTGGGTGCCCCCGCCCTCTGGAATACTCTGCCACCGGAACTTCGTACCGGCACGGACCTGAGGGCCTTCAGGCGCGCGTTAAAGACCTGGCTCTTTGAGCAGGCCGGCCTGGGCTGAGATAATGATTTTAAATTTGATCTCCATTTTTAACTTTAAATTGGGTTTTAAGGGTGGGGGGGGGGGTTTCTAATTTTAGTCTGCAGCTGATTCTAATATTTAATTACTTTTTAACTTTTGTATTTGTGGGGTTTTTAGACGAGCTGTTCACCGCCCTGAGTCCCTTGGGAGAAGGGCGGTATATAAATGTAATTAATAAATAAATAAATAAATAAATAAATAAAAGACTACAATTACAAGACTGCTTGGATCTGCACATCTACACTGATACAATGTGGCATCCTAGGTTCTTGGGAAGAACTTAATGCAAATGAAGGCCAAAATCAACTAAAGAACTGGCAGCTGATATTTCACATTGTTGTGTATATAATGACAATTGAGTAGATACAGTTTTGTTCATCCATGTATTTATGACTGTGTGGTGGAGAATATGAATACAGTAATGATTACTCTGCAATAAAGAACAGTTTTAAATCAGTTTAGATATTTGCCTCCTTAGATGGAATGAACTCTTATTTTCAATAGATTTTTTTGCATTCTATTCATTTATTATCATTTATGAAAGGCCGTTCATAAAATTCTATGATTGAAACCATTTTTACTGATTTACATAGTTAAAATAAGACTGCATTTGTATACATTCATAGCTAGAATAATATTTAATATATTTCTGAGAATGCAGGTAACCCAATAAATAAATAACAATACAAACTTATATGATAAAATATGTGATTATTATATAATTAGAAAATAAAATTATATTATTCACCAGTAAATCTTATGATTGTCATCTATCTTTAATTCTCATGGAATAAAAATAATGCATATAGTTGCCTCAATTGTAGTGAAAATTATAGGAGAAAACCAATATTTCTACTTCAAAACTGTAATCTTGAGTAAAATATATTGACAACCACTTTCTGCCACGTATACTTCCATAAAAAGATCAATAATAAGCATATAAGCTGATTTAGACAAGCAGGTAGAATGACAGTATTTCCTTTCCATTTGTATGCATCCCATGGGGCAAAGTTTTTAAAAAGATAACTGACAGATCCTTCTTTTGTGTGAATCCCTGGTAGTTCTATAATTGAAATAACTGAGAAAGTTTCCTTTGTAAAATTTCTTGTAGAAAAAAAGTTTCTGCAAAGAGATGAATGTATAAAGTTGATTTTATAAAAATACTAAAATAACTTTCATGCCGCAGTGAAAGCAATAATTCTATATTACCTTTATTTTGAGAAATAACTAGAAATTAAACTGTATTGATATAATAAAGTCAACAGGTTGGAATCTGATACATAGAGGACAGTGAGTAAATCTTGAGTTTTATCCAATATCTAAGATCATCAATAATATGGCAAGTTACAGGTATTCCCAATATTTTTTTCCTAAAGACTCATTGATAAAGATTCACTGCTTTATGGAAAAATATATATAAAGTGTCCCAATTACTGACAACATTCTCAGAAGACAAAATAAATAAATAAAAATACTTGGATTAATTATGCTGCATTTATCCATGCAGACTACATATGGATCTATACACAATCAATCAACATGACTGGCATTAACTTGCAGCTTTTTAGAAATGTGAAGGAATAGAAAAAGAAGTGTGAGACATTCCAATTTCCAGTCTGGTTTATTACTAATGTCTTTTGGCATTGCCAATGAAGTTTACCCATAGTTTCAAGATTCTACCAACTTTTTCTATAATGCATTTTTATCTTCTATGATAAAGTACATGAGGAAGCAGCAATTAATTCCTCTGGCACTGGGCTAGCCAACAAAATGGATTCAACCCAGTACCATGCAAGGAAAGTATGAGAGTGTTTGTCATAATGTGCCTCCATTCATAACATCTGCATCCACGACAGAGTTTTCAATGAAATAATAAGCAGGTAAGAATTATTTGAAAGTTTGCCAGTATACCATACTGATACCTGCTGCTGTCAGTCTGCTTTCCACACAAATGATTTTTTTCAAGACAACAATAGCAGGTTTTCAAATGGAATAGTCTGGAAAATTGTAAAAGATTATTTTGTAAAATTACTACCTGGCACACAACAAACTGAGGAGTGTGTTCTTTACAGATCCAGTAAAGTGCATGCTGTATTGTGGTAGGAAAAACTGAAGCAACACCCTGAACACTTTTTTGTTATCAAATTGTTAAGCTTGCTAACAAACTCTGGCTACAGCTCTTTCAAAACTACATGACTGACACTAGATCAAAATCCATTACTGCAACACCGTACCTCCAACTTATATACATTGTTTAATTATGTTTGAGTCTGCTCAAAACAAAATGTTTTTGGGGAATTTGGGAACACACCTAACCTACTGTTCTATAATAGATATTATTTGGTGTAAGTAATATTGAATGGCTGAAAAATCTCTTGTTCAAGCACTGGGTATTGGAATGTCTTAGAAAATCATGCCAAGAAGTAAATTTAGGATTGATTTAATCAGGGATTATTCTGACTACAGACAACTGAATACAGTTTTCATTTACATCA
Organism: Bungarus multicinctus; assembly: GCA_023653725.1. NCBI lineage: Eukaryota > Metazoa > Chordata > Lepidosauria > Squamata > Elapidae > Bungarus > Bungarus multicinctus. The sequence continues at coordinate 229,148,621 of CM042834.1, read as the reverse complement.
CATAATAACCACATAATAAGCTAAGAAAATGTCTGTCTGTTTTTTCTAGGATATCCTGAGTTTATATATCTTCCTCCCAAGCCTTCTTCTGATGTGCTGGAGAACTGGGTTTTGGAAAGCATGCCTGTTAATTTGGGTTGTGTAACTATTTTACTTTTCAACCAAATAGTTTGCCATTTCCTTAAATTCATGAATTTAGTCTTGTTTATTCAATTAGCTAAACTAAATGAAAAGGCTAGACTTAATGAGAGAGATTGATTTTTAAAAAAGCAGTTTCTTTCCTCAGACCAGCTCAAAAGCATTCTCCTTATTCAGTTTGCATAATAATATTTTTCCTTTTTGTCTGATCAAGTTTTACAAAGGAATTTACTCAAAAAATAAATTTAACATTTAACAGTAAAAATATTCTGGAAAGGAATTGCAACAAGCTGCTTAAGATATGTGCTGTGATGTTTGTGCACAACTCTTGGAATTGTTGTTAGAATTGTTAGAAACAGAAAGAAGCAAATGGACTTCATGAAGTCCTTTTAATGAAACCTCACATCACTTTACAGACTCTTGGAGAACAACAGTACAAAGGTCTGTATCCAGTATCAGGAAAGCTGCAGAACTCAAAATAAGACTCTCTGTTCTTTAAACAGTCTTTTCTGAAAGGTTTAGCTATGGATCCTTATTCCTGGAAAAGGGCTTAATGTTCACTAGGGATATTAAATAATAATTGTTCCCTAATAAACAAACAAATAGAAAATAGAAAACATATTATGGTTTCTAAGGCTAGTTAAAATGAAGCAATATGTTGCCCATAAGGTCAGACTGGAGGAGAGGTTTAAACAGGTTAAACGACAAAAAGAAGAAAACAATGGCAATTTTTTGAATGTCAGAGGCACCCTCTGTTAAAGAGTGTACAACATGAAACATGATTTTGGAACATTCTGAGTAATAAGGAGATCCTATTTTCAGCTTTTGAATTTTGTTACTTGAGCTGCATAATCTGGAACATTTTTTTAGTAAAAGGCGAAAATGATAAAGAGTCACTTCTTAGTTAGTATTCTAGTGAAACGTTTTGCCCATTTCATTATGCATATGATAGGGTTGAAACAATGGTGATCTAAACTTCACGCAGGGTTATTCTTATCTAACAACATTCATTTCTTAATGTTTTAAGCTCACTTGAACTCTGTGGACATATCCTGATAGAGTAACTTCCTTATATTTAAATCAGAAGTACTGTTTAAAAGTCAAATGGCTCTTCTTCAATTTAGCAATTATTTCTCTTTCATCATTTCCCTGCAGTCACCCTCCCCCTTTGCATCCCTTCCCACCAATTGAGTGACAATTCTTATCTTGGATTTCTTGCCCCATAATCATTTCATAAAGAAGGAGGGGAGGGGAGGGAGGGGGAGGAAGAGTTGAATTAAGGGAAACCTCCAATCCAAAAGTGAAGAGGCATAATTCAAACTGGCTCTTTCAGTCTTTAGCTGAAAGGCAGAGAAAGGGAAGCTAATGGAGAGGTTGGTACATTTTATAGATGTTACTTCAATTTAGCGTACACTCAACAAATGGGCAAGCAAGGGAAATTCAATTGATGATAAGAAGAAATATGATCAAATATTGCTTATTATGAAACAATGCATATTATTTGTACTTGAAAGGGGGCATGAATAGACATGCTTAGTGCTTAGACAAAATAGTATAAGTGCTAATGAGAGGTTCATGCTTTCTGAGCTTGGTTGTTTTCTTACATATGTTTCATTACCCAAACTAGGGAACATCATCAGTGCCTACCAGTGCTTTTACCATCTTCAGCAGTAAAAGAAAAATATTTCATCTTTTTAAATATATAAATCCTAGCTGATAACCCGGCGTTGCCTGGGTACTTATTTATCTCAATCCTGTATTAGACAGGAATAGTGATGTCAAGTGGCAACGTAAGTGCAACATGGACTGTCCTCCCCCCTTCCATTAACATCTCCGCAATTCCTGAAGAGGTAACGGCAAGAGCCTGGCTCTTACAGGCCAGAATGAAGAGTTCCTGGGCCTGATCCAGTCATCCCAGGGTCCCTTCAGGCCTTCCTAGCCCCCCCCCCCAACTTGTTAAAGGCTGAAATGGAGGATCCCTGGACCCGATCCAACCACCCCAGGCCCTCTTTGGGCCTTCCTAGGGCTCCCCTGGCACAAGCTGAAATGGAGACTTTCTGGGCCTGATCCACCCTCCCCATCCCATTTCTCATGGCTTTACTGTTCTTACTTTTTGAAGAGCTACAGAAGAGGCTGAGCCACATGACAAAGAAGCCAAAGTCAGAAGCCAGTGAAGCTGTAACTATAGGTCTTGTAGTGGTACAGGTATGCTACCTTATAAATACCCCCTTGTGGAGTACTGTGAAGCCATTACCATGGCAACTCCACTGTGCTGTAGGCTGTATCTTAACAGAACACACACCCGAGGCACCCCAAGGGGTCTTACTCCCCACAATATTTCTTTCCAGAAACTAAGTCATATGTGTACCAAGTTTGGTTGAAATTGCCAGCATAACTCTGGAACACACACACAGATACACACAGAGAGATCCATTTATATATAGAAGAAGAAGAAGAAGAAGAAGAAGAAGAAGAAGAAGAAGAAGAAGAAGAAGAAGAAGAAGAAGAAGAAGAAGAAGAAGAAGAGGAGGAGGAGGAAGAAGAACAACAACAAGAAGAAGAAGAACAAGAAGAAGAAGGACAAGAACAAGAAGAAAGAAAAAAGAAGAAAGAAGAAGAAGAAGAAGAAGAAGAAGAAGAAGAAGAAGAAGAAGAAGAAGAAGAAGAAGAAGAAGAAGAAGAAGAAGAAGAAAGGTAATGTGGATCTGGAAAAATGCTTGTTGCAGTCTCCATGCATCTCAGGGCATAACATTGCAAGATTGCTCCATCATAAGTAGATGACATTAGCTGTTTCTGGAAGGCGTAAATAACGTTATTACTTTCTACACTGCCCCAGCCCATGGTATATGTGATATCTATACATGTATTCCATCTCTGATACATTTTTACTTTATTTTAGAGAAACCCCTGCACATTTCAGTGACAAGAACATCCTGTTACCTAGATGAATGCACAGTCCTACATACCATTTGGGAAAACGTCTTCTTTAATTTTCTCAGGTTTCGTTCTCTCATTTCTTTTGCAGTTACCATTACAAATAGCATTACAGTAGCACGGTGGTGGTTGAGCATGCATCGATGTTCATTTTGATGTTTAATTTTGTAAATCCCACCCCACCCTCCCCACCAAAAAGGTTGTAGATTTTCTCATGGAAATAAAACTAATTGGCATTTGTACAGCCACATAGAAATTTTTCAGTGGGAATGTTTGGTAGACTGCAATCTGGACCTAACATCTGTGACCTCTAAAACATTCCCAACTAAATAGAATTTTCTTAAGACAATTAAAGTCCACTTAGTAGCAGTACCAGACTGGAGAAGCTTAAAGGTGCAGTATGGATATGCTCTGATGCCAAACTGGTCAGAGATAATGGAAATTGCAATCCAAAACTATCTAGAAGTATATAATTTTTTCCACCCAGTTACAATTTTTTTTAAGTGCTGAAGTACATTTAATTTCAACACTGATTTTAATTAACAAAGTAGGGTTGTCCAATGTCATTTGATCTGTAATCACCTCAGATCTTATTTTGAGTGGGTTCTGAATGATGCCAAAGTATCCATTAGCACATGTGTTGGAGAGCAGCTGGCTATTCTAACAATTTGCAATAACCTCCTAGATCAATCAAGAGCTTTTCTGCTATTGGGATCGCTGGGACAGATCAAAGAAACAAATTTTTTCTCTGATCTGCTTTATAGTTTATGAATATATATTAGATACAGTTTGTCATCTGAGAACAAGACTGAACTCTTCCTTAATGATCCACTCTTCTTCTGAATCTGATAGTTTGTTTTTCTGATAATGGGAAAAGATTTCTTGGTTTTATCCAATATTATCAAATGTGTTTGCCACCTGTGTGTCTATGCACCTTTTATATCTATCTCTTATTTTCTGTTTTACTAGTAATTTTGGAAATGGGAAATATGAATGAGCTTGTCATAACATGGGGCCAATTACATATTCAGTTGATTAAAAATACTGCATGTTTAAAAAATGAGTAGATTAATTTCTAAGCAAGCAAGTATAATACTGTACTGTAAGCAGTGGTGGGATTCAAATTTTTTTACTACCGGTTCTGTGGGCATGGCTTGGTGGGCATGGCAGGGGAAAAATACTGTAAAATCTCCAGTCAGAGGTGATATTTGCCAGTTCTTCGAACTACTCAAAATTTCCGCTTGTCCAGAACTGGTCAGAACCTGTTGAATATCACTTCTGACTGTATGCCCTTATTTGAAATAGCCAGTGCATTCTCTGTTGTTTTATAACATTTAACAGAGAGATTCACTTGTCATCTCTTTTCCCATATAAATTATTAATCAGTACACCTTTAAGTATTGATTCTGCAATTACCTCTTGGCCTTTGGTAAATAGTCTACACCATTTTCAATCATTCTGAGCAAAGTATTTCTTTGAAAATAGTTTCTTCAAATATATAAAAAAATACATACTGAACATTTAATCTCAGGATGTGATCTACCAGAAAATAAGAACTTAGGACCATAGCATTAGGACAATATCACTGTGTTATAATCAGTTATGTAGAGGGTTATGTAGAGCTGCCACCAGCTTTTCTTATCTTTCACAAGACTTTTGGACAATTTAAATGTTTAGCATCAAAGGAACCATTCTATACTATATGTCTGTAAACCTACTATATGAAAATAATAATGCCACATCATATAAATGCAACTATTTAATTTATTTTAATACCATTACTTCCTTGTTCCTTCTTGTAGATGTGTTTTCCCTTCTTATCAGTTTGATCATATGTAGCAGAATGAAAGCAAGTTTGGTCCTTCCTATGTTCATACAATGAGTGCTAAAATGTCTTGTTTTGAAATGTATCCTACTGTTTTATTTATATATAGCTTACAGACTTGATAACGTTTATGGCTACTTTAGGGATACCCAGATCTGGTGACTCTAAATTGTAGCAAACGCAGTAGTGGTCAATCAAATGTTTGCAGCTTAGATACAGTTGTCTACAGTTGTCTTGGTGATGACAAATTAATTGAAAGTTGGTTGACAGTTTGATAAGCATTATGCATTTGCCAAGTTATTTAAGCTCCAGGTAAGCATCTATGTTTCACTGCTATATTGTAGTAAATTATAGCTTAGCATTGGCATGGTATAATACATAATAACAAAACCATAATCAAATTTTTGATCAACAGTTTCTGAAGTGTTTGAATGTATATATCTAAAGGAAGGCTGGTTGCAATCCCCTTAGCAATAATTTGATGTTTACAGTAAACTTAGCTATTTCATTTTCAGGCCTTGACATTTGAAATCCCTGGCATAATCATTCTCAGTTATATATAATCTCATGCTCAAATTCAAGCAAGAAACAATATAATGAATTGCTTTGATCTATCTAAGTCAGCAGAAGCAGACCTAGTCCATGAAGCTTAGCATTGTTTATTTCGGAGGCAATGGCTCTCTCCAAAACATTTTTTCTCATCTGTACCTGGAGTTGCAGGAATTGCAGGAAAGGACACAAACATTTTCTTTATAGAAACCTAGCCAGAGGTTCAGCAGGTTCTGACCAGTTCTGCAGAAACAGTAGTGGAAATTTTGAGTAGTTTGGAGAACCAGAAAATACCACCTCTGACTGGAGATTTTACAGTATCCTTCCCCTGCCACACCCACTAAGCACGTCCATGGAACTGGTAGTAAAAAAATTTGAATTCCACCATTGAACCTAGCCCTTTCAAAATTAGGCTATTGATAGGAAGTAAAACATTTAAATCGATCTTCCTATTAAAACAAACATTACTCAAGAATTTTTCTCATCATCAAAGAATTTTGATTAGAGAAAAAAATATAAATAGTTAAAGAAAGTAAAATAATTGCAAACATTAGGTCTTATTTAACAATCTCCATAGCTTTCCATTAATTTTATAATTTGTATTCTTACTTCTTAACTGTTAGCAGAAGAGCTGCCTATTTTCACTTTGTTTTATATCTTTTCTCATTAGCATAATGGCTACCATTAAAGAACCAATCCTATTTTAAGCTAATTTACATCAGTCTTAATGTAATTTGGAACCTTTAAGGATTATGGATATATTTTGTTTCTCATTAGGTTCTGACAATCAAAACGTGTGTACATGCATCTGTGCATGTATAAGAGAAAAGGGGAAGTACAGAGAAAGTAAAAAAAGAAAGCTATTATAGTATTGGCATTTTAAGCAATAGCTGTACCTTTTTTCATTATTTCTGGAAAAGAAAAAGATACACAATAAATAAATATAGGCTTATTGTAATGTATGGTTTATACATATCTCAAAAGATTTTTAAAAACAGTATACATTTTTAAATATTACTCCAAATTACATTCATTCCATTGTTCCTGATAAGGCTACCAATTCGATGTTTAAGCAGGAACTCCTGTTATTTATAAAGGTTTAACTTTTTAGAATTTACCATAAGAATTACCTGAACTTGTTAATGTCCCAAAAGATCTCATGAAACTGTTGGTTTTAAAATCTCATCTTCAGAGCCAGATATTAGAGGAAGTTCAAAACAGATCCATTTAATTCCATGTTGGAACCACACAGACTTAGAAAACATCTGAGAAAATAAAAGCACTTGTCTATTTAGGAATGAATAAACTGTGTATGTGGGCTTTTCATTTCTTTTTCTGTGCTTATCTGTATTGAAGTGTTTGTAAACAAGAGGGAATTAGATACATAAATGTAATGCATGTAGGAAAAGCTGGATGAAATTAATCTGGTAAAGATAAGACAATTAAAAGAGGATGTGCAAGATTTAATAATGCTAATGCATGTATTTCTACACAGAACAGCAAAAAAATCAATGAATTTCTAGGAAAATAAGGCAAATATAAGAGTAGAAATACTATGAAAATTATTTCTAATTCTTAGATCATTTATGCATTACTATTTAGTGGTTCTTCATTCAATTGCTCATTTTTAATTTTTTATGCCTTTATTGCTTCTCATGTTAGGATATTTTGGGAATAATTATTGAATATATATATTCTTAAGTGATTCAGAAAAAGTTAATTATGTGCAACTGGGAAATCCCAGTGTCTTGGTGATAATTTATATATTTTATATTTAAGAGGCAAAGATGTTGCTAATTATATGTGTGATAGAATAGAATAGAATAGAATAGAATAGAATAGTTTATTGGCCAAGTGTGATTGGACACACAAGGAATTTGTCTTCGTGTAAATATTCTCAGTATACATAAAGAAAAGATACATTCATTAAGAATCAAAAATCATAACATACAACACTTAATGACAGTCATAGGGTACAATCAACAATCAAATCATACTAGGAAACAGTCAATATAAATCATAAGGATACAAGCAACAAAGTTACAGTCCTAACAATCACAAGTGGTAGGGGATGGGTGATAAGGAGTGATGAGAAGATTAACTGTTTTAGCGGCGGCAATAACGAGGCACGTACTCTTAGTAATTTCAGCTCTTACTTTTATTTCAGAACGGACACGATCGGCGAGCGCAGGCAGCCTCTCTTTTAAAGGCTTCCTGCGCTTCACCCAGCCAATGACAGGGCAAGGCTTTCCCGCCGGAATCACGGCCAATGAAGGGTAAGTATTTTAAATACAAATGAACCAATCCAGAACACCCCTCCCCTCTTGGTCCAGTCCGACCAATCAGGAGCCCCACCTATGTTACGTAATCACGTAGATAGGCGGGCCCCCTGCGGGTCCGACTGGACCTGCGCGGCTCAGTCATTTCGTTGCTGACTGTTGGAGCGGGTGGACCTGTTGGTCCTCCTGCCTCTGACCTGGGAAACTTCTGGAAGGTCGAGCCGGCCGAGTCACTCCTAGCGGGCCTAGCTCGACTGGTTGAGATGGCTAGGCCGCTCCCTCTCTGGCTTGGATTATCGTCGGCCGTGTCTGCTGTTTCGTCTGGAAGTTCCCCTGGCTCAGGTACGTAGCTGCGCAAATCGACCGGAGCTAGTGTTGAGGGTGTGTGTGTGGAAGTTAGGGTGTCATTGTTTGTTTGTGGGTCTGCTGCTTGTTGATTGTTGGTTGGGTGTGGGTCTGTTGTTTCTTGATTGTGTGGTGGTTGATCCCCTTCCCCCCCAGGGGGGTCGCAAGGTCTTGTAAGGGTGCGGGATCTAAGTTGATCGATATGCCGCTTCCAGCTTTTATTATCAGAAGTGGTAAGTCGGTATGATCGTGGGGCGGTGATTTGTGTGATGGTAGCTGGTACCCATAATGGATATCCAACCAAGTTTTTTGCATAGACTAAGTCTCCGATTTGAAATGTTCGGAGCTTGCTGGAAGAGTCTAGTGGTTTGTCTGTGGAGTATGTAGGGTGTAACCTATCCAAAGGGGAGCGTAATTTCCTCCCCATAAGTAGTTCAGCTGGGGTTTTGTTTGTAGTGCTGCTAGGTGTGGTATGTTGTATAAATAGTAGTTTGTCGATGCGTGCTTGTATAGGGCCATGGCCTAACTTGTGGAGTGTTTCTTTGGTGAACCGAACCATGCGTTCGGCTCGTCCATTCGCTGCCGGGTGTGCCAGCGCGGTTAGGGCATGGCGTATGCCCGAGCTAGCTAAATAGCCCTCAAATTCTGTAGCAGTGAATTGAGGGCCGTTGTCTGAGACTAGGACGTCTGGCAATCCGTGTGTGGCAAACCATTTTCTGAGCTGTCGAATGACAGCTTCCGAAGAAGTAGATTGCATTAGGCTTACTTCTAGCCAGTTTGAGTAAGCGTCTACCAGAATTAAAAATGTATAACCTTTTGTCGGACCCGCGAAATCTATATGGACTCTAGACCATGGGCCCCTGGGTAGCTCCCACTCAGTGACCGGTGCTTTCGGGGGTGAGGGTCGGGATGTCTGGCATGGCTGGCAACCCGCAACCCATTCAACAACGTCCTTGTCCAACCCCGGCCACCAAACGTAGCTTCTAGCCAAACTTTTCATTTTAACAACCCCAGGGTGACCTTCATGCAATAATCGCAGAATCGGATCCCTCAGCCTTAGTGGAATAACCACCCGGTCCCCCCAAAGTACACAACCCTTTAGTACGGAAAGTTCCGTTTGTCTCTGTTTAAAGGGTTTATACGAGTCTTGAAATTCAGTTTCTGGCCATCCCTTTGTAATCCACCCACTCACTTTGTGCAGTAGATGATCGTTGGCGGTTTCGTGAGCGATGTCTGCTGCTGTCATCGGGAGGTCGGTCAGGGTTTCAATTAGTAGTGTGGATGTGCTGGGGTTCGGGTCAGGGTCACTGTCCGGCAATGGGCAACGACTCAGAGCATCGGCATGCATGATGGATGGACCGGGGCGGTAGGCTAATGTATAGTTGTATGCAGCGAGGAATTCTGACCATCTCGTCATTCTGGGTGATAAAATGTTAGGCGTCGCTTTGTTTCCAGCCAGAATTCCTAGTAAAGGTTTATGGTCGGTAATTACAGAAAACATTCGGCCATAGAGGTACTCATGGAACCTTTTAATACCTGATAGAATGGCTAGTGCTTCCTTGTCTATTTGACTGTAATTTCGTTGGGTTTTAGACAATGTCTTTGAATAAAACGCAATCGGGGCTTCTCTACCATTAGGTAAAAGATGGCTTAGAACGGCTCCGATCCCAAAAGGTGATGCATCACAAGTTAATATCAATGGTAAAGTCTCATTGTATTGTATGAGTACCTTTGCTGAAGTAATGAGGCTTTTAATTTTGTTAAAAGCTGTTTCTTCCCGACTGCCCCACTTCCAAACCGTGTCTTTGTCCAGGAGTCTATGTAAGGGTTCCGCCACCGTTGCTTTCTGCGGCAGAAAAACATGGTAAAAATTTATTAATCCCAGAAAAGCTTGTAGATCTCCTTTGTTAGTCGGAATGGGGGCGTCTTTGATTGCACGGATTTTTCCTTCTGTCGGGTGGATGCCATTGCCATCAATTAGGTATCCCAGAAATTCGATTTTCTCAGTTATTAGTGTGCATTTTTCTTTTTTAACTTTGAGACCTGTTTCAGCGAATTTGGTGAGCACTTTTCTTAGTCGGTCTCGCACTTGCGCTTTGTCTGTAGCTGCGATCAGGACATCATCAAAGTATGGAATGACTCCCGGTATTCCCTGAAGGAGACGTTCCATTAAGCTCTGAAAAATGCCTGGAGCCACACTAACGCCGAATTGGAGGCGGTTACATTTAAATGCGCCCCTGTGTGTGACAATCGTTTGGGCTTCCGCTGTTTTTTCGTCTACAGGTAGTTGTTGGTATGCCTGAGCCAAATCGAGTTTAGCGAAGATCTTTCCGCCTTTGATAGAATGTAACAAGTGTTGCACAAACGGAACGGGATATGCACTTTGTTGCAACGCATGATTAAGGGTTGCCTTATAGTCCCCACAGATACGAATCGACCCATCCGCTTTGATAGGGGTCACTATGGGGGTCTCCCACCTGGCATGGTCCACTGGTTCGAGGACTCCTTGCTTAATTAATTTGTCTAGTTGTTCCTCTATTTTAGGTTTTAAGGCGAAAGGAACGCGCCTTGCCTTTAGTCTAATTGGAGCTACCTTAGGGTCTAGGTTAAAAGATATCGGATTACCCCGGTACTTGCCTAGTTCGCCGCTGAATAGGTCCTGGAATTCTTGAATGAGGTCTGCTTCCCAGTCTGCATCTGCGACGTGGTTGATACCGGTCATCCCAATTCCAAGCGGGTCGAACCATTCCAATCCTAAAAGGCTTGGTCTGTTTTGGTCAACAATTGTGAGGGGTAAAATTTCGGTGCGATCTTTGAAGGTTACCTGAAAATGTCCAACGCCCACAACAGGAATTTTATTACCTTGATAGTCTTTAAGGGTTAAGTTTTGTACTTCAAGCTCTTCCTGTTGGATGTCTGGAATTAAGTCTTTGATAGTGTCCCACGATACCATAGAGAGAAATGATCCCGAGTCCACTTCCATTTTACAGTCTTGTCCTTCAATTTTTACTTGAATGTGGACTTTTCTTACATTCTTTGTATTTGAGTGTCCAATTATGACTGTTTGGTGTGTTTCTTCTTTGCGGTAAGTTGATTCTTTGTATCTTCCCTGTCTTCCTTCTTGGCTCCAACGGCTACTCGTTTTTTTTTTTTCTTTCGTTCTTTCTCTCTCTCTTGGGGGAGGGCTTCCTCTTCGCCTCGAGCTATAATTGGATCTGGCTCTGCATACCTTCGTGATGTGCCCTTTTCTCTCGCATTTTCTGCAGATCGCATTGATGAAACGACACTCAGATCTGGGGTGATTTCCCCCGCAGCGGTTGCATTCAAAGTCAAATTTTCTGTTTGCCCGCTCTTTTCTCCCTCTACCTGTCTTCAGGTGGCATACATCGTCTTCTTCACTACTGGTCTCAGTTTCCAGATCCTCATGGTGTGTCGTGGTCTTCTCTCGTTCTCCCTCTGGTTTTGGTGTTTCTCTGGTATTGTGGGTTGCAGCTTGGTTAATTTTTTTCATTCTCGCTGCTGATTTCTGGGTGGCTTCGGCTGCGGTGGCTTCTTCTATAGCCTCCTTGACTGTTATCTTCGGGCGATTTAACAGTCTGCTCTGTAGTATTGGATCTCTCAGCCCTAGAACGATCCGGTCTCTTAGGGCTTCGTTGAAATCCGAGAATTCGCACTCACCCCCGATGTCTCTTAAGATTGTCACGAAGTCAGCTATGGATTCACCTTCCTTCTGATTCCGGAGGTAAAACTCATGGCGCTTAATTAGGCAGGAGACTGTAGGAGCGTAGTGGTCTCGTAGGATCTTTTCCAGTTCGGGCCAGGTTAAGGTTTTTACATCGATCGGAGATGCAAGCGCTTTCGCCATTCGGAATACAGCTTGGCCGCAATGGGTCAGGAAAACCGCTCTCTTCCGATGATCGGAGACGCCGTTCAGGTCGCTGCTCTCCAGGAACATGAGGAATCGGTCCACGTAGGTCTGCCATTCCTCTTTTGCCGGGTTGAATTTCTCAGGCGGGGTGTTGTTTCCAGACATGGTGCCGTTCGATCTCCGCCGCTATCGTACTTGCTAAAAGTGCTGTCTCGATCCCACCTTCGTCGCCAGTGTTTTAGCGGCGGCAATAACGAGGCACGTACTCTTAGTAATTTCAGCTCTTACTTTTATTTCAGAACGGACACGATTGGCGAGCGCAGGCAGCCTCTCTTTTAAAGGCTTCCTGCGCTTCACCCAGCCAATGACAGGGCAAGGCTTTCCCGCCGGAATCACGGCCAATGAAGGGTAAGTATTTTAAATACAAATGAACCAATCCAGAACATTAACAGTAATAGTAGTGCAGACTTTTCAATAGTTGAACAGTGTTGAGGGAATTATTTGTTTAGCAGAGTGATGGCTTTTGGGAAAAAACTGTTCTTGTGTCTAGTTGTTCTGGTGTGCAGTGCTCTATAGCATTTTTTTGAGGGAAGGAGTTGAAACAATTTATGTCCCGGATGTGAAGGGTCTGTAAACATTTGCACAGCCCTCTTTTTGACTTGTGCAGTATACAGGTCCTTGACTGAAGGCAGGTGGGTAGTAATTGTTTTTTCTGCAGTCCTAATTATCCTCTGAAGTCTATTTCTGTCCTTTTGGGTTGCAGAACCAAACCAGACAGTTATAGAGATGCAAATGATAGACTCAATAATTCCTCTGTAGAACTGTATCAGCAGCTCCTTGAATTGAAGAAAAAAGTTGGGATGAGTTGGACAGTAACTAACTGAAATTAACTGAAGAATTTATTTGTAATAAATTGGATTTAAAAATTAGTTGATTGCTGTCTATGAAATTTAAATTCTACTAATGCTAAAGTTTTATGAACATAAGTTAACTTATACTTTTTTCCATTTCTTAATTGAATATCTATAGTCACAACATTATTTAAGAAAGAAGGACGCACTTTTAAATCATTTTAAAATCTATGTCTTGGATTGAATGTATTACTGTTTCACTGAAGTAGCTTATAACATGGTACCAAAAGCCTTTAACACTATGATTTCATTCCATAATTATATGGAGAGATTTAATTTAGATATTGGTATTAATGAATTTGAATCAGTGACTCAAAAGGCCCTCCAACTATAAGATTCTACCCTTGAATACATTAATACCTCATTAATATTATAATTAGCATACCTGAAATAATGCATATAAAGTGTATTGCACTGTCTGAGTAATAGATTTTTAACAATTAAATTCCATTTTCTTTTTTCTTTCTTTTTCATCGTTCTGTACATTTTAGGAATAACACATATATATTCTACAAACCAATGGATTTTTTAGGTTTTTGAAATGGTTTTGGGTTAAGCCATTTCTACCCAAACTGGAGTTTTTCAAATTTCATTTGATGAGACTTAGGATGTCCCTAAAGTGCATCTCTCTTTGAACAATATCTCTCTATGACCACATCTTCAGCTTTTCCTAGGTATATTGATTTTGCCTTTAACACCACACCTCTCTCTATAATACACTATCTTCAAACCTACTTCCTTCCTAGACCACATAATAAGGTAGAAAAATCAATATCAATTAGCCTCCATTCAGTAATGAATAGCAAATCAGTAAAGTATATATCAAAGAAAATGTAGAATCCATCCTCGTCTATAGAAAAGCTGAGAGGTTGAATAACTGCATGAGGAAAATTTATAATAATAGATTATTTTTCACTTCTTTTCTTCACCAGTCTACATTTTACTTATTGTACATCATACTTTATTTCATCTTTCTTGTTAATGGTCAACATTGATGTTCTGCTTTTCTGTTTTCTCTTCTTAAAGAGACTGTTGTAGATTACACTACAAAATGTTGTAGAAAGAAAAACATTAAGCCTTATTGAGCCTTGTGCATAGTGCCTATCTTATTATTTTTGCACCTGATAGAGATCCTTAGGATTATTTCAAGGGCTCATGGTTACACAGTATAGAACTAGGACAGAAAATATATCTAAATTTTGGGCTCTAGCTGAAAAGTTGTCATATTTTTTTAATATTGTGTTTTGCCAGAATAGCATTGCAAATGTAAATGTTATTAGTATCTGTAAAAGAGTTTGGACAATCTTTGTTGTTGCTATTGCAGGGCCCACAATGATGAGGAAATAGCTAAAGAGTAAAGTAGGAGTAGCCAAGTAGGAGATATTTTGAAGAAGATGACTTTCTTGAGGGAAAGAGGATGCAACCTAAGGACAATTTGGCAGTGCAGCCCAGGTTTTTTAGCTGCCATGTTAAAAAAGCAGTCAAATTTTAGTCCAGATTGAGATGGTAGGCAATAGGAGCAAATGAGCTTTGGTTTATGGCTGCAACCACCAAAATGGCAGGTGACTGGTTGTTTCTTTCTTCTGTCATTCATGCAAGGAAGGAAGGCATTGTTGTCTTGCTGCTATGTATACCAGTCTACCAATGTCTGGCTTTACCTTTTAGGAATGGTTTCTACTCCACCATTTCCAACACAATTCATTTGCTTACCTGGTTGGATCCTGTAACCATCATCCTTTCCTGTATTCTGTCTTTTAATATTAAACATCCTTATTTTATTTTTATTTTTTTAAATCCCTCATGGGATCATCCTTGTCCTGATACAACATGTAGTTTTTTCATTCCTACCTTCCAGTTTAAGAACATAGAACCTTTGTTGCAAGAAAGAATTGAGAGTTTTGTTTCAGAGAAACAAAGTAACAGTGTTCAAAAATTTTGTTCTAAAACAAAAATGTTTTCAAAATGAAGGGAAGGGAAGCTTTATGGTTCTGTGGATATTTCATCCCATTGGAATATGCAAGGATTGAATTGAGTATTGGCTTCTTTGGTTTAAGATAGTTCATTGACTTAGTAGGCCATCATTGGACCCATTGATGTGTCTCTCATTAGACCTGTCTTATCCAACTGTCTCTCTCTAGAGTTTCAGATGGTCCTGAACTTAATGATTTTCCAGAAGGCTATGAAGGTTGGAATTTTTTTCCCCAGGCAATGGAGTGTTGTAGAACATGTTGGCATGGTATTTTTGACAATGGCTCCAAGATGTTGTTATTTTTACTTGATATACATATTATCACAGTAGTCTATCCAGGGTTGAAAAGGCTGCATGGGGTAGAGATCAGCTGTTGGAGTCTGTGGGCATGCTAAGTACTACACCAACACACAGCTGGGGCTACTATTAAAACACACTGAAGTGCCATAGACCATTTGCTCTAAAGTGCTTAGGATGTCTAAGATTTGAAAAACATGGGCATAGGGTGCATTTGTCTAGGCTGGGAATAGAAGGACAATATCATCAGTTCCTGCACTCTGGTAATTAAAGAAGCAAGAAGTCATGTGAATGATGATTGTGAAACTTTCAACCTCTTTAAAGTATCACATCATTAAGTTGAGACCATCACAATATCACATTGATATATTTACTTTGCATTAAGTACAGTGTAAATTATCTATATACTTTAGAGAAAAAGTTGATGCTTTGTATTGGAATATCAGATAAAACTTGAATCAGTCTTTAAAAAAAAACAGAAGTGTGCCAAAAGAGAAGTATGACAGGTTTGTTATCATTTGAATACATCTCACATGGTTTCAGCTACTGGTAGAAGGTGATGTTGATATTGATGCAGCTGATAATGGGAATAGATTATATGTAGGAAAGGAATAGTGTAATATCAAATAACCAAAATATAATTCATTTCTTTCATGACTGTTCCAGTAACTGAGAAACAACGAAAAGGTTGATTAAAACAGGTTTCCAATCTCCCTGTGTCAACATTTATAAAAAGAGAAAATTCTGTAAATTAATACCACCAAGTAATACACATCAGAAACATGCAGAAAATAAACTAGCTTGTCAAATGCATCTTATAAAAACATGCAGAGCTTTGATTATGTCTTTATTTCAAATGTGGATTCAGACCGAAATATGTTTAACAACCTGATGGCATACAAAAGCAGAAATTAAAGAAAAAATAAGCTTTAAGAAATTGTTATTTTTATTTTTCACCTAAGAAAAAAATAAAAACATGCAAATGAGAAAAAATATATAACCACATTAAGAATAAAATACATGCTTTGAAATCTGAACAATGCCTGCTGTTTATAGTTACAAATATAAACTGACTTAAGGTTGATGATGCTTCACTCAGAACCAGAGAATGGAATTTAAAAAAATGAAATCACTGTTTATGTTCCAAATTTGCTTTCAAATGTTGAGAATCTAAATTCCTAGCAGTGTTTAATGATCACCAGGTAAAATTCTGGAAACATAAAAAAAAAAAAGAAATCAATTGCCAATTGTAAAATAAAGAAGACTTGGAAGCTGTGCATTTTCTCAAAAAACAAAAAACAATATGTTTGTTCCTTAACCATTTTTATTTTGGGAATCAATCACTATTTTTTTATTTAAAACATTTATATAGCTGCTCATCTTTTAATCAACTTTGGGCGGCTCCCAGTCAAAGACCAAAAGACAATTAAAATCACATTAAAAGTATAAAACCAAATTGATTAAATATTAAAATATCAAAAACAATAAAAAAACTGGCACCAAATCAAATTTCTGAAATGTGATTATCTGGTCTTCTCCCAATGCTTGGGAGCAAAGTCAGGTCTTCAAATCCTTATGGAAGGCTATAAAGTGTGATGTTCTGGAGGAAGAGTATTCCATAGGCTAGGAAAAATCATGCTTTCCATCAGATGGCAAAATTTAGGGAAAGAAGGAAACGAATAGAATAGAATAGAATAGAATAGAATAGAATAGAATAGAATAGAACAGAACAGAATTGAATTCTTTATTGTCCAAGTGTGATTGGACACACAAGGAATTTGTCTTGGTGCAAATGCTGTCAGTGTACATAAAAGAAAAGATACATTCGTCAAGAGTCAAGAATCATAAGGTATAACACTTATTAATAGTCATAGGGTACAATAAGCAATCAAATCATATTAGGAAATGGTAAATATAAATCATAAGGATACAAGTGACAAAGCTACAGTCATACACTCATAAGTGGGAGGAGATGGGTTATAAGGAGTGATGAGAAATTAATAGTAATAGTAGTGCAGACTTTGTAAATAGTTGGACAGCGTTGAGGGAATTAGTTGTTTAGCAGACTGATGGCTTTCGGGGGGAAAAACTGTCCTTGTGTCTAGATATTCTGGTGTGCAGTGCTCTTTAGCATCGTTTTGAGGGTAGGAGTTGAAACAGTTTAAGTCCGGGATGTGAGGGGTCTGTAAATATTTTCAAAGCCCTCTTTTTGACTCATGCAGTATACAGGTCCTCAATGGAAGGCAGGTGGGTAGTAATTGTTTTTTCTGCAGTCCTAATTATCCTCTGAAGTCTGTGTCTGTCTTGTTGGGTTGCAGAACCAAGACAGTTATAGAGGTGCAGATGATAGACTCAATAATTCCTCTGTAGAACTGTATCAGCAGCTCTTTGAGCAGTTTGAGCTTTCTGAGTTGGCACAGAAAGAACATTTTTTGTTGTGCTTTTTTGATGATGTTTTTGATGTTAGGTATCCATTTTAGGTCTTGTGATATGATAGAACTTAGAAATTTGAAGGTCTCTATTGTTGATACTGTGTTGTCTAGTATTGTAAGAGGAGATAGTATTGAAGGGTTTCTTCTAAAGTCTACCACCATTTCTACGGTTTTGAGTGTGGTCAGTTACAGATTGCTCCAGTTACACCACAAGGCAAGTTGTACAAGCTCATGTCTGTATGTGAATTTGTCATTGTCTCAGATGAGACCAATCACTATTGAATCATCTGAAAATTTCAGTATTTTAACAGATGGATCATTTGAGATGCAGTCATTGGAATATAGGGAGAAGTGGAGAAAACACACAACCTTGGGGGGCGCTGTGCTAATTGCACAGGTATCAGGTGTGATTCTGCCTAAGTTCACCTGCTGCTTCTTGTCTGTTAGGAAGCTTATGATCCACTTACAAGTATGTTCAGGTACTGCTAGCTGGTTTAATTTAGTTAGAAGAAAGTCTGGAATGATGATATTGAATGATGAACTGAAGTCTACAAAGAGGAGCCTTGTGTAGGTATTTGAAGATTCAAAGTGTTGTAAGATGTAGTGCAGAGCCATATTAACAGCATCATCTGTTGATCTATGTGCTCAGTATGCAAACTGCATGGGATCTAACAGCGGATCCATGATGGTTTTCAGGTGGGACAGCACAAGCCTTTCAAAGGTTTTTATAACTACAGAAGTTAGAGCAACTGGTCTTTAGTCATTCAGTTCCCTGATGGAGGGCTTCTTTGGCACTGGGATGATAGTAGAGCATTTGAAGCAAGAAGGAACATAGTACATCTCTAATGATTTATTGAAGATTCGGGTGAAGATGGGGGCCAATTGGTCAGCACAGACTTTTAAGCAAGAAGGAATTATCTTCTCTGGCCCTGGTGCTTTTCCTGGCTTTTGTCTGTGAAATAGATCTTGCACTTTTTCTGTGATCACCAGAGGTTGTGAACCCAATGGGTTGGGGTCAATTGTAGGAGGCTTGGCTGTTGTTGGTGTGTTTGAGATGGGTGTTGTGGAGATAGGTGACTGTAGTTTCCTTTCAAACCTGCAGTAAAACACATTCAGGTCATCTACTAGTTGTTAATTTCCTTCTGCCAAGGAACGAGGTTTGCTGTAGCCAGTGATGTTTTTAAGAGTTTCCACATGTTTGTTATTTCATTTGTTGAGAAGTGATTCCTTAACTTTTCAGAATAATCTTTTTTGCTTCTCTGATCTCTCTTGTTAATATGTTTCTTGCCTGATTGTATAGCATTCTGTCACCTTTTGTGTAGGCTTCCTCTTTGGAACAACATAGCTGCTTAAGTTTAGCTGTGAACCAAGATTTATTGTTACTATATATTCGCAGGTTCCTTGTTGGTACACATAAGTCTTTGCAGAAGCTGACATATGATGTTACAGTATCTGTGAGCTCATCTAGGTCTGCAGAGGTATCTCCAAAAACATTCCAATCAGTGCAATCAAGGCAAGCCTGGAGTTTCATCTTTGCCTCATCAGACCAAGTACTCACTGATTTAATTGTTGGTTTAATAGTTTTAAGTCTTTGTCTGTAGGCAGGTACAAGGTGAATTATGCAGTGATCAGAGGGTCCTACAGCTGCTTGTGATAAAGACCTATAAGCATCTTTTATTGTTGTGTAGCAGTGGTATAAAGTATTTTTTTGCCTTTGGTGGGACAATATACATGCTGCAAATATTTTGGGAGCTCTTGCCTTAAATTTGCTTGATTGAAAACTCCTAAAATGATGCAAGGGAATCTGGGTGTTTGGCTTCAGCCTCCATAATTTGATCAGCTAGAGCTCATGCCTTGTTTACACAAGCTTGTGGAGGAACATACACAGCTATTAGGAGAAATAAGGAGAACTCATGTGGAGAATAAAATGGCTTGCAATTGATATGTAAAGACTCTTAAGTTTTCAGCACAGAATGCATATAGTATAATTATACCCTGAGGCAAGCTGTTGTTGATATATAAACATAATCCTCCACCCTTTGTTTTACCTGATGTCTCTTCAATTCTGTATGATCTAAATATCTGAAATCCTGGGATGTATATGCTGTTGTCATCATGAATTTCTGCATTAAGTCAGGTTTCAGTGAGAACTGCTGAGTTGTAGAAATCAGAATTGCATCTATTTAAAAAGAGTATTTCACCCATCTTATTAGCAAGTGAGTGTAAATTAGTCAGAAAGATTGAAGGAAGAGGGTTGTCCCTCCATATTCCTTAGTTTATTTAAAATTCCCGCTCTTTTACCTTGCCTACTTTTTCGGTGCTGCCACTTTTTTCCTTTGTTTGTTGTAATCCATAGCACCAGGGAATTACTTAGAATCTCCTCCACATTTGCAAAGGGGTGGCGGATGAGGAATCAGAAAGCTGCTCCTTAAAGAAACATTGCCCAATCCTTAGCAGATGGTCTCATGAGTATGAAATCTGTAGTGAATTGCAGAGAATAATAAAGATTAAATAAACCAGTAGAGAGCATTCCACCGAGGCAGCCGTCATCAGCGCCATCTTGGATCTTTAAATGTAAGTGGGTGGTGAAAGGACATGTGATTCATACAAGTCAAACCATGTTTTCTCAGTTTTGTTTCATTTGATATTTAATAAATCATTTTATTTAAGCAACTAGACTTTACATTTTCAAAACTAAGGGCCCACAAACACCTCTTACATGTTTCTTTTTCTCAGCAAATTTTGGGAGACACAAACATCACTTTGTAATATGTTGAGACTGAATGCAAGTCTGGGTGACATCCTTATCTATTGAAGAACATAACAATGCTAGACACATTTTTCCTTATTTTTACTTCTTACATTTCTGGCATCTAATTATCTTGTATAATGTTTTTGTAAGCCTGACAACCTATGCAGTGTTTTCACAAAACTTAATAAAGGATTACGTGGATTTTGGATTTTTCCCCCTTATGGCCTATACAGCTACTAATATATTTTATGTCTGTTTGATGGTTTTAAACCAACTTGAGGTGTCATGATGAAAATATTGGAACTGCAAACAGTTTTCAACAATGGTGATTGGAAGGGGTTTCAAAAAAGGGCTTTAAAATCTATATGAAGCTTACTTCCAACTTATTTGAATGTCCATTTCACAGGGCTTTTGATTTGTTCATGTAATGGGATTTATGGGCAGAGAATGAAGGGAGATTTGGAGAAAGAGGGGTGGAGACACTGCCTAGGAAATAATCAACAAGAGAGGTAGGAGCCCCCAGTGGTTTGATGGTAATGGAAAGAAACTTAAGAAGGACCACTCTAATGGACCACATAGTTAAAATCTGTACCTGCAAACTTGCAAAATTTATAATGTGATAAAGTTAAATTAGTTCATCTAGTCTAGTGTTTCTTGTCTGGTTTATCTGGGAGGGCTGATTGTTTTGCTTTAAGACATATTGTTGTGATTTCTCTACAGCAATTTTTGCTCTGAGTTTTCTTGATTAGCAAATTGTAAAGCATACCCTCCCCATTCCTCTTCTTGAAATTCCTATTCTATACAAAATGTTTCCCAGTGTTCTTAATTTTTAGATAAGAATGTTGTCCTCAGTATGCTGCCCAAAATTTAGTGTAGGAATTTAGTGTAGGTACACTACCACAAAGCAGCAAAGCTACATTTATTCAGCAAAGACAAATTAAAAACTCAACTATTGTATTACCAACTTCTGCCTTTTGTTTTTATCCTTATGGCTAATATAATGAATGGATCTGTTGCTTAATGAGAAAATGCAAAACGAGAAAAATAACTCTGAAAACAGAACTGGCACCATGGAAAAAAAAGTTATTGAACAAATGGATAGCATAAAATATATGTAACCCTCTATATGTGTGTTGCTTGTGACTGATTTATTTTCTTTCATAAAAAATAAGCAGGGAATCACATTTGGCTGAGGTCCTATTGCATGGCTTAAAAGAGAGAAATACTGCAAATGACAGGATAAAGAGAAATAGAACATAGAATGAAGGACAAGAATGGAGATGACTTATGGGAAAAAATAACCTAAGGCTTTCAAGCCAATGATATAAAATAAGCTAGAGGATACATTATATTCTTAGTAGACCTGATTCTGATCTCACGTCGAGTGCTTTTCTAATGTTGTTACTCTTTCCATAGATTTGCTGTATTTTATCTCCAAGGAACAAAAGGAAAAAAAATAATCCACCTGATTGAAAAAAGCCATTTTCTGTTAGAGTATGTGTGAGAGAAAAATCTCTATCTGTTCACCTTGCTTAAGCTTATGATGAGATATCATAACATACACATTGTCTAAAATATATCTTACTGAAGGTTAAAAAAAGGATTAATGATCTTCTTTAAGCTCATATAATTTGACTCAGTTGTATATTACTGATATTCCATGGCATTGCCATGAAAACAATGGCATAAGTAGAATGATCTTTTTGCAGTGCACATGACAGATATTTGAAATGAGGGCACTATATGCTGGTAAATTCATAATTAAAAGTAAAGCAAGATTTCCTTCCTATCCCAGCACCCAAAATGACCATAAAAGGTGTAAATCTTCATGCAGAGCAAGCAAATAGTGTTCAAAGGAGAAGTTTTCATCTTTGCACAATGCCATTTTCTAATTTAACTCTCTCATTTCCCAGAAGATTATATTTGTCCTTCATTACAAGTTATGGCTGTGTCCTTGGAAGTATTTTATTGAAAGCTCATCTTTTTTGGCTTAAAAGAAATGAATCAGAAATTAGTCTGACTTACATTTCAATGAAAATTTGATGTACGAGTTTTCTTTCAATAATTTTATCTGCTAAATTCTAGGATGAAAAAAGTACTTGTTTGTAATGTGAAAATTAGCGGAAAATTGGCATGTTGCTGAAAATAATGTCCAAATATGTTACCAGAAAAATGTTTACTTGTAAAGAGGTTGCACTATATATTCTACTAGAAGAGAATATTGATAGCTCTAGGTTCTTGGTGTTCCCTGAGTTTAATTGTTGGTTGACAGACTCAACCATGACTGAAATAATTGTTTCACCTGGGAAACTGGAACCATTCTAGACCAAGCAAAAAAAAAAAAATGCCAGGGGATTTCTGGAACCTTGGAATTCAGATAAACTAGCTATCAATAGACACATAGAGATAAACCACATGTCCACATGTACATACAATTGGAAAGAAACAATAAAGAGGCTCAGAAGAAAACAAAAAGACCAGAACGGTCTTCACCCTGGATAAGCAGATATAAATACCAGACAAATAATCAAGTAGGAAACAATATTCTAATCAAGAATTATCTAGGAAAAAAACCATACATCCACCAATGGCAGGGCAAGACAGTGTATCTAAATAGAGAGGAAAATGAAATTATAGGAAACTGAGGAAGGAAACTAAGGTAGAGGAAAAGAGAGAAAACTTAGGAGAATTTACCTATTCTTTAAAATAGCAAATTGCCAGGTGAGTAGATCTTTCAGTAAGAAAGCTAACTATGGTTTTGGAACTGCCTGTCAGTAGCCAAACAAAAGTGAGTAAGTTATATTTCAAAAAGCCCCCTTTGTCTCTTCAGCTGAAGTGTCAAGCCAATAATAGGTATACAAGATATACAAAACTCAGCCCCCATAAGTCAATTACCATATATTTTGTTTTTGTTTTCCCAATTAAAATGCCACAGTATTAGGAATTTTCAAAGATAATGCTTGGAACAATTTAGGAAGTGAATAAAAGAAAATGACAATCAATTCAAACATTTAAAATGATTTATACAATATATTATTTATGGGGCCTGACTTTTGCTACATTGGTATATGACAGAAAACACCTGAAGAGTTAATAGGAACCCACTTGGCACAAATTACAATTTACAATTTTAAGAATGTTGCTTTTCTATTCGAAATATCAAGGACATTGATGCGACATTGTTACTGGTAACTTATGGTATAAAAAAATAATATTAGGTACAGGATATGTCAGTAAATATTAGAACTGTAGGGCAGGATAACCATCAAAAACTTGAGTTTTATTTGTCAGTGTATTGTTTTGTTTTTCAATAGGATAAATGTACAATATATAGGCTGTGAATGAATGCCAACCAAATACTAAAGTCAGTGACTGATATGAAGGAAGTACACTGAAGTGGATTGATAAAGAGGTCTTTGTATCATATAAGGAGGATGGATGAAGACGTAATTGCCAAACAAATACATAAAGGAAGAGTGACTAGGTTAAGAGGAATGAGAAGAATAAGCAAGTCATAGTAAGAAAAAGCTGGAGTCTTCAGAAAAAGACGGGTGAGAAGTTCAAAGACAAACAAATTTGAAAAGATACAAGAACATGATTGAAGCAAGGTTGGTTTACATAGAAAAGCATGAGGATGTACAATACACAACATTGCTATAAACTAGATTTAATTCCATTTTCTTTTCTTTAACTTCTGCTTTTCATTTCTTTCTTTTAGTAAACTGTAGTTCTTTTTTGCACACTATGTAACTTATCCCTAAGGGAATAGCATTAGGACCAGGGGTGGGATTCAAATTTCTTAAGAACCTGTTCTGTGGGCATGCCCTAATGTGTGGGTGTGGCTTGGTGATCACGTGACTGGGTGGGTATAGCTCATATGTAAATATTGTAAACAGTTATGTAAATGTTGAATTTTTTATTTAAAAAAAGAGCAGCTTTTACCCAAAGGGCAAAGCAGGCAAGCAGATTGAGTTGCTTGCAGAATCACAGAGTCACTCGCAGATCTACCTTTCTGCAAGCTGCTGCCTGAGTCTGCACTGAAAAATAGAAGCTTCAGTCCTAAGGAAGGTTCAGTTCCGTTCTCAGGCCAGTGGTGCAATTTGCTGGTTCTCCGAACTGTGCAGAATCATAACAATCAATTCTATAGAACTGGTCTGAAACAGTAGAATCCCACCCCTGATTAGGACTATTTTTGCATTAGGATCAGAGCTATATTTGTATGTAAATATGTATATACGTATTTTGATTTATTGATGTAAGTTGCCTTGAATAATACTATAAACCAAAAGGTAGAATATAAATGAGATGATATCAAATAAATGCAAATAGTAATTGTTTTAAATCTCTGAATATTTTATTTGTAAAATCTTTTTCTCATTTATATTAACATGAGAAAAAAGTATAAAACAGGGTATCTTTCAGGACAACATGTCTACTTGTTTAAAATTTTCAAAACAAATGTGAACAAGCCTAACATTTTTCTAAATTATAGCTGTGCTCATAATGGCTCAAATATGTTTTCAGCTGCCACTTTAGCTATTTTCCTGAGCTATCAAGTGAGGAGGTGTAAGACAACTTCTGACATAATTCATACAAAGTGCCAATGATTCTGATCCTCTATGACATATATTTCATTGCCAGAAGAAATCACATATTCAAACAGTACTCAGTGCTGCCACTGAAAATTGGCAACTTAAAATAGCAACAACAAACAATGATGCAGGCTATCAATAGAATGCCGAAAGTTGCAAGAGGAGCTTGAGTATTAATATCCTAATATCAAAATATTAAATGTGATTTAAAGAGTGAAGTCAGTGACCATCCGTTAACCAGGTCTCCTTCCAAAGATTAACAGAATAGAAAGTGATAATAATTCATCCCTTGTATGTTTTTTTAATTATCATTTCACAGATGACTGAATCTTTATGCAATGTATCATTATACAATGCATTGGGGGGCAGTTTTTTGTCCCACTATTAATTACTCTGATTGGAAATTCTCAATCTATTCCCAATCTATTTGTCTGTCGATCTCTTTATCTATCTATTTCTATCATCTATCATTTATTTTGCCTCGAGAGTATAAGTTTGTTTTTCTAAAGGCTTTAACATGAATTGACTGAGCAATCTCTGCTTGTTTCATTGATATTATAAGAGATGCCATGAAAAATTAAGATTTCTTGTTATTCAAAGTTCTACTAAATAAATCCATTATTATGATATCATCCTGTGACAGTTCAGTTGAAGAAAGCCTTTTAAAGAAAACGTGATCAGGCACTTATAGTGTGCTTACAATTATTTATATTTACTTGTCTTAAGGGGGCAGCAAAAGCACATCATGTTTTTTGAGAACTTGTTTATCTTCTTTTCTCTTGTTTGATTAATTGCAGCTCTTTGTAGGATTGTAGATCTTGATGAGAACAGGATGGAGTTTTTTGGGCTGTTTTATTTTGTTTTTTTGGTTGCCACTTTTGAAAACCATTGCTGTTGCTTAACTCTGTTAATGTTGGCTACTTGTATATGTACAAGAGAAAATCAGTGTAATATCAGAAGTACATTGTATTTAGAATTGCTTGTATGTGTGAGAGAGTTAAAAGATATTTAAGAAATAATAGACTATGCAAAATTATTCTAGCACAAATTTTTAAATCAGATTGCTTTTGGACTTTGACATTGTGATGAGTTTTGACAAATGAGTATGCAAGAAGATTTTATTCTGAGTTACTCTCACATTCAGATTGAATGAAATATATGAAAATTTCCTATGAGAAGCTAAAGTTAAATTTTACAGTAAAAAAAATCTTAAAACAGCTTTATAATTTATAATCATCTAATCACTTTCTCTTATACATTCTGGATACAATAGATTAATTCTCACAATCAGCTTACTATGATCTAAGTCATAGTAAGTCCACAATAGTCCACAGACTATTATTTTAGGGGAGGACATAATTTGGGTTTTTGTGTTCTCCGTCCAAAACATTAAAGCTACTTCTATTCAATTGCTTCTGCTACATACCAAACAAAAGAAGTTTTTTTGACTTGTGTCAGCACAAGAAGTATTCTGCAGTTGCTTGCTCTGCTTCTTTTCATTGCAGTCACATTGTAGCTTCACCTAGCTAATGTGCTCTGTGGCAAGACTGTCTCCTTCTCTTTGCTCTCTCACTCTCACATTGGTTGCTGCCTTCCAACACCATTGTTTTGACAAATTCAACAATGGAACATAAATGGCAATTTCTTACACATTCACTGATGAAACATGAAATGACTTTTCCTTCTTTCCTCCCTCCATCCTCCCTCCGTCCCTTCTTTCCTCCCTTCCTTCCTTCCTGGCTTCCTTCCTTCCTTCCTCCTGAGATAGGAAGGTGCATCCAATGTGAGGGAAGTCAAAGAAACATAGTTAGCAAATGTTTTGGGACAGAGAAGCAGAAGAATCGACTTTTCAGATACATTACTGTGCCTCAAAGAGAGAAAGGGACTTAAATCTGGACAGAAATTACTTAAGTTGACTTGATCTAGTCAATTTATTCAGAGAAATCAAACAGTGTTTTAATTACTGTATTCTTTCAGCTGTGCCTTATTTTATTTATTTTTTATGCCACCTATCTCCCCTACAATGTGACTCTGGGTGATTTAGCATG
Source organism: Bungarus multicinctus (assembly GCA_023653725.1). NCBI lineage: Eukaryota > Metazoa > Chordata > Lepidosauria > Squamata > Elapidae > Bungarus > Bungarus multicinctus. The sequence continues at coordinate 229,121,682 of CM042834.1, read as the reverse complement.
ACGTTACCTTTGGCTTGTTTCTTAATTCTTGCAAAGGGGACCCTCAGCTACTATAAACATTGATGGTTGGGGAAGACTATTTATAAAGAAGGAACAAATAATATTTTGTGTCTTGTTTAACATTTACTTATCTGTTACATCCTAATTCATTCTTCATAAACAAATATGTAAATTAAAACAGTTATTGTTCTATTATCATAGTTCTGGGTATTGTGTTGCATTTCCTTCATTTAAAAATATTAGCATATAAAAACATATTGAAAAAAATTGCTAGTAATGATAATAATGGTCATATTTAAGGAAAGTATGGAAATACTGTTTATTCCAATTCCATGTGAAGGAAGTATGTATTGAAATGCACACATATTTTAGAGGATTTTAATGACAGAAATGATGTAGAAATTACAATGAATAACTGATTCACTTGTCAACATATGTGCAACAAAGTAAAAAATCCTAGTATTCACTGTGCAAGAAATTCATGCAATTTTCATATAGTAGTTGTAAAGTTGGAATTAAGTTTCTAAGTACTAGCACTGCCCAAGAATTCTTATAGTAATAACACCTCAAAATGATTTTGGGAATAAACAAGTTACAAATCTGTCAGGTGAATCAGCAACATATTAGTACCTAAACACAGTAACATTAATAAACATAAGTCAACTACTCTTAAGCACCTAAATTATGGAATTCACTGCTTGAACATATTCAATTAGTTTTACTTTCTACATTTTTAAAAAATGGATTACACAAAAATAAGATGGATAGCCCTACGATATTTCTTAATTAAGAATACAATTTAATTTTAATGTGCAGAGGTTGCATGTATCTGAATTCTAGATGACAAGAAAATAGTCACCAATTATATGACAGTAGGCCAAAGAAATTAGTTAATTGCTGAACTTCACAGAAGTTGTATTAATCCAATATTTATTTATTTATTTATTTATTTATTTATTTATTTATTTATTTATTTATTTATTTATTTGTCAATTGCTTACAATAGGTATAAGTAAAACATAGTTATGAATACATGGATAAATATAAGAAAAATAAAATATAAAAGAAACAATAGGACAAAGATGGTAGGCACATTGGTGCGCTTATGCACGCCCCCTACAGACCTCTTAGGAAAGGGGTGAGGTCAATAGTAGACAGTTTAAGGTTAAAGTTTTTGGGGTTTGGGGAAGAAACCACAGAGTCAGGTAGAGTATTCCGGACATTGACCACTCTGTTATTGAAGTCATATTTCCTGCAATCACGTTTGGTGCGATTAACCTTGAGTTTGCATCTATTGTTTGCTCTTGTGTTGTTATGGTTGAAGCTGAAGCATTGACAGGTAGGACATTGCAATGTATGATTTTATATACTATACTTAGATCAGACCGAAGGCGGCATAGTTCTAGGTTTTCAAGGTCTAGAATTTTGAGTCTGGTGGCATAAGGTATTCTGCAACGAGTAGAGAAGAACTCTTCTTGTAAAATATTTATGGACTTTCTTAACTGTGTTAATATCAGATACGTAATGTGGGTTCCAGACTGATGAGCTGTATTCGAGTATTGGTCTAACAAATGTTTTGTATGCTCTAGTTATTAGTGTAATATTACCAGAGAAAAAGCTATGTAAGATTAGGTTAACAACTCTTAGCGCCTTTTTGGCTATGTAGTTACAGTGGGCTTTAGCACTTAGGTCATTTGAGATGAGTACTGCAAGATCCTTGACAGAGTTTGGGTCATCAACAAGATCTCAACTATTCAGCCTGTATTTTATTTTCTGATTTTTTTTTTGCCAATATGTAGGACAGAGCATTTATTTGTTGAGATTTGAAGTTGCCATTTGTTTGACCATTCTGATACATAGTCAAAGTCTTTTTGAAGGGTAGTAATATTGTCTGTGGTGTTGAATAGCTTTACATCATCAGCGAAGAGAATGCAGTTGCTCTTCATATGATCACAGAGGTAATTTATGTAGAGTATGAAAAGAGTTGGTTCTAGAACACTGCCTTGGGGGACATCACTGTTGACACGTACAGAATTTGATAGGACACTCCCAATTTTGACCGTTTGTTGTCTGTTTGACAGGAATGCTTCTATCCAGTTATGCAGGTGTCCAGAGATACCATAAGATTTTAGTTTTAGGAGTAGTTTGTCATGTACCACTGAATCAAAGGCTTTACAGAAGTCTTTGTAGACTGCGTCTATTGTTTCGCCCTGATTGTGTTGTGCAGTCCATATGTTTTTGCAATGTAAGTGTTGCAGATTACATGATAGTTTTTTCCTAAAACCAAATTGTTTCTTAGAGAGTAGGTTATTTGTTTCTAAGTGGAGGATTATGGATTGACTAGTAATTGATTCCATGACTTTACAGGTGACGCAGCATAAAGAGATTGATCTGTAATATTTCAACTAGGCTGGGGTCTTCCTTTTTGAAGATGGGGATGACTGTGGCTTGGTCCTGAAAGATTTTTCAAAGATTATGCTTAGAGGTATCCACTATGACAGTGGATAGCTTTTTTAAGAAGTAGGTACATATTCCATCCGGTCCAATAGATATTTAGATAGCATAGTGCTTTTTCAACATTGCCTTCTGTAAAATTGATATGTATTAGATCATTGTAGTTGTCTGTGGTTTGACTAGGAAATACTGGGCATGATCCATTGCTGTTTACAAATACTGAGCCAAAGAATGTGTTAAAGAGGTTAGCTTTAATAGTATCATCGTCTTTACCATTAAATCCTTTCAGGGGTGGGATGGACCTTGAGTCTTTAGTTGGTTGTTTACAAAATTGTAGAAAGCACAGGTGGAATTGGTGCGTAGAAGGTTTTCTTCTTGTTTAATGTGATAATTGGTGCATTCAGTCTTTTATCTGGTGGCATAAATTTTTGTATCGGCTTTTGAAGTTAGCAACGTAACCAGATTTGCTTTTCCGCCAAAGTGATTTCTTTTTGGATTGAAGCTTCCTTATTGTTATGGGTAATTTATTTTTTCTAGTTTTGGGAGTTATTAATGATATATATAGTTTGATGACTCTTTTGACTTCAAGTAAAAATATGTTGTAATGGTCTTCTACAGTATTGCATCCAGAGAATAGAAATTTCCAATCAAGGGATGAGAGATCATTGTTTATAAGATCATGGTTGCCTTTTTTGAAGTTATAATTGAGGATTCCTTGTTGTGATGATTTTTGTGTGGACCTATGTTGAGATAAAAGTCAATCTTGTTGGGGTCATTGTTGGAAAAGGGTTCTTTAATTTGTATTCCATAAATTGAATTCAAACTATTGCAGAAGATGAGATCGAGGCAGTTGTTAAGTCTAGTGTTGTTGGTTACTACTTGTTCTAGTCCCAGATTTGTTACAGCATTGTAGAAGATTGCATGTGTAGGTTCAGTTGTACATTCGTTAAGGGTCCAATTAATATGAGATAGATTGACATCACCAAGAAAGATAAAAGCGTGTGGTCAGGATGCTGCCCATGTTAGTAGTGTATTTAGCTTGTTTGCATATTCGATGTCATAAATAGTTCTTATGTTTCTTTGTTTTACAGAAGGGTGATTTATTTGGATAAGTTTGTTTTGTTAATCTATTCAAATGGAAAATATAAATATTTAAATATAATTACCAGATCAATAGAGAGATAATTTGGTGTAGTAATTAAGGAATCAAGCTAGGAGATCCTGTGTTCTAGTTCCCCATTAGGCATAAAACCACTTGGGCTCCCTGGGACAGTCATTTTCTTTCAGCTCTAGACAGGAAGCAATAGCAAACCACTTCTGACAAATCTTTCAAGAAAAATAAAGAGACTTGTCCAGGCAATTTTAAAAAAATGAACAGGAAAACAAACAAGCAGATAATGACAAAACTTGCATTCTAAAGGAGAGAAAGGAGATGAACACCACCCATTCCATTCAGAAACTAATTGTCAAAGCCATAATGTATAGTTATTATCAGTTGGAAAATAATGGAGTGGAATGGAATGAAGAGAAGAGAGGAACAGAGAAGAGATAAAGACAGCTGATTTTTATAAGATACATTGCAATACAGCTTATTTACATTTAATTAGAATTAAATGTAGTTAAGGTTATTTTCCATTTTATATTGTTATTTTCCTCTGCCACGTTCCAATTATAATTCTGTAGTAACTTTTGAAGGTGTTTGTGGATCTCACTGAAAGTCTATAGAAACCTTATCTGACCTTAGCCTCCAGGGCCTCAGACTGTGCATCACTGATGTAAATAGTAAGCATCTATTCATATAAACTGATGGTAACTATTGTATTATTCTTCATTATCTTTGGATAGATTTACACTTCTTTCAATTACTGTGTGTTATTCTTGCCATTTCTTGTTACAATAAGAGAAGTAATTTAATCAGCTTTCTTTGGAACTTCCATGAAAAAAGGGTTAGGCAATCATAACTTGTCCAAAAAAGAGATGTCTGGATTTTGGATACAGAGAATGGAATAACAAAATGTTAAAAAATAAAAAGCAAAATTTAAAAAAAAATGAAAAAGAAAGAAATTGTAAAATACAAATAAGATTATGGAGACATTTGGATTTGGTTGCAATGCAAGTGCAAGTCAAAATATTGATAAACATCTGTTCAAGCAATCCTCATCTTGGAAACGCTAAATGGTATCTCAGCAAGCAGATGAATTTTTGTATTACAACCTTGGTCTCAAAAGAAAAATCAGATAAATTGAAATGTGCTGGTCTTCAGTAACTATTTATAGTTCACCCTGCCTATGAATATTTATTTATTTCATTTTTACTCTGCCACAGTCATCATGACATTTGGTGGTAGAAAAAGATAACACATTTAAATATACATGCACAAAATGCCATAATAATAAAATCAATAGCAATGAACCCCCCAAAGCAAAATGACATATAGTATCCCTATTGCATTTTCTTCCTAATTATAAAAGTCATCCAAAAAGAATTCTACTTTATCTTGCTAATTAAAGGTCAAAAGACTTGAGGTGAATCTTACTTCTCAGAAAGACTATCCCATAGCATGGAGACCTTGACAAAAAACATCTCTTAATCATCATATCTTTAATTATCCAGTATGGGGAAACTTCAAGATTTTCTTATTGATTGTGATGTTCATATGAGAAAGGTCTTGTTGAAGTAGGTGATTCAAAAAAAAGAACCTTACTACCAAACTATATTGAGTTTTACACTGTATATTACATTCAGCATTTTAAATTACTCCAAGAAACTTAGTGACATCTTGGTAGGATATCTAGTGATTTGCTTATCCTCCAGTTTATATTTTGTTTCAAAAGTACATATTAGGTGTGCATAATCAACAGATAACAACATTTATGATTTCTTTTTTAACTGCTTAAAATGTAGTCTAATCTACTTGCCTGCAACTTTCAAATATATATACTTCTAAAAGTTAATCATGGATGTCTGGCAGGCTGTAATTCAAGAAAGTAACACTTCCTTTTTAAAAATACTGGAAATGAGAAAGAAAGTGAGAAAGAGAGAGAAAGAGAGAGAGGGAGGGAGGGAGGAAGGAAAGAAAGAAAATCTTTTTCATGTGTACATGTGCACACTCTCTCTTTGGTACACACACACACACACACACAGAAATTAAAGATAACTCAAGTACCAAAATCTTCTTTTGACCCAACTTGCATCTCAAAAATAGCATTATTTTTAAGTATTCCTTAACACAAAAGTATCCCTTAAGGAAAAAGTATCTATAAAATATATTAAGGGAATATTATTGGTAAAATCACACATTAAAACATGTATACATGTAATAGTATTTTTCAGGAGTCTGTGCCCAGGAGTAATAGAGCTTTAGTAACTTGAATGGTCCAAACTCTTCAAAACTATCATTAGCGTCTACCTCTATCTAACCATTCACTTTCACGTGAAGAATTGTCACTTTGAAATATACAGAGTTACTGTATATTTGATGATATACTGTACATTAGTTGTATTTGATGATAGACGTGAGGTACAAAGTAGAGCCCATGTCCAGCTGTCACTGATATAATTAAGTCAATTCACCTAGATTTTAGTCATCCTCTTCTCTTTCCTTCCACCTCTCTCAGTATTATAACTTTATCCAAAGAGCTAAGACATTGTATAAAATGTGCAAAGTATGATAATTTTAACCAGATCATTTGCTATAAATCAATTCTTTCTGTATATGGGATCTTCTGCTGTTGTATAAACAATTTACGTTTAATCAACATCCTATATAAGACCTATGCAACCTTATGGATGTATTGAGTACAAAAAACGAGTGAATAGAATTGATAAAAAATTGTTTGTATTCTCTCCAGTTTCTTGGTTTTTGTAATGATTTTTTCTCCATGACAATTTCAAAAATGCTACCTTCACTTTTTCTTACATTAAAGTGGCATTAGCCTAGGGTCTGGAGTTGGGTCAAAATTGGCAAGTTGACAGATATTCCTTTTTAACATATATGTGACATCAGTGCACTTATAAAGAGAGAGGCCTTGCAGATGTTACATTCACCATCTTGCTGATTTTGATGCCACCTGCAGGAACTAAAACACATGAAAGAAATTTTTAAAAGTAAGCATTTGATTGTTAGTGAAGTACTGTTACAGCTCTTTACTTCTCTGTGTTCCTACACAAACATTTAAAAATAGACAATCATGCTTGGTGATGTTACTATTATACTACCGGTCCTTTCTTATATACAATGGAGTATTTCAAATAAAAGTGTCAATCATCATATCAGAACATCAATCCTGGACTGTTTTCTTTTTTTAAAAAAAAAATCAATAAAATCAAAGCTTCTTTTTGAACCAGGCATTTGAGACAGGCTGTTTCAGTTCACTAAGTATAGATTTTACATAGTGTCTCGCCACTAATCAATTTCAACTATACATGTTGTTTTTAAAGATTTTAGATGTGTTTTGATCAGCACATATTTATAGAAAGGAGCAAGTAGATTTGTAAGCCTTGATCCTGTGACACTTACCCTACTTCATTTTTTCTAGCTGTTTTCTGATAACAGCATTCTCTGGAGTGTTGTTTCTCTTCAAAAATAATGATCACAGGATTATAAGATTTAAGCTTTCTACGGTAAAGTGTTGAGAAGAGAAAATTAAAATAGTATTCAATAGGGTTGAATTCAAATTCTTTGAAGAGGCATTTCACAATGTGCTGGAGCCTCTCTTTTTGAATCAATAATGCAATCCTATATTTACCAGGCTCAGGTTGCTGCACATACAGCAGTCAAGTGGGTATAACTTTAATGATTAAAGAAGAGGTCCTTATTTCTGTCCACGTGGATTATAAAACTCATCTTGTGAAGAATATGTAAAGCCATCAAATTGAAATAAAGGAGTATTAAAAATATTTGACCTTTGATGGTCACTATTTTATAATATGCAAGATCTGGAAGATCTTAATATGTTATTTGCAAAGTTATTAAAAAGAGTATTTCAAGTTAACAATCATGTGACACCCTGCCCTTATGTTTTTCTATCCTTATTCACAAATATATTTTCTATTTTTAACTATTTTTGATCCATGCAGAAAAAGTTTGTTTTGCTTCCTCATTGTCATTAGAATTTCTTTCAAATTCACTTCATTTTTTTCTACTTATATATAGGAAATAATGAAATTTGTGGAAAGAAAGCTTTTATGAATCTTCTCATTATTCTTCAGATTCTAGGGTTGCCTGGTCCTTCATCTGTAAAACAAACAAAACAAAATTCATGATTGCCAATGACTTGCAGTATTGGAAGTAGGGATATTGTGGAGAACATTATGGAGTGGATTAATTGGACCTTTTAAGGAAGAATTCAAGCTCAGAAAGTTATTGTCAGAATTCTGACCAAATTCTCCATCCCGAATTCAGCAATCAGAGACAAAGTCCATCCAAGTCAGAATTTATTAGAGGTCATGTTGACACAGCTGGAGAAAACCCAAATCTGAATTCTTGCATTTCCCCTGTCTACACTAAACTCACAACCTGCCCCTATTGATGGCCCTCAAGGCACACTCTCCAATCCATCTCAATTCTGAACTCTCGCCAAGTCCAGTCACTCCCACCTAAACTCCAGCGAATCGGCCTTGAGCTCTAGTGACAGAATGTTGTTGTGGCTATCCTCCCTTCTCACTTCTCTCCCATTTCTACAATGTGCCCATCCCTCGCTGTGGCAGCCCTAAATCTAAATCAAGATGGATCAAGTTTCTTTGATGGGTAACCTTCCTTCAGATCTCTCAGTGGTCTTTGATACAATGAACTTGGCATCTTGACGGTCTGCCTCTGACAATAGGAGGTGCTCTGTTTTGTATTGATAATACTCTTTTGTAGTGGGAATTTTGAGATAGTGTGGGAAGAGATGCCCATGGTTGCTGTACAGTGAAGTGCTATTCAATGTGGCTTTTTAACACCTGCATAAAATTGCTTATAAGGGTCATCCATTGGGTTGGGGTGAGGTATCATGGATATGTAAATCAAATTGAGCTATACATTTCCATCCTGGAAAGATGTGGAGGAAGTCTTAAGCTGGTATCTGGAGAGAATATAGGGGAAGGAGGCTTAAAGATTCTTTTTTAAAAATGAGATTAACCAGAAATCATCTGGTTCCATGGCTCCTGTTTTGACTCTGAGTAGTTCTGAATTTTTCCAAGGACCCAATCCATGATTTGGATTATTTCGGATTCACAGCTATTGCTTAATTTCTAAGCAAAGACTGTGGCTTTTTTGAGCTAGTGGATTAGTGATTACCTTTAGGACCAGGATCCAGTAAGTATTACTATTTAAGATGAATGAAGGCAAATATTTATTATTTTATTTTTATTATTTTATTTATCGTATTTTTATACCGCTCCCTCTCCCAAAAAGGGACTCGGGGCGGTGTACAGACTAAACATATAAAAGATACAGTCAAACAGCAATTAAAATCAGAATTAAAATAAATAGATGAAAATAGAATAAATGAGTAAAATAAATAAGTAAATGACTGAGTCAATATATGTGTTCCAGGATAATGTTGCAGGGTCCAATCTGGGTAGGACATCTTGACCACAGGTGGCTCTTCTGGTCCCAGTGACTGCCTCAGATTGCATCTTGCATTATTATTTAACTTGTTTTAAAGTTTGTTTTTTAAATATATTGCTGGTTGTCTTATGTGTTCTACAATGTGGTTGCATAAAATAAACAAATTTGTAAACCCTGTTATTATGGGAATGAGCATTCCAGGGTACATCTTTTATCTAAAATAAGTGAAATAATTTTCAATCCTTCCATTAATATTTCCCAAATATTTTCTTTTTTTCCCATTAATGAAAAAAATTGAAAAACCTTCTTCCTCCCTCTCCACAATACCATATTCACTTTGGTATTGATGATCTTCTTCATTTAGTTTTTTTTGTAAAATATCCTGGAAGAATACAATATGATTGTTACAATATGATTGAACTTTGAATTATTTAAGGCATCATCATTCTTTCTTCTTCAAACCAACAGGAATGACAAAATCTCCAATTGTTTTTACTCCTCTTCATTAAACCAACTTAAACAGCAATCAACCTTCATTGGAGCAAGTCAATAGTTAGTAGACACATTTCCCCAAAGCTCATTATAAACTATTAAATACAGCAAATAACTCAGTGTTTGTGCACACACATATTAGAGGTAAAAAAAATCAAGCTGTTTCTATTAAAGCATTTACACATTTGTCTGAAGGACAATGCAGCATTTGAGTCTACTGTATTTGGAAGTTTGAATTTATTTTTCTTTAACTCATTTTGAGCATCATAGAAATCAGCTTCAGTTATGTGTTTAGGCTGCTATGCCTCACTTCCAGATTCCCTTCATTTTAAAGATATAGTAAAATATAGAAGTGTATGCTTAGCTTCATTTGGCACAGCAGGAATACATTGATTATTTAAATGGAAAAGCTAGTCATGCTGAGAAAAACATCCATTATTTTGCTTTGAATGGACTTTTACTTGATAATGATTTGAGTCAAGAAATTGTCAAAACAGGCTGCATGAATACTTTCGAAATCAACACTTTATATGTAGCCAACTGCCTTATACTTGACTTCTATCAGACTATCATGAACATTTTGTTGTTCAATAGAGGTGGAGATAAATGGAGAGGGATTTAAGTTGTCACAAAATTATATTCAGTTAAAGTAATGTAAGAAATTGATGTCTATGTGTTGAAGACTTCAGCCTGTGTGATTGAGGTTATGTTCAAATACAATTGAAACTCAGATTTATCAACTACTGAGATCCTGTTCCAATATATCAAGTTAGTGAGAAACACTTTTAGTTAGGAAGTTGTTCCCATTCACTTTAGTGTCATGGACACTCAACATAGAGATTGTCTGCAAATGAAGGTCTAAAAAATGAAATTAAGTTTCTTAGAGATAAGTTTTTTAAGTGCATTGAATACTGTGGCACTTATATCAGAATGATTGTTGAATACTACATAGTTAAGGATACAGTTTGGATGCCAGCATTTCTTGAATACCTAACTTCTAAATATTTATTATTTTCTTTCTCTGGGGAGAGGGAAGAGGAAGGATGATCAGTTCAAATACTTGTGATTAGAATCTTGAGTGTGAAAAAATATTTGAAAGCTAATTCAAAACATTTCTGGATTTAAAACCAGAACTATTAAGGACAACAGTGTTTAATGGTTAGAAAAAGCAATGTAAAATCTTGTTAACTAAGGTCCTGGAAATGAGGAAAGATCCATCTGATGTGAAAAGGAAAGAGCATAAATGAAATAGTGAAAGAAACAACTGGTTGCTCATAATAGTTGGACCAATAAACATACATACATAACATACATACATACATACATACATACATACATACATTTTCCAGAAAATGACAAAGCATGTCATTTTTACCCTCTCTTACAATACTGACATCTCTATTATAAATTATATCAGAGACAACCTATAAGGGAAAACTGTCAAATCCAAATAGGTCACAAATAAAGTTATCCAGTTTATTCTGATCTACTTGAACATTAGTTTCTTCTTGGGATGGCAAGCAAAAGCTGTGCATTTTTCTTTCTTTGGTTGAATCTAAAGAACTTTGGTTACTTATTAACCAGCAAGGAAGGGGAAAATAGATTATTATCATTAACCTTTTTTATATTCAGCTACATCAAAATGAAATGTGTACAAGAGCACTTTAAGACCTATGACTACAATATGCAGTGCTATGAATTGCTCTTCTACTGAGAATTATTAACTTGGATAAGATCATATCAAATAGGTTTATATATTACCTTTATTAAAGAAGATTGGAGAAACAGGGAGGTCTCAGATAATGCTGAATGACAGAACTTGGCATGCTTCATAATTGGCTATGACAACTAGGACATGACTAATTATAGTTTCACAATATCTAGAACAGAGATGTCAAACTTGCATTGTCACATTGTCATCACATGAGGTATCATGATTTTTCCCCTTAGGTAAACCAGTGGTGGGCATGACCAGCACATGATGATTCCAGCCCATTGGCTGTGAGTTTCACACCCTGATCTAGAAGAACACAAGTTTTCAATTTCAGAACCAATATGACTTAAACTCTAAGGACTGGTTTGTGGGCTGCAAATTAGATGTTATTAATTAATATGACATGCAGTTTCCCCATAAGATTTAATTAATTGAAACTATTTGGGATCCTATCCTTATTCCTATTGCAATCTTGCTAGCAATCCATCTTATCGGAATTCCTGCAAAACCTTGGCAGTACAGCAGCTTAGTAAACAGCCTGAAAGGAGAAGTATTCTTTGTTCTTCCAACAAAATTCCTGTTTTTTTTACACTATAACTTCCCATTAGAGCGAGGAGGCAGGGAATGTTGCAGGTCCCACCCATGAGGAGATACACCTGGTGGGACCCAGTAGAAGGACCTTCTCCGTGGTGGCTCCACCTCTCTGGAACATCATTTCCCCAGAGATTAGAATGGCCCCCTCACTAATACTCTTCTGAAAGCATTGAAGACCTGGCTTTGCCAGCAGGCCTGGGCAACCTAGAGAGGGATGGAGCCCATCAGGTGGCTAGTGTGATCTGCTGTAGTCGGGGAGGGGGTTGTGAGTTGGTTTTTGATTTTTTGTTTTCCCAAATTTTGTTCTATTGTACTTTACTAATTTATTTGATTCTTTTTGTTAGTTTTTATTGTTTTTATTTTTATTTGTTTTAAATATGGTTTTCCATTGTGTAAGCCACCTTGAGTTGTCATGGGTGAATAGGCGGCAATATAAATTAAATAAATAAATAAATTGGATATTGCACCATAAAATTAATCTTGTAAAAATTCTTAGGATTATACTCAGTTAAATAGAAAGTCTTGAGAAAGTTTATTCTCCTTTGTTTCAAGGCAGCAAGACTGTCCTGCCCAGGAGATGCTTGTTTGGCTAACTTTTCCAGACAAGACATTTTGTTTAAAAAGTATTTATCTTTTAGCAGAGTTCTTCCTATTCAAATCATTTTATTATAGGCAAGGTTACATATTTTAATTATTTTATTGCTGTATACTTTAAACTGTTAATACAAGTTCAACTTGCTTTGTTGAAAATTTTTAACTTAATTATTAAAGAAAGGGGCTGATTTCTTTGGGCAATGTGTATATATGTCTGTTAAAAAGAGGATCAGACAATGAGTAAATTGCCATAAAATTAGTTGAGAATAACCCTTGCACTGCAATGAGTCCTACTGAAGAAACTTATGCAGGATTACACTGTATGAGTTCTGAAGCTAACATTCATGAAACCAATGATAGATTATTCCAGGCAATCATTTTTAAAGGAAAAGTATTTTATTGGGTAGGTTATGGACAACTACCAACTACATCAATAAAGTGAGACATTTTCATGAGTTCTTCAATGATATATGCAACTTTTACTTTAAAGTTATAACCAATACAATCATATAATAAGTGCAATTAAATTTGAAATACTTGGACTTCTTATTTTAAGTAGTTTTGCATGAAAGCTCAATTTATGAGCTGTGGGTGTTTAATAATTTATTATCCTGGAAACTTCAACTTTACCTATTAGACATAAATCTATGACAAAAGCTTGAGGTAAGAGCTTTTATTAGATTAACAGGATGCAAGTATTATATACAAGCTTTGGGGACCTAATTAGGCCATTCCTCCTTCTAGTTTTCACTATATATTACACCTGACAATGAACTAGCTGTGAACAGGGACTGTTGATAGAAGCTAGAAGCAGATTTTTCTTTAAAAAAAAAAACCCTAAAATTAGTTTTAAGAATGATTCTGTAACTTGCAGCCATATGTTCAACTATACATTGTATCTTCAAGAATAATGACTATCTTCAAAGGCCTTAAATAAGAACTGGACTAAAATTTTTATTTAATTTCATCAGCCCTTGTTTCAGCTATATCCCTTCCATTCATATATTAATTAATATTTTTAAAAATCACAAGTTGATCATATGAACTGTGTTATTATTATTTTTTTAAAAAAATACTTTTTATTCCACCTATTCAATCTCCACAGTTGAATGGCAATACAAACTGTTTAAATAAATGGTTTAAACTTTATCTAGTTAAACATATAACACTTTTCAGAGTGTCTTGGCATATGCAGATCACAGTAAGTTAAGAACTTAGTTAGCTATCTTGATTCAGCATTAAAACATATTACATGCTATTCAAATGAAACAGATTGATGGTTATTTTCAGAGTCACTGTATAAGAAATGCTCTACTGTTAATATGGGAGAAAACTAGAGAATAGCACTATTTGAAAATACCAGTCTGGTTTTCTACAATGGAAGCTTAACCATCCAAACACTTTTAATATAGGAAATATTGTAAGATATAAGGATATTCTAAACGAAAGGTGTGAACTTAAAACCAAACAAGAATTCAGCGAACAAGGGATAGATATGATCTAGTATTCATATCTCCAAATACATTTGATATATGAAAAAGATGTTAGGACATATGGCTTATATAAAGAATTGACAGAATTGGATAAGATACTAACAGAAAGAGAAGAAAGGCTGATAAAAAAACTGTATAGTTATTTATTGGGCATTTTTATTTTTTATTTTTATTTTATTTATTTTGTCAAACAATTATTAGATAACAGGTATAAGTATAAACATGGTTATAAATACATGAAATGGATACAAATAAGAAAAAAAAGAAACAATAGGACAGGGATGGTAGGCACGTTTTGGTGCGCTTATGCACGCCCCCTACAGACTTCTTAGGAAAGGGGTGAGGTCAATAGTAGACAGTCTAATGTTGAAGATTTTGGGGTTTGGGGAAGAAACCACAGAGTCAGGTAGAGTATTCCATACATTGACTACTCTGTTGCTGAAGTCGTATTTCCTGCAATCAAGTTTGGTATGGTTTATCTTTAGTTTATATCTGTTTTGTGCTCTTGTATTGTTTTGGTTAAAGCTGAAGTATTCATTGATAGGTAGGACATTGCAATATATAATTTTATGTACTATACTTAGATCAAATCGAAGGTGGTGTAATTCTAGGTTGTCTAGGTCTAAAATTTCAAGTCTGGTGGCATAAGATATTCTGCTATGAGTAGAAGAGTGGAGGACTCTTCTTGTAAAATATTTCTGGACTTTCTCAATTGTATTAATATCAGATATGTAATGTGGATTCCAGACTGATGAGCTGTATTCAAGTATTGGTCTAGTAAATGTTTTATATGCTGTAGTCAGAAGAGTGATATTATCGGGGAAAAAGCTACACAGAATTAGGTTAACAATTCTTAATGCCTTTTTGGCTATGTAGTTACAGTGGGCTCTAGCACTTAGATCATTTGAGATGAGTACTCCAAGGTCCTTGATAAAGTTTGTGTCATCAAAAAGGTCTTGACTATTCAGCTTGTATTTTATTTTTTTGATTTTTTTTTTTTTGCCAATATGCAAGACAGAGCATTTACTTGTTGAGATCTGAAGTTGCCATTTGTTAGACCATTCTGACACATAGTCAAGGTCTTTTTGAAGGATAGCAGCATTGTCAGTGGTGTTGAATAGCTTTACATCATCAGCGAAAAGAACGCAGTTGCTCTTAATATAATCACAGAGGTAATTAATATAGAGTATGAAGAGAATTGGTCCTAGAACAGTGCCTTGGGGGACACCACTTTTGACAGGTACAGGATTTGATAGGACACTCCCAATTTTGACCATTTGTTGCCTGTTTGACAGGAATGCTTCTATCCAGTTATGCAAGTATCCAGAGATACCATAAGACCTTAATTTTAGGAGTAGTTTGTCATGTACCACTGAATCAAAGGCTTTACCGAAGTCTATGTAAATTGCGTCAGTTGCTTTGCCCTGATCAAATTGTGTAGTCCATATGTTTTTACAGTGCAAAAGTTGCAGATTACAGGATAGTTTCCTTCTGAAGCCAAACTGTTTGTTAGAGAGTAGGTTGTTTGTCTCCAAGTGGAAGATAATGGATTGGTTAATAATTGATTCCATGACTTTACAGGTGACGCAGCATAAAGAGATTGGTCTTTAATTTTCAACTAGGCTGGGGTCTCCCTTTTTGAAGATGGGAATGACTATGGCTAGTGACCATAGATTTGGCAAGGAGCTGAAAGATTTTTCAAAGATTATGTTTAGAGGTTCTGCTATGGCGGTGGATATCTTTTTTAAGAAGTAGGCACAAACTCCACTTGGTCCAATAGATAAAGATGGTGTTAGATTGCATAGTGCTTTTTCAACATTGTCTTCTGTAAAATCAATATGTATTAGATCATTGTAGTTGTCTGTGGTTTGACTAGGAAATACTGGGCATGATCCATTGCTGTTTACAAATACTGAGCCAAAGAATGTGTTAAAGAGGTTGGCTTTAATGGTGTCATCGTTGCAGTCTTTACCATTTGGTTCTTTTAGGGTGGGATGGACCTTGAGTCTTTTAGTTTATTGTTTACAAAATTGAAAAAAGCATGGGTGGAATTGGTGCGTAGAAGGTTTTCCTCTTGTTTAGTGTGATAATTGATACATTCAGTCTTTATCTGGTGGCATAAATTTTTGTATTGGCTTTTAAAGTTGGCAACATGATCAGATTTGTTTTTCCATCAAAGGGATTTCTTTTTGGATTGGGGCTTCCTTATTGTTATGGGTAATTTGTTTTTTCTGCTTTTGGGAGTTGTTTTTGGTAGATATAGTTTGATGACTCTTAACTTCAAGTAAAAATATGTTGTAAAGATCTTCAACAATATTGCATCTAGTGAATAGAATTTGCCAATCAAGATGAGAGATCGTGGTCTATAAGATCATAGTTGCCTTTTTTGAAGTTACAATTGGGAATCCTGTTGTTATGGTGATTATGGTGAGAACATACGTTGAGACAAAAGTCAATCATGCTGTGGTCACTGTTGGAAAAGGGTTCATTAATTTGTATTCCATAAATTGAATTCAAACTGTTGCAGAAGGTGAGATCGAGGCAGTTGTTAAGTCTAGTATTGTTGGTTCCTAGTTGTTCCAGTTCTAGTGTGGTAACGGCAATGTACAGGGTTGTAAGAATGGGTTCAGATGTACATTCATTTAGTGTCCAATTTATAAGAGGTAAGTTGAGGTCACCAAGAAAAATGAGAAGATGTGGGCAGGAGGCAGCCCATGTCAGTAATGAAGTTAGCTTGTTTGTATGAATTATATCATAATCAGGGGCACGATAGCAAAGTAAGAAGCGGAGTGAGAAGTTTAAGGACAATTCACAGATGGTGGTCTCGGGAAGAGCAAGCTCTTGTATAATTTGGATCTTTTTTGGATTTAGAGATCTTTTAAAGAATATAGCAACTCCACCACCTCTACGGATTTTGCGATCTGACTGAAAAACTTGATATTATTTTGTAGTGATAATGAGTCTGGAAAAGATGTGTTTAACCATGCCTCACAGACAAATATAATGTCAAATGTGGCTGATCTTAGAAGGTGAGGAATTCATGCATTATATTTGCGAGGCTTCTTGCATTAAGTAGTTTGCATTTAAAATATGAAGTAGTGGGGCTGGAGGAAGTAAGGGGCGTGCATCCCTAACGTTGGATATTTGGGTGATGGATATTGTGACGTGGGTTGAGGCTCTTGCTTTTGATACAGTCAGCACGGTAATCAGTGTATAGATCTGTATTACCTAATTCATGTAATCTTTTGAGCTCAGAACGTAGCTCCTGGGATCGTACACATTGCTGTAAGGTTAGATCAGGGTGAGAACGAAGGTTCTTATGGTTGTTGTTGTTCTTTGCGAGTGAATTTATTGAGAAAATGAATTTGCGTTTGCTTGTTTCATTTTTGCAAACAACCCTGCATAGGCGTGGGATCATCAAGCCATCTTTGTTTTTAAGCTCTGGACCGACATGGAAAATATCAAGTATTTCTTCAGGGGAGATAGTTGATGCTTGATTTTCTCTGATGATGTTTCAAACATTAGAGATGTCATCATTGTCATTGACTTCTAGACCAAATAAGATGGCATTTGGTCGCTTCCATTTCACGCTCAACAGCTTCTTTGATGAGGATGGGGATATCAATATTTGTAGGATTTGTTGTTTTTTGTGGATTGGGTTTTGGTTGCTATTGTTGAGTAGAGATATGGTCTGTAGATGCTTGATATTCGTTTTTTAGTGCTGTCTCTTTTTTTTCAAGGTTTGCCAATCTAGTTTGTATAGCGTCCAGGATACTACAATGGTATCAAGGGATGTTATACGTGTTTCAATGGTATCGACTCTTTCAAACAGGGTAATGTATTTTTCTAGTTTGGGTCTGCATGGCGGATAGAAATATGGAAAAGCATTGGTGGATGTTTTTAGGAATAGAGCTATTTGCTTGGGTAATCCTAAGCAATTATGGTGAGCGTAGCTGTTACAAAGAGAATATTTGATATAATCTTCATTCTCTTTTAAAGATTCCTTACAAATAAGGCAAGAGCAAGAGTCTTGTGGTTCTTTAGTAAACTAGAAGAGGAACAAGTGAAGGAGACAGTGGTAGCACGGGCAAAGAATTTTGGTTATACAATAGCACTTTATGACTGACAGAAACTATTGGATAGAACTTACAAAGTAACAATGTTAACCGCATACAAAGAGAACTTATACAAAATGTTTTATAGATGGCATTTTGCACCAGTGAGGCTGGTGAATATGTTTAAAGATAAATCAGTGAAATGTTGGAAATATTGCCAAATACCTGGCACATACTACCATATGTGGTGAGGAGGTGGCATTCAGCAGGTTCTGATCAGTTCTGGAGAACCGATAGTGGAAATTTTGAGCAGTTCGGAAAACCGGCAAATACCACCTCTGATTGGAAATTTTACAGTATCCTTCCCAAGCCACACGCACCAAGCCACACCCACAGAACCAGTAGGTAAAAAAAAATTGAATCCCACCACTCATGTGGTAGACATGTGATGAAGCTAAAAAATATTGGACAAAATATGTTGGAAAAGATGATACAACAGCATATTGATTGAAAAACTGAAATATTCCTGTTGGGGATCTTATCTGAAACAGTAAAGAAAATGTATACTTGATTATTCATTTGATAACTGCAGCAAGAATTGTATTTGCTCAAAATTTGCTCAGAGGAAAAGGAAACAGACTCCTGAAGAAAATGTGATTAGGAAAATACTAGAATGTGCAGAAATGAATAGATTAATCCATTGGGCTCACAAACTCTAGTGATCACAAAAAAAGAAGTGCAAGATCTATTACACAGACAAAAGCCAGGAAATGCACCAGGGCCAGACGAGATAACTCCTTGCTTAAAAGTCTGTGCTGAGCAATTGGCCCCCATCTTCACCCGAATCTTCAATAGATCACTAGAGCTGTGCAATGTTCCTTCCTGCTTCAAACGTTTTACCATTATCCCAGTGCCAAAGAAGCCCTTCATCAAGGAACTGAATGACTACAGACCAGTTGCTCTAACATCTGTAGTTATGAATATCTTTGAAAGGCTTGTGCTGTCCCACTTGAACACCATTAAGAATCCGCAGTTTGCATACTGAGCAAATAGATCGACAGATGATGCTGTTAACATGGCTCTGCATAACATCCTACAACACCTTGAATCTCCAAATACCTATGCAAGGGTCCTCTTTGCAGACTTCAGTTCAGCATTCAATACCATCATTCTAAATACTCTTCTAAATTAATCCAATGAGCTGTACCTGAACACACTTGTAACCTTCCTAATAGACAGGAAGCAGCAGGTGAAGATAGGCAGAATCACATCTGATACCCGTACAATCAGCACAGGGCCTCCCAAGGCTGTGTGCTATCTCCAGTTCTGTTCTTCCTATATACCAATGACTGCATCTCAAACAAACCATCTGTTAAAATACTGAAATTTGCTGATGACACAACAGTGATTGGTCTCATTCAAGACAACGATGAATCTGCATACAGACATGAGCTTGTACAACTTGCCTCATGGTGTAACTGGAACAATCTGAAACTGAACACATGCAAAACCATAGAAATGGTGGTAAACTTTAGAAGAAACCCTTCATACTACCACCTCTTACAATACTAGACAACACCGTATCAACAGTAGAGACCTTCAAATTTCTAGGTTCTGCTATATCACATGACCTAAAATGGATACCTAACATCCAAAACATCATCAAAAAAGCACAACAAAGAATGTTCTTTCTGCGCCAACTCAGAAAGCTCAAACTGCCCAAGGCGCTGCTGATACAGTTCTACAGAGGAATTATTGAGTCTATCATCTGCACCTCTATAACTAACTGGTTTGGTTCTGCAACCCAACAGGACAGACACAGACTTCAGAGGATAATTAGGACTGCAGAAAAAACAATTACTACCCACCTGCCTTCCATTGAGGACCTGTATACTGCACGAGTCAAAAAGAGGGCTGTGAAAATATTCACAGACCCCTCACATCCTGGACATAAACTGTTTCAACTCCTACCTTCAAAACGATGCTATAGAGCACTGCATACCAGAACAACTAGATACAAGAACAGTTTTTTCCCGAAAGCCATCACTGTGCTAAACAAATAATTCCCTCAACACAGTTCAACTATTACAAAGCCTGCACTACTATTACTGCTAATCTTCTCATCACTCCTTATCACCCATCCCCTCCCACTTGTGATTGTAGGACTGTAACTTTGTCCCTTGTATCCTTACAATTTTTATTGACTGTTTCCTAGTATAATTTGATTGTTGATTGTACCTATGACTATCATTAAGTGTTGTACATTATGATTCTTGATTCTTAACAAATGTATCTTTTCCTTATGTATACTGAGAGTATTTATACCAAGACAAATTCCTTGTGTGTCCAATCACACTTGGCCAATAAAGTATTCTATTCTATTCTATTCTATTCTATTCTATTCTATTCTATTGCAATTAAAGAAAGAGAGCAAACTGAATATTATAAGATATGAAAATTATTTTATCAATGGTTAGAGAAGAAATATGAATGTTGAAGGATAATATCTATTTTTAATAGAAACAACTAAGCTAAGAAAGAATATAGAGATAGTGATATTAAGTACCATAAGTACAATAAGATAAGATTAGAGAATAACATTATGTAATGAATATGACTGTAAAGACTAACTGTATTGCACAAGCTATTTGTATCCAGATGACATGTCATCAAATGGAAGAAGATACATTTGTAATAAAAATAAAATAATATATATAGAGAAATGGAACTTCTTACTTGGCCCGCATCCTGAAAAATGTCATTTTTCAAACAGCAACTAAGGGAAAATTAACTCTGGGCACCTGTAAATGAATGTTTTGCCAGTGCATAAGCAAATCTGAATGTTGAGACTCCAAACTGATAAAGTTCAGGCTGGGTCTCATGAAATGCCAGATCAGACTTTTTTATTTATGTATTTATTTATTTATTTCTAGTCCCTTTACTAAAACTACAGCTTTACAGAGCCTGTGAGCACCCTATTTTCCTACTAGTGGGAATTCAATACAATTATCTGAAGGGTATCTGAAAGATATCTCAATTTCTTAAGCCAAAGAGCCAGCATCACCTGGAGATATTTCTGTGGTCATGTAGCTGGCATGACAACACACTACAGAGAGAAAGCAACAAAACACAGAACACTGTTACTTTCTCACATGCTTGTATGCAGTATCCATTCATCTACTTGCATTTGCATGCTTTCAAACTGCTAGGTTGGCAACTGAACAAAACACAAATATAATTATCCCAATCAAATTTATTCAACTTCTTTAGAAAGTTTCCTATCTCTTTTCCCCATTCCAGCCACAACTAATGTTACAGATATTAAAGAAAATGCATATTACAAAAATGCTGACATGCTATTCTTTCATTTTCAAGAGACTTTTAAATGCAATGGAGAAGTACTATCTTTGAATCCAGGAGCATTTTCTTCAAAAAAACCACTCAGGTTTTGTCAGCTTCCCTACCTCCAAACAACCAGATGAATGCACACCATAAATTTACTATAAATTTTGAATATTTGAAAACAGTTAATGCCCACAAATGAAAATCGCAATAGGCTAAATTTTCTTCTTAAGAAAGGCTCAAATTATCTAATAACTTAAGGCAAACCAAAGATGCTTCTCAAGTATTTGAAGTGGCACAGCCTTAAATATACCCAAAAGGAAATGCAGCCTAATTTGAACTGAGTAAGAGATTAAGGGTGAAAAAAGAAACCAGATTATAGCCTTTAAAAAATTAGATTAAATAACTTCTGAGTTGTGAAATGTTCTTATGGATGTACATCTGCACACTATTAGCATTCAACCAAAATTAGTATCCACCAGCAATACTGTCATGCTTTCAAAGATTTCAAGAGACTTTTAAATGCAACAGAGAAATGCTGATTGTTGTGGCTAATTTTATAAATGGTGTAATATTTATATTATTCTATAGCTGAATGGTTAGTTTAAACTCTCCAGAAGTTTTCAGAAAGCATTCAACAATTTTATAAACAAAGTTTATAGTAGAAAAAGCTGCTAAGATATTTGCATAATTATTTCTTTTTTTTAATATTCAATAGGAGAGAAGTAGAGTTGCCCTTCATAATATTTATACACGTAGGTCATCCAGGGCTAAAAATTTTACTCTTTTCTGGGCATCTGGAAGCCAACTTCTAGTTTCTTTGGGATTTCTCTGTTCTTAGTTATCAGCCCTTCAGGGCAGATGTTGCTAGGAAACAGACACTGAAAGGACCACTGGACCTTTATTGTTACAAGTATAATAATAGACTTTTGCAAGACTGGTAGAGATTTTCTCTTTTCCTCTATACTAAAAAAGAATCAAGACAGTGCAATTTTGAAATTTTCATTACCTCTTCTTTGTTATCTGGGCTAATATAATGGCAATTGGATTCTTTCTTCAAAGCCATGTTTCAACTCTTCTGCATTTGTATTTTGAAATCTAAAGAAGTGAGGACAAGTTAGGAAAGCTTCAACCAGCTTTTCAGTGAATGCGTAGTGAAAATAGTGAGGTGTAGCTTTAATCTGTACCTTCTTATTAACTCTGTTATTGCTATGCCAGCAATAATACCTTTCTCAATTGAGAAGAGAAAGAATAAATTTGGTAAAGCAAGAGTATCCAACCTTGGGATACTGCTTTCTTTTCTGTCTTTCGGCTCATCACCAGAGACCATACCGACAGAAAGCTATTTGTTTCGTTGTCTTTTTGTTTTACATGTGTGTAAGGTTTTGAGCTGATAAATAATTAAATAAGGGAGACTAGTATAGATCTATTTCGAGCTAGTTAGCTCTCTTCAACTAGGTGTTGTAACACAAAGTATATTCCCCTGCCTCAGCTGAACAGGATAGAGCCAGTGGTCAATTACAACTGCCTCACATGTAATACTTCCCTGGTTCGAATCCCAGTAAGGGTATGGCTAGCTGAAGAGAGCTAACTAGCTCGAAATAGATCTATACTAGTCTCCCTTATTTAATTATTTATCAGCTCAAAACCTTACACACATGTAAAACAAAAAGACAATGAAACAAATAGCGTTCTGTCTTTAGAAGAAACCCCAACCAAAATCCAAGACAGAGAACAAGAAAAGCCCTCCTCCCATATATAAAAGGCACTACAGACAAAATCAGCAAGATCCTCCAAAAACACAACATTAAAACAGCATTCTGCACAAACGGAAAAATATCCACCATCCTAAGAAACGCTAAAGACAAAATTGAGTTAGAAAACCAAGGAGTATACGAAATCCCGTGCACCTCCTGCCCCACCACATACATTGGACAAACTAACAGAAGGATAAGTGCACGCATTGAAGAACACAAGAACTCAATCAAAAAAGAAGAACCGACCTCTTCCCTGGTCCAACAGCTCAAAGCCACAGGACATAGGATTGACTTTAGAAATACCAGAACTATCGCCAAAACCGAACACTTCAACAACAGAATAATCAGAGAAGCCATAGAGATAGAAAAACGCCCACACAGCATGAATAAATGAGATGACACCTCCCGCCTACCAGCCATTTGGAAACCCGCCCTCATTAACAAACGAATTCCTAACATAAAGAAGGACACCAGACCCACACCCACGAGGGCCACACAAGAAACTACCACCACACTTCCATGCAGAAAGCAGACTCACACCCACACAGAAGATGAAACACGACCTACGGACCAGAAGCCGTACTGCAGCTGCATCACTACCTGCTTCAAACCCCCCCAACCCATACATGAAGGGAACTGATGCCCACCATGAAGATGTGGCATGACCACAAACGCGAAGCCAAACAACAGGATCACAGCTCACCAGTTCAAATCCTCCAGCAACTGAGACTAACCTGAGTACAACAAAACCCCCACCAGAACAGAACACATCCCCAGCCAATCAGAACACAGCCAATCCCCCAACCAATCAGAACACAGCCAAACCCCCAACCAATGAGAACACACCCCCACCCAATCAGAATACAGCCAAGCCCCCACCCAATCAAGTCACACCCCCACTAGTAGTTAAAAGGAAGAAGCAGCTGCAAGATCACATTACTCTGAGAAGCACAAGGCCGAAGACACAAGCCTGAAGATGATGAATGAGACTTCATCGAAACGTCGCCTAGATATTTCCAACTCTACGTGGGAGAAAACCCGAAGAACCAAAGTATTTAGGTTTCTTTGGGTATTTTCCCACATAATATTTGTGCTTTTATTATAGCGACGTTTCAGCAGAATCTCATCTGCCATCTTCAGGCTTTTTAATTTTGTGTGTCAGGCTTGGCAGTCGTTTTTTGTTTGAATTTGGTGCTGGCTTTCTGTTATATTTGAATGGTTTTTTTCTCATCTTGATTGGCTGGGAGTCTAGGTCTGTTTTTATTGGTCTTCGAGTTGTTGTGTTTTTGATTAGTTGGCAACATTGTGTTTTGTGCATTGGGGTTTCTTAGTGCAGCTTGGTTTCTTGTAAATGGCTGATAATTATTTATTAGGAAGTTAGGTTTTATTTGGGTAGCTGGCTGGGGCATGTTTGGGCTGGAGGTATTGGGGGGGGGTTGTTTGTGTCCAGGTGTTTGCCTGGGTTGTGGTATAGAGATTTTTTTGTTGGTGAGTGCAGGCTTCCAGATGATTGATAGTCTGGTGGAGTCATCTCTTTTATTCATACTATTGGGTCTTTTATCAATTTCTATGGCTTCTC
Source organism: Bungarus multicinctus (assembly GCA_023653725.1). Taxonomy (NCBI): domain Eukaryota; kingdom Metazoa; phylum Chordata; class Lepidosauria; order Squamata; family Elapidae; genus Bungarus; species Bungarus multicinctus. Next base: position 229,097,055 of record CM042834.1, on the reverse strand, counting down.
TGATGATTCTGTAGCCAGGGTTTTCTATAGCAGCTAGGGTTTTGGTGCCATTGATGTTGATGCTATGACCTGTGGCCTTCATATGTTGGACTAGTGAGGAAGTGTGTTCCAGCTTTTTTACTGCATTCTTGTGTTCTTCAAGGCGGCTACTTATCCTTCTGTTGGTTTGTCCTATGTATGTGGCAGGACATGATGCACAGAGTACTTCATATATGCCTCATGTCATATATGCATCATGTCCTGCCATTTATATATATATATTATTTTGCAGCCAGAAGAAAACTCCATGTCACTAGATAAAACAATGCAGAACAATTACATTTTTTTTCAGACTTTTAATTTAAAGGAATGTAAAATCAGATGAAGATTAATAAAATTAAGCAGATTGAAATTTTAAAAGACACAACTACTTTTTTTCCTAGACTCCAAACTCAGATAATACTGAATTGTGGGAAGTTAAGTACATATAAAACATATAGTTAAAGTATGCAGTTTACTGAAACCTACTTAGTAAGGGCTGCCAAGTTAATAGGTTTCAAATAGCAATTAGGCAATTTTATGAAGGATAAATTAGTAAGGTTGAACTAAATTGAAAAGGATATTTTTGTAGCCCTTCCTGCCATCATAAAATTAGCTGCCTTATTTTGGTTTCATTTAGGATGAAATCCCACCCTTATTCCCTGCTTTTTTGAAGGGAAAACCATAATAATAGTTCGCACTTTATTCCCTGCTTTCTCCAAAGTCTTGTTCAATGAAGTTTTTTTTAAAAAAAAAATATGGGTAATGCAAGTTAGCTTAAATGTCATCAAAATGATTTTTTTCCTGTATTAATCACTTATGGTTACCATTCTGATTGAGTAACTGGTAAGTAGGAAAATGTTCATTGCCATGGGATAGGAAGTTTAGTTCCTTACTTGTTCTTTAAGATTTATCTGGCTAGGAAGCTATAGTGTTACATTTAATACAAATAAAACCAAATTGTGTCATGCATCTTTACAATTATACTCAAAATATATGTTTGGAAACAGAAGTTTTATGTACTTTCTGTTGCAGCTCCACCAACCTGTTAAGGTGGTCGGAAACATTGTTATAGGTCAGTGATGGCTAACCTTTTCGTTGTCGTGTGCCTGCACTCATAATACAATGTGTGCACGCCCCCTATTGTCCTGCGCATGCATGTGCACCCCCCGAACCCTGCATCTCTGTATATGCACACACAACCTTCTGCACTCACGTCTTCCCCTGCACATATGCTGCAGATATCCAACAATCAGCTGGCTGATTACACATATACAGTGGATCTGTTCTGGGTGATAGCTTGCATGCCAGTAGAAATGGCTCTGTGTGCCACTTCCGGCATGGCCATAGGTTCACTATCATGATTATAGGTGAAATATATCACATTTAAGACCTCCTAAGTGAACATTGCACCATCAAGATTCTGCCAGAAACGGATTTCAGTTTAAATATAACCATGAAAACAATCAAATAATAGATGGACTGTAAAACTAACTACATCAAATCTCTAAACCAACTAACTAACTACAATTAAAACAACTTTTCAAATAAGAAATTTGAGATTACCATAAAACATATTAGCCCAACTACGGGAAAAACAATCTAATATTAACTGTACCACCTAGATACTGGCATACCTGCTTGAGTAACATAACAAATCCATCACTTCATGGGTTAAGTGCACCTTCTCCCAGGCTATGCTGTGAAATGAGCCTGAGTTTTGCAGCTAGGGATTGCTAATTTTTGTATGCATAACCTCAAATAAACAAATGAGGCTATATATAATAACTTTTCACCTGACTGATCCAGTTTTTCATTTGAGTGACTCAGTATAACCAATTGCTGAACAATTTGATTTAAATGGTCAATGCTGATCAATGCTGATGACTTTCTTGATTCATAGTTTTATTCTTCTGTGAAAAATCTGTTCACCAGTTGCTTTACTGAATAATTATACATAAATTCACTACCTAGGATTTATCCTGAATTAAATTTACCAATGTCATCAGAAAAACTAGTAAGGAAAGGGGTTTTTTTTGTCTTCTTATCTTCAAGATTTTTTAAAGGTACTTCTTACATTAAAACAATTGTTTAAGGACTTTCTAAATATATGATTCAAAGCATACTTTGAGTGGGTTGCATGAGTGTGCCTAGTTGAATTGGCTTACATATTTATTTATTTTTAATAATAATTGAAAGATTATTGAAAATAATTGAAAGATTGATGCTGTCCAAATATCTGGGTGACAATTTAATAATTATCAAGTAGTAGATATATTTTCTAAGATTCATGAATTCCAATACACCTGGAGATCACCATTTCTGAATTAGAGTACTTTTTAAAAAGCTATTTGAGTAAAATAGAAAAGGATTCAATGGATATAATCAGAATATACAAAATATAAATGGTTTATCTCAGGGACTAGTACATGTAGGCTTGCACTAAGTAATTATAATGATTCTAAATGATACTCTGACATCTCCAACATTAACTTAGAAATTAAATAAAATAAATGGCAAAATCTTAGTAGATCATCAAATATCATGAGATTTCTGACAACTGATAACTCCTGAAATTTCACCATTCTCGTGTAAACCTCTGTGAAATTTCAAGGTCAGAAAGATATTGCATACGTTCACATGATGATGTTTGTAGTGGGAAAGAGTATTGACTATTTTTATACTACCTGGTAATAAAAGCAAGGAAAGGTTGAAGTAGAATTTAAATTGAGGAAAACCTGCCAAAATAGCAATAGTCTAATCTGTAGGGGTGATTGCATGCAGTGTTTATATATAATACATAATATGATCCTATTATGGCACTTTATACCTAAGATTGCTTCAGAAGTATACTTCTATTTTTATCTGTATATATAAAAGTGAAATACCACTCACACATCATCACAATATCTCCAGAACTGTAAAGCCTACAAACTTGAAATTTGGCACGTATGTTCCTCTTGGCTTCTAGCTGCTCATTAAAAAAGGATTTTTCAAAATGACCATCAGAGTATTAATATTTCATATATTATTATTAACACGCTCTGATGCTAAGGAATTCTACTCCCACTCCCCACCTGAAAAGAAATATGTTCCAAATGCAAAACACAAGCACAGGAGTTTCAGTTTCAGTTTTAGTTTCACAGCACCAAGCAACTTTAGAACAGAACAGTTGAGCTAACCCATGCCCAGGCTCCTTGCTATCTCCTTGGTCACAGAGCAAATACTGTTTCAGTTTCCAAACAACCCTCAACTCTCTCAGATACTGAAAGGACGCTAGCCAGATGAATACTAATAGATGCTGGTAGGCAGAAGCAGAATTTTTTCCCTTATTTTCCTCCCCCAAAACTAAGTCTGACCCCATAATTTCGGAGCAAAGAATGGGTATCGAGCTATCTATAAAATAATAAAGAAATAAAAATGATCACATGTAATACTTGGAAAAAGTGTTGGCGTTATAAATGCTAAGAGTAGGATAAAAAAAAACATGGATAGAGCATACAGATCCATAAAACCCAACTATTACAGTCCAGGTATTATTCATTCTTGAATCCAGATGGTTGCTGTGTAACTATTCAATCCAGTTCATATTTATAGGCTGTAATGATTGCTTCTTTCTTTTCCTTTTATTTGGAATGGGCAGCATTCAAGCCTAATCTTAGGAATAGATCCAGATATTACTTGAGCAGAGAGTAAATATCTTGCTACAGGACAAATCCTCACAAAACCAAAGAAGAATATAAGTAGGCATAAAAGAAAGCTAATCTTTTTTGGCCTTTCAAAGAAACATGCTAAATCTTGTATAGCACAACTGTAAGTCCAACTAAATGCCCAGAACAGTAAGAACATCCAAGGAGTGGAATAGTAATAACATAGAAAAAGTCATTCTTGAAAAATCAAGGAATATAGAGATAGGGTCATGGCAAAAAAGAATACTCTTATAAATCAAATACATAGTCTAATCCTGGGCATAATCCTAAAGATACTTTCCTACTCCATATGATTTAACATCCTCCCAGGCCTGTCCCAGCTTGGGCATTTAGGAAAGAAAGATCCTCAATTTCATTTGTAGTGAAATATATACTTTTATTAAAGCCAAGTGATTACAGCATAAGCAAAGCCAGATCTGAATATTCCCAAGTAAACTCAGTACTTTCCCCTTCTACTGACCCTCCCTCCTTGGTCCTTTTGTGAATGTCCAATGGTATTCAAACTAGGTACTTTGGTAATAGTCTTAAACTTTGGTGGGCATTCGCACTCGATTCTCATGTTGTATCCTTGACTCTGCCAGGTTCTGCTCCAGTGTGGTTCCTGTCATCCCCCTTCCCTATATCCCCTTACTCCTTTCTCACTTTTATGGCAGAATGTCATCGAAATGAAGTAGAGCCGAAGTGATGAGATGGCAGATCTGACACACCCTTAACATTGAATTAGTTACAAGTGGCTGTCTCCTGAAATCCTCAGAGAAGTCAAATAATTGCTGATTCTCATTGGGAAATGAATCGAAATATACCCAATGAGAAATGTACTGAAATAATAGGATGTAATGTGTTCACTAGTTGTCCCTACCTGATGTAATACTGATCAGCTATAAAAAGTTGTAATTATCAGTGTACTGAAATGATTATCCTTCCGCACCCAGAACTGATTATCATTTTATTAGCATAGTGGTTAATTGGATTGGCTTGTTAATCTGCATAGCGCTTTTACAGTCTTTGCTTTATTCTCCCTTTTAGTGAGTGTGTTATTAATTGATGTTTATAAAAATGAATCAGTGGCATTAAAAGGTGGCTTCCTAATTGGGAGCTATGACAAATTAGTGGGTTTAGAACTTGTACTGTGAATGCCTACACTTGGAAAATATGATATTTTACTCAAAATAGTAAATTTAGGCAAAATTCTGAATCCTTAATTTTTTAAAAGAAAGCTGGTATATTGGATATAATCTTATAGTCTATTTTCTACCCTTCAGCGAGAGTGGTGAGAAAGCATTATATTATAGAAATGGGCTATTCCAAATCACAGCTGAGATTTCTGTTCTGAGTATCTCAAAGAATATGAGTTCTTTTGTCATTTTTTTAAATTGATTTTTTATTAATTACATTTTTAGTGCTTAATAAACATTCTGTTTTTGTCTGGGTATTTAATTTGCTTAACAATACTAATTACATTCTTAATCTCCACCCCCTTTTTTCCAACCATTGAACCAGCTTCCATGTTTGATAGTATTCTGTGTCTTCTTTCTGTTTAATTTTCAATGTTAATCTAGTATCCATTTCTGCACAGTCTAGTATCTTCTTAATTATCTCTTTGTCTTGAGGTGTTTCTTCATTTTTCCAATATTGTGCGAATTTAATCCTCACTGCTGTTATGACATGTAATGTTAAATACATACTTTTCTTAGCTAATTTTTCTGATATACTTAATAAAACAGTTCAGGTTTAAAATCTGTATGTCATCTTTTCTAGCCACCTGTGTATCTTTGCACAATTTTTTTTTTTTTTTGCTTTAACACAAGTCTATCACTTATGATAAAATGTGGCCATTTTTTGGTTATATTTCCAACATTTGCTAGATATATTTTTAAACATTTTAGTTCTTTAATCATTTTATTGACTGAAAATAGTCCTTCCAATTAATCTCTGCTAATTTTTTTTCATGCTACTTGCTTGCTGCTTTGGAGAATAATTTGTTAAATTTGTTCAAGGAGCAGATCCAGCTCATGTTTCCCATAGTTCAGTTATCAGTTTACCCTTTGTATTGTTGCTAAATATTTTATCCTGTACGTTCTTCAGTTAACCTGCTTGACAGATTAATGGTAATAGAGGTTAAGGTTAATTTACATGTTGTAGCATGGATATCTCTTAAATCTTACCATTTAGTAGTTGTGAACACACAGTAAGTCATCAGTATAATTAAATTGGTTAGTTGTGGATTTCCAAAAATGAGCACTCACATCACCAAAAGGACAAGGAAAGGACACATAATAAAAGATGATACTTAATTATTCAAACAGAAATACAATTCCTTGTATCTTGACTATATGCTCCTTAAATGCTTAAATATGAATCAAAAGTTTGCTTTATCAAACTTTCTGTTATTAAAAGTAGCAGCATATCTAGGAGAGTTTAAGAATCTGGACTGCATAACCCATTTATGTGCACTTTTAGGAATATTTTGGCTCTGTGAAATATTTGTTCTTGAACACAGAATATGCATGTGTATTAAAATTTGCAACATGACAGTACGGCTAACCTATGATTGAAAAGCAAGAAAGCAAAAATATACGACAAACCACAGAAAACTATTTCCTTTAAAGATGTATAGATTTTTGCAACTCAGAGATGGACATTCATTGAGCTGGTCTCAAATGATGGAAAGGCTGTCCTTTTAACAATTTCTATGAGTCCTTCCTTTCCTTCTGGCACTTTAACACAGCAGTATTAGCTGATCATGTGTACGCTCAACTACATAGGACCAGGCTTCCATACCTGGCTGACAGTTTGTCAGGAAGAGTAGTTGGTATTTGTTGGGGATGTGCAGAGAGATTTCAGGTGAGAGCAACAGAACCGTTCAACAAAACAGCACCCAAGAACAGAGAAAGATAATGCCGGAGAACTTTATCAATTTTAATTCAAAATGAAATGAAATCAATCTAACAGACAGGATGAAGTGCAATTTTGTATAACATTATTTGTTGGTGAATAACTTTAAATCTTCTGCTCACTATCAATGTACCTGACACCAATCTTGATACTAACATTCACTATTTAAGTTTATAACTTCTACTTCATGTCTACCAGACTTTATTACATCTTCAGAACTAAGGTCTTATTTAAACATCTTCAAGATACAGTGTGTAGATTCCCATAGTATTCTCATGCTGCATGACAAGTAAAGCATTAAAAAACAAACAAACAAACAAACAAATGCTGAATTACACTGTTTCAAGTTTCCCACAGTGACAGAGGGCAGTCAGGCCTGGCAAACCTTTCTTCCTTGTCTGTTATCTTGAAATCAATTGCACAGCTTGATGCACAGAGAAATGGCTGCAGCCTGACTCAATCCATTATGGTCACTGAAGAAGTTTTTTTTTAAAAAAAGGTAGAGGGGGCCTCTTTATTGATCTGGGAGGATTAGAGTGGTGACCTCTACCGCCTAGCAATTTTTACATGAAATTGTTACCTGGGGGACATTAAAAGAAAAAGGGAAACTTTTACACCAAAGGCTATCCTTGTATTTCAGGAAGAACTAAAGAGCTTGATGCAAGCTAATGGAAACACATTCATTTGATGGGTTAAAGATAACTTTAATGCCTGACTACTACCTGATAAGCATTGTAACATTTCAGCCTATTCACCAGCAAAATTATAGGCACACAGAATTTTTTCAAGCGCATTTGCTATTACTGATTAGGCACTACTGAAAATTACTTACGTGTTCATATGGATAGACAAGTAGATAAGCAAGGAGATATTCAGACTGACTAGGCTGCAATTTTACGCATACTGTGCATAATCAGGAATAAATCCCACTTCCGCTTGAAAGAAACATCTATTTTTTGACTAGTTCCAAACTGTCATACTGTCATCAGAAAAGTACACGAAAGCCTGATTGATAGATGCAGAGATTATATAATGGAAATAAGAAAGTGGCAAACAATTCATTCTTAATGATTGCATACTGTGAAGTATTGCTGTCTTTACCACCCTTTACTCTTGTCCAAAAGTAAATATGTACCAAAAGCAAAAGAAATGTAATTGTTAGTTTTTTAAATTACCACAAACATTACCTCATGAAAAGCCCATCAAGATAGAGCCTCTCAGACATCCAAAAAGTAGGGCATTATGGGTCTCTCATTTAACAGGAATGGGTTTACAGCAATCTTCAAGGCCTTTGGGAGGGAGTGAATATGAAATGAAATAAATGGAAATGACACATTGAAGTGTATGATAAAAGACAATTGGCCAGCCCTTCTATTTATTGTTTAGTACGCTGAGGCAGTTGAGGGAATCCTGCCATCTCTTTCTAGAATCGCCTTGATTTCTGTCTCCTAGTTCCTAATAATTGTATCTATGTATTAATTAAAAAAATAGTTTTTTTTTTAGAAACTTAAAAAGACAAGCAAATGATGATTGAATAGCTGTATTATGCATGGAACAATTATATATATGTATATATATATATACTTGTTTTTTTATATATATACATACACATATATACACACACACACACACAAACACACACACACACACACACACATGGAGACATATATATATATCTTTTCTTATGTTTTTGTGGGTATTTATATGTATGGTATTTAGGTTTCTTCGGGTATTTTCCCACGTAATATTTGTGCTTTTATTATAACGACGTTTCGGCAGAATCTCATCTGCCATCCTCAGGCTTGTGTATTGGGTTCTTTTTAATTTTATGTGTCAGGCTTGGCAGCTGTTTTTTGTTTTTTTAAATGCACGCATCGCAGAACACAAGAACGCAGTCAGAAAAGAAGAAAATCTTCTTCCCTTTTCCAGCACCTTAAAGCCACAGGACATGAAATTAATTTTGAGGGAACCAAATTAATCTCCAATACTGAACACTTCAACAAGAGAATAATCAGGGAAGCCATCAAAATAGAGAAATACCCCCATAACATGAATAAACGGATGATGCCTCCCACCCACCAGACATTTGGAAACTAGCCCTTATCAACAAACGAGTCCCAGCCACAAAAACCAACACTGGACCCAAATGGTGATGGAGTTGATGTTTGCAGATTGGTTGGCTTTTTCGTACGAACCTGTGTGGCTGAAGTGCTGGCTGTGTGTCTATCAGTCTCCTGTGTTGTAACAACCTGGGTAATGGCTGTGTGATGACCTTTTGAGTTCTATTGTTCTGACATCCTGGGTCTTGTGCTATAATCTCCTGTGTTGTAACAACCTGGGTAATGGGCTGTGTGATGACCTTCTGAGTTCTATTGTTGTAACATCCTGGGTCTTGTGCTGTAATCTCCTGGGTTGTTGGCTGTCTTGTAACATCCTGAGGTTTTGGATTGTAACTTCCTGAGTTCCATGATGTGATATCCTGAGCGGGTGACTGTGATGTAATGTTCTGGGTTTTGGTTTGACTCCGAGTTTGAGGTCTGCCTATGTGTTCATGGCGTGTGTCATTTTGCTTGGTTTGGGGATCAGGGTGTGTGGCAGCTGGTGATGCAGCCATGGTATGATTTTTGGATGGTGGTTGCCTTTCATCTATGGGATGGGTTTGGGTTTGAGTCTGGTGAGGGAGATTGGTGGTGGCGTCATGTGTTGTTTTGGGTCCGGTGTTGGTTTTCATGGCTGGGACTTGTTTGTTGATAAGGGCTAGTTTCCAGATGTCTGGTAGGCGGGAGGCATCGTCCCGTTTATTCATGTTATGGGGGTGTTTCTTTATTTCGATGGCTTCCCTGATTATTCTCTTGTTGAAGTGTTCAGTATTGGAGATTAATTTGGTTCCCTCAAAATTAATTTCATGTCCTGTGGCTTTAAGGTGCTGAAAAAGGGAGGAAGTATTTTCTTCTTTTCTGACTGCGTTGTGTTCTGCAATGCATGTATTTATTCTCCTGTTGGTTTGTCCAATGTATGTGGCTGGGCAATTGTTGCATGGTATTTCATAAACTCCTTGGTTTTCTAGCTGGATCTTGTCTTTGGGGTTTCTTAGGATGTTGGGTATTTTTTGGTCAGTGCTGAAGGCTGTCCTGATATTGTGTTTGTGAAGAATTTTGCTAATTTTGTCTGTGGTGCCTTTGATGTAGGGGAGGAGGGTGATACTGTTGTCCTGTTCTGTGTCTCAGTTTTTGGAGGATGTCTCCCTTACTATTAGGTTGGTAATTGTGTTTCTTTGGAATCCATTGGAAATTAATATGTTAGTGAGGGTGTGTAATTCTGTTCTCAGGTGGTCTTTGTTGGCTAGGTGTGTGGTTCTGGAGATGACGGTCTTGGCCCACGGAGTTGATCTGTGCAGGGTGGTGATGGGATTGTGCGTTTAAGTAGTGTTTGGTGTGTTTTTTCTTCCAGTGGATGGTGTGTCGTAGGGAGCCATCCTACCTCTATGGGGAGAAAACCTTCCGGCTGACCAGAACCTATGAGAAACTCAAAGTCTGAAAAGGCACCATCTTATCTATTCCAAAACTTCAGCCACTGAAAGGATCCCGAAAAGAACGGAATTAGCCCTAATCAGAAATGAACTCCACAGGAAAAGATTTCTACTAGACCAAACCAACAGGGGCCTATTCACTCTCCACCTCAAACTCAGCAACAAAATCCATCCAGAGGGCTAGTTGTTTGGATTTGGGACAAATCCAAACAACTAGCCCTCTGGAGAGCTGAAACCGAAACCTCCCACAAGACAGACACACACACACCAACAAACTCTATAGACTAGAGAAACACCAGAATATGAAACACCCCACAATGCATGAAACAAACAGTACACAAAATATCAGACAGAACCCTCACCATAGCAGAAACTAATGTCCTTTCCAAGGGATTCAACTTTGCAGTCACCCCCAAACGCATCCCCACCGAAAACATCATATGCGGAGTTAAAATCATACTTGAAGTCACCAACGTCCTCTGCTCCAGCAGTCCACCCAGAAGCAACTTACACAGAGAAGAACAACAAGCACTCACCAACTTGAAGAAAGACAACAACATAATCATTCTCCCAGCAGACAAAGGCAACACCACAGTCTTGATGGACACATCGGACTACCAATCCAAATAATCCAATCTACTCCAAGACTCGGCTTACAAACCTCTAAATACAGACCCGACCACCTACCTGGAAAAACCCACCGAATCCAAAATAAAGGCCTCTCCCATCAGTGAAGAGATCCAGCAAAGAATTATCCCCAGAGAAAAATTATCCAGATGACCTAAGCTGCATGGCCTCCCCAAGATACACAAAGAAGAAACACCACAGTCAGACCCAAAGTCAGCTCCATAGGCTCATGTCTACAGAATCTTGCCAAATTTCTCACCAAACAACTCCAGCCCTACACAGACTCCAGCCCTACACAGAATCCATCACGTCACACATACAAAACTCTTTCCACTTCATAGAAACAATAAACAAACAAAACCTACAACCCAGCGACCTACTCTGAGCTTCAATGTCATATCCCTCTGCACCCAAATACCTATTAAAGAAGCCTTGACAGCCATCCAAAACAAATACAACTCTCCTAAGCAAATCCTGGATCTGACCAACCATTGCCTAACCAACACCTGCTTCATCCACAGTGGACAAAGATACAAACAGATAGAAGGAGCATCTATGGGATCACCCCTCTCACCTGTCATCGCTAACCTATACATGGAACTCTAGACAAATCCGAACACAAACACAAACTCTGATTTAGATATGTAGATGACACTTTCGTAATTTGGCCACACGGAAAGAAAAACTGGACAATTTCCTCACACACCTCAACAGCCTACACCTCAAAATACAATTCACCATGGAAACATAAGCCAACAACCAACTTCCCTTCCTGGACGTCCTAATTTACAAAAAACCCAATGGCTCCCTAGGGCACACCATCCACTGGAAGGAAACACACACCAACCGCTACTTAAACGCACAATCCCATCACCACCCTGCACAGATCAACTCCGTAGCCAAGACCCTCATCTCCAGAACCAAACGCCTAGCTGACACACCCTCACTAACATATTAATTTCAAATGGATTCCAAAGAAACACAATTACCAACCTAATCCTAAGAGAGACACCCCAAAAAAAACCGAGACACAGAACAGGACAACGGTATCACCCTCCTCCCGTACATCAAAGGCACCACAGACAAAACCAGCAAAATTCTCCACAAACACAGTATCAATATTCGGCACTGACCAAAAGATAGCCAACATCCTAAGAAACCCCAAGGACAAGATCCAGCTAGAAAACCAAGGAGCTTATGAAATACCATGCAACAATTGCCCAGCCACATACATTGGACAAGGCATAAGATACTCTCAATCTTACACGGGAAAAGACCCAAACACGACAAGATAGATAGATAGATAGATAGATAGATAGATAGATAGATAGATAGATAGATAGATAGATAGATAGATAGATATGGTTTTTCAGTTTTAAAATGTAGTGTTATATGCTAAAACGGATGTCAATATTCAAACTAGTTATATCATTAGTGTGTGTGTTTGTGTGTGTGTATAACAAAATATATGGGACCTTTGATTTAAATATTAATAGCCTTAGATTTATAATACAAAACGAAAAAGAGTCCCTGATTAGTAAAAATTAAACAAGCAAAAGAGTCTTTCACAAAGCTCTAAAGATCCTAGATTTTTTTTAAATACAATTTTTTGGCATTCTTTCCTTTCAAAGCTGTCTTCCTGTCAATGCCTAAGAGTAAGATCAGTGTACCATTTTATTCATTTCTCACATCTAAAGCTTTTAAGAATTGAAAGATAACTTTAACTTGCAAAGTCATGGATGACAAACTAGTATTTTATGAAGCACTTCAGTGTAACTAAGACATGCTGGTATGTTGTTCAGCATTTTAAATCTCTCAGCACTGATTGGTACAATATAACTTGTTCATTATAAAATATATTACCATTTCTTCAAGCTGGCATAAACAGCTTACAGGGTTTATAGGATGATTTTTAAGAAATAGATACAATGTTCCTAGTTCCTTATTTATTTGAAACTGATTGTGTCAGAATGAATTATAAGTAGTTAACAAGATTGGCAGATGAAGAACTAAAGCAGGTTGTAGTATGGATCATATTATGTTATAATGAAGCTGCAATTCTAGCCATATTAAAGTTCCTTGAACTCAGAGGAAAACCAAGTAAAATTACATAGGATTCTCCTGCATATTAAAATGGTAGAATTGGAAGTCAAATAGCCGATGCATGATGCATGAATCCAAATTAGCCATCCTTAGTTTCACGGCTGTCTATGTCCACCTGAACACCTGATTGAAAACAACCCATAAAGGACACCTCAACATTTTCCTGTGTAATTGGTTCCACTACTGAACTTTTGCTAATGGCAACATGCTGAATTTATTATTTCAAACATAAAACTATATTTCTTCATTTGAATTATTATTCTGAGGTGATTAATTAAGATTTAAGGAGGAGCAAGAATCTAAGTTGACTGAGCAAGAATGAAATATTCCATATATATTTAGTGAGCCATGGTGGATCAATGGTTAGAATACAGTATTGCAAGCTAATTCTGTTGACAGCCACGAGTTCAATCCTGACTGGCTCAAGGTTGACTCAGCCTTTCACTCTTTTGATGTCATTAAAATGAAGACCCAGATTGTTGGGGGCAATCTGTTGACTCTATAAATTGCTTGGAAAGGACTATAAAATACTATGAAGTAGTATATAAGTCTAAGTGCTATCGCTACAAACAGGTATGACACCAGAATATAAATTGACAGCAAACATCCCTCCTTACTAGCGCTGATTATCTTACCAGGTTAGGATAATGAAACATCTGCAAGAAAACAAGCAAACTTAGGGAGAACCAAGGACTCATTTGAATTCTGAGCTACAAATTTTCTCCTTTATTGGTATTACTATATTCTTTGACCTTAACAAAATATAGCAGAGAAGTTAGCAGAAGTTTCTTCAGAAACTTATGTGGAGTTGCTTATTTCCTTAATAGCTCTTTCTCACAATTTACAATCTTTTAGAAAGATTGAATTATGTGAGTAGATTCAGTACAGCAGAATTTTGTGGAGGTGAAACCAAAGTTTAGAACAGAGAAAATGTGGAGTTAAAAGCCTGAATGATTGGTTCAGAAAAAATAGTCACTTAGCCTAAGTATTCTGATAAACAATGCGACATTGATGTTGAGATTGTGTTAAAAATAAGTAAAGATGTTCAAGATTTATTCTATTTTGATATTTGATTTATAGTCCAAGTCTGAAAGATGTTCAAAATTAAGAGCACATTTATAGGGTGTGATGTTTAGAAAACATAATTTTTAAACACTCCTAACAATGATGATAAATTCAGTCAATAGCAGTCTTTATGAAAAATGCACATGTGAGAGCTCTTTACTGTATCTGGAATGCCACTTGCAAATTGAGTCTATCTATTTTGTGGAGTTTTGTTTCTATTCAGTTCTTATTCTTACCATTTATTATGGTGAATTTTCATAGATCTTCCGTGCTGACTCTTAACCCGTGTCTTTTAGAAAAGGGATCTTTACAATGGAATGTAAAAAATATAACAAGATCTTCCCCCTTTAAAAAAAAAATGATTGAGAAAACAAACTAATGACAATGACAATTTGGCAGAACAACAGATCATTCTTTTTTCACTTTTTTACAGCTTTTTTTTCTTTATCCTTGGGGAGGGTGGGAAATGATTCATCTGAAACTTTTTGTAAAGTTAGATGAGCTACTTTTATTGTACTTATTTTCCCTACAGTACAGCAATGAAACTAAATGGTTGGTAAAACTTAATTTGGCTGACAACATGGGAACAACAGAAAAACTTTTCTGCTACTGCATTTGACAATTCTCCAGAAGCATATTTCATTTTTTAAAATTTTTAGCAAACCCTGAAATTTATATTGATAGTTTACATGAAGTAATATTCAGCATGTTTCATTCTAGAGTATTTATAAATTGTTCACAACTTTATTATTTCCTTTTTTTAATCAGTTGGGAACTCTGAGTTGAATATATCTTGCTGAAAAGTGACAGAACCCTTTACCTGAATAACTTCTTGGTCACTAGCTGGAATTCATAATGTGCATAAATTTCCCTTTTTGGTCTTAGAAAACTTTATTTTTACATTTCACCAAACAAAAAAAATATTTTGTGTTATGCGGCAAAATTTGAGAATTGTCAGAAGTTTAAATAGCCAATAAATTTTAAGTTTTTAATTAAAGTTTTAATTCATCTTTCAATAAAAAATATATCCTGATTACACTAATAAGTTGGTGAAGAATGAAATGGACAAATTACTGTATATTCATATAAAAAAACTAGCTACATGAGAAAGGAAAATGTCAGCAGGAAGCAAACAAAAGATAAAATTATTTCCTCCCTCTCTCCCTCCCTTCCTTTTATTTTGGTAGCATCTATCTCAAATATATGACTCTGGATGGCTTACAGTATTGAAGTAAGAAAGATATAAAACAAGATTCTGCTATAATTTTCTCCAAATTATTAATTTCCACACCTTTATGAAGAACAGGATAAAGGGTACAAATTAAACTTGAGATTAACATAATGATAGTCATTGCTATTTAAGTCAAAATTCCAGATTAGATTAATTATGTTTTTTCTTTGATGTCCCTGCCCTGCCTTCTGATATAGTATCTCTCCTAAGATAAAACCTATTTCTGCTGCCAGACATCGAGATAAGTGAAGTCTCCATCATGTTTTTATGGATCTGCTTATTTTTAATCTTGGTTGCCATGTCATATTTTATGGGTTAATTTTTTATGAATTATACAATTGGATATTGTAAGCTGACTAGACACTTGTGGAATGGCAACCCAAAGGTGCAATTTCCACGAAGCAACTGGACTTCATTTTTGTCTTTGACTGAGAATCTCTACAAACTTCTGGAATGAGCAGTCCTAATAAGTTAAATTCATTAATTATCCTAATATATCCAAAGTACATTCTAATAAATGTACCTTTTTGTATTAATTTCAAAAGTCTTGGAGAATTAATGAAGTGTCAGGCAACTAAATCAAAAGTGATTCTTATCTTTGTCTTCTGAAGGTTGGGAAGTAATGGACTAGTAAATATGATCATGATATCAGATTCTGGAATAGATCATAAAGAGCTGATTTGTAAGCATCCTGAAAACAAAGTAAAGTGGATTTGTCAAGAACAGTTTTGCATGAATATGCCAAAATATCTCATTTTAAAATCATGTAATTTCTTTTGTGGAAATGTTGTGATATATCTCAATTTTACCAAAAATGTTTAACAAAGTATAGTATTCCATGAATTTCTGATTAGAAAAAAAATCAGAAATGAAATTCAAAATGACCTTTATAGCTTCTAGCTTAAATGCAACCTTTGGAAGAAATTCATTATTTTAAAAATATTAAAGTGTTCTTCAGTAACTATTGATTCCGAAAAGGAAGGAAGGAAGGAAGGAAGGAAGGAAGGAAGGAAGGAAGGAAGGAAGGAAGGAAGGAAGGAAGGAAGGAAGGAAGGAAGGAAGGATACTGATTTATTGAATCAGATGCAGTATATGCCTAAGGATGCCTAAGCATCCTTAAAAGTACAAATAATATTAATTTGCTTCAATTTAAATTCAGAGACCAATGATTTATCTGATCTTTCCCTTTTCCTAATACCTTTGTTTTATGTGATTCAATGAATATTCTGTATTAAGAGCATAAAGGAAATTCATTTATAATTTATCAGACATCAGAGGTTTAAAATCTATCCTCTCCTTAATTATTTTCCAGACATTCTTGTTATAATTTTAACACTTTTGTTCTGTTTTTCCCATGAAACATGTTATAAAACAACCATGAATACAGTTCAAAAATTTATTAAGTTTATAGGTTTATATTTTTTAAAAAAATCTTAAAAATCTTGCTTTATAGACTTTTGATAAAAAAAACTAGGTAAATTAATAATGTATTTACATAGCCATTTGAAAAAAATAGAATGACTTTCACCTATAATATATAATTAAAAAATTAGATTACCAATATTACATTTTCATTTTTTAATGTTATGATTTAATTTATGTGTACCGTCTTTATTATTTTTACAAAAGGCTAAAGGTTTAATTTTTCCTCCTCTTATTTTCCTCATAACAACAACCCTGTTTTTGTATTCAATTTTATTCAATGAGCTATAGATAAATTTACTAAAAATAATCAAGTTGAAAACTAGGCTGATTTGTTTGTGTGTGTGTTGGTTTGTATGAGAGATTTAATATTGCCATAAATCCATCAAAGTTAAAAACATGAAAAATAACAAATGGGAAAAAATAAGCACACTAAGTAGGAAAATACAAAATAACAAAAGACTAAAAAGGAAAGACAAAATTAAAAGAAAAAGAAAGTATATTTTACATAGGTTTCCATTAGAGACATACAGGTGAAACTCGAATAATTAGAATATCATGCAAAAGTTCATTTATTTCAGTAATGCAACTTAAAAGGTGAAACTAATATATGAGATAGACTCATTACATGCAAAGCAAGATAATTCAAGCCTTTATTTGTCATAATTGTGATGATTATGACTTACAGCTCATGAAAACCCCAAATCTACAATCTCAGAAAATTAGAATATTACATACAATCAATAAAACAAGGATAGAACTATATCGGACCTCTGAAAAGTATAAGCATGTATATGTACTCAGTACTTGGTTTGGGCCCCTTTTGCAGCAATAACTGCCTCAATGTGGCGTGGCATGGAAACTATCAGCCTGTGTCACTGCTGAGGTGTTATGAAAGACCAGGATGCTTCAATAGCGGCCTTCAGCTTTTCTGCATTGTTCAGTCTCATGTCTCTCATCTTTCTCTTGGCAATATCCCATAGATTCTCTATGGAGTTCAGGTCAGGCGAGTTTGCTGGCCAATTAAGTACAGTAATCCCATGGTCATTGGTGCTTTGGTGCTTTTGGCAGTGTCGGCAGGTGCCAGGTCCTGCTGGAAAATGAAGTCAGCATCCCCAGAAAACTCGTCTGCAGAAGGAAGCATGAAGTGCTCCAAAATCTCCTGGTAGATGGCTGTGTTGACCCTGGACTTAATGAAGCCCAGTGGACCAACACCAGCAGATAACATGGCTCCCCAAATCAACACAGACTGCGGAAATTTCACACTGGACTTCAAGCATTTTGCAATGTGTGCCTCTCCATTCTTCCTCCAAACTCTGGGTCCTTGGTTTCCAAATGAGATGCAAAAGTTGCTCTCATCAGAAAAGAGGACTTTGGACCACTGAGCAACAGACCAGTTGTGTTTTTCTTTAGCCCAGGTAAGAAACTTCTGACATTGTTTGTTGTTCAGGAGCGGCTTGAAGCCTATGTCAAGGATCCGTCTGTGTGTGGTGGCTCTTGATGCACTGACTCCAGCCTCAGTCCACTCCTTGTGAAAGTCCCCAACACTTTTGAATGACCTTTTCCTCTTCAGGCTGCGGTCATCCGTGCTGCTTGTGCACTTTTTTCTTACACACTTTCCCCTTCCACATAACTTTCTATTAATGTGCTTTGATACAGCACTTTGGGAACATCCAACTTCTTTTGCAATTACCTTTTGAGGCTTTCCCTCCTTATGGAGGGTATCAATGATGGTTTTCTGCATAGCTGTCAGGTCAGCAGTCTTTCCCATGATTGTGATTCCTACTGAACTAGATTGAGACCATTTAAAGGCTCAGGAACCCTTTCCAGGTGTTATGGCTTAATTAGCTGATTAGAGTGGGACACTTTGAGCCTAGAATATTGAACCTTTTCACAATATTCTAATTTTCTGAGATTGTAGATTTGGGGTTTTCATGAGCTGTAAGCCATAATCATCTCAATTATGACACATCACAGCTTGAACTATCTTGCTTTGCATGTAATGAGTCTATCTCATATATTAGTTTCACCTTTAGTTGCATTACTGAAATAAATAAACTTTTCGCATAATATTCTAATTTTTTGAGTTTCACCTGTTTACTTCTCATCTTTTTCTTCTTCATGGTTTTATTTTTGTATGGTAGCCAAATCCCTGCTATTGTTTTTTAAGGAAGAAGCAGAAGGAGGTGAAGGGGAAAATAATAAAGACATGAAACTTGTGAGACCATAAAAAAATTATTTATAGCAGTTCACAAAAAGTTGTTCTCAGGAGAATGAATAAGAAAAGAAAAAAGGATTCAAAAGTAGATTAAGGTGGAGGTGGGTATGAGAAAGGTACATTGTGAATGGAGAAAAGGAAGCTACAAGTGATCTCCAAAAACTATTTGTTTTAAACATGTCTTAAAAACTAATTTCCTTCAGAGATTATACCCATATCTAAAGATTAAACCATTTAATCTATGGTGTTCTTGTTAGAATTAAATAATAAATTTATTCTTATGAAGTAAATTTCAAATTAGATAATAATTACATCTTAACTACATTAATATCTGGATAAGTGCATACTCATTAAGTGTCACAGTATATTGGCATTTGTGAGGGAATTTACCCACAGATACACAGATAATCAGAACGTCAAAAAGACAAACGAAAATAAGCATTTTTATTTTGAAGACAAAAGTCTTTGCTGTTTAACTTTTTTATAAATAACATGACAAAGACCCAGGAATAGTAAATAGCAAATTTTGTCAAGGGAATTCTATCACTTTATTGGCAAAATAACATTTTTGTACCACTTTAGTACAAGGAAAATACTTGTATATATTATATATTTGAGCATTTAGTGCTGCTGACGTAGTAATTTATCCACAGATTTTTGTAAAAAAATATTTATAATTAATTCCAAAATCCTATTATAAAACATTCAATATTAGAAATTTATCTCATCATTTAGTCTTTTTATAGCTGTCTAAAATCAATTTTTTATTGAGGTTTTTACTGTTTATTTCAGATTATTTAAATTCTTAAGCTGATGGTTAAAATTTTCTTTCATTCAGAACTGAAGAAAAACATTTTTTCAAACTTATATTCCAAAGGTCTCATAACTTAAAAGTAGTTAATAAACAATTTCGAAAAGTCCTTAAAAAAACAAATTTAATGTCCTTTAAAGAGCGCTGCTGTTACTGAAATCAAGATAATTAATGCCATTGTCTCCTGGTGCTCAAATCCACAGAAACTGCTGTCCCAAGGTATAGCCATCCAGAGCACATTTGAGGGGGGTCTCCTCTCCTTTCCTTTTCTAGAGAGGTTCCAATGAAGTGATCCATTCACTGGTCCCTTGATCTTTGTGGAAATTGTCAGTTCCACTTTTCAGAACCATCTTCAGTTCACCATACTTCCTCTGGAAGCCACAGTGAGACCTATTTCTAAATAGATTTGAACAGGACTCGTTATTAAAGTACACTATATTAAAGTCCACAGTTAAGTAAAGAGTGCTACTTAGAGAGATGAATGATGATCTATAGGATAATGAACATCTGTTGCTCTCTATCAGTCTATAGAGATAATCATTTGACATTTTCTTTGGAGAAGGGGATGAATGTTCTTCAACCATTGATGGGAATATGTCAGAGGAGGCTCTTGAGCTTTTTATATATATTTACCTAAGGCCATACATCTAAATTGAACTAGATTATAAACCAGCATGATTTTATTTATTTATTTCAACCCACTCTTTGGCACTGAGTGGGGCTGCAATCATCAGCACCTACTGCTCACACAAATGAAGGTCGTGAGGCCTGGTTGTGAATAGGATCTAATAGACAAGTGGCTGAACTAGCAGGTGAGAGAACCCTGTCCACTTCCTCAGGTTCTTTGGATTCAAACTCTTCCAAAATTATCTTGAAAGATGTAGCACCCATCACTTCTGTAGACTCTAACCTAGAGTTCAAACTAGAATGAACTAGCATTGCCCTGTCCAAGGAGAAAAAGAATCACCTGGAACAAGGCCCTGGACAATTATTGACAAATGAAATAAGGGCAGAGAAGCCATTACATTTCAATACCACTATCACTATGACGTAGATCTTAATTAGCAGCTTTAGCTTGTGTCCTATCACCTTTGCTCCTTGAATTTCACCAGCAATACCCTAGGCACATAATTTTAGCTTACTTAAGTTCCCTTAATTCCATTATGTACCTGAGGAACATCAGAAAACCTGTGCACTGAGAGACCATTCAGGCACAATCTGATCTAAACTCACTGCACTTTGCTTTTCCATGAAGCTGCCAAAGCTTCAATTTAGACAAGTAGCAGAATTTTCAAAATAACTTAAGTTCCTCTGGAACCATTAGTCACTTAAATATATCATATTTAGATATAAATATTTTTTTTGGCATAACTCTGTACAAATTACAAACTATCATCTCCTACTGTGGGCTTCTAGGCTAAAGAGATATATTTTTAAAAAAACAAAATGAGACAAGATGAAACAAGGCAAGGCAAGACTCTTCGTAATCAATCTCTTTGTAAGAAATTCAAAAGACAGACCAAATTCCAAGTTCCAAGGAAAGACACCATCTAAGGTATCAGTGCTGTTTTGGTCCTGTGATCAAAAGGTATGTTGATAATGTTGTTCTTCTAAAGTACTTGTAACTACTACCTTGTTAACCATTCTCTATGAAGGAAAAGCTAGAGATAAGTGGTATTTGCCCAATAATTCAGGATCCAGGGAAGTTCGCTTCAGATAGATCACATAGCTGCTTTCTCAAAGAGAGAAAAAAAAAACTACTTCCTATTACCATATTTGTCTAACAATATGCCCCCCCCCCCTCAATAGGAAGACCCAGTATGTTTTCTAGGGATAAAATGAAATTAAGCCCCCCCACCAATTTGGGCCTATTTTAAAACATGCAAAATTGGGGGGGGAGGGCAGGGGGAAAACTTGCCTTTAAGAGTGCCACGCGGGCAGCCACGTCTCGTCACCAGCCACTCCTAATGGCCAATCATGGCCAAGCACGGAGTGCTTCCTACCCTTGCCAAGCGCCTTTGCTGCAGACCCGGATATGGTGCTGGTTGCAGGCTGGATCAGCAGGCGGGTGGCAGTGCGCGGATGTCAGCCTCGGCAGGGCACTTTAAATTGCGAGATTTTCAGCACCCGCCACTGCTGCTTCCTCCGCTGCTCTTGCTTTCCCTTTGCATTACTCCACCAGCGTTGGCGAGAGAACAGCGGCAGTGCCAGCAGGAACCATGGAAGCATTTCAGCTGCTTCTCAGGTGGGGGAGCCACCTCTGTGGCTTCCACTATTGCCGCCGGCGTTGGCGAGACAACAGCAGCAGTGCCAGCGGGAACCGTGGAAGCGTTTCAGCTGCTTCTCAGGTGGGGGAGCCACCTCTGTGGCTTCCATGGTTCCCACTGCTGCTGCTGCTGTTCTCTCGCCAGTGCCAGCGGGAACCGTAGAAACCACAGAGGTGGCTCCCCCGCCCGAGAAGCAGCTGAAACGCTTCCACGGTTTTTGCCGGCATTGCTGCTGTTCTCTCGTCAGCGCCAGTGGGAACTGTGGAATCTATGGAGGCAGCTCCCTGCCCAAGAAGCAGCTGAAATGCTGGCGGTGGAGGAATGTGAAGGGAAAGCAAGAGCAGCAGAGGAAGCAGCAGCGGCGGGTGCCAAAGTTCTCACAATTTAAAGTGTCCTGCCAAGGCCGACATCCATGTGCCGCCACCCGCCTGCTGACCCGGCCTGCAACCAGCACCATACCTGGGTCTGCAGCAAAGGCACTTGGCAGGGTAAGAAGCACTCTGTGCTCAGCCATGATTGGCCGTTTGGAGCAGCAGGTGGTAAGGCGTGGCTGCCTGCGGGGTGTTCTAGTTGAGGGTGCGCGGGGGGAAAGAAATTAATTCACCCCCAAAAAGATGGCCTAGCCATTTTTTCGGGGCTCGAAAAAAAATAAGACCCGGCCTTATTATATGAGAAACACAGTAGAAAGTGTTGACTACTTGTATCTAGCTCCTAATGCATGAACTGTCTAATCTTCAATTTCTTCTCTTTTGATTTATAATTTGAATTCACATTCCTTTCATCCCACAAATTTCAAGTATTTTTTCTTCATTTCCATCAACTTTCATCATCATAAGCTAATTTCAAGAAAACAAATAACTAAGAGTTTAAATGCTCTAAAGATTGTAACAGTTGGTTGTCTTCAACAAGACCTTGCTTTTAAATTTCTTGCTTTTAACATTCAGTTTTATACAGGGTAACTACGAAAGATGTTTTCTCATTTTGGACAACTGTGTTGTGAAGAATGTCTTAAAAATAAAGCTACTGCAACTGCTTGCTGATTTGGCTGCCAGGAATATACTACACATCCATTGAAGCCATCAATAATATTGACTTTATTGAATAATTTGTGGTGTTCTTCTAACACAGTTCCATTTACTCAAAACTAATAAGTAGAAAGAGGTAGCACATTACAGCTAATTCTAGCAATGGTCAGAAAAGTATCTTTGTTGTTCAAAGGATAGAAAGAAAATTAATTTGACCCGTTGAGTCAAATAGAGACTAAAATAGCTGCCAGTTTCTGGATTTTTTGTTCTAACCTCCCTCTTTAAAAAAAAAAAAAAGATCATAAGCACATTTTTTCCATTCATTTGTCTAGAATGAATATTTTTAAAAAAATAAATTTGTTTTCTTTCTTTTTTTCTTTCTTTCTTGTGTTTTTGAGTCACCTGGATAGGATTCTATTTTTTTGGAAAGATTTCAGAACTGACCATTGCCTCCTTTTTAGGACTGAGAAAAACTGTCTAACCCAAGGACACCCAGATGGTTTTGTGCCTAAGTTGAGAATGAAACCCAAAATCACCAGGCTACATCAAATTGATTCTTTTATTTCAGCCTTTTTTTCTCCACTTACATAGCATTTCTATGGAAAAGCTACATGTTCTATTTTGAAAAGCCATTTAGCATTAAATGTTGGTTGCAAATCTCTGGATTTATCTTCACTAGAAGCTGGTCAAATCCAGCCTCTTATTTAACAATCCTAGGTGTGTCTGCTGAAAAAAAAAACACATTTGCTTTGTTTCTTACTGCATTCTATCTTCTCTCTCTCTCTCTCTCTCCCTCTCTCTCTCCCTCTATTTGAAATGGGGTATATTCTGTGGTGCTATGTGTAGTGTTATTATAAGCGAACTCTGCGAATGGTAATAATTCAGACCAATCATTTTGTTGATATGATACTTAACACCTTAGATATTGTTCTATGACTGCACTGGCTCGCTCTGCAGCGCTGTTCGTACTCGGGTGGCAAGCGGTACTTAACCCCTGCTCTGAGCCTATCATTTTCACAAACTCTCTAGAGAATCTGGCTGTAAATTGTACCCCTCTGTCTGAAATAATACATCTTGGTACACCATCAAGCGATAACTATCATTATCAGGTTTATCCATGATCTACCACAACTGATCTCTACTAATGAAAACTGGTTGGGCGAGGAAAGGGGTGTTTCTTCTTGAAGACCTATTCTTCCAGGTTTCAGTCTTCCAACATCTTTAATTCTAGTGAATAGATGGTGATGGAGTACCACAATAACATTATTTTAAGAGTTATCTTACAAGCCTCCTTTGGACTTTGAGGGGAATATAGGGGACTAGAATTTTAAAAATAAATGGGACCAGATCAAAGAAATGGATGGAGCTAGGATGAATTAATGTGTGATAGCAGAGAAAGAAAATAATTTCATATAAATAGAACAGGTTTATCATATTCCTTTAATTATACTCCATAGATCTTTCTTCTTTCCTTCCTTTATCAGTTTTGTAGCCTGATTTTCCTTTTGGACTTCAAGGGCATACACATAGCACTGCCTCCTAACAACCAACTTTTTGAGAAGGTTGAGTTGAGATAATGTCTGACCTTATGTGACCAATAACCTTCCATGGCGGATGGCAGAACTGAACATAATTCTTCCTGATTAAGCACAACATCGAATGTTTTCAAAAATTATAGCTGTGTCTGGCTGGATTAAAGCTCACACTTTTAATTTAATTCAAAATGAATTATTTCTGCTGGATTCATTAAGTGAATATAGTGACAGAGTTCCTATAGATCAATCTCTGCAGCCTCTTTCTCTAACCTCCTGTTTAGTTGCAATCAGCAAATAGGGACACTTGAGAACTTGCCTTTTCCCTGTAGCTCTCATGACCCCAAATTCCTCCTATAAGACCCCTTGTATATTTGCATCATGAAACAACTCCCTGAATTTCATATAAAGACATACCATCACCTTTCCCCTTCCTTCTTTTTTCCCCATCTTTTTCTTTTATGTCCTCAAAGAGGCATTTTGCTACCTCCCTCCCCACCTTAATTTCAAGAGGCTTCTGAGATGCGAATGAATTGCCAAGAACTTGAGACAGAAATGTATTTTTTTATTTATTTATAACTTGCTATTTTGAAATGTAAACAAAACTTTTTTTTTATTGAAAACAAACCAACAGTGAAGTTAAGATTACCAGTGCAGAACTTAATTTTGTTAGTGATGTCTAAGATCTGGAAGGCAAGTATCATTTTGTCAGCTGTGAGCTGTTTTTATTTTATATTCAGACATTTTATGCTGGTTCTCATCAGTTAATTTACAGCATTAATAACAGGCTTGTCTACTACAATATTTATTTTCAATCATAGCAATCTAATAACACACACACAAATGTTTGTCTGTCTATCTCTCTCTCTCTCTCACTCTGTGTGTGTGTGTAGACAATCTTTTCATTAATTTGTTCATATACCCCAATGTTATCAAGGTAAATAGAAATCATTTAGATTAATAACATATGTGGTTCAGAATATATAAATGCATTGAAATGTAGAAGAGTACATTAAAAATCAGTTCATTTTTTATTATTATATTATTATTATACAAAATAGTAAATTTTCTACAGACTCAGAGAGGAAATGGCAGATCCGTACTTTTTGCCTTTTTACTAGCAATTGCAGATCCCAGATGCTAAGCACTGGAAAATATTTCTTCCAACAGCAACATCTGGTACTTTGGCAGATTCCATAAGCAATTTTGTTTAACAGCTTTAAAGCTGCTTCTGGGTCTATTACATGGTTAATCTGATGGGCTGTCTGGTCTGACTTGTTCTCCTGGATGCCATATGCCAGCAGCTAAAAAAGCAATGAACTGTTTGTCCATTATATTGGCAATAAAAACACAAGCAAGAAAAGATGCTAAAAATTCTCGATTTCCATTTACCGATTATATGCTCACTGCTTAGTGACATAAGCTAATGCAAGTGAACCTATTTGAAATTGTCATTCAGTATGGTTTAGATAATATTTTTGATTATGGAAATAGGCTATATGATCACTTGTTTTGAATACAAGTTATGACATATTTGTCCTTGTCAGACAAATGGTAAAGGATGATAAATATCAGGCACACAAGTAGTTGATACGATAACTAAAGTGAAATTATTATTATGTAAAAACCCATATAAGGAAAAGCGTGTGCTAGGAGTGTTTAATTATGGTAGCTTTATTTACCTTATATATGAATCTTTAAGATAAAGGATGGTAAATATCAGGCACACAAGTAGCTATCTAATCACACACACACAAATCTGTGTGTGTGTGTGTGTGTGTGTGTGTAGACAATCTTTTCATTAATTTGTTCATATACCCCAATGTTACCAAGGTAATAAAATCATTTAGATTAATAAATAAATAAAGCATATACAGTATAAATGCATTGAAATGTAGAAGTCAAAATATAGTACTATTTACATTGAAAGACAGGAAAAATAAAGAGGAAACAGTAGAGCTGTCATAGTGGGAAAAGATAGGCAGCATTGAGTAGTATGCACTTAAATATTAACAGCAATTAGAATTTGTAGAAAATATTTTATATTATGATTATACAAATTTATGCTCCAATCACTTATGTAAACAAAGAGGATTCTAATGAATCTTATGCTGAAGTTCAAACTGACCTCAAAGCAGACTGTAATTTGTGGTTGAAGAATGAAATGCTAATGTTGGAAATCTTTACATAGTTGGGCTGTATGGCTTAGCACAGAAATGAAGCAGGTGTAGGACTTGTTAAGAACTACTATGCAAAATCAAAATTTTGTTAAAAATGAATTTAAAAGAGATTGCCAAAGATCAAGAAGCAAAAGAAAACAAATATCAGAATGTTGCAAATTGTGAAGAAAAGCCAAAATGAAGAAGGAAAAAGAATTCCAGGGAGCTGCTAGAAGAGACAAGAAGCAATGAAAATAGTTGTGAAGTTAGAAAAAACAGGGAACAAGAAGAGAAGCCTTTCAATAGATCTGTCAACTTGAGAAAGAAGTTCTAACTTCGAACTAGCAGGCTAAAGGCTGCCAATGAACAGAGACTGACTAATCAATAGTGGGAGGAGTGTACTGAATTTTAGTATAGTACAAATGTCAGCATTCAGCATTCAAGATACTTTTAGAAGACTTTTCCTGTTTATAAGAATGCCAGCAAAACTAGAAAAGAACACAGTAGCCAAGGACAGTCATGATACAACAATAACAAAAAAATGAAATTTAACAGAATAAATCTGTTACGATATGAATTACTAGGCTGTCTTAGAAGAACTAAAAAACAACCCATATATTTTAAAGGTGTTTCATCATCCTCTTTCCAATTGCTCAAGTTATTGCTGCTGCGGCTGAGGCTGCTCTTACTACTACTACTACTATTACTATTACTTAACATGTTTCTCTGAAAATAAGACCTGTTCTGAAAATAAGCCCTACTATGTTTTGCACATGTGCCTAATATAAGTCCCCCCAAATAAGCACTACTTAAGCACATGCACAGTGGGTTGCCACTCCATTCCATCTGGTTGTTTGTGGTGATGCTGATATGAGGTGAAGCGCGGGAGTGGAGCTGCCTGCTGTCCCGCTGCAAACAAGCAAAAGAAATGGGAATACGTGGGAGTACAAGTATATGGGGGGAAATTAAAGCATCCCAAAAATAAACCCTAATGCTTATTTTGGAGCCCAAAAGAAAATAAGACAGAATCCTATTTTCAAGGAAACGTGGTACTACTATAACTACAACAACAACAACTACTACTACTATAGATATCACCATTTGGCAATGCCTACCTGACCTTAATCTGGTCCTGGAAGTTAAAATGAAGCAGACTGGCTAGTAGCGAAGTGGGAGATAATGAAGAAATAGAACTTGAGAAGCAGAAAAACAATGGAAACAAAGGAACGACACTGAGCACTTGTGCTGTTGCCATGAAAACTGCATGGACTGTTTTTCATTTGTTGTATTTGACTCAAAGGAAAATGTTATTTTTATTGGTTGCAAATCCATAGCTTGATTGTTAATAATCTCTTTTTAGATTTTTTAAAATCACTCTTTTATTATTTTTATAATTAATTAAAGGTAGTTAAAATTCCTAATAGTCTTCTTCCTATTTTTCCCACAATTTTGTGAGGTGAGTGACAGAGTGTGGGTGACCCAAAGTCACCCAGTGGCTTTCATGCCTAAAGTGGGAATAGAACTCACAATCCCCTGAATTCTAGCCTGGTACCTTAACCACTAGACCAAACTGGTTTTCTTAAAAATGTGCTTATGTTTTTTCACAACATTCTCTGATTTGTGGATTAAGAAAAACTCATTAGCCATTAATTTATTCTCAAATATTAAATCCACTCATGTGTCATTTTTGGGGATTGTATGTAAAAATAAATGGTATAGAGGTAGCAGAATTAAGATACAGCTAGCCTAAGACTGCAACTGGAAGCCTTTTTCATGTTCTTATGGTCAATTTTGTACTACTGTTAACCAGTAAAGAAACTTGCTATAGTATCTGACCAGAATATTAACCATAGAATGAAATATTTGGAAATAACATGTAAAAATGTTTCTTATGGTTTCTACATAATTTTATTTATTTATTTATTTATTATTTAAATTTGTATACCGCCCCCTCTCCCAAGGGGCGGTGCATAGCCAGATAAAAAACATATAAATACATATACAATAATTTAAAATGCATAAAAAGAATTAAATAAATTGGCCATTAAAAATTAAGAAGTAGAGAATTAAGAAAATTAAAACCATTTAAAACCAAATTTAAAACCATTACACATAACTCTAGGCCAGACCAGTTAGATGGAATAGGTGGGTTTTTAGTGCGTGCTGGAAGGTCAATAGGTCGGGGATGGTCCTCATCTCCGGGGGCAATTCGTTCCAGAGGGAGGGTGCTCCCAAAGAGAAGACCCAAACCCTCGGGGTCACCAGCCATCCAGCCGGGGGCACCCCGAAGAGGCCCGCCCTATGGGAGCACACTGGTCAACGAGAGACCTGACGGTGGCAGCAGGCAGTCCCGTAAATACGGTTCTGTAAAGAAGGCGAAATGCTTTTCGTCATTTAATTTTGCTAAATTTTTGTTCCTTTGTCTCATGCTATATTTCTGCATTATATGTGGTGTTATCCTTCTTTCTTTCTTTTTTTAAAAAGCATTTCATAGAGTACAATTAATAGAATGAATATGTCTGTTACAAATTAAAAGAACTGTAAAGAAGTAAATAAGTGCATGAGATTCCAAGTCAAGGGCCTTAGTGGTGCAGGTTGTTAATCATCTAGCACTTAGCTCAATTGCCTGCAATTAGTGCAGGTTCGAATCCCACCAGGTTTCAAGGTTGACTCAGCCTTCCATCCTCTCGGGGTAGGTAAATTGAGGACCCAAGATTGTTGGGGGAAATAAGCTGACTTTATAAAAATGCTGCTTGGGGGGGCCAAAAACCCTAGTAATAAGCAGGCATATACAGTGGAATGAAGGCTATTGCCGAGCAGTTAGCATGGTGCTCCATAGACTGTAAGCCACCCTGAGTCTCCGGAGAACGGCGGCATATAAATGCAAATTTAAAAAAAAAGAATGTATATTAATATTCTTCTCATAAACATTTTAGCATAAATTATATGTATCTCATTAAATGCTAGCATGAATATAAAAGTAGTTGTGAATTTATAATCAGAATATAATGTCTATGGTGACAAATTTATTTATTGATATATTTATTTGCTACTAAAACTACATATACCATGTGGGGCCAGTATAATAGGTAATGTTCAACAGGTGAAAGATCATAAAATTTATATCTCCTGATAACTTACAACTGAAATCTTTTATAAAATTCCACACCAATATCCATAAATAAGGAATAGTAAATGCCTAAAATTCCAATAAAAATGATCACCCCCAAACTTTAAGCTGTTGTACAATAATATCTAAAAATTTTCTTGAGTAGTAAGAACCATATTATTGGAAAGGAATTCTAAATTGGTGCCACCATCCATTAGAAAGCACAGGCTTGCCCCTCCAATCTTTATAACTGATAGAAGCAAGCTATTTCTTGCAGACAGAAGAGAACCTGCTAATTCCTAAATTCAACAACTGTCAGGTCAAATACAGCTTGAAATGTAATAAGCAGTTTGATGCATCTTGTCATCTGAGAATTAAGCCTCAGTTCATTTAATCACCATTGCATTTATTTATGAACTGATCTGATGTTCTTGGCATATTGATGTCACACCATTTGTAATTGAATGTAATCTCTGCCAGTAATTGCACACATATGTTTTCATGTTTATAATATTTGTTTGCTTGCTTGCAGTTTTGTAGGCCATTCCAGTGAATTATTAGTACCAATTATTAGGGTTTAAAAAAATTTTTTTTAAAAAAATTCTGGTAATTTTAACTTTTCTACCTTGTTTTTACTGTTTTGTCAGCCATTAATTTAATTCTTTTAAATCTTTTTTAAATTCTAGTTATTGTGGGGCTTTTTATCTTGGCTGTACACCACCCCGAGTCCCATTGCGTGAGAGGGGGGGCGATATAAAAATTAAATAAATAAATAAAACTTTCCACCATACAACTTTCCAGATCCGTCGGATCTACCAGTTGCGGCCTTTTCTGGATCGGGATGCGCTTCGCACAGTCACCTCCACCCTGGTGACCTCCCGCCTAGATTATGCCAATGCTCTCTACATGGGGCTGCCTTTGAAGAGCATCCGGAGGCTCCAGTTGGCGCAGAATGCAGCCGCGAGGGTGGTAATGGGAGCTCTTCGGGGCTCCCATGTTATGCCACTTCTGCGCGCGCTGCATCGGCTCCCAGTGGCCCTCCGGGTGCGCTTCAAAGTCTTGGTTACTATCTTTAAAGCGCTCCATGGCTCGGGACCGGGATACTTGCGAGACTGCCTCCTGCCATCATCGGCCTCCCACCGACCGGTACGCTCCCATAGAGTCGGTCTCCTCGGGGTGCCGCTGGCTGGACAGCTGGCGATCCCGAGGATGCGGGCCTTCTCATTGGGAGCACCCCCTCTCTGGAATGAATTAGCCCCGGAGGTAAGGGCCATCCCTGATCTCATGGCCTTCCATCGGTTACTTAAAACTCACCTATTTTGGCAGGCCGGACTGGCCTAGGGGTTTTTAAATTTTAACCTGGTTTTAATTTCTTTTAACTTTTGTTTATATTTTTAATTAGAACCTTGCTATATTTAATTCTTTTAATTTTTAATATTGTCATGTTGTATAAGTGTTCTGTATATGTATTTTTATGTTGGCTGTTCACCGCCCCGAGTCCCTTTTGGGAGAGGGGGCGGTATATAAGTCATAATAATAATAATAATAATAATAATAATAGTAATAAACTTTTAATGCATTAAATCTAATTCTTAAAATGACTTTGTGCTACATGATAATGAAATAAATACCCTAGCTGCTTTTTGATTCTCATTTCCCAAAGTGAAGATTTGGGTTTATTTTTCAAGTTCAGAGATCAAGATGAAATAGCAGGTGACAGAAAACTAATCTTATTACCAAATTATGATTTAATATTCAAAACTATTCTGTATGAAAAGCTAAAATTAGAGTCTTTTAAGTTTTGCTTTTAGAGATGCTGTTTTAAAAATAATATATTAAATTTTCAATTTTCAGTTTACATTCAGTAATATCAATGTAGTTTTACTATATATATGTGCAAGAATAATTTAGATGGACATTTTAAAATAAGATTCCTAGGTCAAAATGAAGAGCTAGCAATAAAAATAACAAAATAATTTATAATTTAATACTTTAAAATATTATGAACTACTTTTACCAAAATCTAGCTAAATTCTGAATTGTTTTAGTGAAAACCTTTGCTATTTAAAGTGTAAATACAGAATTGTACTCAATTGTGTTTGTCTGCTGGTTAAATTAATGCTGGTGGTGCATACAATCTCCCCCTTCAAAATCCAATTTTATAATTTGGGATGCATTGGGTGCAAATTTATAGTGGGAGGAAAGGAAGCTAATGTTAACTCCTATGATAAAGGATGTGGCCCTTAATTATTTTTTTAAAATTTTTTTATTCTTTTCAAACTTGTCTTCTGGGTGAATTTAGAATACTGTTGTTATTCATTGAATATGATATAAGGATAAATATGAGAATTCTAAATTGTCAGATGGGATATCCCAAAAATACCTTGCACATGGAATCAAGAAGAACCACAACTAACTTTTCAATTTCTTGGGTGGCCTGAGCCCATGCTGATTGCATGATATCTTTGAAATGATCCTGGGGTGACAAATTTACAAATGGCTAATTTCCATTTTCTTGCCTGGGGTCAAACACAAAGATGTCTACCATCTAGTCTTTGAGTTTAGTGTAGTAAATTACCTTTGCTATTTCTTTGTTGAAGAGAAATCCTGCAAAGAAGTTGTCTTGGCAGAGTTCTCATAGGATATTCTAGCAAGGAATCTTTCATGGAGCTTTCTTTACAGAGGTTTCAAGATTCACCTTTACTGGGTTGCTCTGTATCACAGGCCTGATGCTATGGTGAAATAAAAGGTATGGAGGATTGTCTGTGAATAGATTTAAATGTTAAATTTCCATTTTAATAGCAGCTACCATTTTATATAGCAGCTTATACAGAGTGGTAGACTTAGAATTTCGAATATTGTTGTTCACGCAATATGATAAAAGAATACATAAAAAATTCAAAAAATTTGGGACAACCCAAAATCACACTGTGCATGGAATCAAGAAGAACCATTTTTCAATCTCTTGGGTGGCCTAGACACCTGCTGTTTGCATGATATCTTTGAACTGACCCTGGAGTGATCATTCTTCAGTCATTGCATAATTATTTAGCTTTTCTACGTAATACGTTGTTTCATTTACATCAACCTTTGTATCAAAGTTTTCAAAATTATTCATGGCTTTTGAAACTGAATATCATTCAGCTGAGTTTTTGCTTGAGCAACAAAATTACAATCTTATAGCAAGTATTCAATTAGATCATTTTCTGTTTGGGTCTTCCAAGCATGTTTAGGTCATAGTAAAATACTGTCAGAATAATCCCAAGAATAGTTGAAATGAAAAGGATAGGAAAAAGAGAACCCCATTGAGAAAGAATCTATTTAAAGTAAGCATCATTTTTTAAAAAATCCTACCACTTCTGTTTCTGTTGGTAGCCTTCTTCTAAAGTTAAAAGTGAAGCATCACAACCTCACGGAACATAAATAAAAAAGATAATTAGAAATTGAAATGCAGGTGAAGTAGCAAATTTGGAAAAACTGGTTAACTATTTTAAGGTAAATATGGCACAAAATTCATCTCCTTTTCATCCTCTACCAGTTTATCACTGTTACTGTTTTGGTCCAAAGGTTTTGAGCTCTAATTCGTCTATATTCCTTTCAGTATATAAGCAGGAGCCAATTTTTGTAATAAAGTGTAGGTTTTGAAATTCATTTCCACAATTTGGATAGTGGTGCTATACCTTGTTGAGTTCATCTTTATATAGTTTAGTGTTTCCTCTCTATTATATTGTAACCATGTTGACTCTACCACTGTTATAATTAGCTTTCACATTGCAACTTCACCAATCCTGAAAGAAGATGTATTACAGCCCACTATTTCATCATCCTGAAACATTTGTGCTAAAAAGCGCTCAGTATACATTCTATCTCTTAGCTATGACCTTTTTAAACTTCTTTTTAATAATACATGTTATACAAAGTATAATGATAAGGAATACACTTGGAAAGAAATAATTAAGTGCATAAATAAAAAAGATGTATCACCTTGTTACCACCACCACACATTTTTATTTATTTATTAACCTACCACCTAATATAATAAAAACACTTTATTATAATAAAACTATTTCAAAACTGTTTGTGAGTATATGCATTGTGTCTATGTTGAAAAATTCAACCATTCTTTGAAACGTCTTACAGACTTTTCATTTCACATTGTTAGCCAACAAATTTTAGTGTCTCAGACATGATTACAAATTATTGACTCAATGTATCATCTTGTAAAATATGAATTTGGCTTAATTTCAAATTGACAGTTATTCCTTCAGAACTGGAAAGACCACCAATGGATAGGTCATGTCTCAGCTGGACTGTTCTGAAGCTTTTGAACAATTGTTTTTGCATAAAGATAGGCATAACATCAAAGAAACCACAGATTGTAAGACCTTAATGTCCTTGGCCTGATTATGGCTTGCAGGAGTCTTAAATATGATTTGAGAATTGGGAGAGAAAACCTAGCATGTGGAGATCTTCAACTGTCAATTAGAAAACATCATTGAATCTATAACAAGTACACCAAGGGCCTGTTTGTCTGTAGAAGAAAAGGATTAAAATAGACAGTCTCCAATGAGTTGTAAGAGTTAAAGTAGATATGTAAATCATGACACTTGTGTTCAATGCCCGCCACCATTCCTACCCAATTGTATCTGAAGTACTGGCATTTTTTTCACTCCAGTAATTTAGGAAAAACATCCCTCAAAAATACCTGTTAATAAACTAGTGTTTATAATGCCATTTACATTCCTACTTTGATGAAGCAGAACCATCTGGCATCAGCCAGATGCAGAAGTGAAGACTTTCGTAATATATCTTCCTATCTTCCCATCAATCATACTTGGTCTTCATGCAGTCCTCTTAAGCAAACTCTCCAGGTAAATTTTTTTACGCATGAACGGCTTCTCAAAGTGAAAGACTTGAAAATATCTTAGAAAACAATATATACACAACATATTTTGTTCTGTGATATCTAGTTAATATAATCAAGTTCCTTTAAGGTGGAGGCATTTTTTTTTAAATGTTACCAACAAAATAAACTATTTTAGAGAGAAAAATAATGAAAAGGTTTGGTAGCAGATCTTGTAACATCTTGATGTTAAAGGTCAAACAAATTTTACAATAGGTTATGTTGTCTTATCTTTTTTTCCTTGGAAAAATATGTTCAGGAACTAGTAATTAATTTGCTAAGTAAACTAAGGATCGAGCATTTTTATTATATAGATTTCCATCAAGAACTATTTTCAATGCATATCAAAAGTGATACATGAGAAAGATTTTCAACCACTTTTTATCATGATCACTTTGACTGAAAGTTAAATTTATTTGGACAATTATTCACGAAAAACCATTTTGTGATAAATCAAGTTTTAAGCAAAGCGTTTCTCTCAGTTATTACCATGACATGCTTATGAATTATATGAGCTTTTGAAGAAACAAATGTATCAGGAATAAAGAAAGGCCTTTGGGTACTTATATTTCTCATGTATAGGAACCTGTAATTAAAAATATTACATGATAAAATTTGGTATTAATCACTGCTTTTTTATGTGAATTGCTTTCATCTTTCTCCAGAATTACCTCTTCTGTTAAAATGTAATGATAGATGATGATAACAACATCTACTAGACCAATAAGCAACCAGTGAAATATAGGCCAGAGCAGCCCACAATCCCATTTAGTGGACTTGAAGATTGGTCATTCCACCCAAATATGTGCCATCAAAATTCAATGGAAAAATACTTTAATCTTCCTTCCTTCCTTCCTTCCTTCCTTCCTTCCTTCCTTCCTTCCTTCCTTCCTTCCTTCCTTCCTTCCTTTCCCCTTTTTGCATTAAGATATGATCGAAAAAAATTGCAATAAGCAACTGCTAAGTTCGACATATCTAATTTGTAATGCAGAACTTTTAAAATGATCCACTTTTTCATGCAGAATGTTAGCATTCCAAGTAACAATTTCCAAGAAGTAAGACTTAGAGCCTAGCATTTCCTCAAAGCTCCATCTTATTAGAGATGTCATATTGGCACATCTGGGAAAACCCAAATCTGAAAGTTCTGGGTTTTCCCCCATCCAAAAGAAAGTCAAAGATTCATCCCCTGCACCCACAAGTCCATCACATGGTGCAATTATGTTTTCATCCCAACTGGAGATTACCCCCAGTCATTCCCCTCCAGGTGCAGGGCAATCATCCTTGACTTCCAGAGAAATAAATGTTGTGTGGCTAATCTTCCACCACTCCTTGCAAACCCCCTACCACTTTCCCAGGCACTAAGTGTGGCAGTTTCCAAGCTCCAAAGGGGGAAAAATGGCTTCCAAGGCTGGCACAGATGGATCAGTTTGCATCTCTTAAATCTTCCAGAAAGATTTACTGAACAGATCTATTTAGCCGATCTCTATTATCAGAGAACAGGGTATTTCTAATCCAATGAAAAAAAGGGCATGCGGAGACATGATAGCAATGTTCCAATATCTCAGGGGCTGCCACAAAGAAAGGGAGTCAAGCTATTCTCCAAAATACCTAAGGGAAGGACAAGATGCAATGGGTGGAAACTAATCAAGGAGAGAAGTAACTTAGAACTGAGAAGAAATTTCCTGACAGTTAGAACAATTAATCTTTGCAACAACCACTCCATCCAATCCAACATCACTCAAAACTAGGCATGCATGCCCCTAACTACCTCTATTCCAACCACAATTGGCCTTAAATGCAAGCTACTCAATGCAAGAAGCCTTGTAAATAAAATATCTGAATTTCTCCTCTTACTAAATACGGCTAAATTTGACATTATATTTGTCTGTGAAACATGGCTCAATGCATCTCTCCCTGACTCCATTACCACAATAATAGACTATCATGTTTACAGATCAGATCGTGAAATCCGTAGAGGAGGTGGTGTTGCTATCTTCTATAAAAAATCCCTACATTTAAAAAACATCCAAGTTACCCAGGAGCTTGCTATTCCTGAGGCCATCGTCTGTGAACTGTCCTTAAATATCACATTTTGGTTCTTACTTTGTTACAGAGCCCCTGATTATGATATTGAACATGCAAACAAGCTAAATACACTACTAACATGGGCAGCATCCTGCCCACATGCTTTTATCTTTCTTGGTGACTTCAATCTACCTCATATTAACTGAACCCTTAATGAATGTAAAACTGAACCCACACATGCAACCTGCTACAATGCAGTAACAAATGTGGGACTAGAACAACTAATACCAACAATACTAGATTTAACAACTGCCTCGATCTCATCTTCTGCAATAGTTTGAATTCAATTTACAGAATACAAATTAAAGAACCCTTTTCCAACAGTGACCACAACATGATTGACTTTTGTCTCAACATACATCCACACAAAAATCATCACAATGACAGAATCCCCAATTATAATTTCAAAAAAGGCAACTATGATCTTATAAACAACGATCTCTCATCCCTTGATTGGCAATTTCTATTCACTGGATGCAATACTGTAGAAGACCATTACAACATACTTTTACTTGAAGTCAAAAGAGTCATCAAACTATATCACATTAAACAAGAAGAAAACCTTCTACACACCAATTCCACCCGTGCTTTCTACAAATTTATAAACAAACTAAAAGACTCAAGGTCCATCCCACCCTTGAAAGGACCTAATGGTAAAGACTGCAACGATGACACTATTAAAGCCAACCTCCTTAACACATTCTTTGGCTCAGTATTTGTAAACAGCAATGGATCATGCCCAATATTTCCTAGTCGAACCACAGACAATTACAATGATCTAATACATACATTGCAATGTCCTACTTGTCAATGAATACTTCAGCTTCAACCACAACAACACAAGAACAAACAATAGATACAAACTCAAGGTTAATCGCACCAAACTTGATTGCAGGAAATACAACTTCAGCAACAGAGTGGTCAATGTCTGGAATACTCTACCTGACTCTGTGGTTTCTTCCCCAAACCCCCAAAACTTTAACCTTAGACTGTCTACTATTGACCTCACTCCTTTCCTAAGAGGTCTGTAGGGGGTGTGCATAAGCGCACCAACGTGCCTACCATCCCTGTCCTATTGTTTCTTTTTTATTTTTCTTATATGTATCCATGTATTCATAACTATGTTTTTACTTATACCTATTATCTTTTAAGCAATTGATAAAATAAATAAATAAATAAAAAATAAACTTGCCTCCAGAAGTTGTGAATGCTCCAAACACTGGAAGTTTTTAAAAAGATGTTGGTTAAGATTTGTCTGAAGTGGTGTAGGATTTCCTGCCTCAGCAGGGGTTGGACTAAAACGAAAGAGCAGCATGTGCAATAAAAAGTCCTTCCAAGTTTACCAACTCAGATTTTGAATGCATGGCAAAGAGAAAAACTTTTGAAGGAAAACAATCAACACCGTGGTCCACTAGACAGCCAAACAATACCTGAGCAGTTTTCTGAAATATGTCAAAAATATCATACGAAATGGAATTTCATTTTAATGTTTATGAAGGAATTGAATTCAAAATAAACTGGGTACTGTTTTCTGGAAACTTAAAAATTGTGCATAAATTGTGGCTTGTGGAGTTATGTTTTGTATGAAGAAGGTGCATAAGTAATTTACTTTTAAAGAACTATCTATTGCAAAGAGCACTTTCAGTTGTTAACTGAAAGAGAGGGAGAGGAAAGGAGAGGAGAGGAGAAAAGAGAAGAGAAAAAAAAGTAAAAAAAAGTGCAAAGAAAAGAAGAAAGATAAAAGTAAAAATATAATAAAGAAAGAAAAAAACAATGCTGTGTATGAAGAAGTAGTTTGCAACCTTCATTACAAATAAAAATAAATGTGTTTATTGTTCATCCTCTGTAAGGTTACAAACAATTATCTCTTCCTCCCATATTTCATCTCTTATCTAAACACAAATTCATAAAATGCTATCCTTTAAGTCCTGGTTTCACAGAAATACTTCTTTTTATATCTCTTTCAGAAGCCAAAACCAGATCTATGTCCCATGAGATGTTGCAAAGCTGCTCTTTGTTTCTTATGAAAGAAACAAATTATAATTGTTTCTTATAATTAATTTCAAAATCTTGTTGTACAAATTTTTGATGTTTTAAATTCATATGGATCCTCAGTCTGTTTCTAAAATCAAAATCTTTATTTCAGATTATTTAAATTCAGAACCTTATGATTAAAAATTCTTCAGTAATTGAAGGCAAATTCCCCCAGCATTTTCATACTTGCCATTTCAAAGGTCTCTAATAGCTTGTAAGTAATTAATGAGTAATTTCTCAAATTCTCACTTTCAGAAAGCAATTGACATTAGTGAACATTGCCATCTATGGCAGTCTTATCACCATGGTCATTGGCTCCATTTTTCTGGAAGTGTTTTCAGTCCACCATTTCTCCCCTGGAAGCTCTAGCTAGCTACTTGTTGAAAATTCATAGAAAATAAACATACACATCTCTGTCATAAACAATCTAAAACGTGAACTTTCTCCCTGAGAATTTCTATATAAAAAACAATTATTACTCACATAGGGAAAGACCCCACATGGACATGAAAGTTGTAATGGTTATCTTAGTAACAACAAAACTGCTGTATATAATGTATATACTATTCAGAGCTTTGCAGCATTTAGCACCAGAAAAATAAACACAGATGGCTGATGTTTCATTTAACGTCTTTATAAACATATTAAATAAATTTTACAATACCAGTTATAGACTTCTCCAACATGGAGCAAACTCAAACAGAAGCAGACATGTTACAAATGCAGAGCAGAACAGCAACTCAGGAGCTCAGAAACAGACATCAGTTTCACTTTAGTTCAGCAAGCAAGCAAGGCAGTTTCACTTTAGAGCTGAGCAGGAACAGAGATAAACCACGCCCAGATTCTCTCTTTAAGTTTTAGCCCTCAATTCAGCTCTCCTTGGCTGACCTTGTTACTATGCTCTATTCAGGTTCATGAATATACTCTGACATATACATCATATATATCTGAGCAATTGTAGAGATATGCCAATATTTTAAATAATTTGCAATTATTCTAATTTAATAATATGTTCACATTTCTTAAATTTTGCAGCTTTATTCTATTGACACAGGTACTCTGCAATTGTTCTTCGCAATAAATAGCTGCCACTACAGGACAATGAACTTCTGAATATGTTCAAAGAAGGAATTAAATGTACAGTGGTACATTTCTTTTTCACTCCTGGATCTCTATTGTATATTATATACAATGTACCTTACCAACAAAATTACAATTTTGCTTTAACCAACTTACACTGAATAACCTTTCAATTTTAAAAGTAAGTTTAGTTCCAGTTTATAGATTGCCAGACAGAAAGAAGATTAAACTTGTTCTTTATTTAGTGAATAAATGTTAACAACAGCACTCTTCTTTTTATTCCAGCACTCTCCAGCACTCTTCTTTTTACTTCTTTTAGACATCTCTGTTGGAAGCAATCTACAAGAATAGAATGCATTGGGAGTTGTATAATCTAGGCATACCAACCCAACTGTCACTTTTTGTAACGTTGGGAATGTTTTCTCTGAATTATTAGTTAGTATGATGGATTAGTCAGTAATTTGGATTCTCTGGAGAGATGAAGTGCATTCAATAAGAAGTTCAGTAGAGATACTTTCTGTGAGAGAAAAAGGATGAAGAAGAGACTAATAGTTCTCAGACTGTATCTGATGCAGATAATAAAATGCTTCAGTTTGGCAAGTTTCTATCTATAGATTGGAGTAATAGCAAAATATTTATTATTTTTATTATATTATTATTTCTTTATTCTAAATATTTATTGGATTATTAGAAGAATCACCAGGTGTCTGTCTTGGTTTGTGGGCCCAAGAGTCAAAGGACGAAATATTAAAATTCTGGAAAAGCGATCATAATACATTAGGAAAATGCCATGTTAGGGAAAGGTGCCCTAAGAACTTTAAGAATGAGAATAAAAGTATAGTTTCCATGTGAAATGCATGTTAATTTTTCTGGAATAAATTGAAATTCTATAAAACCACACAGTAGTAAAATTCTATTTAATTGAACTTTCTTGTTCAAAATGTATTTCTAGTGGACTGTACTAACATAGCTGAAATATCTAGCAGTAAAAATCTATGTGACATATCTTGAGATGTAATTAGAATATAAATTTTCCTATTCTGAGTTGTCTAACTTAAAAATGTAATCAATAATTATCAAAAGAATTTTCCATTAATTTTATTATGGATGAAACATTGTATTTGATTAGTATTTTAAATATTCCCACTGAGAAATGATTCAAATTTAATCATTTTTAAAACTATAGATACATATATTTCTGCCAGCAAAGATCTACAAAACTCTTCATCACTGAAACACAGAAGAATTATCATTTTGTACAATGTACGAATCTCTTTCTGATAATTGAGATTAAACGGGTTTTATCATCGTGAAAGTATGCAAGAATATTTCTATTATAATCCCAAGGTTTAATGGGACTTTATGCTGAGCTTATAAATTCTTTGTAGGAAATAATGAATATGTTGTCTAGCTAAAATACTATAGTACAATAATGGTTTTGGGAAAAGAATACTTAATTTGCAAAAATAACAATAAAAAAATAGAAAGTTTCTCGAGTGGTTGAAAACTAGGGTCAAATACTTGTTAACTAACAAAATTGGCAATGAAGTTGTCTGAGATCCTTTAGAACTCTGGTGAACTTCATCAAGCCAGGTTACAGGGAGATGACATTACTGCTAGATGTTACAGAGACGGTGTTTTTTTTTTCCAAAAGTTTGGCCAAATCTTGTTTATGACTACCCTCTGCCCAAATTGGATAAGCAATCTGTCCTGTTACTCTCTAGAATAAACAGTTCAATAGCCAGATGAGAGTTGTGGATCCATATTGCCACTGAAGGGACAAGTGATCTTGAAAATGGCGACCGGAGGATGTCGGGCTGACGGGCTCCGCCGCCGCGGCCGAGATTCGGGGTGAGTCCCCCTCCCCCCGGGTCCTCACCCGTGGCAGGGGTGGCGAAAGGACCCGGGGGGGGGTGGGCGTGGGGGTGCGGAGGAGGCTGTGGAGCCGCTGTGGAGCCGCTGGACGGCCGCCGGGGCTGCGGTTGCCGCCGCTGAGGCCGTTCGGGCTGCTGCCGCCAGAGCCGCCGACAGGGCCGCTGCTGCCGCCGGGGCCGCCGGCGAGGCCGCTGTTGCCGCCGGGGCCGGGGCCGCCGACGAGGCCGCTGCTGCCGCCGGGGCCGCCGGCGAGGCCGTTGCTGCCGCCGGGGCCGCCGGCGAGGCCGCGGTTGCCGCCGGGGCCGCCGGCGAGGCCGCGGTTGCCGCCGGGGCCGGGGCCGCCGGCGAGGCCGCTGCTGCCGCCGAGGCCGCCGGCGAGGCCGTTGCTGCCGCCGGGGCCGTCGGCGAGGCCGCTGCTGCCGCCGGGACCGGGACCGCCGGCGAGGCCGCTGCTGCCGCCGGGGCCGCCGGCGAGGCCGCTGCTGCCGCCGGGACCGGGACCGCCGGCGAGGCCGCTGCTGCCGCCGGGGCCGCCGGCGAGGCCGTTGCTGCCGCCGGGGCCGCCGGCGAGGCCGCTGCTGCCGCCGGGGTCGGGACCGCCGGCGAGGCCGCTGCTGCCGCCGCTGGGACTACTGTTGCCGTCGGCGCTGCCGCCAGGACCGGGGCTGCCATTGCGACCGCTGGGGTTATCGCCGGTGGCTGTCGTTGCTGCTTCTGCTGGGGCTGCCGCTGCTGGTGATGGCTGCCGTCGTTGCCGGGGGCCGTCGTCGCCGCTGCGGGGCCTGCTGCGGGAGCCGCTGGGGCCGTTGCCGAGGCCGGGGCCGGGGCCCCCTCCGCTGTTGCAGGTGCGGAGGAGGCCATGGAGAGGCCGGAGGGGGCCGTTGCTGAGACCGCCGCCGCTGCCGCTACCGTTGGGGCCGTCGCTGCTGCCCCCGCCGCTGCTGTCGCTGAGGCCGTTGCCGGCATGGAAGAGGCTGTGGGGAGGCCGGAGGAGGTCACCGTTGGGGCCTCTGAGGCCGCCGCCACTACCGCTGGGGCCGCTGAGACCATCATCGCCGCCGCTGGGCCCCCCGCGAGGCCGGATGCCAGCTGTCGGTGGGTTGCAGCTGCTGCGGCCTGGACTTGGGTCCCACCTGGTTCGGCCTTTGCCTGGTCGTTGGCAGTCAGGGAAGATCCAGCCTAAGACAAAACTGACATATTCCTCTCAACATCTGTGGGCCCTGAGAAACGTCCCCCTATCTCAGAGTTGGCCCGCTTGCCTTTCCAAGGCCTTTCTCAAGGACGGATCTTGGGATCCGGAGAGATGGTGGGGTCGCCGGAAATGTGGGAGGGAGGGTTGTTTTAAATTTTTAAGTAGATTCTTAAAGGGGTTAGGGTTGGCCGGGCGGGGTTTGGGGGACAACCCGCCTGGGGCTGGGTCCGGGTCGTGGGTTGAGCGTTGCCGGGAGGGTTTGGGATCGGACGGGGCTGTATTGAGGATGGGGGGTTGTCCCAGGGAGGGTGATTTTAAAGCGATTAGTACGGTGAGCGGGAGAGGCAGATTTGGCGGTTATAGGGGGCCACATTCTGTTCTGGGAGCGCGCCCCCGCTATTTGTCGGCGGTGGCGCGCTCCGACCCCCTTGTTATATCCCGTTCCCCGGGGGGTGTGAGCGATCGGGCCCGGGGCCTTCGGCTGATGTTGTGTAACGCCAGGTCCGTTATTAATAAGGCCCCCCTCATTTATGATTTGATCTGTGAGGGGGGAGCGGACCTGGTGGGTATTACCGAGACCTGGCTGGGCCCAGAGGGGGGAGTGCCCCTTGTGGAGATGTGCCCAGCCGGATTTCGGGTTTTTCATCGGCCGAGGGCCCAGGGGAGGGGCGGGGGTGTTGCGGTGGTTATTAAGGAGGATCTGTGTCCGAGGGAATCCACTGTTTCTCAGACGACCGGGTGTGAGTCTCTTTTCGTGAAGTTCGGTCCCAGGGTGCAGGTGGGCTTGCTGATCGCATACCTGGCTCCCTGCTATGCGGCATCGGCCCTGCTTGAGCTCCTCGAGGTTATAGCCGGCGTGGCGGTTGAGACCCCCAGGCTTATGGTCATGGGGGATTTCAACCTCCCTTCTGCCGGCGGTACCACGGGGATTGCTCAGGAGTTCATGGCTTCCATGACAGCCATGGGCCTGACCCAGTTAATTTGGGACCCTACTCACGTGGGAGGTCACACCCTGGATTTAGTTTTTGTCTCTGATCAGTGGCAGAGTGGTCTGGGTGTAGGGGACATAGTCATAGAACCCCTGTCATGGACAGACCACTCGCTCCTGAAGCTCGACTTCCGTTCCGCACCCCCCGACCGCAGGGAGGCGGGGCCGCTTAAATGGTACCGCCCCAGGCGCCTGATGGACCCGGATAGGTTCCTGATGGAGCTTGGGCCATTTCCCGAAGCTCACACACACGACTCGGTTGAGGGCCTGGTTGCCACCTGGGATAGGGTGGCTGCTGGGGCCCTTGACCGGGTCGTGCCCTTGCGGCCTCTGACCCGGTGCCGATCCCAAATGGCTCCTTGGTTTTC
This sequence comes from Bungarus multicinctus, assembly GCA_023653725.1. Lineage (NCBI taxonomy): Eukaryota > Metazoa > Chordata > Lepidosauria > Squamata > Elapidae > Bungarus > Bungarus multicinctus. Next base: position 229,052,809 of record CM042834.1, on the reverse strand, counting down.
TGAGGAGCTAAGGGAGATGAAGCGCCGGAAAAGACGCCTAGAGAGTAGTTGGAGAGCTAGCCGTTCTGAGTCTGACCGAACACTTCTACGATCTTATATTAAGACGTACTTAGTGGCGATAAGGGTGGCGAGGAGGACTTACCTCTCCACCCTTATTGCGTCCGCGGAAAACCGCCCAGCCGCCCTGTTTAGGGTGACCCGCTCCCTTTTAGAGATGGAAGCGCGGGAGGATCCCTTACAGGGACGGGCTGAGGAGTTTTCTAGGTTTCTGCAGGACAAAATCGCTCAGATTCGGGACGAGCTGGACTTCGACTGGGCATCTCCGGGCGGGGGAGCGGGGGTGGATATCGGTGAGGCCATTTGGGTTGAGTTCGACCCTGTTACTGTAGAAGACGTGGACAGGGTGCTGGGGGGACTGAATGCCACCACCTGTTTGTTGGACCCGTGCCCCTCCTGGCTGGTTTTGGCCACTCGGGAGGTGACACGAGGCTGGTTCCAGGGTATTATAAACGCTTCCTTGAGAGAGGGGCTTTTACCCGCCGCCTTGAAGGAGGCGGTGGTGCGGCCCCTCCTCAAGAAACCGTCCCTGGACCCAGCACTGTTATCAAATTATCGTCCTGTCTCCAACCTTCGCTTTGTTGCGAAGGTTGTAGAGAGTGTGGTGGCCCGTCAGCTCCCCCGCTTCCTGGATGAAGCGAGTTATCTTGACCCCCTCCAATCGGGCTTCAGGCCCGGGCACAGCACGGAGACGGCGTTGGTCGCGTTGGTTGATGATCTCTGGAGGGCTCGGGACAGAGGTTGTTCCTCTGTCCTGGTCCTGTTAGATCTCTCGGCGGCTTTTGATACTGTCGACCACAGTATCTTATTGCAGCGGTTGGAGGGGTTGGGGGTTGGAGGCACCGTGTTGCGGTGGTTCTCCTCCTTCCTCTCCAACCGCTCGCAATTTGTGTTGACGGGGGGGCAGAGATCGTCCCCAAGGCCCCTGCTTTGTGGGGTGCCTCAGGGGTCGGTGCTCTCGCCCCTTCTGTTCAACATTTATGTAAAGCCGCTGGGTGAGATTATCCGTGGCTTTGGGGTGGAGTTCCATCAGTACGCTGATGATACTCAGCTGTACATCTCCACCCCGGGCCACCCCAACGAAGCCGTCGAAGTGATGTCCCGGTGCCTGGAGGCCGTGCGGGGTTGGATGGGTCGTAACAGGCTTCGTCTCAACCCGGCCAAAACCGAGTGGCTGTGGTTTCCTGCGCCCAGATACAGCCAGCTTATTCCTTCGCTGGCCGTGGGGGGAGAGGTTTTGACCCCCGTGGAAAGGGCACGCAACTTGGGTGTCCTCCTGGATGTGCGGCTGTCTTTGGAAGAACATATTGCAGCCGTCACCAGGGGGGCTTTTCATCAGATTCGTCTGATTTACCAGTTGCGGCCCTTTCTGGATCTGGGCGCACTTCGCACAGTCACTTCTGCCCTCGTTATCTCCCGCTTGGATTATTGCAATGCTCTCTACATGGGGCTCCCCTTGAAGAGTCTCCGGAGGCTGCAGTTAGTTCAGAATGCAGCCGCGCGGGTGATCGTGGGCGCCCCTCGGGGCGCGCACGTAACACCACTTCTCCGCAGGCTGCACTGGCTTCCTGTGGCCTTCCGGATTCGATTCAAGGTGGTACTGACGGTATTTAAAGTGCTCCATGGCTCGGGACCTGGGTACTTACGGGACCGCCTGCTGCCATCAACTACCTCCCGCCGCCCAGTACGCTCCCACAGGGTCGCCCTACTTGGGGTTCCGCCACCTGATCGCTGGCGGCTGGCGGCCCCGAGGGTGCGTGCTTTCTCTGTGGGAGCGCCCTCCCTGTGGAATGATCTCCCCCCGGAGATACGAGCCATGACAGATATCCTCTCCTTCCGGCGCGCAGTTAAGACCCTATTTTTTAAACAGGCTGGCCTGGCCCAGTAAGGGTTAAAGGGGTTTTAAGTTAATAGGGTTTTTAAAATTTTAACTATTTTTAAACTTTCGGGATACAGCTATATTTATATTTAATTCGGTTTTAAACTCTATTTAATCTTGTATTTTTGTATTTTAATGTATTTACTAGGCTGTACACCGCCCCGAGTCCCTTTTGCGGAGAGGGAGCGGTATAGAAATATGATCAAATAAATAAATAAATAAGTGATGTCAGTACCCTGAAATGTACAGTGTCATAGGCCATTCTATGTTTAGTAATATTGTTTTGATTTCCATTTATTCTTCTTAGTCCATCTTGTCTTTTTTTTTCAATTGGTATACAATATCCCACTTTCTCACCTCCTTTTAGATGCCTACTTTCTCTCTTTCTTTTTTCCGTTTCTAAGATAGTTTCTCAAAAGTCTGCAGATGGCTAATTCAAAAGTACAGGATCTAATGGTTACGGATTAACAAAGAACCCTGCTAAGGATTTCTATAGATGCACAAAGCAATACTAATTAATTCTCAACTGTTTGCTTTTTGAAGCTTTGATGTGATCAGCTCAGTTTTCTTTTAATCCTTGGAAATCAGAAAAAAAGAAACAATTTTGAAGATATAACATTAAGAAGGCTCTCCAAGGAACTTCAGAAAGAATTAGTAAGCAAAGACTGTGAAAGAGTATTGGGCCAGAAAGAATGTTTGCTGCTCTTTCTCTTGTCCTATGTGTTTCTATGTGCCCATTCATGTGCATGAGATAGGCATGTTTATATGAAATATGCCAATGAAGCAGATGGAAGGAAAGAATAATGGTGGAATCTTAAGTCTAAAGAGAAGAAAAAGTCATTTTGGACACTTTTTTTTTGAAACCTGGAAGAGCTAACTCTCATTGGTCAAAAGAAGTCATGACCAGCTTTGAAAACATTGTGAGTTGGATTGAGAGAATGTTCAGGTTCTATTTGGCAAGGACTAAAGGTTTCCTATAGTATTATGAAAATTAATACTAAGAGTAACAGTCTACCACTGTTAGTTTTTTGTATATTTGGTTGTTTCAGGATGGTCCAAACAAGAAATACAACCAGAAGTAATAGATCAATTTTTATTGAACTGTTATAGTTGTATTAACAGAAATTAATACAACTAGTTGCAAGATTAAAAATATTTCTCCTCTCTTTTCCTTTTACACTTTGAAAAACTAGGGACGATTTTAAAAAACACACATTTCCTATATCATTTCCCTTTCTGTGGACTGCGACTTCTTTAAAATGCTACTTGTCCTACCTGTAGTTCTTTCTCCTTCCTCCCAAGGTCATCCCCACATACCATTACAGTTTCGATGGTACTTTAAATATTTTTATATATGCTTGAGAAGTTCTTATATGATTCTATGTTTAAATCTTGAAATTATTCCTTCTTTTTGTGTTTTGTTTTTGTAAGCCTTAAGTGTGTCTTAAATAAACACACAATTAAAGGTAAAAAAAAAATAAGTTGAAAATCATGCCAGTTGACTACTAAAGAAATGTAGCTTTAATTATTATGGTTATTGTTTCATTTTAAATTTAAAAAGTGATTTTCTTTGAGAGGCTTACTGTGTTTTTCATTACAGATGCTATTATTGCATTCTAGTTCTTTAAATGTAGATCATAAAAGCCTTTATGAACATAATAATAGTCATGTTAAAATAAACCCAACTGCACATTTTTCCCACATGCATCTTTTTTTCCAGGAGTAAAACAGGTGTGTTTGTATTATCCTCCCAAAAAAAGAATAAAGAATTTTTTAAAAAAAGAATAAAAGAAAGGAAAAGCATTGATAATATATTTCCTATTTATGTTCTCTAAGAACAGTTGTTCAGTGGGCAAAAAAGATTATGTGCTATCAAGTCATATATTCAATTACTGATTAGATTTTCATACACGTTTATTACTTTATAAGTAACTCTTGGTGGCAAACATACTTGACACTCCTTCCTCTTCCTATCACAACTACAACTCTTTGAGGTGGGTTGAACTGACAGACAGTGAAAGGCCCAATGTCATCCAGCCAGATTTTCATGCCTAAGGCAAGACTGCAACACATAGTTTCTAAATCAGCATTTTATTGACCATAAAGATATTTTTCCATGTTATCTGCCCCAGCCTGATCTTTCAACTCTTCAAATGTCCACATCACCACTTTACCTCTATCCATTTTCATGTTTGTTGTCCTCTTCTTCACTTTTGTTTCACCTTGGCCAGCATTAAAGCCTTCTCCAGAGAGCTAGATCTTCACATAATGAGTCTAAATTACGATAAACACAGGGTTACTCTATATGGGTTGCAAATACAGTATATGAACACTCTGGTTTTTACCAAAGGAAATTCTAAATAGTGGTTGATCATCCCAGATCTAGAAGCATGGACAAAGTGCCACTGCAGTAGGAAATGCCATAAAATCCTTATGGCAATCAATCATGATGTACTTTTTAAAAAACATAAATGTACTTTTTAGAAAAAGTACAAAGAAGAGCAAGTAAGATGATTCAAGACTTGGAAACTAAAACATATGAAGAAAGCTTGCAGGATTTGGGTTTGGCTAGAGAAAAGAATGACTAGGGTGGACATGATAGTAGTATTCCAGTATTTGAGCGGCAAAGAGGAGGGGTTAATTTATTTTCCAAAGCACCAGAGGGCAGGACAAGAAACAATGGATAGAAACTAATCAAGAAAAGAAGCAACCTGGAATTAAGGAGAAACTTCCTAACCATGAGGACAATTAACCAGTGGAAAAGCTTGTCTTCAGAAGTTGTGGGTGCTTCATCACTGGAGGTTTTTAAGAAGAGACTGGATAGCCTTTTATCTGAATTAGTATAGGGACTCCTGCTTGAGCAGGGGGTCGGACTAGAAGATCTCAAAGATACTTTCCAGCTCTAATCTGATTCTGATTCTTAAAATCATTCCCCAATCTATTTTTTACAAACATACTTACCTTACCTATCAATGAATACTTCAGCTTCAACCATAACAACACAAGAGCATATAATAGATACAAACTCAAGGTTAACCGCACCAAACTTGATTGCAGGAAATACGACTTCAGCAACAGAGTGGTCAATGTCTGGAATACTCTACCTGACTCTGTGGTTTCTTCCCCAAACCCCAAAAACTTTAACCTTAGACTGTCTACTATTGACCTACCCCTTTCCTAAGAGGTCTGTAGAGGGGCGTGCATAAGTGCCCCAACATGCCTACCATCCCTGTCCTATTGTTTCTTTTTTTTAATTTTTCTTATATGTATCCATTTCATGTATTCATAAGTATGTATATACTTATACTTATTATCTTGCAAGTGATTGACAAATCAAATAAATTCTAAATATATAATTATTTTAAAAGAATTAAAAAATATATATTTTAATTTGTGAAAGCTAATTCAATAAAACCTATTACTAATTTGGTAAAGACTTCTCAATTATCTCAAAATTGAAGAACTGAAAATTAACTAGAGCCAGATATGCTTCCTTGACCAACATCCTCTCTTCCCCCAGCAAGTCATTACATATTAATTTGTAATCACTTGCTACGCATTAAAAAGGATTGTCATCTTTTACTGAAAAAGCCTTTTATAGTTTCATCTGTGATACAGACAGCATTATATAAAAACAAAAATGTTATTTCAAATGCAACTGAGATGTAAACTGGATAGGCTGTAATTGGTAGTCATGTCGGAAAAAAGAGTAACTCTTTTAAAAAAATAATGAGAAACGTTTATGTAGCTTAGAATAATGGCAAAACCTATATTAAATACAAGGAAATTAAAGTTTTCTTGAGTTGAAGAGAGAGATAAATTAAAGATAAATTAAAATGCAAAGGCATGACAATGTAGTCTGTATGTCTTAAGATATGATTCAATGATCTATCATATGAAGTCCTCTATAACATAAAAGGAAACAGCTAACAGTATTTGTTTCCTCTCCTGAAAAACATTGTGTAAAGCAACAGATATTTTAAAATGTTGTATATGCTTGGAAATTTCAGAAATAGTGCGCAAAAGTTGTGCAAAAAAGAAGGCGTATATTAGTATATGTGAGAAACAAGTTTGCATTAATGGAAGATATCTAAGCTATACATAAAAAGTATATATTCAAGATATACACATAGAAAGATATATCCAAGATCCCTGACCTCCCCCAAAAAAGAGATTTGTAGAAAAAAAAAACCCTGAATGGATAGCCTTATTTAATGGACACATATTGATCAGCAGAATGAATCAATGAATAGGCATGTATCATGACACAAAAGTACACTCTCAATTAATGTTACAATACGTCATTGCAACCTCCAATTTGCAAAGGCAGCAAAATGGTACAGGTAGTCCTTGACTTATGACAGAAGTGGTATTCAGCAGGTTCTGACTACTTCTGGAGAACCGATAGCAGAAATTTTGAGTAGTTCAGAGAACCAGCAAATACCACCTCTGATGGGAGATTTTACAGTATCTTTCCCCTGCCACACTAATCAAGCCATGCCCACAGAACCGGTAGTAAAAAAAAAATTGAATCCCACCAGTGACTTATGACCACAATTGAGCACAACATTTTTGTTGCTAAATGAAACATTTGTTAAGTGATTTTGTCCCATTTTACAATCTTTCTTGCTGTGGTTGTTAAATGAATCACTGCAGTTGTTAAAATAGTAAGATGGTTGTTAAATTATTCTGGCCTTCCCATTGACTTTGCTTGTCAGGAGGTCACACAAAGGGATCACATGACTCCAGGATACTGCAACAGTCATAAATGTGAGTCAGTTGCCACACGTCTGCATTTTCATACGTGACCATGGGGATTCTCAAAGTTTGTAAGTGTAAAAAATGGTCATAAGTCACTTTTTTCAGTGCCACTAAAGGTCACTAAATGAACTGTTGTAAGTCAAGAACTACCTATACATTTGTCCTAAGACTTTAATAGTCTTTACAAGAAAGAATATAAAAGAGAGGAAAATTACCATTTTAATGAAAATCTTTTGATTGTAAACTCCGCAAGCCAAAAAAAGCTAGGGTTTTTATTTAGGAAGAAAAAGTCTTTAAATCCTTCTTCAAGATTAATTTTAGTGGTATAACAAAACAGAAAGTTATTTATTTCTAGAAAGTGGGCTTTCTTTTCACTTTAGAATAAAATACCTTGACTGATTTCCTTAAACAAAGAAATTAACCCATTATATTCAGAAAGCAGTGAAAAATAAAGCAAACCATCATAGAGGTAAATTCCAATCATTTATGCTAGTGATTCTCATGCTCAGCAACTTTAAAATGTATGGACTTTCCCAGAATTCTCCAGCTAGCAAGTCCGAACATCTTAAAATTTCAATCTTGCTAAGATTGAGAAATAGTGATTTAAACAGTATTTAATCTAAGCAGCTTTAAGGAAAGTTCCCTGATACGTGCTTCTAACTCCAAGAAATTAACTTCTATCGTTAACAATGTTTCTTACAAAAATGGTTCAATAAATATTAAAATGACTGTCATTTCCAACATAAGGTTGTGATTGAAGTAATAAGGATTTTTAATTTTTTTTTTACTAGAGCTGCTTATCCAAATTAAATTCATAAATTTATAAACAGTTATGCATCAACCTAAAATATGTCCAAACACTTAACCATTTTGAGACTTTTATACTACTTCTTCCATTCAGAGGAAAGTGAAAGGTGATGATGGAAACAGAGCTTCAGTTGATAGTATGTTAATATCCCATCCCATATCGTATTTTATTGGTTTGCCAGTAAAGCTGTAAAATTCTAGGATGGTACTATAATATTAATGAAAACTCTTTCATTTTTATTGGCTCATAAATATTATAAAGTAAATGTCAACATTAGATTTCAAATACTAAGAAGCCAGCTCTAGAATTTTAAATACTAAACAGAAAAGATGATTGATTACAGTATATCCACCAGTGGGGCTAGATTTGGTTGATAATACACTGTATTAGGAAAATAAAGTATTTGCTGTCCAATACTATCATAAATTACTTCAATTTTTTTTCTTTTACGCTGCTGTTCACTACTTATGTATAATTCCCTTCTGAAAGTGATTTCATCCCAGTTTAAAGATGTATTTTCTAGAAGGTGAGCTAAATATAGTAATATATTTAATATAATAAAATTAATGGAACAGGAACTGCAAGAATTACTCTAATTATACAAAAAGATCACTACAAAAACTAAGAAATACATACTGTTTAAGCTGTAAACTTTTGAGTAGAGGAATATATCATGAAAATGAATGTATGTAATTCTGTCCTTGTTTATCTGGGAATAATAGTAGTTATATCTCTATCATGGGGATGGTGAGGTATTATGGTTAGTCACATAGTCATCCAGATGTTTAGACTAGATTTGATATTATCCACTTATTGAGTCCTTCCCAAGGACTTGTAACAGACAGATTGTATTGTTAGATGATGTTAAACGCATCTTTATAGAATGCAAGCTGTTCCAAGAAAAGCTGCTTTTTGCAATTAACTAATGGTGATTTGTCAATGCCAGTGGTATTCAAACAGTGCTCCAGTTGTTTTGGGATTGCACCAAGGCATTATTGGCCCTATTTTTTCTTTTTTTTCCATTGCCACAACCATCCTTTTTTTTCAAAGATTTTTTTTAAAAATTTTTTACACATTTCTTCATGTGAGCAATGATTACAATATTTATACAGTCATAGTTACACTTTCAACTTTCTTAATTAATATCACTTCAAATTATTATCCATTCGACTAATCTTTAGATAAATTTCCCTTTCATATTTCAATTCATTAATTCAATATCAAAATCTTTTCATCCTCACATATATTTTCAATTCTTTATCCCTTATTATTTCCATTTTCAGCTTACCACCTATTTTATGTTACCTTATGTATTGTTAATATTTGTAACTTTCTCAAGATCAATATATAATTAGACAGTCAATGAAAGAAAAAATGAGTAAAAGTAAAGTAAGGTTAATACATTTAGGATCCACATGGTATATCACCCCCATCTACAGTATATCTTATATCTATTCCAGAGATATTCATATAATCGTTTCATATTTTTTCTTTGTTTCCAAAATTTACCTATATAATTTTAATAAATTTTCATTCCTCTGCTTTTGATTATAATATAATTCATTCATTATAAATATTTTACATTACCACATAATCCTTTCTAGTTCACCATATTTTCTATTTTCTCATATTCTTTGTATAATCAATTGTATTTTCTATTTCATGTATACCACAAAGAAAATAAATAAAATAAAAACAGAGTTAATTTCCCCTTTTACTTCTCTTTGATCAATTTAAACCTATAGCATTTATATAACCCTAATTCACACTTTTTAAACATAATTAATAACAGATTTTCATCCAAGTCACCATATTCTGTTTTTTCCTAGTATCATTTAAATAGTCATTAGCATATTTTAGAATATGTATATATATTAGAAGCTGAAAGCACCAGCCTGAAGATAGCGAGTGGGACCTCATCGAAACGTCACCAAGATACTCTCAATCTTACACGGGAAAAGACCCGAACATGCCTGTACACGGGAAAAGACCCGCATACCTGTACCCATGAAAATCTACAAACACACACACACACACACGTATGTGTGTATGTATATATATTTGTAAATTTTCACGGGTACAGGTATGCAGGTCTTGGTGTGTTCGGGTCTTTTCCCATGTAAGGTTGAGACTATCTGGGCAACGTTTCGACGAGATCCCACTCGCCATCTTCAGGCTGGTGCTTTCAGCTTTGTGCGAACAAAGTGTGATCTGAGCTGCTGTCTCCCTATATATACTGGTGGGGAGGATGGCTGTGTTGTCATTTCTTGATTGGTTGATGGAGTTGATGTTTGCAGATTGGCTGGCTTTTTCTTAAGAACATGTGTGGCTGAGGTATTGGCTGTGTGTCTATCCTCCTCCTGTGTTGTAACGACTTGGGTAATGGGCATTGTATTTCATAAGCATAAATGGGTCTGAGTGGTGTTCCTTCTTTGTGTATCTTGGGGAGGCCATAACGTTTAGGGCATCTGGATGATTTTTCTCTGGGGATGTTTCTTTGCTGGATCTCTTCACTGATGGGGGAGGCTTTTATTTTGGATTTGGTGGTTTTTTTCCAGGTAGGTGGTGGAGTCAGTATTTCAAGGTTTGTAAGCGGGGTCTTGAATTAGGCTGGATAGTTTGGATTGGTAGTCTGATGTGTTCATCACGACCGTGGCGTTGCCTTTGTCTGCTGGGAGAATGATTATGTTGTTGTCTTTCCTCAAGTTGGTGAGTGCTTTTTGTTTTTCTCTAGTTGCTTCTGGGTGGACTGCTGGAGCAGAGGCTGTTAGTGACTTCAAATCTGATTTTATTGGCTACATCTTGGTTAATTTTGGTTAGGCTAGTTTCAACTCCGCATATAATGTTTTCGGTGGGGATGCGTTTGGGGGCAAATCACATCCGATATCTGTACAATCAGCACAGGGCCCCTCCAAGGCTGTGTGCTATCTCCACTTCTCTTCTCCCTATATACCAATGACTGCATCTCAAATGATCCATCTGTTAAAATACTGAAGTTTGCTGATGACACAACAGTGATAGGTCTCATTCGAGACAACGATGAATCTGCATACAGACAGGAGGTTATACAACTTGCCTCATGGTGTAACTGGAACAATCTGGAACTGAATACATTCAAAACCATAGAAATGGTGGTAGACTTTAGAAGAAACCCTCCCATACTACCACCTCTTACAATACTAGACAACACTGTATCAACAGTAGAGACCTTCAAATTTCTAGGTTCTACTATATCACATGACCTAAAATGGACACCTAACATCAAATATGTCATCAAAAAAACACAGCAAAGAATGTTCTTTCTGCGCCAACTCAGAAAGTTTAAACTGCCCAAGGAGCTGCTGATCCAGTTCTACAGCGGAATTATTGAGTTTATCATCTGCACCTCTATAACTGTCTGGTTTGGTTCTGCAACCCAACAGGGCAGACACAGACTTCAGAGGATAATTAGGACTGCAGAAAAAACAATTACTACCCACCTGCCTTCAATCGAGGACCTGTATACTGCACAAGTCAAAAAGAGGGCTGTGAAAGTATTTACAGACCCCTCACATCCTGGACATAAACTGTTTCAACTCCTTCCCTCAAAATGACGCTAGAGAGCACTGCACACCAGAACAACTAGACACAACAACAGTTTTTTCCTGAAAGCCATCACTCTGCTAAACAAATAATTCCCTCAACACTGTCCAACTGTTTACAAAGTGTACACTATTACTGTTAATCTTCTCATCACTCCTTATCACCCATCCCCTCCCACTTGTGACTGTAAGTTTGTTGCTTGTATCCTCACGATTTATATTGACTGTTTCCTATTATGATTTGATGTTGATTGTACCCTATTAAGTGTTGTACGTTATGATTCTTGATTCTTAACGAATGTTCCTTCTTTATGTATACTGAGAGTATTTACACCAAGACAAATTCTTTGTGTGTCCAATCACATTTGCCCAATAAAGTATTCTATTCTATTCTATTCTATTCTATTCTATTCTATTCTATTCTATTCTATTCTATCTATAGTGATTTTCTTCATCTAGACCTTTGTTGTTGTTCCCTAGGGCAGTGGTCGGCAAGCCACGGCTCGCGAGCCACATGCGGCTCTTTATACACTTTAATGCGGCTCTTCTGTATGCCGGGCGCCCGCTGCCCTCCCTCCTCTCGGGCGGCCGCCCCAGGAGTCAGGACTCTGCAGCTAGCCTCTGTCAGTGCGCGCCCTGTGTGCAGCCCCGACGGCCGGCTCCACACAGCTCCAGTCGGGTCATGTGGTATAAAGGGGGGTGACTTTCTGTGTAGCGCTGCGGTGGCGAGGCAGCATCCTCTCTCTGTCTGCCACCCTCAGAAGAAGACTGCACCTCCCAAATCAGCAGCGTGTCATCAAAAACAGTGTACCATCCTATGTATTTTCGGTTTTAAAAATGTGGCTCTCAAAATAAATTTCAATCATGGTTTTGGCGAGATTTGGCTCAGTTGAAAAAAAAGGTTGCCCACCACTGCCCTAGGGTATCTTAATTCATTCAGTTTCCACTATTTTCCCCTCTTTGATGGTGAGGATGACACATTAATCCAGTCCAAATTCCACTTCAGTACATTGGCCATAAAATCAGACAATGTTAAGCAATGCTTTAATTTCAGGTAATGCTTTTCCATTCAGCTTCAGATCATCCATGTAGAGGAGATGGATAGTCTTGCAGTTATTTTTTATGTTTGATAGCCATGGCCTGACTTGTTCTGTATTGCTGACAGAGAAATCAATGCAATGACAAACTGTAGTGGTGATAGTGTGTCTCCTTGAAAGATTCCTCTCTTGCTTTAAACCTCTTCCAGTCAATATTGAACACAGAGGCTCAAGTAGTAAATATACCAAATTTAGCAAAATGTTCCAGCTAACTGTTACGTCCCATGTAGCTTTTCACCAGTACTATGTTTTGCAAACAAATTTATAATTTATATCATTATATTGAAACATGCATTTAGATGAATTTCTCCAAAACAGCAATAAAACAATCAGCTTTGTTCTTTTTTTAATCAAAAATAGGCATATTTTATATAGATATACTAAGGCAATGAATATATACATTTAAGTATTATGGTTAAATGCACAGTTTATTATTATTATTTTCCCAAAGTTTTATTATTTTTTAGACAAACATACACAAACACAACATAAAAACATCAAGCCATCTTACACTTATCAATCATTTGACTATACTATTATTCATTCATGTTATGCAAGATAATCCATATTTTAATTGATTTATTTTATGACAATTCATATTTTCATCCCAAATCTATCCCATAGTTATATTATGATGATACATCTTTATATATTCTTTATATTCTAAAATTCTACATATTTCATTACCATATTTTATTGTCTAACCATTGATAAAATAAATCCCAAATCTTATAAAATTGTTTATCTTCTTGTTCTCTGATTTCAAATGTCAATCTACTCATTTCAGCACATTTCATTATTTTCTTAATAACGTCCGCCTGCATTGGTATTTTCTCATTTTTCCAGTTTGTAGCAAATACAATCCTAGCTACTGTTAATACATTTACAATCAAATATTTCAATTCCTTACTGTATATTTCAGGTAAAATTCCCAATAAAATATCTCTGGTTTCAAGTCTATGTGTTTTTTTGTCATTTTTTCCAACCATGTATGGATTTTAGTTCATATCTTTTAGCATCTGAATACGTCCACCACATATGGTAATATGAGTCAGGTATCTGATGACATTTCCAACATTTTTCAGATTTGTTCTTGAACATTCTTGCTATTCTTGTTGGGGGTAGGTGCCACCTGGAATAATTATTTCTTTAACTTCTTCTTCTTCTAGCCTAATTTCTAGTAAATATCCATACAATTTTTTAATCACCTTTTCATCAGTACCTGTCAAAATCTTATCTCAATTAGTCAATTTATCATAAAAACTTCTGTTTTGGAATCTTTGTCATATTTAGAGCGTATTTGCGCATATGAAAACCAATTCATCTTTATAACTTTTTCCTCTAGCTTTTGCATAGATTTAAGTGCACCCTTTTCATTCAATATTTCACCATATCTAACTGTTTCTTCCTTTTTATATGTTATAGGATATGAAAATGCTTCAATAGTCAATAGCCAGACTGGAATTTTCAAATAACATTACCTTTTAGTCTTCTCCCAATTTAACCACAAAGCCTCCCGTATATAATGTCTTCTAAAGTACCCCTGTGTTTTAGTTCCCTTGTACCATAAGAAGGCATGCCACCCCAGCAACAAATCATGTCCTTCTAATGTCAACAATCTAGTATTTCTTAATTATGTTATCCATTCCTTAACCCACATCAGATTTGTAGCTTGGTAGTATAACTCCCAATTAGGCAGGCCAAATCCTCCTCTTATTCTAGCTTCTTGCAAGAGTTTTAATTTTATTCTCTCTTTCTTTCCCTGCCATATATATTTCAACACAATTTTATTTAAATCTTCAAAGTAATCTTTCTCTAGCCTAATTGGAATTGTTTGGAACAGATATAAAATTCTAGGTAATATATTCATCTTGATTGTTGATATTCTCCCTATTAATGATAATTGTAAGTTTTCCCATTTCGCCAAATCTGTCACTATCTGTTGCTTGAGTTTAATATAATTATTCTCTTTAAGTGCACTACATCTTGCTGTCAAATGTATCCCCAAATACTTGATCTTATTTTTGACCTGAATTTTCAAAACATCCGCCAATTCTTCCTTTTGTCTTAATAACATATTCTTTGTCAGAATCTTTGTTTTGTCTTTATTTATTTTCAGACCAGCTACCTTTCCATATATCTCTATCTTTTCTATCAGTTTTAATGCTGTTTCTAATGGCTCTTCTAAGATGAAAGCCAGATCATCTGCAAATGCTTGCAATTTAAATTCTTCCTTTTTAATTTTCATCCTTTTTATATCCTTTTCTTCTCTAATGTTTCTATTTAGCACTTCCAAAGTTAACACAAACAACAGGGGTGACAGTGGGCAGCCTTGTCTTGTTCCTTTTCTTATAGCAATAGAATCTGTCAATTCTCCCTCTATCATTACCTTTGCTGTTTGTTTATGATATTGCATGAATAAATTTTTTTACCAAAGCCCATCTGCTGCAACTGTAATAAAATAAATCGCCAATTCACATCGTCAAAGGCCTTCACACAGTTTTTTTTATTATTTTTGTGTTAACAGATAACAGATAATCAGAGTTGGAAGTGATCTTGTAGGTCATCTAGTCCAACCCAAGCAGGAGACCATACACCATTTCTGACAAATGGCAGTCCAATCTCTTCTTGAAGGTCTCAAGAGATGGCACTCCCACAACTTCCAGGGCAAGCTGTTCCATTGGTTGATTGTTCTCACTGTCAGAAAGTTTCTCCTTATTTCCAGGTTAAATCTCTCCTTGTTCAGTTTCCATCCATTATTGTCTGGCTTACAGGTGCTTTAGAAAATAGCTTGACCCTTTCCTCCCTGTGGCAGCCCCTCAAATATTGGAAGACCGCTATCATGTCTTCCCTGGTCCTTCTCTTTATTAGACTAGCCAAGCCCAGTTCCTGCAATCGTTCATTGTATGTTTTAGCCTCCAATCCCCTAATCATCCTGGTTGCTCTTCTCTGTACTTTTTCTAGAGTCTCAACATCTTTTTTATAATGTGGTGAACAAAACTGGATGCAGTAATCTAAGTGTGGTCTTACTAAGGCTTTATAGAGTTGTATTAGTACTTCCCTTGATCTTGATTGTATCCTTCTGTTAATGTTATGTTAATAATAGTGCATTTATACAGAATTTTAGAAATGGCATGCTATTTCATGAATATATTGCGGCCTTCTTAAGTCTGGCGTTATCCACAAATTGAAATTACATCTGCTGCAAATCTTAAGGTGACATCTTCTGACTTAATACTATATCTTCCAAGCACAATGTACAATAAGACACTGTTTTATTTTTACATAGTTCATACAAATTCTAAATATTTATGACTATTAAAATCTTTGTACACTTCAAGTAAAATATTCTTTCTATATAAATATTCTTTCTATATAAATGGGAGCTTCCTCTTCTCTTTATTCTCTCCTTCCTGATTTTCACATTCTGATCTTCACCTTTCATCTGTTTCTGGGGTTTTCATAGTTAAAGTGACTCAAAGGAAAGTATGCATTTTTCTTCCACAATGAAGCGATCACTGCATGATGTTGCTTTATACTGTGAACATAATTCTGTTGTGATTCTTGCTCATAAATTATGGCTCAATTACAAATTTACAAGCCTTTTCTGAAAGTGTGGAACCTATTGTACTACCTCCAGGAACAAACTGTGAGTAAAATTAAAATACTGCTGTGACAAAACAGTAAAACTGATCACATGTCACTGAGATAAAATTTTGTCCTACTTCAAAAATTGTAAAAATTGCTCTTCCTGATATAAGAAGTTGATATAAGATGCTCTTCCTGATATAAGAATACCTTTTGTATTTTAGTTATATTATTCCATTTTGTAAAATATAAAATTATAAAATACACACACACACACATACACATATATAGGTATTTTTCTAAAACAAAATAAACATTTTCTCCTTCATTCAAAGGGGTCCATCTGATTGTAACCGGAAAATGTTAAAAAATGATTGTAACACTGACATGGAAGATCACAAAATAAAGCTGAAATATAAAGTCAGATCAAAGTCACATATTGATATGTACATATGATTTTTTGTTATGATGATTATTTTCTTCTATTTTTGTTCTTAAAGCAATTATATTCTACAGTAAATTCTGATTTAAACACAAACTAATTGAAATCTGATTGAATTCTTTTATTTTTCCATATTGTATTACACTACAAGCAACCCACTGAACTTTTTTAGTCAATGTACTTGTAGCTGTTCTGTTAGAGCAAGACATTAAGTCATTCCCAACAGAGTTGAAGGACAAACAGAATTATCATTATTTTGCAGTGTTGTTTTATATAAATGTAGGCATTAAAAGTATATCATTCTAACACACACACACGTGTGTGTGTGTCTGTATCTGTGTCTTTGTGTGTCTCCATGTTTGTGTGTGCCTGTGTGTGTCTCTCTCTCTGTGTGTGATTACTTTCATGTCAATTGATATTGCCTTGTATTTTATAATTGGTGCCCTGTATTTCCTTCTCAATCTGATCTTCTAAATTTAGATTAAATTATAATTAACCATGATGTTCTAACACTGATAAACTCATTAAAATTATCTTTACAACTACAGGAATATTTAGATCTAATGCTCAGTTTCTCCTTAGGGATGTGCAGCTTGTACCACTCATTGGAAAGCTTTTACACAAATTGCTTTTAAGATAAACCATATGGCTAATGCTGATTTTCATTGATCTTTTTTTCAGGATGTTCATGCTGTTTTGTTAATAGTTAATATGATTCATGGATTTTTTTAAAAATAATGGTCTTTCTCTGGGTTCCCAACTGTGTGCGTTGATGACAAACATACATACAGCATTCAATTTACCCTAATGAACAGAAAATCTGGGGTTTTCAAAGAAAAACATTTTTCCCCATTTGGATCATTAAAAAAAATACCCAAATCAAAATTGTGTAAAACTTTTAATAGAACAAGTGAAGTATCCTCACCAAATGGACACTTCTAAATTTTCTATGTGATATAAAAATTAAAGAAAGATACAGAAACAGCAAACCATCCATAGGATATGTTGTGGCTCTCTATCAAGGAAGTAGCAAAGTGAATATATTCTTCTTCTTTTTTTTTGGTTGTTGCCAACACACTTCCATAGCAATATCAATCTTAGTCTGAAAGAAATAGAAATGTCTTTTCAACCTTAATGCTTAGTTTTTCCACAATTTCATTAATTTGGGAAACACAGTTCTGATTATTCTTGTGTAATGGATGAAGATAGACTAAAATAATTCATTAGTACGCAAGAAAATGTCGACCACAGTATCTTATTGCAGCGGCCGGAGGGGTTGGAGTGGGGGGTACTGTTTTGCGGTGGTTCTCCTCCTTCCTCTCTGGCCGTTCGCAATTTGTGTTGGCGGGGAGGCACAGATTGGCCCTGAGGCCCTGGTTTGCGGGGTGCCTCAGGGGTCGGTGCTCTCGCTCTTTCTGTTAAACATCTATATGAAGCTGCTGGGTGAGATCATCCGTGGCTTTGGGGTAGAGTTCCATCAGTACACTGATGATACTCAGCTGTACATCTCTACCCCGGGCCATCCCGATGAAGCTGTCGAAGTGATGACCCGGTGCATGGAGGCTGTGCGGTGTTGGATGGGGTGGAACAGGCTTCAGCTCAACCCATCTAAGACTGAGTGGCTGTGCTTCCTGGCACCCCGATACAGCCAGCTGGTTCCATCGCTGGCTATGGGGGGGGAAATTCTTACCCCCACAGAGAGGGCTCACAATCTGGGTGTCCTCCTCGATGTACGGCTGTCATTGGAGGACCATGTGACGGCTGTCGCCAGGGGGCTTTTGGTCAGGTCCATAGGATCTACCAGTTGCGGCCCTTTCTGGATTGGGATGCGCTTTGCACGGTCACTTCCGCCCTCATGATCTCCCGCCTAGACTATACCAACGCTGTCTACATGGGACTTGAAGTGCACCCGGAGGCTCCAGCTGGTGCAGAATGCGGCCACACGGGTGGTGTTGGGGGCTCCTTGGGGCTCCCATGTTACACCGCTCTTACATGAGCTGCATTGGCTCCCGGTGGTCCTCCGGGTGCGCTTCAAGGTCTTGGTTACCATCTTTAAAGCGCTCCATGGCTTGGGACCAGGATATTTGTGGGACCGCCTCCTGCCATTATCGGCCTCCCGTCAGCCAGTACGCTCCCACAGAGTCGGCCTCCTCGGGGTGCCGCCGGCTGGATGGATGACGACCCCGAGGGTGCGGGTCTTCTCATTGGGGGCACCCTCCCTCTGGAACGAATTACCCCCAGAGATGAGGATCATCCCTGATTTCCTGACCTTCTGGTGCACATTGAAAACTTATCTATTTCATCAAGCCGGTCTGGCCTAGGGGTTTTTAGGAGTTTTTAGGATTTTAATTTGGTTTTTATTTAGTTTGGCTTTTAAACTTCTTATAAATTTCAGCCTTTCATATTTGGTCTTTTAACTGTTCATAATTTTGTATTGTCCTCTGTATTTTAATTTGGCTGTGCACCGCCCTGAGCCCTGTCAGGGAAATAGGGTGGTATATAAGTACAATAAATAAAATAAACTAAAATAAATAAATAAATAAATAAATAAAATAAATAAATAAATAAATAAAATGTAAAGATGGAACCCACATATCAAGATTTATATAAAATAGCGAGATACATTTTATTAAGATTTTTTTTACCCCATCCCCATGTGGGACATCAGGTCCATAAAATCAGTTAGCTACTTAGCTTTTAACCTAATATATATAATGGGTTATATTGTGATAGTCAGTGTTCCATCTTTATAGAACTGAATAGTAGAGAGCTCTCCAAGCTAAAGAAATAAATAAAATAATTAAAAAATCAATACATATAAACAAAGATTATGCTTTTCTATTGGACTGAAGGTTGCATTAAATTAGTTTTGAGTTAATTCATACAAAGTTGACTGGCCAATTTTGAATATAAAGAAACTTGGCACACTTTTTAAGTATTTTAACCATTGAGAGATGCTTAAGTTTTTTGCTAAGAGAAGTTGGTGATATATCATTATCTCTTGAACCTGTTGAATTGAAGCCATTAAACAGAACATGAAAACAGAACCTAGAAGAATTATCTGGTTAATATTAGAAATTATGCAAAACAGGCATCAAGAATGGATAACAGCTTTTTAAAAAGCAACATAAGACTTACTGTTTATAATTTTCAAAGGGAAATAAATCAACATCTTTCTCTCTTTCTCTCTCCAACTGTTTTTATAATAGATTCCTTGACTGAAGTATCTATTTTGTGTTATAACTTCTCTGAATAGCTTTTCTTTCATGGCATTGCCATCAAAAGAAAAAAAAACTTGATCTACCCTTTGAATCATCTTTTATGCAATTTATTGTTAAATTAATGAAAAGGAGATCGTTAATACATTGCAATATCTGGCTTCCATATTGGATCTTATAATATTCCCTAGGACATCCATTGTTTTGATAATTGACTCTAGAATGAGTATACCTATTCTTCGGTCTTTGAATATTTGTCCTTCCTTCCTTCCTTCCTTCCTTCCTTCCTTCCTTCCTTCCTTCCTTCCTTCCTTCCTTCCTTCCTTCCTTCCTTCCTTCCTTCCTTCCTGATATTTAATTAACAAGACATGTACATTGGGAAATAAGTATTTTGAGCTATTGGGATTAAAATGCTAGAATTCCTTTCTGAAAATAAGGTCATAGGACATTTAGCAAGTCACCATTGATCAACTTTTTCATATGATATGAGTGTCATGAGAATGAAATAATATGTTTCCTACACAGAAAGAACAAGTATTCTTTATTATGTAGGAAAAATAAGACATAAAATAAGAGAGGAATTATCAGCATTAGAAGTGAATTATATCCCACTTTATTGACTAAAATAATTCATCTGAAAAGGATTTAATATGCTGAAATATTTTTATATGCAGAACTAGAGAGAGTGCTATGATGCGTGGGGAGCAAGACTTCAGTTTCTAAGATGGGGATTCAGGAGGATAAGATAAAGAAAAGAAATCTTCCATAATTTCACACATACCTATTTTCCAGCTTTGTAACTGCAGAGGTCAACAGAAATGTCAATGTTTTTATAGTTTATTTTGAAGATAAAACCCTTATCTGAAAAAAATATTTATGTTTAACATAATTGTGAAACTTGTCTCCATGTTTTTTTTTTCTTTTTGAGGAGGAAACCATATAAAAAGGGTAAATTATGTAATGGAAAAGAGCTATCTGTTCTTTAACAGTTGTTTTTGCTACTCAAGATGTTTCCTTTCAGCTCACAGCTTTACTAAGCTACTGATTTCCTTTGATTCTAGTGATACAGCCCTCTAGTTGCGATAAAAGATAATCCTAACATTATTTTTGTCAGCTTTATCTTTCTCTGTGTAACTACCTGAAAACATCTTCTGGTGAGATACACTAATGGAGCAGAAGGTTTATCCAATGATGTGACCAGCCTAAGGAACGATGATTTAATTGACAAAATCTATATACCAATTGTTAGTTACAAATGAAATAGACTTGATTCACATCAAATCTACTTTTCTCTACAAATCTACAAATCTACTTTGCTGTGTTATTGATGCTTGACTTTGATGCTTTAATGCTGCTAGACAAGAGGTGAGCTGCACTTCTGGAGCGCTCTTGAGCCTCAGCAGACTCATGTTATCAAAGAGAGTATTTTATGAAAGGGATATTGAGTTCTTGGTTGTAAAGAAGAAAATCTAATTAAATCCTGATAAAGTGCTTGTCACTCTCACCGTGGCAGAAAGCCACCATGTCTGACTTTTTCTGAACCTACAAGATTGAGTTAAGGATTGGTGACACAAAAGGTCAGCATGAGAAGTCTAAGAGCAGAGAGATACAAATGCTTCCTGCACTTGAAAGGTGGCAAATTCATTATGTGATCCTGTGTGGTTCTGAAAACAGTTGATGGGGAAAGTTTTTTTGCCAATCTCTGTTTTACCCAACTAATTGCCCAGTCATCAGTATCATGGAGTATTTTATTAAAGGCTGACTTTTCATATACTTTAACAGTTGTGTTTGGATTAACAAATTGACCATTCTCTGTTTTTAGTGAGAAAGAGGATGATGATTTATTTTTCTCGCTTCTTTTTTTTTCACAGAATTCATTTATCAAGAGGGGAGTAATATAGCTTTATCCCTTTTGTATTTCATGTGGATACTTTTCTCTGCAGCTGGAAGTCAAACTTTGACTCAAAGCAATGAAGGTTCAAGCCTGAACACTTGTCAACTTCAGAAAACAAATGCTACTTGAAAAAAAGAAAAAGAAATGAAAATGCTTATGGGTTAGGGCTAAGCAAATCCAGATTAAAAAAAAGAGAGGGAGGTTATTAAAAAGCTATTCTTTGGGACCATGTGATTAAAGACCTTATATATCCATTATTTTTCTGAGAAACTATGGGTAGTGTGAACATCTATTTCACCAAAACAATTTCTGGCATTCAGAGAATAAAATGACTTTATTGATAGATAGTGCTAAGTAGCTAAACTCACATGCAATGCATGTGAGTTAAAAAAAAATTGCACAATGCATGCAGAACAATTGAAAGTTTGTTTCATGAGCTCTCTATTAACAATAACAGTAAATGCTTTTTACAGTGTCTGTAAAATACAATCTGACTACTTTCTCCATTTTCTGAAAGCAGAGCACTCCATAAATCAGGTTTCAAATGACTTAAGGTACAGTACTTCACTTTTACAGCCTTGTAGAAAAGTAACATTTTGGTGCTTTATAATAAGAGGCTCTTTTTCCCAAAACAGGGCAAGGTATTCCAATGATGATGATGATGATGATTCTTTTGATATATTAAATATTTTATATAATATGCCCTGTACTCAAATACAGCTCATCACTCTGGAACCCACATTACGTACATGATATTAACACAGTTGAGAAAGTCCAGAAATATTTCACAAGAAGAGTTCTCCACTCCTCTACTCATTGCAGAATACCTTATGCCACCAGAATCGAAATTCTAGACCTAGAAATTACACAGTCTTCAGTCTGATCTAAGTATGGTATATAAAATCATACATTGCAATGACTTACCTGTCAATGAATACTTCAGCTTCAACCATAACAACACAAGAGCACACAATAGATACAAACTCAAGGTTAACCGCACCAAACTTGATTGCAGGAAATACAACTTCAGCAACAGAGTGGTCAATGTCTGGAATACTCTACCTGTGGCTTCTTCCCCATACCCCAAAAACTTTAACCTTAGACTGTCTACTATTGACCTCACCCCTTTCCTAAGAGGTCTGTAGGGGGCGTGCATAAGCACACCAATGCGCCTACCATCCCTGTCCTATTGTTTCTTTTATTTTTCTTATATGTACCCATTTCATGTATTCATAACTATGTATATACTTATACCTATTATCTTGTAAGAGATTGACAAATCAAATAAATAAATAAATAAACTATTAAAAAGACTAATAATACAGTCATCTGATCATTTTCCTATATTTCAATTTATTTTTAGATGCATATGGGAATCATTCAAATGAAAAGGAATGTAATATTAAGACTATATCTCTGAATTATGAGTAAAATTATTCAAGGTCTGTATATTGTTAATATTTTTATTTCTGCATTCATGTGTCTCCTTTCAGAAAAAACTTCCACATTAGCCATTTCAGAGTAGTTTAGAGTACAACAGCAATCAGCATTTGTGTATGACTGTTCATCTTCTGGATTTTTTATTTTCATTTAAGCTTAAACCATTATATGGATAATTATGGTTATATAATTATATCTGTCCATGTCTCTATGTTTTGTGAAACTGACAAGTGAATGTAAGAATTAGATTCAGTTGCAAGCTTTTTATTCTAACCAGTTTTAGGTTTCATAATGTAGTGTAAAGCAAAAATATGACATACATTCTTATATTTGAACATCTACCATTTATTCCATTTCAATCATTTATTTCAATTTCATATACCAATGTAGTTAATATTCTTAGGCTCTTTTAGCTGAATTAGGAAAAGAAACCAATAACAACCTATCAGTCTCCTCCAAGTGGTCAATGATTATGGCATTGAATTGATCCATCTGCTGCACTACATCTTCTCGTATACATAAAATACATTATTAATACTTGCCACACAAAAGTTATCTTATTGATACTTACATTCCTGAGCAGCTATAGGCTCCTTGCATTTCTTAATATAGCTATTGGTACTCTGAAATACAATGGGTTATCAGTTATATTTTATACTTCAAAAAATGGGATAAGGCTTTAATTTCCTTTTTCTCTGATGTCTTTATCAAAATCTTCTAGTATCACTCTGCATCTCAAGCAAAAATTTTTATCTCTGAACTCCAATAATGCCAGATTATCTAAACTATTTCTACCTCTCAAATTATAACTTCTATCTTACTTTCAAAAATTTTCACTTTGTCTTTAATCTACTTTACATCTCCACTCACTTATTTACAGTTTTCCATCTACTTAACCTCATTTTTCACCTCCTCCTCTTATCTTTTTTTTCACTTCCTCCAGTTATCTTTTTTTACTTCCTCTTCTTATCTTTGTAAGTCTTTCATCCATTCTCCAATCAAAAGCTGTCAATTTAGTATTGATCGATTCAGACAGCTTTTTGCCTAATTCCACAAACATTTTCTAAAGCAGTTCTGAATTTCTTTTTCAGATTGCTCTAATGATCCTCTCTACCCTTCTCCTTTTTTCCACTTTTCTGATAATTGTCATTCTATTTTAATCTAAAAGTGAAAGGATCTCAGTTACAAGAGGAAAAGTAAAAAGACAGATTACCTGCCTTTTTTGGTCTTTGTGTCCTTAATACTTTGATTTCAAATGGAACTGCATAGTTAAAGTCACCATTACAGTTATCTTTATTTTGTAAAATCCACCAGTTATCTACACTTTTAACGCTAAACAAATAAAATTCTAAGGTAGGTTTGTTTGTTTAATTGCAGTATTTTCAAAAGCATTTTCACCATAATCTTTCAACATTACTGCATTCTATCTGTTTTAAACTGTCTTATGTCAAATTCTTGTTAAGCATTTTACTGAAAATTTAAATTATTTCAACATTTCCCCCCACTCCTTTAATCCATAAAAATGTTTTTTATCCTGATGCTTAGAAAATTTTCCTCTGCTCAGAAAACCGAGCAAATAGATTGACAGATGATGCTGTTAATATGGCTGTAAACTGCAACATCTTGAATCTCCAAAGACCTATACAAGGGTCCTCTTTGTAGACTTCAGGTAGGCACTCAATTCCATCATTCCAGATATTCTTCTAACTAAACTAAGTGTGCCTGACCACATTTGTAAGTGGACCATAAGCTTTCTAACAGACAGGAAGCTGCAGGTGAAGCTAGGCAAAATCACATCAGTGCAGAATGCGGCCGTGCGGGTGGTGTTGGGGGCTTCTCAGAGCTCCCATGTTACACCACTCTTGCGCGAGCTGCATTGGCTTCTGGTGGCCTTCAGGTGCAATTCAAGGTGTTAGTGGTCATTTTTAAAGCGCTCCATGGCTTGGGACCTGGGTATTTACAGGACCGCCTACTGCCACCATCGGCCTCCTATCGGCCAGTGCGTCCCACAGGGCGGGCCTCCTCGGGGTGCCGGCAGCTGGTCGATGCCGGCTGGAGGCCTCAAGGGTGCGGGCCTTCTCTGTGGGAGCACCATCCCTTTGGAATGAACTACCCCCAGAGATGAGGACTCTCTCTGACCTACAAACCTTCCAGCGTGCACTGAAAACCCATCTTTTCCATCAAGCCGGTCTGGCCTAGTGTTATTAGTAGGGCTTTTAATTGATTTTAATGGTTTTATTTTAAAATTCTCCTGATTCGTTTTATCACTCAGCCATCAATTTAATCTCTTTTAATTCTATTTTAATAATTGTATTTATATTTGTGGTTTTTTATTTGGCTATACACCACCCCGAGTCCCATCAGGAGAGGGGGGCGGTATATAAAATTAATAAAATAAATAAATAAATAAATAAGATACCTGTACAATTAGCACAGCCCCCCTTTTCCTAGGGATATGTGCTCTCTCCACTTCTCTTCTCCCTATATAACAATGACTGTATCTCAAAAGATCCTTCTGTTAAAGTACTGAAATTTGCAGATGATACAATAGTGATTGGTCTCATTTGAGATGACACATCGGAATACAGATGGGAGGATGAACAACTAGACTTGTGGTGCAACCAGAACAATCTTGAACTAAACACATTCAAAACCATAGAAATGATGGTAGATTTTAGAAAGAACTCTCCTATCTACCACCTCTAGACAACACAGTATCAACAATAGAGACCTTCAAGTTCCTAGGTTCTATCATATCTCAAAACTTAAAATGGACACCTACTGTAATATCAAAAACATTATCAAAAAGCACAACAAAGAATATCCTTTCTGTGCCAACTCAGAAAGCTCAGACTGCCCAAGGGGCTGCTGATATAGTTCTACAGAGTAATTATTAAGTCTGTCATTTGCACCTCTATAATATCTATTTTATCTCTGTGATAAGTATTAGCAGAGTTTTCTTCAAGAAGTTTGCAGTAAATGGAAGTAGTGTGCAAAATTGTAGCAGTGAGTATAGAGTCATACAAGCACAGAAGTTGAAGGGTAAAATGTTTTATATATGGAAGTATAAGCACAGTCCAAGATTCAGTCCAATATTCATACACAGTTCATCAGTCAATAGAATATATAACTAACCATCATAGTCAGTAGTTAAAACAGCAGTACAGCATCTTCAATACATCCATGCAGCAATGGAGAGATATAGTTACAAAGTGATGAAAATACTTGCCGAATAGAAGCAGCAGTAGCCAACTAGCAGCCCAAGTAGTAGAAGCCAATAGCCACAATATGTGCTCTCTGGCTTCTTGCTATATAGTAATCCTGCTTCTTGTAGCCAATCAGTATCGTGGCTTCAGTAAAGTGCTGAGTCATTATGACTTGCAACAATATATGATAAACTGATATAGTTCAGGTTCTTAAAGAAATCTAACACTCTGTATCCAAACAGGACAGAGACAAACTTCAATGGATATTTAAAATTGCAAAAAAACCAAAACAAAAATCAATTGCTACCAACATGCCTTCCATTGAGGACCTGCATGAGTCAAAAAGAGGGCTGTGAAAATATCTTACAGAACCCTCACATCCTGGACATAAATTGTTTAAACTTCTACCCTCAAAATGATTCTATAGAGCATTGCACACCAGAACAACTAGACATAAAGGTAGTTTTTTTCCTCCATGCCATCATTCTGCTAAACAACTAATTCCCAAAACACTGTCAAACTATTTAATAAGACTCTATTACTATTCTTCTTCTAATTTTTCCTATTACTTATCTCCCTTTCTACTTATGATTATAACTTTGTTGTTTGTATTTTTATGCTTTATATTGTTTTATATAGTTTGCTACGATGATTTATGTTGATTGCTTATTTAGTATTCTATGACTATCACTAAGTGTTGTATTTTATGATTTATGATGAATATTTTTATGACTATGATCATGATTTATCACTTATATCTTTTATATTGAGAGCTTATGTACCAAAGACAAATTCCTCATGTGTCCAATCACACTTGGCCAATAAAGAATTCTATTCTATTATTGTTATTTATTAATCAAATTTATATACCGCCCTTCTCCCAAGGGACTCAGGGCAGTGTACAGCCTATCTAAAAACCCACAAATATACAAAAATTAAAAAAGTATTAAACCAATTTGGCTGATAAATAAAAACTAAACAGGTCCCACCCCCCCACCTTAAAACCCCAATTTAAAATTTAAATACCATGGAGACCAAAATTAAAACCATTATCTCAGCCCAGGCCGGCCAGCTCAAAGAGCCAGGTCTTCAATGCGCGCCTGAAGGCCCTCAGGTCCGTGTCAGTACGAAGCTCCGGTGGCAGAGTATTCCAGAGGGCGGGGGCACCCACAGAGAAGGCCCTACCCCTCGGCGCCGCCAGACGACACATAGCGGCCAACGGCACCCGGAGCAGACCCTCTCTGTGGGAACGCACTGGCCTGTTGGAGATCACCGGCAGAATGCGGTCCTGAAGATAACCTGGTCCTATGCTATGGGTCGCCCTAAAGGTCAAAACTAGAACCTTAAAGCGAACCCGGAGAGCCACCGGCAACCAATGCAGCTCGCGCAGAAGTGGCGTCACATGGGCGCTACGCGACGCCCCCATAATCATCCGCGCGGCTGCATTTTGCACCAGCTGGAGTCTCCGGATGCTCCCCGCGGGGAGCCCCATGTAGAGGGCATTACAATAGTCCAGGCGAGAGGTGACAAGGGCCTGAGTGACCGTGTGCAAGGCGTCCCGATCCAGGAAGGGCCGCAACCGGTAGATCCGATGGATCTGATGAAACGCCCCCCTGGAGATGGCCGCGATGTGATGTTCAAGCGACAGCCGTACATCCAGGAGGACACCCAGGTTGCGAGCCCTCTCTGCGGGGGGCAAAACTTCCCCCCCGATAGCCAGCAAAGGTGTCAGCTGGCTATATCGGGGCGCCGGAAACCACAGCCACTCAGTCTTGGATGGGTTGAGCACATCCAATAGCGATAATTGACCACATCCAATAGCGATAAAGAAAGTGCGGCTATTTCAAATCTTGTGTTCATATAGGCTGCATTATGGCTATGAGCCATGTTTAAAGTCATCAACCCCAAGACATTCAACTTCTGAGTCTATTGCAAAACCTTCAGTTCTTGTGGTCCCACAAGAAGCACCTTTCCAGAATCCAAATTGAAGACCTCATGAGCCCTTCTTGTCTAGAAAGAGTGCACCAGTCACAATTCACCATCTGGCCATCAATCTCTAATGCAAAGCTGTCCCTAGTCTTTCATGGATATTTATTCTGCTATATAATCTCACTCAAAATCCATTTTTATAAATGTTTAATAATGTACTAAAGTTTATTATTAATTATATTTTAGATTTTTTACCATCCTCCCATATTTTACTCTTTGTATGCTTTTTAAAATCTATATTTATTTATTTATTTTATTTATCAATTGCTTACAAGATAATAGGTATAAGTAAAACATAGTTATGAATACATGGATACATATAAGAAAAATAAAATATAAAAGAAAAAATAGGTCAGGGATGGTAGGCACATTGGTGCGCTTATGCACACGCCTACAGACCTCTTAAGAAAGGGGTAAGGTCAATAGTAGACAGTCTAAGGTTAAAGTTTTTGGGGTTTGGGGAAGAAACCACAGAGTCAGGTAGAGTATTCCAGACATTGACCACTGTTGCTGAAGTCGCATTTCCTGCAATCAAGTTTGGTGCGATTAACCTTGAGTTTGTATCTATTGTTTGCTCTTGTGTTGTTATGTACTTCAAGCTGAAGTATTCATTGACAGTAGGACATTGCAATATATGATTTTGCATACTATACTTAGATCGGACCGAAGGCGGCATATTTCAAGGTTTTCTAGGTCTAGAATTTCGAATCTGGTGGCATAAGTAGAGGAGTGAAGAACTCTTGTAAAATATTTCTGGACTTTCTCAACTATGTTAATATCAGATACGTAATGTGGGTTCCAGACTGATGAGCTGTATTCGAGTATTGGTCTAGCAAATGTTTTGTATGCTCTAGTTATTAGTGTAATATTACCAGAAAAAAAGCTACATAAGATTAGGTTAACAAATCTTAGCGCCTTTTTGGCTATGTAGTTACAGTGAGTTCTAGCACTTAGATCATTTGAGATGAGTATTCCAAGATCCTTGACAGAGTTTGGGTCATCAACAAGGTCTTGACTATTCAGCCTGTATTTTATTTTCTGATTTTTTTTGCCAATATTAGGACAGAGCATTTATTTGTTGAGATCTTAAGTTGCCATTTGTTTGACCATTCTGATACGTAGTCAAGGTCTTTTTGAAGGGTCGCAGTATTTTCTGTGGTGTTGAATAGCTTTACATCATCAGCGAAGAGAACGCAGTTGCTCTTGATATGATCACAGAGGTCATTTATGTAGAGTATGAAAAGAGTTGGTCCTAGAACACTGCCTTGGGGGACACCACTCTTGACAGGTATAGAATTAGATAGGACTCTCCCAATTTTGACCATTTGTTGTCTGTTTGACAGGAATGCTTCTATCCAGTTATGCAGGTGTCCAGAGATACCATAAGATTTTAGTTTTAGGAGTAGTTTGTCATGTACCACTGAATCAAAGTCTTTGCAGAAGTCTATTTAGATTGCGTCTATTGCTTTGCCCTGATCGAGTTGTGTAGTCCATATGTTTTTGCAATGTAAGAGTTTCAGATTACATGATAGTTTTTTCCTAAAACCAAATTGTTTATTAGAGAGTAGGTTGTTTGTTTCTAAGTGGAGGATGATGGATTGGTTGATAATTGATTCCATGAGTTTACAGGTGATGCAGCATAAATAGATTGGTCTGTAATTTTAATATTAATTTATTAATTTAATTTATTAAATTATTATTATTATTAATTTATTTAGTAATTTTAATATTGCCAATTTTTTATTGTATGTCCTTTTATGTCAGAAAATTTTATTGTAAATTAACCATATCTAATAGTGATAAAGAAAGTGGGGCTATTTCAAACCTTGTGTTCATTTAAGTTGTATGAACTTGTATTTGTATTATTTTCTTTTATTTTAAATAGCAATAGTAATCAGTGCTTGTTCACAGGAAAAATGTGAATTGGGCATGGAGTAGGAAAATACTTTAACACTACTACACCAATACTATCAAGAATCACTAGGAGTTCAGTAATGTATAAATTCAATAAATTATTACTGTTCTTAACCCTTAAGTAAAAAAGTCTGGCAATGAAAAAAATGGACGACCAAACAACTGAATTTTTTTAAAAAGTAAGGACGAAGCAAAACAGGAAACAGGAAATGGTAATTATCAAATGAACAAGTAATAGCTAAAGTGGATCTTGCAATCCCAAGCAGTTCTGGCTTCTGATAACTAAGAGAACTATTCAGTGTAGACAAAATTTCTTCAGAACAAATGTCAGAGTCATCAGAGGATGCTGTATAAATAATTTCGTAATTTGAAACCAAAGCAAATGTTAATAAGCAAACATACTTATGTTTGTAAGAAATAAAACCTGTAATTTCTTATTTTAGGCAGCTTTTTTAATTAAAAAATTAAAAAAACAGTAGGTGCCTTGGGAATTTTCATAGCACATTTATACTCAGAGGTTCTAAATGTACTTCCTTCATTTTAAACTGCTTCAAGAAAAAATAAAGAAATTGCTCAATACAAACTACTCTGTAAAGAAAATATGCCTGTCTTTACAGGTTGATTCAAATTTGCCCTGGAAGGATGATAAATAAGAATGATTTCCTTCATTGGAAGACGTATTTCTGCAAATATGCTATTGAAAAAAAAAAGTTTTTTGTATTTAAATCAATGAATAGTATGAGCAACAACTTAATAAGATAATTAATAAGAAATATTAATTAGAATAATAATAACAACAATAATAATAATAGCAGGATATTGAACAATTCCAATAACAAAAAAAGATGTTAAGCCTGTTAACATTTGGACAAAATAAATGAAGACAATAAGAGGCAGGGGAGAGGGTAAAATAGGTAAAGAGAGACAGACCTAGACTAATCCTAGATCTAGAACTAGATTTAAATCTAGACATATAATATCTGTAGAACTGAAAAATGTGTCTACTTCAGCTTTTTCTTAAGTTTTAATTGGACTGGACTATCCCATTGGTCAAAGTGATAGCTATGAAAGGAATGCTCCTCAGATGTTTAGATAGATATAAATCTGTATTATATTTCCCCCTAAATGAAAATATAGATTTTTTTTTGAAAAGGATAACAAATAACTGATCAAATCCATTGTTAGGAGAAAAAATCTACATGCCATTCTGTTTATGATGCATGGTGTTTAAAATACAGTTTGTAATGCATGTGCGGAAAGGGAATTTTCAAATAGCTGGTGACTGATAGCTATTATGACCCTAATGGTACTCTCAGTCAGATGCTGACATTTTCAATACATGTAATTAAAACTGTCCTCCAGCAATAATGATAAACCAGATGCTATTTTCCTAGCATAAGCTTAGAAGTCTGATAAGAATCATCCCTGCTTTCCCATCCAGAGCAAGCTGTCCATAATTATTTGCCTATAGATCATCAAAAAGCATCACACACAATCACACACACAAAATTGTAAATTGGAATTTGCTCATTATAAAAACTGAAACTGGGGTCTGCCATACGGATTCAAAGAAAAAAAAAATGCTCTACCAAACTCTACCCTTGCTATTTAACCATAAGGAGAAAGAAATTGCATTTATTCAGGGATTTATTCAACTATGCTTTATAGATTTGTGTTCCTAGAGGTAGAAAGGATAAGGCTACTGGTTCATAATGTCTTTTATGATCTAATAGGGATTTCTAAGAGTTTGTATTGCTGGAGGTGTTGACTACAATCAAAAAGGTGAATAATCCTGAATTTAAAATTATATCTTCCCTAAAGAGAAGATTAAATATATATAAAATTCATCCCCATTACCACATTATCAGTGAAGATAATCCTCACATTTTCTAGATACATTATTTTGTTTCTTTTGTATTTTTGGAGGAATCCCTTAGTCCTCATTTAGAAATAATATACTATATAGTTCATTAGGTTAATTAAAAAAATTGGGGGGGGGAGGGTGTAAAGCTATAGTGCAAAATGAATTGGCTGCTTCCAACTTTGCCAACAAGAGTAAGAAGCAAAAATAGAAGTTTTATTGAAATTAACAAAACTAAAATAAAACCAACACTCAGTAATAAACCCACAAAAATCTAGAATGTAAGAGATACCTGTTGGATGGCAGAGATATATCAACTCCCGTGCTATTTCTGCTCTGCCATCAGCATCCCTAACATATCAAGGAGGTTGTGATTATATTGCATTGTATGACTACTACTATATCATCTTTCTTCCTTTCATTAAAACATGTAGGCTTTATTCAAGATTCTATGCAGATCTGAAAAATAGAATGTTAAAATGACAACTATTCATTAAAATGAATGCATTTTTTCAGGCTTGCAAAGAAGCCTAAAAAAAAAAAAAATATTTTGTGTAGTGGTTAAACAGGAAACTGGAGATTATGATTTCTAGTTCTACCTTAGGATGGATCACTCTCTCTCTCTTAGCCAAACTCACTTCACAGAGTTGTATGAAAACTAAGAGGAAGAAGTGTTGGCATATTTTTCACTTTGAAGTGTGTGTGTAGCGTGTGTACACACACACAAAAATATCTAAATTCTGCACTATCAGTTAGCTATTTATTACCCTCCAGTTATTTTACATTGTGATTTGTATAGTTCATGACTATTAGCCATCTGTTTGAGATACATGGAAGTGTAGTCCATTACAATCCGAAGACACAACCTGGATTTTCTAGAGCTATAGCTACTCTTCTCCTTTGTTCTAATACTAGGCTGGAAAAATACCTGGAATAGAATCTGGTAGTCTGAACGTTAAAGTAGAAATAAAGCTGATGTTGAAAGAGGATACTATATTCCTGGCATCTGCCGTTCTCATCTCATTCTATCAACATAGATCTCAGCACTAAATGGTTCTTGACTTTGGATCAACTCTGTCATTCTTTTCATACAGAAGACATTTCTTTTAATATGGAAGTGGGTAGTTCACTCTTATTGTATTATTCTAATTATGTGACATTGATGTATAGCTTCATTATTTTCAGTCTGCAGAAGATTAAAAAAAACAACCTAGTATGAAGTTAAAATTGTGGGTTTTTAAACTTAATTTTCCTTCCCAAGAGTTAAGTAATAATATATTCTGTGCAAGTAACAATCGATCGAGCTATCTGAAATTTCAGGGTTAAGTGATCTTGACTTTTTTAATGACTTTTCCTTACCAGTAAAGACAGCAGAATATTACAGCTTGACACTGAAGATGTTAGATGCAGCCCGAGCAGTGATACACAATAATCTTAACAATTTGTTGCCAAGTACTTTGAAAACTGTGTGAAAAAGGATATCTTAGAGAAAAAGTCATGCCAATTCAATTATTGGCATTCAGTAAAAAGACATTCCAGTGGATTTTAACTGTTAAGATAAAATTTTGTAAGCTAATACATGTGATCATTCTAGCATATTTATAAAAATAAATATACTGAAATAAAGCAATCAAGCACACTTAGTAGCTACAGTATGTGAAAATCTGAACTGAGTTCAAAAAGATTGTGGAACAACAATAGTGGCTATATTTTAGTTTCTTAAATATGTTTTCTCTGCACATGGGTTCAGGGACCATACCACTTTGACAAAGTCCTTAGATACAACAACCAGGTTAATTTAACTAGATGCATGAGGAAGGAAGGAGCCATACTGGAAAAGGACCAATTAGTTTCCAAATCCTTTACTTTATCCTTTGAGTAGTAAGCTCATGGATTTAGTAAGACTAGAAAAATATATATGACTAGGTAGCTATGTATAAAATAGAAATGCTAGTGAATAAATATACTTGTCACATTTCATGGAATTTAGAAGAAACAGAACTGAAGACAACATGGTGCATAATGCTTCCTGCAGTTCAGTAGCTTAACACCTTAACACTCTTTGGGTAAATCTTCTGGATCGCTAAGTGGTTTTAGACATAATCAACTTTGGTATTTGTTATATCAAATTTGTGGGCATTATAAAATGTTTGGTATCATATTAATATGTCATGCCCTGGTGGAGACTGACTCTGAGGGAGAGGAGAAACAGCTGACAGGGACTGGAAGTGTGGCTCCGGAGGAGGCTGAAGAAGGGCAGAGGCCAGCTGGGCAGGCAGAGGAGGACCCAGGCCCATCCCTTCTCCATCCTAGGACATGCAGGGAAGAGAAAATAAGGGAGAGACGTGGTCTACTGGGAAGGAGAGGGCTTTGATCCTTTTCAGGGACTGCAGCTGTGACAACTGGATAAGAGGACGGATATGTGTACGTGCAAGTGCTGGAAACAAAGCATGGAAATATCTCTAGTTTATTGTTCCTCTCTGAGTTTGGCGTCCTTGCCAGTGTGTGTTCTGATATCTGTGGATGTCTTCAAGCCCTTATCTTGCCTGGTTTGTGTTGTTTCTTACTCTTTATAATTTATAGGCATTTTTAGTTTAAATGGCATTTCCTCCTTCTTGTAACTGCTGTTGTGGGAGTTTTTTGTCTCCAGTCAAAGATATTTCGAGCTTTGAACCAAAGTGAAGGAATAAAAGGGGCTTTACCTGTTTTTTGTGACTATGTTTATTTTGTATCCCACACTGGGTCATCACATTAATGCATGCCACAGATTTTGTTTTATGTATCATAGTTTTAATAGCTATGCAAAGCCATTGCAATGATGACCAAACTGTCATTAGTATGATGATAACATATAGTTATATTAGATACTGGATATGTGTCATGAGACAAAAATCTTAGGAAGATAGGTTAGAGAGAGAAAAAGAATGCAGTTCTCCTGAAAGAGCAGATATATATCTAACTTTATGCATATATCTTGCTCAGTGGTAGTATTCAGCCGGATCAGGCAAACCGGTAACAAGAATTTGGCATGGGTCACCGAATCGGTAGTAAGTTCTGGCTGGCCATGCCCCCCACCGGTTCGCCCTCCCACCCGATGCTCGCTCACCCTGCCCACCTGCCTGATATTCGCTGCCCGCCTGCCTGACATTCATCGCCCGCCTGCCTGACATTCACATAAGGTATTTCTATCTTTTTTTTTCCCTCCCAACAATCAGCTGTAGATAAGATCAGCTGTGCCGGGATTCCCCTTGCTGAGGTCCAGGAAGGCAAAAAATGGAGGGAGGAACTTAGCCCCCCCCCTCCATTTTTTGCCTTCCAGAACCCCAGAGGAGCCTTAGGGGAGCAAAAACACCTCCCCCACCGAGGCTTCTCTGAGGCTAGGAAGCTCCCAAAACGGAGCTTGGAGGAGTGCTGCATGCTCCTCCCATGCTCTGTTTTTTTTCTTCATGAGCCTCAGGGGAGCCTCAGGGGAGAAAAAACACCCCCCCCCAGGGGCTTCTCTGAGGCTAGGAAGCTCCTAAAATGGAGCTTGGAGGAGTGTTGCATGCTCCTTCCATGCACTGTATTTTTTCTTCCTGAGCCTCAGGGGAGCCTCAGGGGAGAAAAAACACCTCCCCAGGGGCTTCTCTGAGACTAAGAAGCTCCCAAAACAGAGCTTGGAGGAGTGCTGCATGCTCCTCTCATGCTCTTGTTTTTTTTTCTTCCTGAGTCTCAGGGGAGCCTCAGGGGAGCAAAAACGCCCCCCAGAGGCTCCTCTGTGGCTAAGAAGCTCCCAAAAATGGATGGGGACTGTAAAAAAGAAAAGCCACGCCCACCCAGCTACATGGCCATGCTCACCAAGCCACGCCCACAGAACCGGTAGTAAAAGTTTTTGAATATCACCACTGATCTTGCTCCATTGTCGTTGTTTGTGGCCAATTTGTCCCAACAGCATGAAATATCACTATCAGTATTGTCTGGTACACTGTTACATTTATTTGTTAATCAGGAAATTTATCCATAGTGATGCAGAAACATCTGACAAATTCTTGTTTGGATTATTATATTAGCAAAAGACTGATGACAGGATATTAACAAATGTCAAATCAAGTATCTTTATTATGGTCTTTGACCAAGAAAAAGGCAATAAAACTTCATATCCAATTTAAAAATGTGCACAGTTCCATAGCTTGGTGAAAATATTTGACCATTTGATATGTGAGTGTAGGGCTAGCATCACTTAAAAATAATACACACAATTTTTTTGGTATGGTCCTCATATTTGGAAATGATTGAGCAATAAGAGCACATCTTGGGATATCATAGAAAGGACACCAGATGAGGACATGAGTAAGAGTTTCCACCTCCCTGGATCCCCAAGGGCAAAGATTCAATAAATAAGGAATCCCATGAAATCTTCTCTACACTAGAGCTGATGGCAGGGCATCAAATATGGGCCTAGAAATTGCCCCATGTGTACGTGCTTAGACTGTATACGTACCCACCATAGAGATTTTCTTTCCAACACTTTAATGACTGGAGATAATGTTCAGGAGGACTAGTGATGTTGTTTTGGCAATAAATGTTCCCGATTCTCTCTTTTGCTATTGATTTGGTCTTCTTCAAGGTTAATTGACCTAAATATTCAGGAGAGTAACTAAGACTCCAAAGTTCTGCTATGTAGAGGTGGTACCAGTGGGATTGGTAGTTGTCTGACAGCAGCAGAATCATCATGCCTATGGGGCAGAGGTGGTATTCAGCTGGTTCTCACCTACTCGGGCGAACCGGTAGCAGTTATATGACATGAGTCGCCGAACCTGTGGCAACCCCTGGCTGGCCACGCTCCCAACCCAATTGCCCGGTCACTCACTTGCGATTGCTCTCCTAGCTTTCCATTCTCCATTTATTTATTTATTTATTTATTTAATCGTATTTCTATACCGCTCCCTCTCCCAAAAGGGACTCGGGGCGGTGTACAGCCTAATAAATACATAAAATACAAAGTTAAATAGAATTTAAAACCAAATTAAATACAAATTGGCTGCATCCCGTCCGACAATAATTCATTTAAAACCGGGAAATATAAAGTTTAAAAATAAGATTAAAATTTAAAACCCCTATTAACTTAAAACCCCATAGACCCTTACTGGGCCAGGCCGGCCTGTCCTCTTTATCCCTGGGGGAAAAGAAGAAAGGCTTGGACACTGCAAGTATCGCTTTCCCCATGTGAGTTAAAGGGCTTGAATGAGAAGGAGTGCGGTCTGACAGAGGGGGTGGGGCAATCCACTCCAGCCTTGGAGAAATTTAAAGGAGCTGCTTCCAAAATGCAATGCTTGTCTGTTAAGTGCTCTGTGTGTGTGTGTGTGTATGTATGAGAGAGAGAGGGGGGGGAGGAAGGAAAGAAAGAAAGAAAGAAAGAAAGAAAGAAAGAAAGAAAGAAAGAAAGAAAGAAAGAAAGAAAGAAAGAAAGAAAGAAAGAAAGAAAGAAAGAAAGAAAGAAAAAATAAGGGGAGAGAGAGAGAGAGATAAAACTCTGTGCTATTATTTTTAATTGTTCCATTATTTATCATGTGTTAATATTTTACACTGTCCCTACACCTAGAGTGATTTTTCTGCCTTTCTTTTGCCCAGGGCTACCACATATTTTTCAGGGTTTACATGCATTCAATGTCAATAGTCCAGAACATAAAATACACATGTGTTTAACAAGAGTTGAAAAGGGACCTTGGAGGTCTTCTAGTCCAACCCCCAGGTCAGGCAAGAAAACTGAGGATGCCAAACTCTGAGTAGAAATCCTCAGAAAGGTGTCAGAATAATACTTAGAAGGGACCTTGGGGTGAACCCTATACCATTTCTGAGAAATGGCTGTCCAGTCTTTTCTTAAAAACTTCCAGTGATTGAGCACTCAGAACTTCTGGAGACAGTCAGTTACACTGGTTAATTGTTCTCACTGTCAGACAGTTTCTCCTTAGTTTTAGGTTGCCTCTCTCTGTTCAGTTTCCATCCATTGCTTCTTGTTTGCATTCTGCTTCTTTGGAAAATACATTGTCCTCCTTTCTTTGTGGCAGCCCCTTAAAAGCCTGTTGCCTATCACAGTCTTGGGTAAAGCATGTGAATCATTTCCTCCTTTCAGTGGTCCATGAAAGTACATCTATAGTATGCAGATAATAAAGTCAAAAAAAGGTGAACAACATTTTTACAGAACTATAGATAAGTTGAAGCTGGGTGACAAGGAATGGCTGGGAGGGGAGGGGCCAGGTGAGGCACCCCTTGATGTGAGTGACCTGCCCACCCAGTCACATGACCACTAAGCTACACCCTTCCAGTCACATGACCACCAAGCCATGCCCACCAAATAAGCCACACCCACAGAACCGGTAGTAAAAGTTTTTGAATTCCACCACTGCTATGGGGTCAAACTTCATTCTAAGACCTGAATTTAGAATTTTAGTCTATATCTGAATCTTAATATATGGCATGTTAACTTTAAGTCTCAGTAATGCACTGGGGTGCATTTTGGTGTGTCAAACAAAATCCTGACAAAATGTTAGGCTTCAGGTTTGTGTATGGCGAAATAATATCCCATATAATAGGTGGGAAACTTTTAGCTGTAAACAATTTATCTACTGTTGAGATATAATTTGCACCCTGTTGCCTATGAAATTTAATTATTGCTTGTGTGCTCTTTTGGACAGTAGTAGTGACATAATTCACTTGCTCTGTTAAGTTCCTCAAGACCTAAGATAATATGCTTGAACTACATTTAACCAATTGTAGTTCATGGGAAATAATTATCCATTTGTGCTTTGGTTAGAAAAGATTAAACTTTAGATTTGTCATGATTCATTATTAATTGTTCCTCATCATAGTGGGATGCCAGGGTTCTTGGTGCCTGTTTTGTATCTACAAAAGACAAGGAAAAGAGAACTGTCTTGTTGGCATAGAGTGAAATTGGAACATGTCTATTGGCTAATTTAGGAGCCTGGATAACATTGTTTGGAGAATTTTAATCAGAGAACTGATGCATGAATGGTTGCGTAATTGGCAACTCCAAATTTCAACTAATAAATACTCTGTCCTGCACATTGGCAATGAAAATCAGAATACCAAATGCAAGTTGGGCAGAAAGAATCTCTTAGATGATCCTTATTCTGTCAAGGACCTAGGAGTACTCATCTCAAACCATCTAAGCCCCAGAACGTACTGTAACAGCATTGCCAAAAAGGCATTAAGAGTTGTTAACCTTATTTTGTGAAGCTTCTACTCTGGTAACATTAAATTGCTAACTTGGGCATACAAAACTTTTGCCAGACCTGTTCTTGAATATAGCTCATTGACCTGGAACCCACACTGTATATTAGACATTAACATGATTGAGCAAGTTCAAAGGTATTTCTCAAGAAGAGTACTCTACTCCTCGACTCACAATAGAATATCCTATGGCTCCAGGCTTGAAATTTTGGGCTTGGACAATCTGGAACTGTGCTGCCTGTGGTCTGATCTAAGCATAGTACACAAAATTGTCTGCTACAATGTCTTGCCTGTGAATTGACTTCTTCAGTTTCAACCACAATAATACACGGGCAAACAATACAAACTCAAGATAAACTGCTGCAAACTCGATTGTGGAAAATATGACTTCAGCAACAGAGTGGTCAATGCCTGGAATGCTCTACCTGACTCTGTTGTTACAGCCTCAAACCCTAACAGTTTCAACCTCAAACTATCTACCGTGGACCTCACCCCATTCTTTAGAGGTCCTTAAAGAGGGTGTGCATAAGTGCACTAACATGCCTACCGTCCCTGTCTTACTGTCCCCATTTATCTGTATTTACTTCCTTTGTCCATGTTTATGTTTATACCTATACTTGTTATCCTGTACATGTTTGACAAACAAATAAAAATGTTAAAGCACCGTAGTGCTAGGATACAACATTGTTTCATCCCCTTAGCAGTGTGAATAAAGTTGGGAAGGTCTCTCCTCCCCGATTACATCTTACCCAAAGCCTGGTTTTATCACAGAATTGATGAATTAAAAAACAAGAGTCTTTTAGCTATTGAGAACTACTCAGAATGTTCCAAGGTCTTATGCTAGA
Organism: Bungarus multicinctus; assembly: GCA_023653725.1. Taxonomy (NCBI): domain Eukaryota; kingdom Metazoa; phylum Chordata; class Lepidosauria; order Squamata; family Elapidae; genus Bungarus; species Bungarus multicinctus. Next base: position 229,012,999 of record CM042834.1, on the reverse strand, counting down.
GATATTATCAAAAGCTGTCTTAAAATCAATAAAGGCTGCATAGAGATACAGGTCATATTTGTATATGTTTCTGCCAGATGGATTAACAAATGTCACTGTTAGCCTAGCATATTTCCCTCAAAATAGTTGTACTCATTTTGTTTTAAGACCCAATAGTGAAGTTATTAATATTAGTCTGCCAGAAATTTTAGATCTGAAAGGAATATTCTAAGAGGGACACAAGGCACTACTCCAATACAGTCCTCTAACCATGGGATATCTTCTCTTGGAAGTGTACCTGTCCCTATTTTGTTGGCCAAGATTTGTTTTAAATATTTGAGCATTTCTGAGAAATTTATTGCCAGAATAATGATCTTTTGACAGTTTATGATTTAATTGATATTTATTATAACATTTTTATGTTATTATTTACTCCCCTCTTTTACAAGAGCAAGCTATACATCTGATTTTTAAAAAATCTGGCATGTTGTAGACATTACAGCATTCTGTCTGCATTATAACATTTCTATATTCATCAGTATCTTGAATAATTGCTTTTTTATCTAACCTCAGTCCTCTTCTATTGTTTTGCAGTGGAAGACTTATTGATCAGTTCATTGCCTTGGGAGCAGCTTTGACAGTCTATTGTATAACTAAAGATATAAATATTGAAATAATAAATAGTTTTGAAAAAATGTGACTGCTTCACATAGATTAAATGGGTAACTAATAGAGGGAGTTGAGAAGGACTAAGACCTTGGAATAGGATTAGGATCTTGGAGAGTATTCTTAATCTATTTCTTCTCCATAACATTTCATCCCAAAATTAGAGAGAGAGGGGAAGAGCGAAGGGGGACAGGGAAGGAAGGAGGGAGAGGAAAGGAGAGAAGGAGAGAGTGCGGGGCAGAGTCTAGAATTAACTTTACATGAGCAAGAATGGGAAAAAAGCAAAAAGCCAGGAAGAGATATTGTGCAGGGTTCTGAGACATTTTGGAATGTAAAAACATCCTTTAATACTGATGTTTCATTCAAACACTTTTAAAGCCATTAACTTATTTTTAGTTAAGATTCATTAAATAGCATGCCACAGACACATTTTAATAAATACATTTCAAAAGCCTGCAGTTTAATGAGGATGCAGAGATGAAAGGAAGATATTCACAAGCAACAGTATAGTCACTATTATAGTTTATTTCTTGAATAATACTTCATTTGTTTAAGAAGCATCTCACTAATGCAAGGACGATACTTGAACTCAAGCCCAATCTGAAAGCCCAATTTTATGCAAACCTGAGCTTTTATTATTGTCTTACCCAAGTCTAAAAGAGTGAAAGAGTATAATATTTAATTTGTGCCTATGAATAATTACATACAGAGTGCAGAGTAATCCTGGAGAGTTATCCAATACTCTCACTTTGAAATAAAAGCTAATCTATTCTGCCAAGTGGAACAAGAGAAGCGGATGAGCCAAAGTTATAATCAGTTGCTTGTTCCCTGGTCACAGCAGTTCTACATCCTACATATATCACATGCTGTTTCTTTCTGAAGATGTGTGATGAAGGAGAAAATTGGCTTGGAATTACTTTACTTTCACTGTCAAGAGATATTTAAGAATCATGGACTTCTTTTGTGGATATGAGAAACAATTGCCATCCTAAGGCTTAGGCAAATTTAAAGAAGGGCGTACAGCCAAAATTATAGAACAAATGAGGGGCCATTCATTCATTGATACATCTAACTTCTTAGAAATACAGATATGAAACGATGCAGGTAAGGAGGAAAGTAAAGCTGTGACTTTATTTTAAATGTTATTCCCCCCCCCCCCAAAAAAAAAACCCCTCTTAGAATATTTTAATGATAAAAGAAGTAAAAACAAAGGTATTAAGGACAATTATAGACAACTTGATACAGAACAATTTCATCAAATTAACAGCTATAACAAATTTAACTCCTTCCTTTCTGGTTTTGATTCTGATCTTGTCTCTAGTTTCTGCTTTTGGCATATTAAGAAATCTGCAGCTGAATCCAACTTGAGGATATATTTTTTTCTTATTTCACATGTAGAATATGGGCAACCATCATGAGACAAAACATTAAATCTGTGAATTCAGTATTAATAGTACAATCTATATCTGCTTAAAACTCTCATTCATGTAACTTTTAACTGGGAGAAATGGTGCATCATAAAGCAACAAGTTTAGAACCAAGGAACCTCAAATGGATTAAATCTTTCCAACCCACATGGCATGCCTTACGCACTTCCACACATCTCTCCTAATTCATGAGGCACCTCTTGCAAATCCCATGCACACTTACTAACTGAAACCACTTCCTACCTTGTCTGTGTAACTGTGCTGTTCTGCTCACACAGTCACATGTAACTATTGTTTAGTAGGCTTATTAGCCAAAAACCCAGAACCATCCCAATTAATTCCAGCCACAAGCAGAACAATGCTACTTCACAAAGCAATGGCCAATGAGTCCACAAGGCATTTAAATTTTTCCCAATCAAAATAAACTCACCAGACAAAATTAAATCCACAATACAAGAGGGTTTACAAGGCATGATCCAAGTTAAGGCAAGAAAAGTCCAGAGTTCACAAGGTGTCAAGCCAAAGCAAGGCAAGGAGTTGGATGGGTCGTAACAGGCTTCGTCTCAACCCGACTAAAACCGAGTGGCTGTGGTTTCCTGTGCCCAGATACAGCCAGCTTGTTCCTTCGCTGGCCGTGGGGGGAGAGGTTTTGACCCCCGTGGAAAGGGCGCGCAATCTGGGTGTCCTCCTGGATGTACGGCTGTCTTTGGAAGAACATATTGCAGCCGTCGCCAGGGGGGCCTTTTATCAGATTCGTCTGATTCACCAGTTGCGGCCCTTTCTGTATCTGGGCGCACTTCGCACAGTCACTTCCGCCCTCGTTATCTCCCGCTTGGACTATTGCAATGCTCTCTACATGGGGCTCCCCTTGAAGAGTGTCCGGAGGTTGCAGCTGGTCCAGAATGCAGCCGCGCGGGTGATCGTGGGTGCCCCTCGGAGCTCCCATGTAACACCGCTTCTCCGCAGGCTGCATTGGCTTCCTGTGGCCTTCCGGATTTGATTCAAGGTGGTACTGATGGTATTTAAAGTGCTCCATGGCTCAGGACCTGGGTACTTACGGGACCGCCTACTGCCACCAACAACCTCCCGCCGCCCAGTACGCTCTCACAGGGTTGCCCTGCTCGGGGTGCCGCCACCTGATCGTTGTTGGCTGGCGGCCCCAAGGGTGCGGGCTTTCTCTGTGGGAGCCCCCTCCCTGTGGAATCATCTCCCCCCGGAGATACGGGCCATGACGGATATCCTGACCTTCCGGCACGCAGTTAAAACCCTATTTTTCAAGCAGGCCGGCCTGGCCCTGTAATGGGTCCTTGGGTTTTAAATCTAAATTGAGTTTTAATTGCTAAATTTTATATTTTTAAATTTTTAATTAATCCCTGATTAAATGTCTAAATTTTTAGTTGGATGGGATACAGCCGGACTCACTTATTTAATTTAGTTTTAAATCGTATTTAAATTGTATTTATTCTATGTGTATTCTATGTGTTTTTAGTAGGCTGTACACCGCCCCGAGTCCCTTTTTTGGGAGAGGGAGCGGTATAGAAATTTGAATAATAAAATAAATAAATAAAGGATCACAATGACCAGAAAACTCACAGCTAGGAAATTGAACATGTTCCCAAAATTGCGTCTGTTGTGCTAAATAGCCAGTTTCTAGTGCAGCCCATCAAGAAGGAAGGGTGAAGCTTTCTACTTGTAATCTGGCTGATCTCTGCTCCTGCCTTTTCTCTCTTCTATGTGCCCTTGAATCAGGTGCAGAAGGCAGTTCCTCTTCCTTATCACTGTCTCGCTGCAGCTGTGTGTTTTCTCCATCTGTCTTGCTGCAGCTGTGTTTGAGACAAATCCCTCTCAGAAGACTGCTTGGTACCATTAACCAACTCTCCTCCAGACATGCCAGATTTCTCTCCAGGTGTCAGTTCAGAGGAAGAACTGTCACCTGGAGAGAAATCTGGGGAAGCATCCAGGGAAGTCATCATTGTAACACCTCAAAAATCCCATGCATCCTTCTTGATCTGTGCCACCATTCCCTACACACCTAATCCGCCCCAAACAGCATCTTTCATGGACCCCTATCCACCCATCCTGATCCATCTTCACATCTGAGCACTTTCCCCAATCTACATAGCAATAGCAATAATACTTAGACTTATATACTACTCCACAGTGTTTTACAACACCCTCTCATTGGTTTACAGAGTCAGAATATTGCACCCAGCAATCTGGACCCTCATTTTATTGACCTTGGAAAGATAGAAGACTGAGCCTCATCATGCATCAACTCATTCCCTTACCCACCTGACAGTAACCAACTGCCTGCTGCCCTTGTAATTGCAACTTGCTGCTGACTTCCCCACTGACTTTCTCCTTGCAAATTTCCCACAAAATTAAATGGGGAAGACTGCAAGAATGTCAGGAAGGGAGGAAGACAATGACAGAATGGCATAATGGTGGAGAGAGGGAGGGAGGAAGATTTCTGATGTTCCCTGACAGTTTACCACAAGAAAACTCAGTGAGAAACCAAGGGGAAGTCAGAAGACACTCCTACTCTCACCATTTTTTTTGCCCATCAGTAGTCAGTTTGTTTCTGTTTAGGTAAGGAAGTATCTGAAACAATGATTCAAAGGTGCATGAGATGTCTAATAATAAAATATTTGTAGCTTTCTTTAATGTCTTAGGTATTTAAACAAAAATATTTACATATAAAAAAGATAACCACTACAATGTGAGATTCGGTAGTTAAAATTATAATAGCATATAGTGTGGAAGAAAATTAAACCAACTGCACAAATTTCACAAATTTACTTATTCAGCATTAGGGAGAAGGATTAGCAAACAGTGTATGTTATTAAACAGATTAAATGTTGACCTTCTTTACTTTACATAAGATCAAATTTGAATTTGAATTAGCAAGATGGCGACCGGCAGCTCCGTTCGAGGGGAGCTCCGCCGAGCGCCCGCTTTTGCCGGTTGAGCCGGCCTCCCCCTCGACCCCCATGTACTGGGGGGGTATCGAGGGGTTTCGCCCCATCTGGGGCGACAGAAGAGCCGCCAGAAGAGCCGCGGGGAGGCCGCCCGGGTGACTTCTTGGGGTGGCGGCGGCGGCGATTTGGTGGAGGCCGCGGAGGCCGTGGCAGCCGAGATACCGGGCGGGGAGGCCACGGCGGCCGAGATGCCAGGCATGGAGCCGGCCTCCCCCCTCGACCCCCATGTGCTGAGGGGGTGTCGAGGGGTTTTGCCCCATCCGGGGCATCAGAGGAGCCGCCAGAAGGCCGCCCGGGTGATTTCTTGGGGCGGCGGCGATTCGGTGGAGGCCGCGGAGGTCGCGGCGGCCGGGATGCCGGGCGTGGAGGCCGCGGCGGCCGAGATGTCGGGCGTGGAGGCCGCGGCGGCCGAGATGTCGGGCGTGGAGCTGGCCTCCCCCCTCGGCCCCCATGTATGGAGGGGGTATCGAGGGATTCGGAGGCGTCCGGGGCGTTAGAAGAGCCTCCGGGAGGCCGCCCGGGTGATCCTTTGGGGTGGCGGTGGCGATTTTGCAGAGGCCGCGGAGCCCGCGGCGGCAGCGATGGCGGGCGTGGACCCCCCCCTCGGCCCCCATCCATTGAGGGGGCTTCGAGGGGTTTGGAGGTGTTCCGGGCCTTGGAAGAACCACCGGGAGGCCGCCCGGGTGATCTTTTGAGGTGGCGGCGGCGCCGGCAGCGATGCTGTTGGGGCTGCCCCAGGGTCGGGGGCTCCTTGGAGGTCCCCTGCCTGGATGTCGGCGGCCCCGAAGATGGTCTACATGCCATTGTGGCTGCCGTGGTCGGTGATAGTGGACGGTACTGCGGCAGCCGTGGGGGGGGTGGAGACCTCGCTGCGGCCATTCTGCAGCTGGAGGCCCCCCCCAGGGACGCAAATGGCAGGGGCAACAGCGGGACTGGCTGGCCCGAAGGACGCTGATGTCCTCAGTGGTGGTCCCCGATCCGGCGATGGCGAGGGTTAGAAGATCATACTCCTCGGTGGAACTACGGGCTCTCGGGAGGGTCCCCCACTCCTTGGAGTGGCCCTCCGGTCTATTGATGGCCTACCTCAAGGACGGTTCCTGGGATCCGGAGAGGTGGCATGGCCATCAAAAAAGGATTTTTAGAGGGGGTTTTAAACTTTTTAAATTTTTATTCGGGGTTTTATCAAGGTTGGGGAGGGTGACGAAGAGAGAGTTGGGGGATGGTAACTTATTGGGGTTAGGGAGGATACCCGGTCCGGGTTTGGGGGATAACACGGGGGGGTTTGGAGTCAGCCAGGCTGGAGTGCACGTCTGGGAGGGCCCAGAGGGTCGTGAGTCGTGGGGGCGAACACAATTCGGACAGCAAGGGGCGGGTCTCATTGGCACCATAAGTGGGAGGGGCAGATATGACGGGGGTAGAGGGCCATATCAGGTTAGGGGATCGCGTGCCCGCTGTCTCCAAGCGGTGGCGCGCTCCGACCCTCCCGACCCGTCTGGCAGGCCTGGTTGTGCAGAGTCTCAGGCCCTGAGTACCTGGCTGATGTTATGTAATGCCAGGTCCGTCGTTAACAAGGCCCCCCTGATTTGCGATCTTATTCAGGAGGAGGGTGCGGACCTGGCGCGGGTCACCGAAACCTGGTTGGGTCCAGAGGGTGGCGTCCCTCTGGTAGAGATTTGCCCACCAGGTTTCCAAGCATTTCATCGACCGAGGTCTCAGGGAAGGGGTGGTGGGGTGGCAACGATTATTAGAGAAGTCCTTTGTCCTAGGGAGGCCACTGTTCCTCAGACAGCTGGTTGTGAGTCTCTCTTTGTGAAGTGGGGTCGGGGGGTTCAGATGGGCCTATTGATAACGTACCTGGCTCCCTGCCACGTGTCATCGGCCCTGCCCGGGCTCCTCGAGGTGATAGCCGGGCTGGCGGTTGAAACCCCCAGGCTTTTAGTCATGGGTGATTTCAACCTGCCTTCACTCGGGGAAACCTCTGGGGTGGCCCGGGAGTTCCTGGCTTCCATGATGGCCATGGATCTGACCCAATTAGTTTCTGGCCCCACTCACATGGGGGGACACACACTGGACCTGATTTTCGCCTCTGGTCAGTGGTTGAATGATCGTGCTGGGGACTTAGTTATAAAACCCTTGTCATGGTCCGATCATTCTCTTCTTAGACTGGACTTCGGTGCCACCACCACCCATTGCAGGGAGGCGGAGCCGAGGAAATGGTTCCGCCCCAGGCGCCTGATGGATCCTGAACAGTTTCAGATGGAGCTTGGGCCATTTCCTGAAACTCTGGCTCATAACTCGGCCACAGACTTGGTGGCCACCTGGGATAGGTTGGCCGCTGAGGCTCTGGACCGAGTTGTGCCTTTGCGACCTCTGACTCGGCATAGATCCCACCTGGCTCCGTGGTTTATGGGGGAGCTGAGGGGGATGAAATGCCGGAAAAGACGTCTGGAGGGCATCTGGAGGGCCAGTCATGCTGAGTCTGACTGGACACAGGTGAGGTCCTATATTAGGACCTACCTAGTGGCGATAGAGGCGGCGAAATGTTCACATCTCTCCACACTTATTGCGTCGGCAGAAAATCGGCCTGCTGCCCTGTTTAGAGTGATCCGCTCCCTGCTTGAGCCGAGAGCGCGGGAGGACCTCTTGCAGGGTAGGGCAGAAGAGTTTTCCCAATTTCTGCATGATAAAATCGCTCAGATTCGGGATGGGCTGGACTCCAGTTGGGTGGTCCCGGGGGAGGTGTCCGGAGCAGGTCTTGAGACGGTTATCTGGGAGGAGTTCGATCCTTTGACCGCCGAGCGTGTGGACAGATTACTGGGGAGGCTGAATGCCACCACATGTTTATTGGACCCGTGCCCTTCCTGGTTGGTTTCTACCTCCAGAGAGGTGACACGAGGCTGGCTCCAGGGGATTGTCAACGCTTCGTTGACGGAGGGGGTGCTTCCGACTGCCCTGAAAACGGCAGTGGTGCGGCCCCTCCTCAAGAAGCCTTCCCTGGACCCGGCTCTTTTGAATAACTATCGTCCTGTCTCCAACCTTCCCTTTGTGGCGAAGGTTGTTGAGAGTGTGGTGGCACGTCAGCTCCCTCAGTATCTGGAGGAAGCATTCTATTTAGATCCATTCCAATCGGGCTTCAGGCCTGGGCACAGTACCGAAACAGCATTGGTCGCGTTGGTAGATGATCTCTGGAGGGCCCGTGACAGAGGTTATTCCTCTGTCCTGGTCCTCTTAGATCTGTCAGCGGCTTTTGATACTATCGACCATAGTATCCTATTGCGGCGGTTGGAGGGGTTGGGAATTGGGGGCACCGTTTTGCGGTGGTTCTCGTCCTTCCTCTCGGACCGCTCGCAATTTGTGTTGACGGGGGGGGGGAGAGGTCCACCCCTAGGCCCCTCATGTGTGGGGTGCCTCAGGGGTCGGTCCTCTTCCCTCTTCTGTTCAACATCTATGTGAAGCCGCTGGGAGAGATCATACGTGGTTTTGGGGTGAAATGCCATCTTTATGCTGATGACACTCAGCTTTACATCTCCACCCCAAGCCACCCCAACGATGCTGTGGAGGTTATGGCCCGTTGCCTGGAGGCTGTGTGGAACTGGATGGGCGAGAACAGGCTTCGACTCAACCCTTCCAAGACCGAGTGGCTGTGGTTTCCGGCGGCCCGATATAGTCAGCTGACTCCGTCACTGGCTATTGGGGATGAGATCTTGACCCCCACAGAAGGGGCCCGCAATCTTGGTGTCCTCCTGGATGTACAGCTGTCTTTGGAAGATCATATTACGGCCGTCTCCAGGGGGGCTTTTTATCAGGTTCGCCTGATACGCCAGATGCGGCCCTTTCTTGATCGGGACGCCTTACGCACAGTCACTCATGCCCTGGTCACCTCCCGTCTGGACTACTGTAATGGCCTCTACATGGGGCTCCCTGTGCGGAGCACCCGGAGGCTTCAACTGGTACAAAATACAGCCGCGCGGGTAGTTATGGGGGTGTCGAGATACTCCCACGTGACGCCCCTCCTGCGCGAGCTGCATTGGTTGCCGGTGGCCTTCCGGGTTCGCTTTAAAGTACTGGTTTTGGTCTTTAAAGCGCTCCATGGCATCGGACCAGGATACTTACAAGACCGCATTCTGCCAGTAGTCTCCCACCGACCGGTGCGCTCCCACAGAGAGGGTCTCCTCCGGGTCCCGACGCCTTCTATGTGTCGCCTGGTGACCCCGAGGAACAGGGCCTTCTCTGTGGGGGCACCCGCCCTCTGGAACGGGATGCCCCCTGGACTACGAACGACCAGTGACCTGAGGGCCTTCAGACGTGACCTGAAGACTTGGCTCTTCGAGCAGGCCGGCCTGAGCTGACTCAAATGGGATTTTTAAATGGGGTTTTTAGATTAGTTGGGATGGGTGTACAAAGTTTTAATTTATTTTAATTTGGCGGTTGTTAGATTTTTATAGGGACAGCCTAGGGTTTAATTCTTTTTTAACTATTTATATTTATCTACATATATTTTAGTTGGCTGTTCACCGCCCTGAGTCCTTCGGGAGAAGGGTGGTATATAAAACCTAAAATAAATAAATAAATAAATAAATAAATGTTTATTTCACCCCATGTTCTCTCGCCCACCTAAGGCTATTTTTCCTTCCTTTCTCCAATTGTTGCCTTCACTTTTACTGTCATAAGGGCTGATGAATATGATGTCTATGTCTATGAATATGCCGGCAGTTATATTCTGTAATCTGTTTCCTCTGTTTCTCCTCACTCCAAAGTCATTAGTTTTCATTTGTCTTTGTTTTCTTCCAGTGTAGAATGGTAGGTCCTGAATCATCTTTGAAATATTCTAATAAAAGCTGAGATAGAATCATATTGCTTTGCATGAACTTTATTTTGTAGGGCTACCAAAAAAGGCTATTGAAATGTATTTTGTTTTTCTGCCTTGGCTTTCCATTATTATTGATTTACTCAATAAAATCTCCTTCAAATTAGAAAGGCATTCCAAATGTCTTTATATCTTTACAAAGTTAGAATGATACACCAATATACAATAAATAAATCCAAGTGCCCATTTCAAGCCCTCCTTTTTGAACCATGAAAATAGGTTTCAATTTAATATAGAAATAATTACATAATATAAACGTTGCACAATATATAAAGGTTATGGTAGCCTCTTTTAAAAAGTACATTTATTATGGAATCAGGACTCCAGCCTGTGAAAGCTTATAGTATAATAGATTTGATATGGTTTAAAGTGCCACAAGAGTTTTTGTTGATTCTGCAAAAAAGGCTAACAGTGTTACCTTCTGAAAAATGACAAATAGAAGTTAACTTCTGCAATATTCTCCTTGGAATAGCATTTGTGCTATATCAGGAAAATATAAACAATTAGTACATTCACAATGCATTCTTATATGCCTCCCTGTCTCACTTTTATCTAAGAATAAGACCCTTGAACCTAATGGGAAATATATTATTTCTGATTAGGTATATGTAAAACCTGTTCTGTTGTAATATTTTTGTCACAAGGCTTTGTACTAATTAACTGGGATGATACATAGATATTCAAAATTAAATATTTTAATTAAGACCATGCTTTCTAGGAGAAGCTAGGATAAATAAAAGTCTGGGCAACATTTTTCTGGCAGCGTTTCTTTCATCTTATTTTCCAAGAAAGTGAAACATGATACATGGTCTCTTATATATATATATTCTCTTCTCTTTTTCATTCCTATTCTGCATTATGCAATTCATTTGTATATTGTCAACCCTGAAGCTGCCCTGACCAAAGCCATTTTTGTCCGCTTCAGTATTGCCACACTGGAGCTGAGGGTTAGGGAGGAGGAATTTGAGATACAGGGATTTTTGTAGCCAAAACAAAATACTTTCTCTTGGGAACCAAGGACATTCTCACATCTGGTCGGAAGAAGATGGAGTGATGCCACATGGTTGTCAGACTACATGGGGATTGAACAATGTGACTGATTGTTTTGAGAAAGTAGAAAATCTTTTACTTTGAACAAAGTAAAAACCGCAGTAGTTTTCAGAGTTGGTTTTCACCAGATATGTGTGATATTTCCAATAAAAATAATCTTTGAGGACGTCAATTGTCTTGGAGCCTTGCTTGCAATGGATTTATTACTTGGAACCCTGACTCATATTTTTCTTCACTTCACTTTAACTTCACTAATGCCTTGCTAAAAATAAGATGGAGGGGGAACAAGTGACACACTAAAGTTAGTTCTGCTGAGAGTGCAGCCTATGACTGCAGTGGAATGAAGACTTGAATGGTCTCTTTATGATTCATTTTGAGACTAGGAAAAAGATTTGGGATCACTCAGAAGTGCTCCAGACAGTTTCTATTCATGAGAAGATTACAAGACAGTGGTCTCCAGTAGATTAACACCTTAGTCTAAATACTAATTTTACTTTGTTCACTTATTTGTTCCTGTATTATGCTAAATTCCAGTAAGACATGATTACTTTTCCCCCAAAGTTCCTGTAATTTCAACCTTCTCTATTATTTCATCTGTTAGTAAAAATTAAATCCAGTACAGCTGATCCTTTAGTTCCCTCCTCTAATTTTTGGATGGCAATGTTGTCAGTTAGGCTGTTCAGGAACTTGTTTGACCATCCATATACCGCAGAGTTTGTCTCCCAGTTGATATCAGGGTAGTTGAATTACTACTATATTGTGTTTGCTGAACACCATAGTTAACTGATTGGCAAAAAGTGCATCTGTTTCATCTGCTTGGTTGGGTGGTCTGTAGTATACATCTATGGCAATATTATTTCTCTTTTATATTAACCCAAATACATTCAAGGAAGCATTCATTTTTGTTTGGGGGCATTTCTGTAGAAGTATAATGATTTCTTACATTTTTGTAATTTCACCTCCTCTTTGGTCAGGCCTGTTTCATTTGAACAATTTTATCATTTTCAGTAGTACATTTTTATGAGATTCATCCCACCAAGTTTGGTAATGGTAAAAATATAGTACCTGCCCTTGTGTACTAGGAGTTCAAGTTCACCCTATTAGCTTCTCATACTTCAGGCATTGTATATATGCATCTAAATCCTTTATGCCAAGCCAGAAAGGTTGGAGAAAGGTCTCCAACCTTTCTGGGTTGGTAGCCAAGTGGGGGAGGAGAGAGTATAGTTCCTGGTGAATGGCAGGTGGCTGTACATGAGCATACACAGCTTCATTTAAGCAAGTGGTGAGCATGTGTGTCCACCGCTTGTGTGAAGACAGCTTTATATATGAGCACAAAGGACTGCTGCTCATATGAGGAAAGCTTTGTATGCATGTGCTTGCCTTGCACTTGTGCAGCCCAATTCTGAACAGGCTGTGACAGTGGGCTGCGGCCAGGGGTTGGCTACCCTTGCTTGATGGCTAAATTTGCATTGGTTTAATAAATTTCCTGTTTTGTATCTGAGTTCCACTTTCTTCTCACCACTTCCTACTTCACTATTTGATTGGTTGTCTTATGCTTGTGATTAGATCCTAAAGATTGGTCACTTTTCCCTTCTGGCTTTAGTTTAAAGACCTTTGATAAGGCTAGCCAGTTGTTTTCCAAACACATTCTTCATTGTCAGGCACAGCCCATCCCTTGCCAGAAGTCCTTCATGTACATATTCATACTATCTGTATAACTTTCAAAAATAGATGGCACTGTGAAGGAAAGCCTCTACTTCTCTGCATTTTTTTTATAAACAATTTGTCCGGCTATATTTATTATGATTGGGGGTAAAGAATACATCTCCTAGTGAGGTGGTCATTTTAAGTCTCTCTATACGACACCACCAATATGTGTCCTACTTCTGAAATTGCTACAGCTAAACAGTTGTGTAGCAACAGGGTTAAAAAACATCCTGCCATCGTGGAAGACTAGGAAGACTAATAAACAGCCATTTCTAGTTATTTTTCCTCTCTTATCTAGCTATTTTCCCTTTCTGCCAAAAACAACAACAACCACCCCAAACATTTTTATGGCTCCTAATGCAATTCTCATTCACATGCTTTACATCACCATTATCCAAGATTGTTCAATAGTTCAGAGCCATCACTTTTACCTTCTGAATCAGTGAAAATAATGTTTTTTTTTAGATAAAACATGCTTCTGCTTATATATCATATAAATGTTCTTCATTCATCATATCAAGGACAATCCAATATATTGTAGTCAATCAAATATATTGTAATTTTTCTTCTGGTTTAACACAAATCCCTTGAAAAAATATTGTATTATTTATTTTGGCATTTTAATATTAATATCTTGCTCTGAACAAAGGGTTTGGATACTAAATCAATTAATGACTCTTATCCGTCATTGAAATTATCAATGGCAGTTGATCTCGTACAAAGAACAATATCATCTGCATGCAAATAGCTTACTTGTCACAGCTCATGTAGAGCACATAATTACAAATTATATGAGATGTATACACAAAATAATACCTTCATTTTCACTTGAAATAGCATGCAAAGCTAAATATTTTCAACATTAGCATTTTATACCTTACATTTGTATTTTGATAGTCTGCCTCTAAAGTTGTCCTTTTGTACGTATTTACAAAATTATGTACATATTCATAAGTTTAATGTTAGCAGGATAATGAGCATTTATAATCTTTCAGAGATATTTCTGATGTGCTTTGTTTATCATTACATTTGTGGAAAAATACTGAATTGGAACAATGCTGAAAAAAAATTCAAGAATGATTCATTATGGAAAAAACAGTAGTTTATTGAAAAAACAATTCAATAAACCATTGTTGCAAAATTATTTCTATGTGTATTTTAAAAAAATGATATGCAATCATAGCTAATATAACTTATAGGAAAAATATGAGCTAATCTTTGATTCTCTTCATGGTATCCATGTGACCTTGGTATTGCATAATATTTGAATGAATGGTGACACTTAAACTCCAACCTCTTCCAGACAACAGTTATCTATTTTCTTATCAGATCTTTGATAGTACTCAAGTACAGCATCATTGTCTTGAGGATTTAGATTAATTGAATTTTTGTAATAAAACAAAATTTCAAAAATTATTATTCTGCTGTCATGCCTATATATGTTTTTGCTGATCAAACCACTTATCTATTTCTAATAATACTTTAGGTCAGAGGTGTCAAACTTACATCATCACATTGTCATCACATATCTCAACTTTCCTCCCTTCAAAACCCTGCTTAGGATATTCTCAAATTTTATCATGTAGGGTCATTCTCTCCAAAACATATTTAATAGTAGCTTAATAGTGAGAACCAAACTTTATGATCTATTTGCTTCCTTCTAGTTAAAATTACCTTTACACATGCACACACACACACACTATCAAGCTTGTGTGTGTGTATTCACTCCCAGAAAGTGAGAATCAAGATTTGTATATATCAATGGGTTTGACTGTAATATAAACACTTTATTAATGATTGCCAAGGTTGAAACTAGTTTAAGGTTTGCAAAGAATGTTGCTCCATCAAAGTCACATTTACTCCTTCAGAAAAGAACTATAAAACAATGTGGCACCTTGCTTTTAAACAGTGGAGCAGAACAGCCACATTATTTGACTAGTTAATGGGCCTTTAAGCATGTAATACACAAGTGTCAAAACTCCTGTCATTGTACCAGAATTTCTCATTGAGGCAAACAGTCCTACCCAGATCTTAATCAAGGTGCAGTGATGCATCCCTCAGTTCATTGCAACATACCTTCATGTGGCAAAAACACTGCCAGCACAACAGGCCTAAATTGTACTGTAATTTTAAATCTAGGAAAAGTGCAGGATTAGATAATACTATTCTTATTTTCAAGAATGTCCTATTATATGTTTTACATTAAATTTGTACAACTGACTAAACCTTTCTGCTTAAATCTGAATTTCTCAAATTTTCCTAATCTCCATTTAAACTAACATAAATGTAGATACTTACACTGTAGCTTATTCAGTGGCTCAGAAAAGAAATATTTAAATTGCCACTTCAAAGCTGTTTGTTGCAAGTTTGCAGGTGATATTCAATATGACACAACAATTCAAGTAAACACCTTAGAAATTTTAATAGAGCTGGTAAATTCTTGAAAGACCTTATCCTTGCAATATACACAAGGACTATATTCTATTAACCATCAAGAGAGAAGCTATATCTCAATAGCAGGACACGTGCTTTTCATGCAAATGTCCCAGGTTCATTTTGGACTATTATCTGAAGCATTGGAGAGTTATGCCAATCAATCTAGACCAGGGATGAATACATTTTTTATGATGATTGATATACTGCTGCTGAGAGGTGTGTTGGGGTTTTCATTCTATTTATTTATTTATTTATTAATTAAACTTTTATACCGCTCCCTCTCCCAAAAAGGGACTCGGGGCGATGTACAGCCTACTAAAAACATAACAATAAATATACAATAAATACAATTAAAATAGATTAAACAATTTGATCCGGCTGTGTCTATCCAAAGGATTCAATTAAAAGTTAAAAGCTAATAAAACCCCAATTAAAATTGAAATAAAACCAAAACAGTTACCGGGCCAGGCCAGCCTGTTTAAAAAATAGGGTTTTCACTGCGCGCCGGAAGGTCAGAATATCCGTCATAGCCCGTATCTCCGGGGGGAGATCATTCCATAGGGAGGGAGCTCCCACAGAGAAAGCCCGAACTCTCGGGGCCATCAGCCTACAACGGCCAGGCGGCGGTACCCCAAGTAGGGCAACCCTGTGGGAGCGTACTGGGCGGTGGGAGGTTGACGATGGCAGTAGGCAGTCCCGTAAGTACCCAGGTCCCGAGCCATGGAGCACTTTAAATACCATCAGTACCACCTTGAATCGAATCCGGTAGGCCACAGGAAGCCAGTGCAGCCTGCGGAGAAGCGGTGTTACGTGGGAGTTCCGAGGGGTACCCACAATCACCCGCGCGGCTGCATTCTGGACCAACTGTAACCTCCGGAGACTCTTCAAGGGGAGCCCCATGTAGAGAGCATTGCAATAATCCAGGCAGGAGATAACGAGGGCGGACGTGACTGTGCGAAGTGCGCCCAGATCCAGAAAGGGCCGCAACTGGTGAATCAGACGAATCTGATAAAAAGCCCCCCTGGCGACGGCTGCAATGTGCTCTTCTAAAGACAGCCGTACATCCAGGAGGACACCCAGATTGCGCGCCCTTTCCATGGGGGACAAAACCTCTCCCCCCACGGCCAGCGAAGGAACCAGCTGGCTGTATCTGGGCACAGGAAACCACAGCCACTCGGTTTTGGTCGGGTTGAGACGAAGCCTGTTACGACCCATCCAACTCCGCATGGCCTCCAGGCACCGGGACATCACTTCGACGGCTTTGTTGGGGTGGCCCGGGGTGGAGATGTACAGCTGAGTATCATCAGCGTACTGATGGAACTCCACCCCGAAGCCACGGATGATCTCAACACGAATTGCGAACGGTCGGAGAGGAAGGAGGTGAACCACCGCAACACGGTGCCCCCCACTCCTAACCCCTCCAACCGCCGCAATAAGATACTGTGGTCGACAGTATCAAAAGCCGCTGAGAGATCTAATAGGACCAGGACAGAGGAACAACCCCTGTCCCGAGCCCTCCAGAGATCATCAACCAACGCGACCAAAGCTGTCTCCGTGCTGTGCCCGGGCCTGAAACCCGATTGGAGGGGGTCGAGATAACTCGCTTCATCCAGGTACTGCGGGAGCTGACGTGCCACCACACTCTCAACAACCTTCGCGACAAAATGAAGGTTGGAGACAGGACGATAATTAGATAACAATGCTGGGTCCAGGGACAGTTTCTTGAGGAGGGGCCGCACCACCGCCTCTTTCAAGGCAGCAGGCAACAGCCCCTCTCTCAAGGAAGCATTTATATTACCCTGGAACCAGCCTCGTGTCACCTCCTGAGTGGCCAAAACCAGCCAGGAGGGACACGGGTCCAACAAACAGGTGGTGGCATTAAGGCCCCCCAGTATCCTGTCCACGTCCTCCAAAGTAACAGGGTCGAACTCAACCCAATTGACCTCACCGATATCCACCCCCACCCCCCCGCCCGGAGATGCCCAATCGGAGTCCAGTTCGCTCCGGATCTGAGAGATTTTGTCCTGCAGAAACCTAGAAAACTCCTCAGCCTGTCCCTGCAAGGGGTCCTCCCGCGCTCCCACCTCCAGGAGGGAGCGGGTCACCCTAAACAGGGCGGCTGGGCGGTTTTCC
This sequence comes from Bungarus multicinctus, assembly GCA_023653725.1. NCBI lineage: Eukaryota > Metazoa > Chordata > Lepidosauria > Squamata > Elapidae > Bungarus > Bungarus multicinctus. The sequence goes on along the minus strand of CM042834.1, from coordinate 228,995,756 downwards.
GCGGACGCAATAAGGGTGGAGAGGTAGGACCTCCTCGCCATCCTTATCGCCACTAAATACGTCTTAATATAAGAACGTAATAGTGTTCGGTCAGACCCAGAGCGGCTAGCCCTCCAACTGCTCTCTAGGCGTCTTTTCCGGCGCTTCATCTCCCTTAGCTCCTCAGAGAACCAGGGAGCCACATGGGATCGGCACCGGGTCAGAGGCCGCAAGGGCACGACTCGGTCAAGGGCCCCAGCAGCCACCCTATCCCAGGTGGCGACCAAGCCCTCAACCGAGTCGTGTGTGTGAGCTTCGGGAAATGGCCCAAGCTCCGTCAGGAACCTATCAGGGTCCATCAGGCGCCTGGGGCGGTACCATTTTAATTCTAAAATTCTAAACATTCTAAAAAGTGATGCAGCCAGCATGAAGCTGGAAAGACAGCACAAAATTCCATTTGGTTTTCAATAAAAATGCAATTGTATTATTTATAAATAGTTAATCACATTACTTCTAGATTATATCAACCTTGGGTGCTGGAAGGTCATGAGGGAAAGGAAGTAAATGCCAAAACAAGTGTCATGACATCACATATATGAACACAAGCGAAAGAAATCACATTTGTGATGTTGCAATGCTGGGTTTTGTCATTGCAACGAAAAAGTCAGATTCCTAGGAATCTCTGCTTTCAGCTATTTCTATTTAAAGCAGGGTTGTCAAACTTACTGGCCACTCCCACACCAGTTTAGCGAAGGGAGAAAAAAGTCCCAATATGTCACATGAGACCGCCGTGACGATGTGTGTTTGACACCCCTGGTTTAGAGCCATGGATCCATTCAAAGTACACAATATAAACTCTTGGTCCTACACAGAAACATATTCATTAATACTAAAAAAAAGTCAGTCAAGGTGCATATTAAATTAAGGAATATGATTTCTCTATATGCTGCAATATATGACAACAATACAAATGAAGTAAGTTTCCAGTAATCAGAAAGTTACTTTGGTAAATCTATTCCGATTCAATTTAAGCAGGCTGATGACTCAGATAAGATAATGTAACATTATCCATGACAGACATCTAGCAAACCAAATTCTTCCTCAAAAACACATTTGCCATAAAGACAGCTTCCATGACTATATCAGTTATATTTTATTTTATTAGCCATCTAAGTGACTCATGGAAAACTCATTAAAATTTCCATTAAGCTCATTAAGCATTTACGTATGAATAGTTAAAGATCAGATATATACTGTTCTTTCCAACGAGAAATATGTCCATTTGCATAGTATTAATAAGTATTAATAAAATACTATTATAAATACTAAAATTACATTGGTTTTCAAACTCCAGATCAGTTAAAGTTATATAAATATAAATGCACTTACTCTGTTCTAAGAAAAAAGATTCTAATTGATTTCTAATTGTCAAACAATTTTAAAGCTTGTTTTTCTAACAACAGGGCAGTGACCAATGAAAACATCTGGGAGTACTTTAACCTAATTTAATTTTCTTAGGTTGTTCTAATTCCCAGGCAATTAGAAAATGGTAGCTGCTTTTTTAATAATGAAAAACAACAGCATCATTTGCAAGCTGTGACTATCTTAACTTTGGTATTATTTTTCTTCTTAAAACTAAAGACTAATTAATTTTCAACTCTTGAAAGTAATGAACTTGACCTTAAAAATAAGTACCTACTTCTGATTAGGCCTCTTGCTTACGGTTTGAAATTCAGTGCTGGTTTAGTGAAGGACACTCAAATAAAGTCATTCAAAAAGTAAAAGAAAAACAGAAAAGAAAGGAAAAAAAGATACAAAGAAGTGGCTTCTGATCTTCTTTACAGCAGTTATAAGTGAAATTTCTAATTTACCTTTTAATCTATGGTTACAACATGACTCCACCATGTTTTGCTCTGGTATAGTTTACTCACTGAGGATACTTCTGTTTTATTTTTTAGAAAAGGAAGCAGGAGGTGGAAAAAAATGATAGAAAAAAAGATTTGTTTGGGAAAATTGAAAAGAGGAAAGCAATTTATGAGAATCCTAGATTTTAGAGATTCTTCTACATTTATTTGAAAACTTCAAGAAATATTACAAAGGCCCTTTTCAACTTGATACCCATGCAACAATGTAGCTGGAAATTTTGTGAATTTTAACCCACTGGATATAAAAGGTAGAAGACTAGGATATAAAGGGTAGAAGTTAGTATATGTTCAAAGGCATAACACTCTGGAGAAGTAAGGATTTGAAATGACATTAAACTTAGATGATGCAGACTTTATGTGATTTCTTTCTTTTTATTTTAGGTAGCCATAGAAAGCTGCCCCTTGTCTCAATAGATTATTATAAATCTTGGATGGACTATATCTGCTGGGCATCAAGCCATTCTATATCCTTGCCTAACTGACAAATGGAACTGTCACAACCTTCTAGGTACTTGAATCAGTTGCTGATGTACTGTATTGAACTACATCATGATTCACTGAAAAGTTTAGATTCAGGCTAATGTACGGTTGAATCCCATTGCTATTAGTGAAGATGTATCATATTGAAAGTGCTAGAAATGTCTTCTCTTAGGCCAATCATTTCTTAAGTTCCTCTATTCCACTGATGTGATATGAAAAAAAAAGCTGATAGGGGGATTGCAAAGGACTATCAATGCTTGCATTTTCCTAACTAGAGTGACATTATTTGTGCTTGATGGGGCCTGACACTTTAGATTCTTTACTGTTAGTGGATTTAACTTTTCAAAATGAATTTTAAGCTGTCATATAAGATCAAATGCCAGTCCTAATGAATTAGTGATGAACTGGTTGGTACAGTAACTTACTCAGAGACTTGCACATTAATATTCAGATGTGAGATTAGATTCTTAAAGTTTGAAGAAAGCAATATTTTTCCCCATTCTTGCCCCAAAGTTAAGTTTCAAGGTTATCAAAGTTGGCATTTCTCATCCTGCTTGGTCCTTTTTTTATATTCCTTACAATACTAAATTCTATTATTTTTGTATTGTCAGAATGCTTTTGGAGCTACTTTAAAGGCCTTGGTTGAAGAAATATATTGTACATGATTAATATTAGCATTTGTAGAAGTGGAAGATTGATAGCTCTGGCTAAATGCCAGAAGATCAGAGAATCTATCTTACTTGACTCCTTTATAAAGCTCTATCAATCAATGCATTTGAATCCTGACCTGAATTCTGGTAACAGATCTAAATTTCAATAGTATTCCCTTTAAAAAAAAATCAACAACACACACACATACACACACACATGCACACAGGGGTGTGCATGGGGGGGGGCAGGGAGGAAAAAATCCGTTGTGGAAGCCAATGTTGTTTATGAAACTCATTTGTCATTTGTGATTACAGTGAAGGCTGACCCTTGATTTACAAGGGGCATTTCTTCCTATTGCAAATCAGCCAGCTATCTAGTAGCTAAGTAAAGCAATCAAAATAATTAAGGTATATTTAAAGTACATTTTTAAACACTGAGAGATATGATGCCTAAGTAAAACAGAAATTATGACCTCTTCTACTACAAGCAATCCTTCAAATTATTGAAATTATACCATCCTGTTTAAAAAGAATAATAAAAACTTGTGGCAGGAATTCCTCAGTACGTTTGACCTCACATTTGGAAACATGAATGTTTCATTATCAGCAATGGCAGGAAGTTTAAATGATGCTCTGTCTCTGTTGCATACCAAAAGTTATGGATCATATTTCTTTAGCTCTAAATTCAGGATGGCTTTACAGAAGTTAACATGAAATGCAATTCCTTGTGGCGTTTTCCCCCATGTGCCTTAAAGAAATGAATAGGAGTTTTACAAGTGCACCTCCATGTTTTTATAGAGTTTCCATTCATGTCAGTAAAACATGTATAGGTGAACATTGAAGAGCGTGCTAAGGTTCAGATCTATCTCGCTTCCATTCTGCTTTTCTTAATTGTACCCATTAAATATGCTATTCCTGCTCAGCAAAGGTGACCTGGAAAACCTATTCTGATACACATATGGAAACAGTTGTCCATTTAAATATAATTCTTTTGATCCTACTTGTGATTTTAATAGCCTCTAGGTCCTCTGCTGAACTTAGAATAAATACTTTAGACATATAGTATGTGTCTATTTTTTGATAATTCCATGTATTAAATACACGATTGAATGATCAGTTAGGGGATATAGTCGTTAAACCTTTGTCATGGTCTGATCATTCTCTCCTTAGACTAGACTTCTGTGCCGCCAATCCACACCGCAGGGAGGTGGAGCCGAGGAGATGGTTCCACCCCAGACACCTGATGGACCCTGAAAGGTTCCAGACGGAGCTTGGGCCATTACCTGAAACTCTGGCTCATAACTCGGCCACAGACTTGGTAGCCACCTGGGACAGGTTGGCTGCCGAGGCTCTGGACCGAGTTGTGCCTTTGCGACCTCTGACCCGGCAGAGATCTCGCTCGGCTCCATGGTTTACAGAGCAGCTGAGGCAGATGAAATGCCGGAAAAGATGTCTGGAGGGCTTCTGGAAGGCCAGTCGTGCCGAGTCTGACCGAACACAGGTTAGGTCCTATATTAGGACCTACCTAGTGGCGATAGAGGCGGCGAAGCGTTCTCACTTCTCCGCCCTTATTGCATCGGCAGAAAATCGACCTGCCGCCCTGTTTAGAGTGACCCACTCCTTGATTGGGCCGGGAGCGAGGGATGATCTCCTGCAGGGAAGAGCGGAGGAGTTTTCACGATTTCTGCATGATAAAATCGCTCAGATTCGAGCCGGATTGGACTCTAGTTGGGAGGTCCCTGGGGAGGTGACTGCAGCGAGTCTTGAGATGGTTATCTGGGATGGGTTCGACCCTGTGACCGCCGAGGGTATGGACAGGTTGCTGGGGCAGCTGAATGACACCACATGTTTGTTGGACCCTTGCCCCTCCTGGTTGGTCTCTACCTCTAGAGAGGTGACACGGAGTTGGCTCCAGGGAATTGTTAACGCTTCTTTGATGGAGGGCTCGCTGTCTACCGCCTTGAAAATAGCGGTGGTGCGACCCCTCCTCAAGTAGCCCTCCCTGGACCCAACTCTTTTGAACAACTATCGTCCTGTCTCCAACCTTCCCTTCGTGGCGAAGGTTGTAGAGAGTGTGGTGGCAGGTCACTTCCCCAGTACCTGGATGAAGATACATACTTGGATCCCTTCCAATCGGGCTTCAGGCCCGGACATAGTACCGAAACGGCATTGGTCGCGTTGGTTGATGATCTCTGGAGGGCCCGTGACAGGGGTTATTCCTCTGTCCTGGTCCTATTAGACCTATCAGTGGCTTTCGATACTATCGACATAGTATCCTATTGTGGCGGTTGGGGGGGTTGGGGGCACCGTGTTGCGGTGGTTCGCCTCCTTCCTCTCCGACCATCTGCAATTTGTGTTGGCGGGGGGGAGAGATCCACCTCTAGACCCCTCGATTGTGGGGTGCCTCAGGGGTCGGTCCTCTCTCCTCTCCTGTTCAACATTTATGTGAAGCCGCTGGGGGAGATCATCCATGGCTTTGGGGTGAGATGTCATCTGTACGCTGATGATACCCAGCTGTACATCTCCACCCCAAGCCACCCCAACGATGCCGTGGAGGTCATGTCCCAGTGCCTGGAGGCCATGCGGAACTGGATGGGTGGAAACAGGCTCCGACTCAACCCTTCCAAGACTGAGTGGCTGTGGTTTCCGGCATCCCGATATAGCCAGATAGTTCCATCACTGGCTATTGGGGGTGAGATTCTGCCCCTTGCAGAGAGGGCTCGCAATCTGGGTGTCCTCCTGGATGTACGGCTGTCTTTGGAAGACCTTATTACGGCCGTCTCCAGGGGGGCGTTTCATCAGGTTCGCCTGATTCGACAGATGCGGCCCTTTCTGGATCGGTATGCCTTACACATAGTCACTCATGCCCTGGTCACCTCCTGACTGGACTATTGTAACACCCTCTACATGGGGCTCCCGAATAGGAGCATCCGGAGGCTTCAACTGGTACAGAATGCGGCCACGCGGGTGGTTATGGGGGCGTCAAGATTTGCGCATGTGATGCCCCTCCTGCGCGAGCTGCATTGGTTGCCAGTGGCCTCTCGGGTGCGCTTTAAAATTTTGGTGTTAACTTTTAAAGCGCTCCATGGCATCGGACCAGGATATTTACAAGCCCGCATTCTGCCATTTTCCTCCCACCGTCCGGTGAGCTCCCACAGGGAGGGTTTCCTGCGGGTCCCGTCGGCATCTATGTGCCGGCTGGTGACCCCGAGGAATAGGGACTTCTCTGTGGGGGCGTCTGCCCTCTGGAATGGTTGCCCCCGGAGTTACGGACAGACACGGACCTGGGGACCTTCAGGCGTGCTTTGAAAACCTGGCTTTTTGACCAGGCCGGCTTGGGCTGATTTTAGTTTTGGGGTGTTTTGTTTTTATTAAATTTTAGGGTTTTAGAGTATGGTTTTAAATCTGTTTACAGCCAGGGTTGGGTTTAATTTAGTTTTATTGTTCCATATATTTATTGTTTTAACTGTACGGCTGTGCACCACACCGAGTCCTTCGGGAGAGGAGCGGTATATAAATTATTATTATTATTATTGTTGTTGTTGTTGTTGTTATTATTATTTCCTAGACAAAATAATTTTATTTTGGTTATAGGAGAAAATTCTAATGATTATCTTGAAAATTTTGTATATTCTTAAAAACACATATCCCCAATATGAAGCATTAAAAAGAGAGAGAAATTGGGCAATGCTAAGTGTTGGTCCTGCTCCTTCAACTTTGACCTTCCTGTATTTACCTTTTGCTGAACAAATGTATAGTTCTCCCTGTAACTGGAGTGCTCCAGGTAAAACATGTTGATAAGGTAAGATAAATACTCCATCAACTTAGAATTCTGATGACTATATGGAAAACAGTCATGCAGTTTTCTTGGCAACAGCATGGAAATAATTTGGTGTTGCCTTTTTACAGTTACGGCTACACAGCTGGAATTTGTGGGCTGTTATGAGGGCTTAGTGTCTGAGCCCAAAGAAGATCTCTTGCTAATAGACCAGTATGAAAATCCTTATATTATTTCTAAGTTTCTTTCTAAATACCATTTGTTATTTGTAAAGGACATGTTGAAATGCATAATACCTGGGTATAGGTGTCGATAGAGTCATTCCACATTGCATAGTGGTATGGTGGCCTAGAGGTGACAACTCTTGCCTCCTACTCAGAAGGTTTGAGAGTTTAATCCTAGGCAGTGACAAATATTTCTCTATCAGGGCACAGAGAGAAAATATCTGCTGCAAATTCTGTGTAGGCATCAGGAAAGTATCCAGTCAGTATATGCACAGCTCCATTCAATCACCCTGACTCTACCCTGATAACAGTGTCATAAAAAGAAAAGAAAAAAAGAGTTATTCCACATCACATTCATTTTTTCCTATATTTAGGAGGATATTCTTGCCAATCCTAGCACCAATGTTTGTGGGCATGCTCACATGCCTAGAAGACTTCACAGTAGCTACATTAAATGTATGAGATGCTGAGGTTGTTATGTGACTTATGGAACAGATTCAGAAGATACTTTTCTCTGGTAGGCTGATTCTGTAAACTGCTTAGAGAGAGCTTTAAAAAGCACTGAAGTGGCATATAAGTCTAAATGCTATTGCTATTGTTATTGCTAGGCAAATTATTAATACAGCCTATAAATGTCTAAATGCTAAACATACTCAAGTTTTGACTGTTTCACATTTTCTGTTGAGGTAAAGATATATGATATTCTAAGAGCTCAAAGTAAGCATAACATATTATTTCTTTTTGAAACTAGTTAAAAAAATTAATTTCTCGCCAAGGTTGGGAAAATGACTTTTTTTTCAAGTCCTTCTTTCTACTAACCATTACTACTTTCAAGCACACAATCAGTTCTTCAAAATCATGTAATACTTTTGCTTAATATACAGATATTAGAAATCTACTTTTGTTTGCTTTAATTAATGCAGGTGATTTTAAAGATTTTTCCACTCCAAAATTTTCTGATATTTTACAAGAAGATACATCTAGCTTTAAACATGTACAGGATACATTTGTTTGTGAAAAATGATAGAGTTTCTTTTTCAATAATTTGAGAACTTCTAAGTAAACATATTTATTCTATAAGGTAATTAAAATCTTTCTATCTCCTTTTTTCCATTTTACTTCTTATTTTTAATGTTTAGAACAAAAATGACTTAATTATATTTATTTTTGTAAAATATGGAAGTCATTTTGAAATGAACTGACTTCATTATACATGAATAAGATCTATGAAAAGAATCAGATAATAGGTATGCAATGTATTTTCTTCTCAGAAAGGGCACACTAAAATGGCAATAATTTCACTCTTCTGTACCATATAATTTCTATTTATAGTGACTGAACATAGGCATAAAACCTATCAGAATCAATGTCATTTCTTTTTAGTAGCAGTTATAGAGTTTTATGTTTTGGTATCACGTGCAAAAGGATAATGTAAAGGCAGCTCCCACGAAGAATTCATTCTTTGTACATTTTTACATGAATTGTCAGTACAATTTACATTTCTGAAATAATATATTGACCAAAGCTTAGTTATTTCCTTCAATATTTATTTAAACCTGCATTCTATGTTTAATGATTATTGATCATTATTCAATAATAATTTTCTCAAAATTATGTGGAGTCATGTCATAAAATTTCATGAATATTAGCGAGGAATAGTCTATTACCATCATTCTTATGCTTATGCCACAATAGTAATGGATAGCTATTCTTCCCTTCTCATTGTGAAATTCAGTTCAATATCTTTTCATAACCAGTTTAGTTTTCTTTAATTAGCAAAAAACATACTGTGGTAAATTAGATTACACTATAACTACAGGTTAGACCTTTATTGGCATGGGTGGCCATATAAATTGAACTAACAAACAAATGTACTCATGTCAGATTATAAAAGAGGGTTTGGCAGAGAATATTAATTTTCATCAGAACACTACAGCAGTCCAGAATTTGAAAATTGCTGGACGATCTCATGATGTACACACATATGTCTTTATATAAAACTGACACTTTGCTTTTCTTGCTGTGCCAATAGAAGTATTTTGATTTTACATTACATTATTGTCTTACATTACATTACATGTAAAACTGTCATGCTAAAACACTTTGCAAAACACATGTTTTGAAGCTTCCACGTAGATCTCATGTCCATAACCCAAGGAGGTGATTCATACAAAGAAAAATACATCAATAGTTCTGGAATTTTATCATTAAGAAATTTGAAAGGATAGATGAACCTATAGTGTTATTTCATTAATTTTTGTATCATATTGACAAATAATGGTGTAAGGAAAAATGCAAGTATTGTTGCATCAGTAATTTCAGTTTTCATCTTAACTCTATGTAAGCTATCAAATAAAAGCTATAAAATATAGCTATTTCTTCTCTAATATTATTTCTGTGGTGAAACTAAAATAAATTCTATCTTGGGGCAGGTGTGGGGACATGAATGATGCCCTAAATGCAGAAATGTATTTATTTCATGTTTCATTTCCCAGTACAATCAATAAAGAACATAAATGTTTGCATAAAAGAGAAAACTACCTTAAATATATATTTGTCCTTGTTTATATTCATATTCATTGAGAATCAGAAGAACAAACTAATCACAACCAAACAATGTATTCAAAACAACTCCATATTCTACATTAATACTTGCAATATTAATGCTATTTCTTTGTCAAGTCTCAACATAATAGCTTATAAAGCCATTTTGAATAATTGGAGCATTTCAGATTGTTCCCCAATGCATTTCTTTTCAGAGATATGCCTATGATAATATAAATCCATGCAAAGCCCAGATGAAAATGATACTTTTCTTTACTCTCACTGTCCTTGATGCATTGTGCTTGAAGATAAGAATTCCCTGTGCATAAATTGCACCCACCTCTGGATCTATGCCTCTTAACTGCAATAACATATTGACTAGTTTGAGTGGAGGCAGCTTGCATCTCATCTGAGAGATTGCCCCTCTAAACTGCTTTATTTTATTTAGCTATTCTATTGCATATTCATTGGAAGTTTGGGAGTAAGAATATTCAAGATTCATACATCTTTTTCTGTTTTCCCACTTTAGAATAACAAGCAGAGCTGTTCTAAAATCCTAAAAATAGATAAGTGGATATGTATGATTAATTTATACCTAACCATGGAAAATCTTACCTTAAATGATTAAAAAAGCAAAAATAAAGATATGCAGGCAAGAAAAGTGCAATAGTAAGAAATTTAGAATTGATGACTCTTCACTCCTCCCACCCTTCCCTTCCATTCTAAAGAATGTCAAACTACAACTACATTGTAGTTTTTAACTTGTCCTGTTGACCATCAAAGCATAATGTAAATATTACTAAACTGGGGAAAAGGAACTTGCTAACTAACAGTGATAACCTTGATTTCCAGATGTTCCATTTATGACCCTGCTTCTCTGCAGAAATCCATGTTCTATAAAGATAGATCTCAACTTACAACCACAATTGAGCCCAAATTTTCTGCATTTGTTAAGTGAACTTTGCCCCATTTTATAACCTTTCTTGCCATAGTTGTTAAGTGAATCACTGCAGTTGTTACCTTAGTAACATGGTTGTTAAGTGAATCTGGCTTCCCCATTGACTTTGCCTGTCAGAAAAAGGGGATCACATGACCTCAGGACACTACAATTGTTATTAATGTGAGTCAAATGCCAAGCATCTGAATTTTGATAATGGTCATTAGTGTGAAAAATGCCACAATGGTCATTAGTGTGAAAAATGGTCATGTCACATTTTTCAGTGCCATTGTAACTTTGAACCGTCACTAAACAAACAGTTGTAAGTCAAGAACTATCTGTTTAGTAAGTTAAGAACTACCTGTCTGCATATAAAAATTATTATTTTACCTGAGTAGGTAGCCAAAGAGGAACATAGTGCTTATTACTCCATATTATTACTCTATACTCAGTGGTTTCTTTCCCAAACCCCCAAAACTTTAACCTTAGACTGTCTACTATTGACCTCAACCCCTTCGTAAGAGGCCTGTAGGGGGCGTACATAAGCGCACCAATCGTGCCTACCGTCCCTGTCCTATTGTTTCTTTTTATTTTTCTTATAAGTATCTATCTCATTTATTCAAAACTATATTTATTCTTATACCTATATCTTGTAAATGATTGACAAATCAAATAAATACTAAAAATACTAAAAATATCTGAAAGGCAACATGAATGTCTTGCACAGCAATGTCACGGCCATGTTATTGTGCAGCATCCAAGCATGCTTTATTTCATTGAACATAGAATTAAAGAGAACAAAGGAATCAAAGCTGGTGTTGAAAATAATGCTCAGTAAAATAAATTATTTTAGATAACTTAGGAAGTTAGGGGATGCTGTGGGATGAGAACTTTGAATTTATGAATGAATGGCTAATATAAATGAGAGCTACTGTAGAACAGTGGTTAATGTTGAACTGGAAGCGGGAAAACTCTGGTTCTAGTTTCTGCTCAGCTACAGACATTTACTGAGCCATTTTGCCCTATTTATTTTCTTTCAGCCTAACCATAGAATTGTTGATGTGAGTGAAAATAAAAGGAGCTAATATTGACTATACTGCCTTGAGTTGCTGAATGAAAGGGGGTATGCAAATCTAATCAAAATAGTCAATGGTGTAGCACAATCCTCTCTTTTGACTATTTCTTGCAATCTTCTGTTCAGGTTCCTTTAGAGAAGGAAACCTGATTAAAATTGATGTTTCTTATTAAGTTAGAGCAACCAGATGTAAAAGAAAGGATTGTGTTCCTGTGCATTGAATATAAATAGACATTGTATTGAGGAGGCATAATCCTACTTCATTTGTTGGAGTTTCATTTTTTACAGTGCTATCTTCAGATACAACTAAACATCTGTTTTTAGATTTGTTTGGGAATCCAATCACTTTCCTATACTATATGGATCCAAGCTTTTTCGTGGTCCACAATGTCTTTTTCTTCCCTTTTTTCTTTTGCTGTAAACTTAAGATTGCATCAATACACTGGTTTAGTTATCCCTCAATATCATTTTTGCTATATAAGCATGCTGTGCTATTGCTGAAAAAGCAATTCATTAGACTTGGGTATTATTATGTAAGAAAATACAGGAACTAGGTATTGTAGCGACAACTTGACAGCTTGTAGAAAAAAAAGAGATAAAGCTTGTGTTTGTGTTTGACTTGGATATTTGTTTGCTTGTTTTGTGATTCTTTCTTTTTCAAATGCAATCTATTATTTACTAATGTAAGCTATCATGATTCCATTGATATAGATGATTTATCAGGGTGGAATTGCTTATTGTTGATCAGGTTTTCTTAGACAAGAAATAATTTAATATTCAACAATAAGAATAGCCTCAGTTTGAATTAATTTTCCTCCGGTTATGGTTATGTTCATTTTAAGGTACTCACATTACTTCCCCAGAAAATTATTTGCTGATTTTAAGTATTTGCTGGAATGTTGTAAAATGCATTAAAAAAGTTAAAAGAACACAGAAAAAAATATATACCTTGCAACTAGGGAACTACAATTTTTATGACTGTCTAATATGAATACAAATGACTGGGTTATCTCTTCTTCAAGTTATAAATGACTATTGAATGCAAAATGCATCTATATAACCCTATAATTGCTCCTCAATTATTTACAAGTGGAACATTTACTAAATTTGAAATAGAAACATGCATATTTTCTTGCAATGATGAATAACTGTGTTAAACACTGCAAAGAACAACAACTACTGAGAATTTTCTTTTTACTCAAATCTTATTTTATGTGATGAAAACAGGATCCTTACTAAAGATCCTGCAGTAGAACTGCGGCAGAAGATGGTCCTTGCTATATTCAATAGCAGAAGTAGAAGGTTAGTATGAATTCAGATTTTTCTGGACATGTCTCTAGAAAAATGATTTAAAACCAAATGAAAATCCACTAAATTGTTAAGATTTTTTATTTTATTAAATCTACCCTTCAGCAAGGTAGCATTTTAATTATTAATCATAATCAATTTATACACACACACACACACACACACAATGACTATAAAAGTTATTAGTAGTATTGACAACAGTAGTAGCACCAAGCTTTATTGTTTCTTTAAAAAAAGATATCTTCAATTGCACGTGGATCAAATGTGTTCAGATTGTAGAAGAAAAGACTTTTAGACAGTTGGCCTGAGTTTATGCAAGCTTGAGGAATATTGCTTTGATAAGAATTTTCAATCTTGAGCAGAAACCACTAAACCTATTTGATTTCAGTGCATAATGAAAGCCTGCAGATCTATAACAGGGCTATGCATTCTTTTCTAAGAGTTGGCTTCTGTACAGTATTCTCCAAATCAGGAAGGGAGAAAATGTTCCTACATAATACAGTTGTTTTCTTTTATCAAGGAAATGTTACATCAACTGAAAATGAGGTTTTCCATATTTGCTGAGATTTAGATCATATATTGGTAATATTCAGAATGATTCTGGCTGAAGTTCAACAATTGATTAATAGCAAGTTAGTGCTTACTTCTCACTTGAAGGAAAGCTGCACATGCACACTTTAGATATCTGATGAAATCCTGGTCTGACTATTATGGTTTTTATTGTTTTTATTTTAGCTGAGAATTTCAAAAGTTCAAAATTGGGTTTGAGGTTAATTGATTGGTGTTTTTAATTGTAACTTTTGTTTATTGAATATGCTAATTTGAAGTAAAAGAGTATCACGAATGGATTCCATAATCCATTCCCTTGGAAAAAATGGCATGTTTGAATTAACAAAGTTCTCACATATGTATGTGTATACATAAAAACAGAAATAACTTGGAGTGTTGGATAGAATGCTTTTAATGGGAAGAAGAGGATTAACTCAAGTAGTTATCAGATTTTTTTTCTGGTACAGTTCTATAAAATGTTCTGTTAATTGATGGCATAATGTGTGAAATGAAACCAGAGGCTGATTTTTTTAGAAGTGAATAAGTTGATGAAAATTAATTAAAAGATGTACTAAAATAGGAGGGAGTTGCTCAACAATTAGAACTGATGATTAAGTGTATTTTATCATATATCAACTCTTCAAGGTAGGTTAGATAAGAAAACAGGCAGCACAAGAACTATCGGAAATCTGTTTTATTATTAATGGATATAATCTTGAATCTTGAAAATCTGAGAGATTCTTTCTCCTATTTCTTATACCAAAGGCAGGATATTTCTTACTTGAATTTCTTTTTTCATTTTTTCCTTCTTTCCAGAGGTAAGCTAACATTTATCTAATAGTTGTTGAATTTCTTCTTCAACATCATCTTCATGTTCCTTTATATCACATTATAATATTTTAAAATGTTCCAAAGCTGTAAGAATATCCGGGTCAACCTTAAATGGATCAGGTAGATTTTTAGATGTTCTCTTGAGGTGATGCAAGTATTAGAATTATTTATAATCACCACCCAGAAGTAGTTGATGGTTGTCAGCTACCATTTTATAGTGGGCTCTTGTCTCTTTCAGAATTGAGTTTTAGCCTGATTTTTTTTAATGCAGCAAGTGTCCAGTGTATGGTTGCAGTGAATTGCAGTGTCCAGTGTATGGTTATCATATATAAAGTACTGTCTTTTTCTTAATAGCTAGTAGTTGGCAGTTCTAGATTTCTCCAAAATCAGTTATAAGAAATCTCATTACTTTTAAGTGGAGGCAAGCTTCAGAAATGGTCCTTAAAAGACATTCTGAATGTATTAATCTGATAAACGTAAAGTACTCTTACAATCAGTGAAAGCAGTAAATTCTATTCTGATACAATTTGGCAGACAATGCAAACAATATTCATCCCAGTGGTACATAAACACTACTGATTCAACAATAAACTTTCTTAGCACAAGACTAAGAGTCTTTAGTAAACTGCATTTTTATTTATGAACGTTACTTATTTATTTACCTATTTTCTTTAATATAAGTAAATGAGAAAATAAACTTTTTTCTCTATTCCAGTTGAACTAATTGAATGAAATCAAACTAATGACTTTAATACTGTCTAATTACTGCAGACAAAGCACTTGAGAAAGCAGGACTCCTTTCATTTAAATTTTTCTACAGTGGCTAAAGAACCTTTGGATAGAATCTAAGGATGCAATATATAGATCAGCATGTAAGAGATAGTTTAATTGCTGTTATTAAAAGGAGACTACAATTAATGTCATCTGTAACTAACAATTAGGTTCTCCTCTGACAGCATAAGGAACATCAGCAACGCATCAAGAACCCATCTGCATGAGATAATAGTACAGCCATTTTTGACAGTATTGATGTTTTTTTAAAGTGACACAAGTATAATGTGTTTTTCTGCTTGAATGGAAACAGAATGTAAATAATTCTCTTTCCTAAGAAATTTCTTAAAAATTAACCCTATACTTTGAACTTTCCCTACACCAAATGTACCTATCAATGTGTCAAAATGGTGTTTGCAGATTATTTGTCACAGTGCCTTTACATCTTAGCTTGGATTTACAATACCATTATACTTTTCTGTTTAAATGTAATTTCCATGCACTATTCTAAAGTAAATGTATATGATATTTCAGACTTAATGAATAAGCTGAAACTGAATCTATGGTCCAAACATTTGCTATCCCTTTTAGAGAAAATTTATTATTATTAAATAATAAGAATAATAAGAATTCACTATATAAATTTTGTAATTAGTATTGATAACCAAACTTACTGTTATGTTACTTTTTGAGGCACTGAGTTTTAATTGCTGAAATAGTACCAAGTTCATTGATAGCTATATGACATTTTTCCAATCATAAGGCATCCTGGAAATACTAAAGAATGAAATGCCAAGTCATGGTGAAGATAAATTGTGTGTCAAATGGGGATCAAGGAAAGTAATAATTTCAGTAGCAGATTCCTTTAATAAAAAGTGTCACATTGCTTACATTTTTCAAAAGAGTTAAAGATTTTTCAAGATCTACCAAAGACTTATTCCCGCTAGACGAAAAAGATACTCAACCTGGTACCTGTTTATGTCTATAATTCAATTATTATGGCAAGCTTGTTCCCTTTTTTTCCTTTTATTAATTTGGCAGCCAAGGGTTGCTGTGGATGATAGAGTAATATATGGAGAACAAAAGTATTTGCAGCCCCTATTTTCCCATGGTTTTAAATGTTCAAGGTATGTTAAATCTCTCTTAACCTAACTTTTCTTCTTTGTTTTTCTTTTTTCATTCAATGAAAATCAGGGAGAGATGTCAAGGATGATTTACACATAAATTTCAGTGCTGCAATTAGATTCAAGAATGTAGTCAATTAATGGGCAAAACTAAATTGGTGCTAGTAAGGGTCAACAGAATTTATTGGGGAGGGGGCTGGATTTAGGCCTCTTGTGGCAATGCAATGATTCCAAGCTAATGACATGCCTTTCAGCTCAGCCAGCTCATGTTCTATATTTACTATAGACACTTTGCATCCTCCAAAAAAACTCTGGCATCTAACATACTTTCCCGGAGGCTTCAGAAAGGAGGGGGAATATAAAATTTAAAGTTTTGGGGTAAGGGAGCATTTGTTTCTATTTAACATTAATCATAGAGAACTTTACCAGAAGACATGAAATATGAGCAAAGCAAATATATAGGTAAATATCTACTGTGAGTGCATCTTTTTTGTCAATATACAAGCAAATATTATCTCTGTGATACTGAGGCTGAAAATCTATGCATAGTTCTATGGAAGTAAATTCATTTGAGCTCAATGGACTATTACAGTGTAGGCATGCATAAGATTGCACAGTTAAAAAAGAAGAAAATCATCAGGCTAAGATACCCTAGACTTAATTGCAAATATAATTTTGTAATACAGTAAAATATTCCTCCTCACAGAGGAATTAGATAGGCTTCTCTCCGATCCATTGACATTGTATGTCCTTAAATGGATAAAACCTTTGCACAAGTCCTCTTTGTTTCTGTAAGCTATTTATTTTAATACAGCAAGCTTCTAAATTCCTAACTAAACAAGTAGAATTAAAAAAGGGGATTATGAAGACATAAAGCTTAGCAAGAATAAGTTCAAAACATGATCAGTAAAGACATTTCAGGCCTAAGATTTACTTAATAAATTTGAATAATGTTCAAACCGAGCTTCTTAAATCATTTAATAAGCTTGTAAGTTAGAAAAGTGCAGTATTTTGTGCACTCCTTTGAAATGTTTAAAAACAGCATCTTTGTTCATTCATATGAATTTAGTGCTCATATATGAGAAATGGCTCTTAGGTTAGCTCTGTCTTTGAAAATAAGAGCTCAACTTATGTTCACCTCTATTTTCTAGAATTTGCTTTGGGAGACCTCACCATATTCAATCAATATTAGCAACATGTACATTTTTGCTTTTTATAGGCAAAAAATTATATAAGCTAATGAGCAGAGTGCACCTTTTCCTGGGCTATGAAAACTGATCATGTCCAAAGGTCACAAGGAAAGAATGGAACACTGCATCCTACGGATAAAATTTAGGTGTAGATAAGACAACATTTCACTGAATATCTGGATTAGGCTAATGATTTTCTTTCAGGATCTATCCCAAAAACTGTGAATAGATATCTAGGACAAAATTGGTCATTGAGATCAAAAGTTAAAGTTTTTAAATATAAAGCTCTACTCTTTTATGTTTCTGCCCCTTCCACAACCAAAGTGCTTTATTGAACTGAAGACCTGAGAAAAATGTATTTTGTTCCTGTCTGTATGTTCCTATGAACTCCCAAACATCAAAACAGTGGAAAAATTCTGTAGGAATTATTCTTTGACTCTTATCTTCAATGGACCTGCTATGAATCAATTCAATTTAGTCAAGATTCGTCTCTTGAGAAGTTGCAATTATTTACATTTGTGATGATGTCTAAACCCTTCTATGAAATTTCTATTTATACTGTTATTACAATAACAGTAAAAGTAAAAGTAGAAAATTTGCTATTTATCTAAGTATTAATATAAAACTGATAAATAAGTTTTATACATTTCTGTCATGTCATTATTTATTATGTTACTTTCTATTATAAGGGCTTGTTACATTTAGAGCTTGGGATTTAAGATAGCTGCTACATATGGTATCTGATTACTGTCTTTTACCTTAGAGAATTTTTTGGTTGATTTTATCTTTTTATTATGTTTGGGATAGTCAATGTTAGTGTTGTGAGCCACCCACAGAAGATGGTTGATATTGTGAATAAACACATTTCCATAATATAAGTTCTTTTTGTTCTACTTAATTTCATTTGTTGCTATGCATCTTTCATCTCTGCTCTTACTTGATCAGTCATAGTTTTTGCTAATGTTTTGCTAATTTAATGTTAATGTCTTTGCCACTGTGAAGATAATTTGGAACAGATTGTACAAATATTCTCTCAGAGGCATGCATGAAAATTTTATTTTTCATTTTTTTTCTTTCTGACTTTCATTCATTGTCTGCTCATTTGTAAATGTTTATGTTAGTAGCTTTTAATACTTTCCAATATTCAAGCTTTTACTAAGGCATCTAGGAAAGAGTTTTTTAAAAAGTAAGATGGCAGTGGAACCATGTAACGAAGCGCTTCTCCCTTTTTACAAAGATCCAATAATCACTCAATTGTGATAAACATATTGCCTATTTTCACCTTCCTAGTGAAACCCTGAGACAGTGCGATGCAACCTGATTTTCTAGGTTGACTCTATAAACTTGGATTAAAGCTTTCCTTTGATATTGAAAATTGTTGCTATGTTCTAGGATAATATAGATAAAATTATTAAATACATTATTAGAAAATAAAAGTTATATTAATTATATTCAATTCCAATCAAATTTAGTAGAAAATGAAATATAGTAAATGTTCTTTTGGCAGCACCTATAATTCAAGAGCATAATCTCCTTTCAAACAAGCCATCCACAGACCAACCTATTTACTGGAACAGGTTTTGCACCCGAAAGTTGGCAACAGTCTAAAAAGTCTTTGTATTTATTTTCTCCTTGTATTCAAAAGTCCTAGAAGCCTTGTCAACTTTCTGATTTGAGAGCTTGCAGTTAGTATAGGTTTTTGTTACATTGGCATTTAAACAGATTTTCAACCTGAACAAATTTTGATCTAACTAAGCATTATATTTATCTGAAACGAATATTATATAATTTTCAACTGATACAATTTATCTTTAAAATAAAATAAAAATATTGATTTATATTTGCCAAGAATTTAAGAAGACAAATGTGTTTTCTTGCCTGTTTTTCTGCTTTTATGTATTTAGGAAAAGGTTTGAGATCTAAATGTCATGCAATTTATTTTATTTATTTATTTTATTTGTCAATTGCTTACAAGATAATAGGTATAAGTAAAACATAGTTATGAATACATGGATACATATAAGAAAAATAAAATATAAAAGAAACAATAGGACAGGGACGGTAGGCACATTGGTGCACTTATGCACGCCCCCTACTCACCTCTTAGGAAAGGGGTGAGGTCAATAGTAGACAGTCTAAGGTTAAAGTTTTTGGGGTTTGGGGAAGAAAGTAGACTAACCTGTCATTATTTGCCCCAGCTCCTACCTATCCAGCAGTCTGAAAGCATGCAAATATAAGCAGATAATAGGTACCACTTATTTAACAGCATTTCCAAGCACCTTGGTGTCTAATCATCCTAGTCATATGACCACTGAAATGACTGGAAAATGTTGACTTCCTCAGCTAAGAAATGAGATGAGCAGCACCCCTTAGAGCTGGATATGTCCTGACATATGTGACATGACTTGACATATATATCTGCATTTCAATTTTGTATGGGCTCCCCTGTTATCGAAATAAAAATAAAACAAAACAGAAATGTTAAATACTTCCAACTATTTAAGTACATGCTTAGCTTTATTTTAAAAAAAATAAATATCTGGAATCCTATGGAGTTTTACACAAGCAGAATTTCTTTGTTAAAGCAAGTATGGTAAACAAGTAAGGTAAGTTTATTTTGTGAAATGTTGTAGAACTTGAATTGTCATGAAATATGGAAAATAACATATATAAGCATCTTCTAGTTTCAATTGTTAAAACACTTTTTAAAGAACTTTTTTAAAATTTAAGATTAATATACATTTCCTAGTTTTATTTATTTATATTTTTGTATTAACAAACATTTATGTAAATTGTTTTAATACTTATAATATACCATGTTTGCTTAGAAATATTTTTAAAGCATTTAAATGTTTCCATCTCTCTCTACCAACCCATTCATCCATTTGTGTGCCAAAAGTTATGAGTCACAACTGGTGAGCTATAATAATTGTTTGACAAATTGAAGAGGCAACGTGTTCTGGCAAACTGTTTTGCAGTAAAATTAAAATAGACTCTGCCAGTGTGCCCTGGATAATCATGACATGTGCAAATAAAAAGTTGGAAGTACACATAGATCTTGCCATCTAGTTCCCTTCCTACTACAGGAAGTTTATGGTGAACATATTTCTAACAGGTGCCTCTCTTGCATTTTTTTTCTAATATTGTTTGATATTGCAGCTGGAACCATTGTAAATCATTTGGGCTTTCATTTGCCAGCATCTGCAAAAAGAAGACAGGATGGAAACATTGGGTAAATGAGGAACTTAATGTTATTAAAATTATACTTTGGAATAATTTTAGCTTTTTCTAAAGCTAAATTTATGTATTATGAGTTAAGAATAGACATCTTGAATTACTGTCCCCACAGTAACACAGTAACACATTGAGAAAGAAAGAAAGAAAGAAAGAAAGAAAGAAAGAAAGAAAGAAAGAAAGAAAGAAAGAAAGAAAGAAAGAAAGAAAGAAAGAAATGCCTGCAAAGCAAATGTCCATCAAATGTATCTATGTCTTCACTCCCACACAATAATGATAATACAGTACCTGTTTAAAGTAAACTTTTCATCTCTCTATAACAGTGACCATGACTTGATTTAAAATTTTAATAGATTAGATTTTTTTAAAAAAACACAGTTCATATTAACCTGTTTACACCTATTAGAACATTAAAAATCATTCATTTATAATGAATGTGTAACACTTGGAAAAATATATGAATAAAATAGCTTTACACTCAGACAAAGTGGATTTATATCTTGACTTCAGTGTGTAACCCCTCCCCCCCATCCCAGAATCAGCATAGCAAATGGGAATTAAAACTAAGGGTAGCCTAAGATATTTTTCTGCCTGAAGACTAACAAATGCTCCATTGCCTCTTTACCAAGTAAATTTGAATAATTCCTAAACTAATCAAGATATTGTGTAACTAAATCAGAAAACTACAGCGTTATTTCTCTCCCTGCTTTCAAAATAGAAAAGTATTGTTATTCTAACCATTTTGCAGAAATACAGGCCAATATCATCCTCCCCATCTTCATTGCATTATTCTGAGGAAAACTTGTGTGTTCTTGGTCTCCCACCCAAGAATGTGTTGTGTAGTGGGAGAAGCAACCCCTTTTCACCCCTGAGAAGTATTCCCATTCAAGGGTTCATGACACAGAACATTACTGCAAGTGTCTTCAGACATAAGACATAATGGGCTTGGCAGGGACTCATTCTAAACATTATTCTTCCTCCCACCTTCTTACTGAATAGTTTGCTGATGATAGCTCAGTGATATGATATACTGGGTTGATTAATTAATTTATTTATTTATTTATTTCTGAGTTTTATATACCGCCCTTCTCCCGAAGGATTCAGGGCGGTGAACAGCCAACTAAAATACAAGTAGACAAAGTATAAATTATTTAAAAGAGAATTAAATACTAGACTGTCCCAAATCTAAAAACCCCAATTAAAATCAATAAAACTTCATACCCCGTCCCAAGTAATCTAAAAACCCCATTTAAAATCCCATTAGTCAGCTCAGGCCGGCCTGCTCGAAGAGCCAGGTCTTCGGGTCACGTCTGAAGGCCCTCAGGTCACTGGTCGTTCGTAATCCAGGGGGCATCCCCTTCCAAAGGGCGGGTGCCCCCACAGAGAAGGCCCTATTCCTCGGGGTCACCAGACGACACATAGAAGGCGTCGGGACCCGGAGGAGACCCTCTCTGTGGGAGCGCACCGGTCGGTGGGAGACTACTGGCAGAATGCGGTCTTGTATGTATCCTGGTCCGATGCCATGGAGCGCTTTAAAGACTAAAACCAGTACTTTAAAGCGAACCCGGAAGGCCACCGGCAACCAATGCAGCTCGCGCAGGAGGGGCGTCACATGGGAGTATCTCGATGCCCCCGTAACCACCCGCGCGGCTGCATTTTGTACCAGTTGAAGCCTCCGGGTGCTCCGCACAGGGAGCCCCATGTAGAGGGCATTACAGTAGTCCAGACGGGACGTGACCAGGGCATGAGTGACTGTGCGTAAGGCATCCCGATCAAGAAAGGGCCGCATCTGGCATATCAGGTGAACCTGATAAAAAGCCCCCCTGGAGACGGCTGTAATATGATCTTCCAAAGACAGCCGTACATCCAGGAGGACACCAAGATTGCGGGCCCCTTCTGTGGGGGTCAAGATCTCATCCCCAATAGCCAGTGACGGAGTCAGCTGACTATATCGGGCCGCCGGAAACCACAGCCACTCGGTCTTGGAAGGGTTGAGTCGAAGCCTGTTCTCGCCCATCCAGTTCCGCACAGCCTCCAGGCAACGGGCCATAACCTCCACAGCATCGTTGGGGTGGCTTGGGGTGGAGATGTAAAGCTGAGTGTCATCAGCATAAAGATGGCATTTCACCCCAAAACCACGGATGATCTCTCCCAGCGGCTTCACATAGATGTTGAATAGAAGAGGGGAGAGGACCGACCCCTGAGGCACCCCACACATGAGGGGCCTAGGGGTGGACCTCTCCCCCCCGTCAACACCAATTGCGAGCGGTCCGAGAGGAAGGACGAGAACCACCGCAAGACGGTGCCCCCAATTCCCAACCCCTCCAACCGCCGCAATAGGATACTATGGTCGATAGTATCAAAAGCCGCTGACAGATCTAACAGGACCAGGACAGAGGAACAACCTCTGTCACGGGCCCTCCAGAGATCATCTACCAACGCGACCAATGCTGTTTCGGTACTGTGCCCGGGCCTGAAGCCCGATTGGAACGGATCTAAATAGGATGCTTCCTCCAGATACTGAGGGAGCTGACGCGCCACCACACTCTCAACAACCTTCGCCACAAAGGGAAGGTTGGAGACAGGACGATAGTTATTCAAAAGAGCCGGGTCCAGGGAAGGCTTCTTGAGGAGGGGCCGCACCACCGCCATTTTCAGGGCGGTCGGAAGCGCCCCCTCCCTCAATGAAGCGTTGACAATCCCCTGGAGCCAGCCTCGTGTCACCTCTCTGGAGGTAGAAACCAACCAGGAAGGGCACGGGTCCAATAAACATGTGGTGGCATTTAGCCTCCCCAGTAGTCTGTCCACACCTTCGGCGGTCACAGGATCGAACTCTTCCCAGATAACCATCTCAAGACCTGCCCCGGACACCTCCCCCGGGACCACCCAACTGGAGTCCAGCCCATCCCGAATCTGGGCGATTTTATCATGCAGAAATCGGGAAAACTCTTCTGCCTTACCCTACATATTAAGTATTAAATAATAATATTTATAGCCCAAATTCAGTTCAGTGTAACTGGTTTTGTGTTATCTGCATAACTGAGAGCCAGTTTAGTTTAGTGTTAAATACTGATCCACAAAGCAGATTTTTGTGAATTTTGGGCCTGATAGACATGAAACCTGGCTGAGTTGGTTACTTTTTGTGTGTCAGAAGAATAGGAAGGCAGGCAGGCAGGCAGGAAGGCAGGCAGGAATAGTCCTTAGCACAATTTGGATAAATCCCCATTTTCTCACTAGAGAAAAGATTTACCAGATTGGGAGCTCTATCTCAAAAGGCAATTTGTCTTGTCCTTTCAAGAAACTAAAACTTGATTATTAGAAAGATGGAACTCATTTTAAAACCAAATCTTTAAGTAATGGGTGGCACAATTTTGTTTGTAAAAGACAACACAGGGTACCCTTCCCCTGAAAATAATTACTGAGTTTTAGTCTATTTATGCAGGGACTGATAATTTATCTTTGCCTTCCTTGCATGTAGTTGTTAATTGCCCAGAGCTTCTGAAGACAAAGATGCATTCCATTTATAAGCAAGTTTCAACTGTAATGTATAGAATATCCAAAAGCAAAAAAAACATATATGAGTTTCAGGGAATGGCCACTGGATGGTGTTACCTAGTTATATTTTATATTTCCTTTCAAAGCATTTATTATTTCCATTTAAATTCTTTTCCGAATATATCTTTAACTCTGTTTAAATCATTTTCAAGGTATATCTTATTTCTAGGTTTTAATCACACCTTCATCTGGAAGCTTTATAAAAGATCATTAAAATGTATTATTCCAAAAGAATTTTATCCAGGTTTTTTGAGAGGGAAAGAAAACATTTTAAAAGTGAAGGATTTTTGTCGAAATTCAGTTGAATAAACAAGGATAGGGAATATCTATTATTGTAAAAAGTTAATACAGTAAGGGCCTCTGTTCTCCATTTACAACTCCAGCTGGCTTCAGCTCTACTCCAGTGTCTGTGTCAAATCTTTGCTTGAAGTTGAAACAGCACAGATCTAATTGTTGTGTACACAGTAATGTAAATCTGAGAAAGAAACATGATGTTTGTTTTATTCAATACTTTGCTTTTATACTCTCTCTTCCCAATTTTCATGTTGGAATTCTGGAAGTCATAAAATAAAATAAAATTGATGTTTCATTTGTCCAAAATTCTATTTTCTTTATCCCTTTTGTGAACCCTTATACCACTTTTTAACAGTGAAATATATTTTAAAAGTCCAATAGAAGGGAGGACAGTGGAAACTGAATATACTGGACACATTACTAACTTGGACAGTACAGTTTGTAATAACACTCTGTGTGTGTGTGTGTGTGTGTGTGTGTGTGTGTGTGTGTATGTGTGTGTATGAGAGAGAGAGAGAGAGGAAGAGGAAGAGGAAGAGAGAGAGAGAGAACAAATAAAGAAAGGAATAAAGTAGCAATATTGTTAACACCTTTTTTATCATTTTGTGACCTTAAATATAATTTTGTGCCTCTTTGTATACAAAGAGTCCTTGATTGAAGACCATAATTGAGACTGGAAATTATGCTGCTTAGTAAGATGGTTGTTAAATGACTGACACTCATTTTTAATCTTTTTTTGCCAGTCATTAAGTAATCACATGGTCATTAAGCAAATATGATTTCTCCATTGGCTTTGCTTGACAGAAGTCAGCTGGGAAGATCAAAAATGGTAATTTAATGATTGCAGGACTCTGCAACTATTGTAAATACATGTTGGTTGCCAAATGTTCAACATAGTGCAGGGATGCTGCAATGGTTGTAAATTCGAGGATTGGTTGTCAATCACTTTTTTTAGCATCATTTTGAATGGTAGCTAAATAAATAGTGAGTCAGGGACTAAGTCAATAAAAAGAGCACACTTCAAGGAATAAAAACTACCTGTTGCTCAGAGTTGTGAGTTCTGAGAGTGAGTTATTTTTAAACAGATATTTTTCTCCATTGGAGCTGGGAGTTGTTTTTGTAGAGAGGAGGAATAGCTTCTAACGTTTTGTTAATTTATGGGCCACACTGACTTTTGGTGGTATCTTATAAATCCCAATTTTTTACCCTTTAGATATATTGAGACTGCAATGTCCATGCTTCCAAGAGATAAAGGAGGAAAACCTTTATCTTGGTAGCCCAGCTACCCTAGAGTACCAGTATATTGCCTCCTTCTCTCGTAGAAGACGTTGAAAGTGCACCCTTAATCCAGTAGTGGTATTCTACTGGTTCAGCCCGGTTTGGCCAAACCAGTAGCTCCGAGGATCATCTGTGAACAAACCAGTTCACTCCGATGATCAGCTACTGGGTCTACCTGCCCGCCCCGGCTCTATACTGACCTTTGTTTCTGGCAATCGACAGTGGATCACTGTGTGTCAGCTGTTGAAGACACAGGGAGAGTGCAGGATTACAGGAGAAGGTCAGTAGCAAACCCTCTGTGCGCATGTGAAGTGCACGTGCGTGCGCAAAGCACATCTACCAAGCCACGCCCACAGAACCGGTGGTAAAATTTTTTGAATCCCACTATTGCCTTAGTCCTTAACCAATAACAATTTGTAGCCATTTAATTTTATTCGTGTTTTAATAAGGGTTAGCAAAGAATAATTAGTTGATGGAGCATTAATTGGATTTTTTTTTTTTTACTCTTGGTATTACTAGTCATCCATTTTCTTGGCAAAGACTTTTTCAGCAGTTTGCCATTGGCAGCTTTCTAGGAATTCAGAATAGGGGTTTTCTACTCCAACCCATGATCAGACAAGAGATCCTATACTATTTCAGACAAATGGATGTCATGTTTCTTCTTAAAAACCTCTAGTGATATAGACATGCTTCTTCACAACTTCTGAAGACAAGGGGTTCCACTAGTTGATTGTTCTCACAGTTGGGAAGTTTCTCCTTAATTCCAGGTTGCTTGTCTCCTTGATTAGTTTCCATCCATTGTTTCTTGTCTGCCCTCTGATGCTTTAGAAAATAAGTTGACTCCCTCTTCTTTGTAGCAGCCCCTTAAATACTGGAATGCTGCAATCATGTCCCCTTAGTCCCTCTTTTTTCTAGATTAGCCAATCCCAAATCCTGCAATAGTTCTTCACATGTTTTAGTCTCCAGGCCTTTAAACATTTTTGTTGCTCTTCTCTGTACTTTTTCCAAAGTCTCAACACTTTTTTTGTAATGTAATGATTAAAACTGGATGCAGTATTCCAGGTGTGGCCTTACTAAGGTTTTATAAAACCTTAGTAAGTCCACACCTTACACCTTAGCAGATAATTTATAAAACCTTAGTAAGTCCACACTAAGGTGGTGCTAAGATTTCATGTTACTTCAAAGATTTCATACTTCAGTTCTACGCCTCTATTTATACAACTAAAAATTAGCATTTTTGGTTGCTGCCACACATTGCTGGTTCATATTTAAACGATTGTCTACTAGGACTCTAACGCCTCTGTCTCACAGCCATGTTTTGGTTAATCTGTTCTTTTACATTGGTTTTTCCTGCCTAAGTGTAAAACCTTGCTTTTCTCCTCATTAAATTTCATTTTGTTGGATAGGGCCCATTGTTCAAGTCTGTCAAGATCCTTTTGGACTCTGAATATGTCTTCTGGATATCAGCTATTCTTGCCAGTTTAGCATCATCTGCAAGTAAGGGATATCAAATGGCCCAAGGTTACCTAGCTGACTTCACACCTAAAGTGGAACTAGAACAAAGAATTTCCCAATTTCTAACTACTACACGAAAATGGTTTCACTTCAATCTTATATATATTATTATTTATTTAAAAGTGCATTGCAGTTATAGTGTCATTTTATAATATTTTAAATATATATTTTTTTTAAAAAATGGATGCCTTTTAGTTAAGAAGTTTAACTGAAATTATTATTTTTACAAGTATTCATACCATAGAAGAAATATCAACTAGATTTAAGAAAAAGTCCAACCTGTCTGTTTTCTTGTTTAAATGATTCTCACACTTCACCCAGTGTCATTCTTTTAAAATTGCAATGTGTGATAGGTAGTTAGAAGCCTACCAGTCAAATTCTAAAGTAATTGGAAAGTAATTGAAGCTTCCAAACCATATAACAAAATACTGTCATCAGATTTAAAGATTTTCAGAGTGGAGGATCCTGTGGCCAGGAACTTAGTAAAATGCCTACATCCATCTTACCCAAACTGGGGTTTTTCAAATGCACTGAGTCTAAAACTCACTTTTGGAGAAATGGAATTTATATTAACTAGTATATCCCTAGAATTTGGACAGGATTGTTTCTAGTTCTATCCAATAATCTAAGATCCCTGCAAAGCAGTCAAAAGGAAAGCAATAGTAATAGCAATAGCACTTAGACTTATATAATGCTTCATAATGCTTTACAGCCCTCTCAAACAGTTTACAGAGTCGGGATATTATCCCCAACAATCTGGCTCCTCATTTTACTGAGCTTGGAAAGGTAGAAGGCTGAGTCAATCTTGAGCCAGTGAGACCCAAACTGCCAAACTGCTGGTAGCCGGTGATCAGCAGAAGTAGCCTGCAGTACTGCATTCTAACCACTGCACTATTGCACCACTGCAGCTCTTCAAAGCAAATGATAACTGTAAATTGCATCATTCTGTGGCAAGTTCTGCCACTTTTGCATATACAATACAACATTGCACAAAGAGTGGGGATAGCTTGTGAGGTAGAGTTTGTGTTACAACAGCACAGCATTCACATTGTCATTTGAATCTGTTTCTGACAGATGTTTCTTTTTACCTTTTCAGAGATAGAGCATGAGGCTGGTGTATACATATTATGGATTATAAATTTTATATAAAAATACAGTATCCTTTGAGTAAGTGTTTCTGTCTATCTAATCTAGAGCCTGGTATCTCTTAATCCATACCTGCTTAATAGTACTTGGTATGGCCCTGTTTATTTCTTTGAAATCTACCAAGGTTTGCTCACATTTTTAAAAAGTGAGAAGAATTCTGGAAATAAATATATAAAATATTGCAGCTACCAAATGCACAGAAATGTAGGCATACCTAATCCATAACCTTAGCCTTTTGGAAAATAATTTGCATCTATTTTATATAATGAAAGTTTCTTGTCGGCCCAAAGCATACCTTAAGAGGCTTATTGTGTTCTTTATGCTTGCAGTTTGTATTCAGTTCTTACTTCAAAAGAACCAATAAATGTATTGCTTCTGGGTTTATAATGTGAATAGGAGTTATATGGCTGGGTTGTTCTAAAGAATCCATGCCTACATTTCATATTGCAAGCCTTAAAATAACTCAGTATGAAATAATAAATGTTACTCATGAATGCTTCCTGCTCCAATTCATGTAAGCTATGCTCTAGGAAATGATAACTTCATATAGAATTGTCAATTTATCAGTCTACTTCCATTCAATTAAAGATTTGTGCTCTGATGGGATTACTAGTCTACATATAATTCCTTTAATTCATGATAATGGATACAGCTGAGCATTAAACGATCTATATCAGCACTCCATTGTCAAAGTGTCTTTTATTCTTTAATGAAATAAAATATTATAAATTAAGACTGTTAAAGGAAAAAAGAGAAGTAGTTAAAAAAACCCTTAGTATAAACCTTGGTGGGAAAATAGCTCAATTTTTAAAAACAATGGTAGAATGGCGACAATGTAAGCAAAATTAAATAAATACATTAAATATTATAAAAAAACCTTGCATTTTTTTCAGATGGTTATAGATATAGACATAGGCATTTGAACTAAATACTTGGCATTGTACCAGATAGTTTCACCTTAATATCTGTATATAAATTCTAACTTTTTTACTTCTGAATAGAGAATAACAACAAGTTCAGGAGCACATATGCTGTCCTTTCTATGTCTTTGCATGTCCTTATCCTGATCTGAATTCGTCATTGAGCAAAAAAATCTGAAGGTAGTTTCTACAATATTCATCTGTAAAGTTCCTATGCAGAATTTTTTACCAAATTAATTGATCGATTGATCTGAATTTATAACTACCCTTTTCATATAAATTATTATGGCGGCCAACAAGGGTAAAACTAAAATCAATTAATCATATATGTATAATATATATATGAAATCAATTTGGTCATATATTTCAAGGCACTCTGTTGCTTTTTAAATCAAGAATGATGTTTTTAATAACTATTGATAAAACTATAATAAATTAGAATAGCATTATACCAGTAACAGGGAATAAATTCAACCAGAAATTTATCTCCCAGGAACAATGCATGTTCTTCAAAAGAAGTGTTCTACCATGACTTGTCAGGATTACAGTTAACATTTGTATTATAAATTATTATCCAAAATAATGGATAATAACCTTCTCTTTGTTTAGGATTTTAAATTTCATGTGCAAAGGAAATAATTGAATAATATATGCTGATATATTAGATGTATTTAGGGAAAAAAACATCTATATTGTTTTGATAGTTAACTTGTTTGATTCAGGTTGTGTTTAAAATACTCCATCTATTCAGAAGATCCGACAGATTGTTCAATACAGTCTTCATGCTTAGAGCATGAACAAGCAAAGGAGTATCAGTAAATTTCAATATGTTTCTCTCATCTTTCTTTGAATTTTTCATTTAGTTAAATTAAATGAAAACCTCAAGTTCTAAGACCTAGGTTCTATTTCTAACATTGCAGTAACGTCTGAATGTCATAGGCATTTTTAGAAAATAGGCTGATTTTTCCAGCAGCTGCCAATCTGAGGGCTGAGACATTTAACACAGATGGCTTGGACTGCATAACATCAGGCCTGAAATACTGTCCAGGAAGAGAGAAGATGAGCCATATTTTTGATACAGTTGGACACTGTGCAAATAGGGAGAGGAATAGGAATTTGGATGACTATTAGGCTTGTCCAGAAGACATTTTTCCTTGCTACACTATGTCAGAAGCACTGACATTTTCTGAGATATTTGCAGAATACAATCCTTTGCAGTTGAGTGGAGGTGACAGCTAGGCAAACCTTGGCTGAGGTTACCATATCTGCAGAAATCCAGATGACTACTAAACTGCATCAAAATGATGCAATAAAGCATCTAACTTTTTACTGTCATTTAGTTATCATTCCAATTTTTTCCAGGTCAGATAAAATAAACCCATGTTAGTCCATGTTAGTAGCAGGAAATTTAGGACATATTGAAATATGGAGAAACTAAAGAGTATTTTTAAAGTGAAAAGAGGATCCAAACCAGGCCTTCTCTATCATAGATGGCAGATGGCATTACAGATTTAGCAATAGCAATAACACTTAGACTTATATACCACTTCATAGTGCTTTACAGCCCTCCGTAAGAGATTTACAGAGTCAGTATATTTCCCCCAACAATTTGGCTCCTTATTTTACCCACCTCAGAAGGATGGAAGGATGAGTCAACCTTGAGTCTAGTGGGATTTGAACTGCCAAATTGCAGGCAGCCGGCAGGCAGCAGAACTAGCTTGCGGTACTGCATTCTAACCATCACGCCACCATGGCTTAGGATGGCATTATAGTTAATGTTAAGGAAAAATTGTTGCCAATCTCTGTAAGGAACAGGTCACAATCACTTCATTAGCTAACATTACAAGATCCCAGTACTTTCATGATTCCATATAATGAATCAAAGAGTAGCCGAAATTTCCCCAAATATCTATTGCTACCTCTTAATATTATTTGGAGTCTTTTTGTAATCAGACAGGATTATTTTGTGTAATTTTTCATGTGCCTTTATTTTAACACATCTTACCACATACATCTTATAAAATTCTAATATATGAGATAACTGTAATATAATTTTGAATTCCATAGGAACTCTAAATTGGAATAGAAAGCCTTCTGGTGCTTCTGTGAGACAGGATTAAAGCTAAAAACTGCTAGATTCCCCCAACCGATTTATTATTAAAATTCCTACATAGAACCCAGCCCTGTAAAATATATAGCTAATATGGCTGCATTAAATATTTGTAACCAACTTTTTAAAAGAAATTGCCCTCAAGTTGGGCAATCACTGTCATTGGTTACTTCAACACATTTTTTCTGAAATAGAGAAAGGCAGAGCCTTTCACTATTTCATTGTGTTTACTTTTTGTTTTCAACTTTCCAACGTACTTCTACATGTCAGTTCCTCCATGCCTTCTTAAATAGTCATTTTTTTCCTAAATATTGACATAACATAACTTTCCAAACATTGATAAAGTTGATCCTCATATATTCCACAAAGGGGAGATCCAGCCAAGAATGCTCATTTCTGAGTTTGCCATATCTTATAGTAGATGGTAAATATTAGCATGGTTTCTCTGTCATTATCTTGTATATATATATTTGTATATGTCTACAAATGTCTAGTCTGATGCAGTAGATCAAAACAAGGCTTATTTCTAGCAGTGCTATTTTTGGTGCAATTGTACCCTTGCCAGTGTCCTTTCATGTTTTATTAATGAATCTCTATGACATCAAATACTGGCAATAATATTTTCTATATTTTTTTAAAAAGTTGTCTGTAGGAATCTAAGGAATGGTTCTGGACTTGATCCTAGAAAAATATTATATGAATATACAGCAGCTATATATTTATATAATATTTCAATATTATTTATTTATATAATATTTCAATGTTATTTATTCATATATTTCAATATGTATATTTATATGTGTGTGTGTGTGTCTGTGTGAATATATATGAGTGTGTGTACATACATATTTTTGTATTTGGCGCGCAGGGAATCAGAGACAGAGGCAGAGCTAAGGCTAACAGACTTTATTTTGCCACTTAGTAACCTCAGCCGGCTTGCCGCCACTTGAATCGGTTGCCGGCTGACAGGAGTGAACAGCTGAGCCCGCTTGACAGCTCCCTTTTTATAGCGAGCTGTCAAGCAGCTCAGCCAATCAGAGGCTGCTCCAGTTCCTGCTTTAACGGCAGACCGGAGTGAAGACTGTTAGCTACAACACCTCTTCCCCCTGGTAATGCGCATGCGTAGCGCTCAAGATAGGTGGGCCGGCGCCGCATTCTTTCAGATCTTCGGCAGTGTGGCTGGCGCCGTCGATGGGGAAGGATCGGCCCGGGCGCTGCTGTCGGTCGATGCTGGAACCTTTCCCGGGCTGGTTCCTTCGGTAGGCCGGGCATCTTCTTTCGGCGGCAGGAAGGTCTCGCTGGAAGGCAGGGCTGTCTCGGCTGCAGGTGAAGCATCTCGTGCGGGTAAGTCTTTTGTGAGCGGCCATTGTTTGGGAGGTAGGTTGTTTTCTTCCATCGACTTCTCAGCTGGTCCACATGCTGGCGCCATAGTCTTCCATCAATTAATTGTACCCTGTAAGACTTTGGGCCTGCTATTTTCTCTATCCAGCCTGGCAGCCATAGGGGATTCCCAGCATAGTTTCGGGCGTAGACCGGGTCCCCTAGATTAAAACCCCTTGATTTGCTATGGGAGTCTAGGGGTGTGCTGGGAGCATAGGTTGGGTGAAGTCTATCTAGTGTTGTCCTTAACCTCCTTCCCATCAGGAGTTCTGCTGGGGATAGGTTAGTCTGGGCATTTGGAGTGGTATGTTGTGTTAGGTGGTATAGGGCAATTCTTGCAGGCCAATTTTCCCCAGTCATCCTTCCCAAGGCTTCCTTGGCTGACCTTACAGCCCTTTCTGCCCTCCCATTAGCTGCTGGGTAGAAAGGGGAAATTAGGACATGCCCCTTTGGGCTAGGAACAGTTCAAAGGGAGAGGAAATAAATGGGCCATTGTCTGGGCCATTGTCTGATACCAGGGTGTCAGGATACCCATGTGTCCTAAAAAGAGCATCAAGCACCCTGGTAACTTCTTCAGTGGTAATGGGCTTAAGAAGAGCTAATTCTACCCATTTGAAGTAGGAATCCACTACAACTATGAAGGATTTACCTTGGAATGGTCCTGCTATGGCAATGTGGACCCTGGACCAAGGGGTGTTTGTGTCTTCCCATTCACTAGCAGTGGCAGCTGGGGGTACAGGTCATGAAAATTGGCATGCTTGGCAGTCCTGTACCTTCCTGGCAATCACCTCATCAATACCTGGCCACCAGACATAGCTTCGTGCTAGGGTCTTCATTCTAGTGATGCCAGGGTACCCTTTGTGTAGAATATCTATAATACGGGGTCTTAGGTCTCGAGGGATGACCACCCTATTTCCTCACAACAAACAGCCCTTTAGTACACTCAACTCTAGATGGCGAGCTTTGAAAGGGCAGAGATCCACTGGCACAGGATCCCTGGGCCACCCCCTCCTCACCCAGTCCAAAACTTTATTCAATTGGGGGTCCTTGGAGGAGGAGTGAGCAATGTCATTGGCATTCAGGGGCAATTGTAGATCCTCAATTAGAAAAATGGTAGCTGTGGATGCTGGATCTTTTACAAAAACGGGTAATGGGCATCTGCTTAAAGCGTCTGCATGAGCTACTTGCTTCCCAGGTCTATAAAGCAATTTGTAATTGTATGCTGATAGAAAAATGGCCCACATAGTCATTCTGGGAGACATAATTTGTGGGCTGGGCTTGTCCCCTGCTAATATACCAAGGAGTGGTTGGTGATCAGTGACTAGCTCAAAATGGTGGCCGTACAAGTATTCATGAAATTTCTTAACTGCAGCCACTGCAGCAAGGTCCTCCTTGTCAATTTGGGTGTAATTTCATTCTGTTTTAGAAAGTGTCCTTGAAAAAATAAGCTATAGGGGCTTCTTGTCCATTGGACAGTCTGTGACCAAAAACTGCCCCTATACCATAAGGAGAGGCATCACACACCAATACCAAAGGGAGTGTCTTATCAAATTGCATTAGAACAGAATTTGAAGAGAGTAGGGCTTTGGCAGCCTTAAAAAGGCTTGCTCCCTTGGCCCCCATGACTATACAGTATTTGAGTCCAACAGTCTGTGTAGAGGTTCAGCTATGGTGGCTTTATGAGGAACGAATGAACTGTAAAAATTAAGTAAACCAAGAAAAGCCTGTAACTCAGTCTTATTTGTGGGGGTTCGAGCCTCTTTGATAGCTTTGACCTTAGATTCAATTGAATGAATTCCTGAAAAGTCAATGTGATAGCCCAAAAAATCAATTTGCGATGTAGCAAAAATGCATTTTTTTCTTATTGAGTTTGAGACCCGTATCTTTGAAACATTGTAAGACTTTTTGTAATCGTTGTAAATGTTCCTGAGGGCTATCTGAAGCAATAAGAATGTCATCAAAATAGGGAATGACCCTTGGTATGTTGTACAGTAATCTTTCCATAATTGATTGGAAAATACCAGGGGTTACACTAACTCCAAATTGGAGGCGTTTGCACTTAAAAGCTCCCCTTTGCGTTATAATAGTTTGCGTCTGTGCAATTTGTTCATCTACTGGGAACTGTTGGTATGCCTGTGTCATATCAAGTTTTGTAAAAATGGAACTTTTGCCCAGGCTAACAAATGTTGTATAATGGGCACTGGGTATGCGTTGGGTTGAAGACCCCTGTTAATGGTTGACTTATAGTCTGAGCAAAGGCGAATTGAACCATCTTGTTTAAGAGGTATGACTATGGGTGTTTCCCATTTGGAGAAATCAACGGGTTCTAGCACCCCTTGTGCTATCAGTTTGTCCAACTGGGAATCCACGTTTGCATGTAAGGCCAAGGGAATTCTCCTTGGTTTTAGTCTTATTGGAGTCACTTAGGGATCTATGTTTAGAGAAATGGGTATGCCATTATAGCAGCCAAGCTTGCCATCAAAAACTTCTGAAAAGTTAGTAAGTATTTGTTCTAAATTGCAAGTGTTAATAGCATTTATGCCAGTTATTGCAATCCTAGGGAATTGAACCAGTCCAACCCTAGCAAGCTTGGCAGGTGCCCATTTACTATAACTAGATGTAAAAATCCATTAAAATGATGGAATTGTATATGGAACTTGCCTGTCCCGATGACTGGAATATTCTGTCCTTGGTAGTCTTTCAAGGCTAGCTTGCAGGGTGTCAGTTGTTGTTTGGTGATGTCTGGAACCAGCTGCTTCAGGGTGTCCCAGGACAGGATGGAGAAGGAGGAGCCTGTGTCCATCTCCATGTGGCATGGCTTTCCTTCTAAAAGAAGATTGACATTTATTTTATTAATATTAAAACAATAAGGTAGTGACTCAGCTCTAGGATATGCTTTGGTAACTGCAAAGCAATCCTCTTTGGTTCTGAAGGTTTTGTTGGCATATGGTTTGATAGTGCCTGGTTCATGTTTCTTGCAGCTTGGCAAATTCTTGCCAGGTGTCCCTTCTTCTGGCACTTTAGGCAAACCATGTTTCTGAAGCGGCAGGTGGCTCTGGGGTGGTTTCCTCCACAGCTGAGCAGATGTTTTGTGGTATGCTTAGTCTTCTCTCAGCTGGGTTGTTTTTTTGTTGTAGAAGCTGAGGCATTCTTAGGCGGTTTACTTCTTCTTCCTCTTCTTCGCCGTACTGGGTTTCGAACGTGTCTTCATAGTGAATGGCTGTATTTGTTTTGGCTACCGGGAAACTGTTAGTGTTTTGAATTTCAGCTGCAGATAGGTTTCACAGCTCCGCGGCTTGGGTTCGTCGATTGCCTGCTTCAGGTTCAGGTCTGTTTTTGCTAGGAGACATCTCTGTAACCGGAGGTCTCTTACCGCACAGACCAGTTGATCCAGAAGCATGTCATCGAGGTGGTCCCTGAATCTGCATTCAGGGGCAGCCGATCTGAGTGCTTCCATGTATTCATTGCCGGATTCTCCCTCCGCTTGTGCTCTTCTTCGGAATGTGTGGCGGCGTGTGATGCGGGAAGGTCTGAGAGCATAGTGGTTGCTGAGGACTTCTTGAAGTTCTTCCCAGGTGACCTCTTTTACTGTCTGTGGGGCTAGTAGAGCCATGGTGGTGTCGAAGACAGCTGCTCTGCAGAAGCTTAGGAAGTAAGCCTTCGTTCTGTTCGCGGGTATGTCAGTCAGATTGGCGGCATCCATGACACATCTGAAGCGATTGATGTAGGATATCCATGTCTCTGCCGCTGGCTGGAATGGAGGGAAGTTCGGAGGTGCCGCCATCTGGGTTAGCTTTGTGGCAGTCTAGTTAGCGCTCTTAGCTCAGTGACTTTAGCAGCTCTTTTGTCACTTCAGCTCTTTGTGACTTTCAGCTCTTTTTGCCTCAGAATGTCTCACTTCGCTAACAATCCCACCCTCGTCACCAGTTTTGTATTTGGTGCACAGGGAATCAGAGACAAAGGCAAAGCTAACGCTAATAGACTTTATTTTGCCACTTAGTAACCTCAACCGGCTTGCCGCCGCTTGAATCGGCTGCCGACTGATAGGAGCGAATAGCTGAGTCCTCTTGACAGCTCCTTTTTATAGCGAGCTGTCAAGCAGCTCAGCCAATCAGAGGCTGCTCCGGTTCCCGCTTTAATGGCAGACCGGAGTGAAGACTGTTAGCTACAACATATGTATGTATGTATGTATGTATGTATGTGTGTATGGTATGTATATATAAATATACAGAATCATACACATACACACATAAAATCAATATATGTATATATGATTCAAAATGTCCTCCACTATTGCTCTATGTTCTCAAACAAATCCCTAGCTGCAGTGTAAAATATGTTCCCAAATATCAACTTGTAATGCACAAAACAATAGCTATACCTGATAATACTCTTAATGGGTGATATAGGATCTAGTTCTCAGATGTACTCTCTACCATCCTTTCAATAATCACTTAAATTACTTAAACCATTTTTCTATCTATTGCCAACAGATTGTCTTTTCTTCACCAATGGAATAATCTGCATTTGTTATTTCCTCCAATCATTATAAGATCATCTCGGTTAATTAAAACTTTGCACATATACACTGCAAGATTTAAATTACAGATAAACAGAAATCTCATCACAAATTAAAGTTTTCATTGATGTAATTCAACCACTTATTTCTTCAATGGTCAAGGATATTTTTTGCTGGGAAACATACATTGTGACTGAAAAATAGCTTTGCATTCTACTTGAGTTATTGGTCCTATATTCTCAGCAATTGGCATGGTTCATCATATCAAATCATCCATTCTTTCTTATAATGGTTGTATCTCACTCTAATCTTCCATTGATTCATGAGGTCTATTTGAAGACTCACCAGCTGCACAGTTTAGCTTTCAAGTTTTCAACTGATGTCAAAGCCACATGAAGCAACAATTACAACCATGTCTGTGAAGTTTAAATTGGATGCTGCATTAAATAGTACATAAAAAGGTTATTCTGTGTAACATTGAAAGCCAAACATTCCAGTTCGTGTATAGAACATATTTTACTTTGATCACTCTACACTAACTATAACACAAGTTTTCCTTCTAGTACTTGGTATAAACTATACCAAAACATTACAGATAAGGTGCAAACTAACTTCCACCTATCTGTATATTTAAATGAATTCCATCCCCAAACTCATTATATACAGTATATTCATCTGTTTTTAGTAGCCTTGCAACATATTCAACATTCAGTTTATTTTTTTTAATAGTTGCATAAGCATAGAGGTAAACTGCTGAAAAGATTGTTCATGAAGACTTTCTTCCATTTTGAAAACATGTTTTTTATGGAAGTGGAAAATCCTAGGCTAAACAGAACTCACTTAAACAATGCTAACATTTAAGCTTGGTTTCCTAAAGCTACTATCCACCACTTTTCCAGTTTATTGAAATTACAGTGCTTTGCTCCCAAACATGGATATATGTTTAGCTTCACACAACACCAATGCTAACTTAGCATCACTTATTGTTTTAAATATGCTGACAATGTTATAATCATTTAGCGATAATTGCAATTCTGCAGCATACACTGATAATAGTTTCAATTTGGGAGAGGGGGCAGTATATAAATTAAATAAACTCTAACTCTAATAATGGTCCATTCAATCTAAGACTGCTTTGGGCACAAATTATATTTTATATTTATAAGGATATGTTTTTATCATAGTTACTACATAATATAGCACACATACATGGTATTAAACATTATGCAGACGTACAGATAGTAAGCAAGTATAACACTGAATTTAAATTCTCTATTTGTGTGTGTGTTTTTGTGTGTGTGTGTGTGTGTGTGTGTGTGTGGAGAGAGAGGGAGAAAGAGAGAGAGAGGGAGAGAGGGAGGGAGGGAGGGAGAGAGAGACAGAGAGACAGAGAGAGACAGAGACCCCAGGACAATATTTTTTAAAGCATACAATTAAATGTAAGTGGGTTCTTAACTTGTGAATTACCTAAAAATATAAAAAGTCCAATAATTAGCACTGCATAAATTATAGATGTTAATCAGTTCAATCAATTTGCTTTTAGACAAATTTCAAATAACAGAAAATTTCAAATAACAGAAAACCAATTAATGTGTCAAACTTATTTTTCCTACAGGAAGTATCCCATAGTTTTATTTCAAAGTTCAACTGCTGTTCATTCATTTTCCTATTTTGTTTAAAAGAAGGTAGTGGTGCTATACTTTCAGAAAGCTGTTATCCAGAAAGCTTCCTCATTCTGTATTTTGTAGACTTTTTGTAGCAAAAATATTTATTGTAAAACATAAAATCAAACTATTTTCATAAATAATCCCAAAGTTTTTGATGTTTTGCCTTTGATATTTTTTATAGTCACAAAAAAGTTTTTTCTGTCCTTATGGCAATATCTCTCTATTTCCCATCCTCCAATGGAAAAACCAGTCTCTCTCTTTCAAAAAAAATGTAGATTATATACACAATAAAAGTTGTTACTTTCTCTATAAAGAGCTTAAAATGCTGTGAGTGGTAGCATCTGTCAGAGGAGTCAAAAAGTCAATATGATAACAGTACCTGTACAATCAAAGCTCATCAATGTTTATTTCTGTCATATGAAAAAGAGGTTGGGCTTTATATGCTGTCACAACTGCCATCTTAACCTTTTTTAAGTTCTTCCCTCCCCATGAATGGCCCAGCTGTGAGAATCTTCAAATTCACCCCCCCTTCCCTGTTACAGCCTCTTTTTCTCTAATTTTATCACAATGAACCCCAGAATGGCAAATAATTTTGGTTGTATAAGACAAGGACTTATATAAAAAAGTATATAAATGAAACTAATCATACATTGGTTTGCAACTATAAATGGATTCTTACAGCTGGGAAATCCATGGGGAAGAATTTAAATAAAATTAAGATGGCAGTTGTGACAACATATACGGTCAAACCTCTTTTACATATGACATAAATAGACATTGGTAAGCTTTGATTGCACAAAGATGCTATCATCTTGACTTTTTGACTTCTCTGAGAGATACTGCCACTTACAGCTTTGTAAATATATAGAAGGCCACAACTTTTATTGTATACATAATATACATTTTTTGCTTCTACCTTTCTTTTGCTAGCACCAGAAATGCCCAGCTACTCTGTCAGTTTGGCAATATCTGATTATAAAGTTGGTGCTGTTGTGGAGCGACGGAATAACTCAGGCAGAGACCAGGTCAAGGTTTTCAGCTTAACTCTTTATTAACAGGCAAAGAGGGTTACCGCTACTGCCGCGCTAACACGGCAGCCAGCTGGAGTGGCAACAGCTGATGCCGTTTGACAGCCGCCTTTTATAGCCGGCTGTCAAACGGCTCCAGCCAATGGGAGAGGTCCGTGCTTCCAGCTGGAAGCACGGACCTGAGTGAAGACTCAGTCCATACACAACACTCCTCTCTCCCAGTGAGGAGCATGCGTAGTCCTTCAGATACGCTGGACGCCTGCGAATTCGTCCGGATCTTCTAGGCTCCGTCAAAAATGGCGCCGAGTTGCTGTCTGGTGCCTTCTGCGTGTCTTCGGGCAACGGTGAGGCTGCTGGGCTGTCTGGAGCTGGGTCTGCACCTTGGTCAGCTTCCCCATCTGGTAGGTCATTGTTCCCGGGGGGTTGGAAGCTAGTTTCATCGAATGGTGTGGTTGCTTCTGCAGGGGGCTCGTCTGGATGACCTCTGGGTGCAGTGCTCCAACGCTTCCTCAGGTGGTCCACGTGACGCCGCCAGGTCCGTCCATCAGGTAACTGGACTCTATAAGACTTGGGACCAGTTACTGCTATCACAAGCCCTGGTAA
Source organism: Bungarus multicinctus (assembly GCA_023653725.1). Classification (NCBI taxonomy): domain Eukaryota; kingdom Metazoa; phylum Chordata; class Lepidosauria; order Squamata; family Elapidae; genus Bungarus; species Bungarus multicinctus. The sequence continues at coordinate 228,955,142 of CM042834.1, read as the reverse complement.
CCATAGTGGTTGCCCAGCAAAATTTCTGACAAACACCTTGTCATTTATCAGGAACCCTCTATCTTGGCTGTTTGACCCAAGGGGAAGCAAAGGGGCATAATTTGGGTGCAGTCTGTCCAAAGTGGTCCTCAGCCGGCGTCCCATTAATATTTCGGCTGGTGACCTATTAGTTGAGGCACAGGGTGTAGTATGTTGGCTCAATAGGTATTGGGCCAGCCTGGCATGCCAGTTAATAGGACCCAATCTTTGTAGCACTTCTTTGGCAGATCTAACTGCCCTCTCAGCCAGCTCATTGCTGGCAGGATGAAAAGGGGCTACTAATATGTGCCTGATGCCCAAACTTGCTAGAAACATCTCAAACTCACAGGAGGTGAATTGGGGGCCATTGTCGGATACGACAGAATCAGGAAGGCCATGAGTGGCAAACATCTTGGTCAGTGCTTTGCTGACTGCTTCCGTAGTGGTGGAGTGCATTAGAGTTAATTCCACCCATTTTGAATATGAATCTACTACCACCAGGAAAGTGCGCCCATGGAAGGGGCCTGCTAAGTCTATGTGTATTCTGGACCAGGGGCTGCCTGCTTCCTCCCAGGTCCTAGGGGTGGTTGCTGGTGGTAATGCCCTGGTGGCCTGGCACGCCTGGCAAGAATTTACCCATTTAGAGATTTGGGCATTCATGCCTGGCCACCATACGTAGCTGCGAGCTAGGGCCTTCATTCTCACAATTCCTGGGTGACCCTCATGCAGCACCTTCAGTATCGAGGTTTGCAATTTGTGGGGAATGACTACTCTGGTTCCCCATAGTAAACAGCCTTGCAAGGAGGAAAGTTCCTGCTGGCGTAATTTGTAGGGTAGGAAGTCTGAAGGATAAGGGGCCGTAGGCCACCCCCTCCCTACCCAGTCCAGGACTTGGGATATTACCTGGTCCTTGGCCGAATGGGCAGCGATGTCAGCAGCAGTGACTGGAAGCTTGAGTTCGTTGATAAGAAAGACTGTGGTTGCAGGTGCTGGGTCCACGACTGGCATTGGCAGGGGACAGCGGCTGAGTGCATCAGATGGCAAAGGCTTTTCCCGGATCGATGGATTAGAGTGTAGGAATACGCAGCCAGGAAAACCGTCCATCTGGTCATCCTTGGGGACAAAATCTGGGGAGTCTGTTTAGTGCCGGATAAAATACCTAACAGTGGCTTGTGGTCAGTAATGAGTTCGAAATGATGCCCGTAGAAGAATTCATGGAACTTCTTCACTGAAGCCACTGCAGCCAAGGCCTCCTTGTCAATCTGGCTATAGTTGCGTTCAGTGGAAGATAGTGTCCTTGAAAAGAAAGCTATAGGTGCTTCTGCACCATTGGGCAGTCTGTGGCTCAGGACAGCCCCAATTCCGAATGGAGAAGCATCGGCTGCTAGAATGAGTGGTAAGTCTTTATTGAATTGGATTAAGACGGCCTTTGAAGTTAACAATGACTTGACTTGTTTGAAAGCAATAGTTTCCCTTGGTCCCCAGTGCCATGGTGAGTTCTTGTCTAAAAGTCTATGAAGGTGCTCGGCAACAGAAGCTTTATGGGGCAGGAACGAAGCGTAGAAATTCAAGAGGCCCAGGAAAGCTTGAAGCTCAGTTTTGTTAGTAGGAGTAGGCGCATCGTGAATGGCCTTGACCTTTGACTCAGTCAGGTGAATACGCTTGGCATCAATCTTGTAACCTAAGAATTCCACTTGTGGAGTGGCTATGGTATTTTTCCCTTTTTAGTTTGAGACCAGATTGTCTAAAACGGTCAAGTACACCTTTGACCCTTTGTAGTAATTGTTGTAGATTGGTAGCGGATACCAGAATATCATCAAAGTAAGGCACAACGCCTGGCAACCCTTGCAGGATTCGTTCCATAAGGGACTGGAAAATTCCAGGGGCCACACTAACTCCGAATTGTAGGCGTGTGCATTTTAAAGCCCCTCTGTGGATTACTATTGTTTGCAGTTCAGCAGTTTCATCATCAACAGGGAACTGTTGATACGCCTGGGACATGTCCAACTTTGCAAAAATGGAACCAGGCTCAAGGGAATGGAGTAAATGTTGTACCACAGGGACTGGGTACGCACTAACTTGTAAATATTTGTTTATGGACGACTTGTAGTCCGAGCAGATCCTCAAACTTCCATCCTTTTTTAACGGTGTTACTATGGGGGTTTCCCACTTTGAGAAGTCTGTAGGTTTCAGTATGCCCTGCTTGATTAATTTGTCAAGTTCCTTGTCTAGTTTAGGACGAATTGCAAAAGGAACTCTGCGGGGCTTCAAACAAATTGGTACTGCCTGGGAGTCTACCCTGAAGGATATTGGGGTTCCCACGTAGCAGCCTAGGCCCTCACTGAATACGTCTGCATAGTCCCTGAACAGGGATTCAACTTCTGAATTGGTAATGGCGTGGATTCCCCCTATGTGGAGGCCCAGGGCTGGGAACCAATCTAGTCCCAATAGGCTTGGGAGGACGCCATCCACTATCACTAGAGGCAAGTGACCCTTAAACCCTTGAAAATGGACAAGGAACTTGCCTTTTCCGATGACAGGGATGGTTCTGCCTTGGTAGTCCCGAAGTGTTAGATTGCAGGCTGGAATTTTCTGTCTTGACATTCTGGGGAGTAGCTTCTTTAAGGTGTCCCATGAGATGATGGATAATGCAGAGCCGGTGTCAACCTCCATTCTGCAGGGTCTACCTTCTATAGAAACAGTGACACTAATTTTGTTAGATTTATTTTTTTGTATTTTAGACTGATAGCATGTGAAACAGTCCTCAATTTGTCTGGAGTATTGAATGAGCTTCTGTGGCCTTTGTGGCTGGTTGAAGGTTTTCCCTGCCTGACAAATTTTGGCCAGATGGCCTTTCTTTTGACACCTTAAACATATGGCATTCCTGAATCTGCAGGATGCCCTGAGGTGGTTGCCCCCACAGCTTAAGCATAAGGTTTGTAAATGTGGGGTTTGGCTTATACCTTGCCTGAACTCTTTTTGATTTGCGTTGGGCTGTCTGAGGCGGTTTACCTCAGTAGCCTCTTCTGGGCCATTTTCTGTGGAGGCTTCCTCAAAATATACTGTTGGATTTTCTAGTCTGCTAGGTTTTCCCTGAATTTCAGCTGCTGAGAGTGCTGACAGCTCAGCAGCCTGGGATTCTTCTATGGCTTGCTTTAGGGTTAGATCCCCTTTGGCTAATAAACGTCTTTGTAACTTGGGGTCTCTAACGCCACAAACCAGCTGATCGAGCAGCATATCGTCCAGGTAATCTCTGAACCCGCAATGCAAGGCAGCTGTTCTCAGTGCTGCCATATAATCACTAATTGTTTCCCCCTCTGTTTGGATGCGCCTTCTGAAAGCATGGCGCCTAGCAATTCTGGAAGGCTTAGGGGAGTAGTGATTTGAGAGAATTTCTTGAAGTTCCTCCCAAGGGATAGTCTTAATAGATCTTGGGGCCAGTAATGCTGTTGCGGTGTCAAAAACCGTGGCTCCGCAAAAGCTTAGGAAGTAGGATTTCTTCCTATGCTCAGAAATTTCTGACAGGTCTAAAGCATCTAAAAAGCAGTCAAACCGGTTCTTGTATGACTCCCACGTCTCAGCGGTCGGTCTGAAGGGCGGGAATGCAGGATTCGAAGTCATCTTCTGTCAGCTGTGAAGTTTTCCTCAGGCACGTTAGAGACGGCGCTTCGCGGCTAGAGTCAGCAACTCTGTAGCGATTTCAGCTCTCAGTTAGTGATTTCGCTCCTTTCTTTCTCTTCCTTGCCTGGCTTGCCTTTATTTAGTATCCCGTCCTCGTCGCCAGTGTTGTGGAGCGACGGAATAACTCAGGCAGAGACCAGGTCAAGGTTTTCAGTTTAACTCTTTATTAACAGGCAAAGAGGGTTACCGCTACTGCCGCGCTAACACGGCAGCCAGCTGGAGCGGCAACAGCTGATGCCGTTTGACAGCCGCCTTTTATAGCCGGCTGTCAAACGGCTCCAGCCAATGGGAGAGGTCCGTGCTTCCCGCTGGAAGCACGGACCTGAGTGAAGACTCAGTCCATACACAACAGGTGCCATTGTACTACTGTTGCTCTACTTAATTTTCTGTTTCATCAAATTCTTACTTCTGCTTCTTTTTTACTCTTCCTAGATTGTTTTAAAACTGAGCAGAAAATTATTTTTATTGCTTTCTAAATAATCTTAAATGTTATTTTAATTGGTAACTTGATAGCTGAACTTATTATTTTGCAAGAAAACCCATGGAAATCTATATGTTATATATCATGTACAAGTAAACTTTGAGCAAACATATAAAAAAGGGGAAAAAACCCACTCAAAGCTTACAAAATATATTTGAAACCCCCACATTCCTATTTTTCTAACAGCCAGTTTCACAAAATAATCTGCTATGTTTACAAACTTCATCCAATTCTGCTAAATTTTAATTAAGATTTAATTCACATTAAAAATATTATATATGGTATATGTCTGTCAGAAAAATAATTTGGGATTCCAACTCCAGCTGGGGTTACAGAAGAATAAATAAAAATAAGTTCCAGATAGCTGTGAAAGAAGAAAAAATTATTCCTAAAAGCAAAACAGTTTGCTTTTAGAGGAAGGCTGCAGAAAAATGGGGTACAATGGCAAACTTTTATAGGGGGCCTTGTCTGGACTGTTGAAGTGTCTATGTGCTGAGTGGTGTGTGTGTGTATGTGTGTTTGTGTGTATTCTTGTGAACATACAGTTTTTCTGAGAGACTTAATTTAATTAATTCTATTTCTGTTTGCATACCTTATCTTTTGTTATGTGAATTAGGTCTGGGTAACTTATTTTGGGGGTTGAGGAAGTTTGCTAATTTGATTACTTTGGAGACAGACCATTGTGGATTCTGTTAATATTTTAAGGGAAGATGGAAACAGTATAAAAAATAAAATATATTTGGATATAAAACTTCTCACATATCTTTGTGGATTTTCTATTATTGTAGATAAGAAAGATTTCTGGATGTTCAAAAATGATGAATCAGATCCCCTTCAAGGCTGATGTCAAAAAGTAGCAGAAATACATTCTTTTCCAAAACAAAAGGATGATTTCCAATTTAATAGAAATAGAAAAAAATACAATAACCATTTGAGCCAAGACTATGAACAATGTCATATTTATATATTGGATGATATTTCTCTCTTTTGTAATGCATCCTTCAAGCAATGTTCATTCCTTTTATTTTGCTTTTTTCCTGATTATAAGATCATTATACTTGGCATAAACCAATTTAATTTTATGTTAGAAACAATTGGTGATAGTTTTTGACCCTTGAACCTCAGGTTAATGAGAGGTTCTTCTGTGTAATTGCTATATCTTAAGATGGCCCTGTCTTGTGTAATCTTCATGACTATAAAAAGACATTTAAAGTTTGTTTTACATGAGCAAGTAGAAGTACATTATTTTGGCTGTGAGCAATAGTTATCTGCCTCCTGGCTGAAACTATGTGCCAGGGATAAATTGTGTTCATCTAGTAGCCTTTGTTTGTATGACAAGTTAATTAAAAGAGGAATGTCAAAATAATATGTCCACCCACTGGGTTTGATAGAGCAGTATTGTTTTTCAAGGAAACATTCTGCACAAACATCCTTTCATTTTAGCTGTATAGATATGGAAGAACACAAGTAAAGTACAATGCTTTCATACAGTGAAAATGTTTAAAGGAGAGAGAGAAACATTTTCAAAACAAAGAACTATGCTCCATTTGGAAAGCCCAGAATATTTAACAAAAAGAAAAGAATAAATGGATGGCAAGAAAAAGCAAGTGCAATTGCAAATTTGACAAATATTTTCCACTTGTCCTGAGACTGGATACAGTTTGGTCTTTTTGGGATAAGCTAGTTTAGTACTCATTGACTTAAGCTATTTTGGATAGTCTAAAGCTAATTTAAAATAATATTTGAGAGTCAGAAAAGAACCAATGGAGTTCTGTTCTGCTTCTCTTCTCTGTCCCCCTTTGTCTTCAGATTGAATTTGAAAAGTGGGAAATCTCTGCTTTAGGATATCTGTATGGTTTGGAACTTTAATTTCAAATTGCATGGAGAAGTTCCATGTATAGAAAAAACTTCCCACTTTTTAGAAAGGGATTCTATTAGTTGCTTTTAAAACTAATTTATTCTCCCTGAATTTAGATGAAAAAATAAATTGCAAAATGCACTGCAATCCATTTTATTTGAGTTGCTTATGTTTAATCTGGTTGTAATAATAAATTTGCTAAATTGCTAAATTTTTATGCTGGTGGCCCCCTGAGGCAGACCATGGTCCCTATAGACAGGTAAGAAACATTAAAGAAGTGGTTTAATATATTCAGTGATATTTCCATTTTATGCATAGGGTACAGCTTTTTCTTCTACAACCCCGCTCAAAAGGACCCACTGCACTATCCTAAATAAACCAGTATTTTGAATTAGAAAAATATTTGCTAGTTTAGCTTGAATTTGTCTAAGTTTAAAAATGGTATGGAAAGCCATATTACTTCATTAAAAATTGAATAATTGATAGAATCATATATACAAAAATGCTTACTAAGCAGTATTATTCTATGATCATTTTTTTCTACATCAATATTATTTTATAGTTTAATTATTTTTCATTAATGATTTTATAAATAAAGCAATCCAGTTCTATTACATTTTTCAAAAATTTTTTATTTAAATACCACAGGCAATGCCACATACATGGGAAGAAACATATGCAACTTTGATTAATAAAGAACAAAATAATCCAGAAAAACCACAGACACACTAACAAATCTTTTATTGAATGTGAATCGTAAAAAGTATTTTAAAATATGATACATAGTGACCAAACCAGTGACATAAGCAACATAAAGGACAATTTAAAATAAATGTAGATGCAAAACAATTTAGAGTGACAATTTAGAGCGACCATACAAACCCAGGGTATGCCTGAAAATACTTTTCACAATCAATCAATGAAAAATTGAACTTTAAATTTCAAGACAATTGTATACTCCCTGTTTATTTATTGATATTTCATCTTTTTATTGTCCTCTTTTTTCTCTCTTTTCTTACTTCTTGTGGTAATTGTGTATATGTGCATTGGTAATTTGTTTTCCTTTTTCAAATGTTTTAATAAATACTGTGTTTCTCATATAATAAAGCCAGGTCTTATTTTTTTTGTTTTGAGCCCCGAAAAAAAGGCTAGGCTGTCTTTTCGGGGGTGAATTAATTTCTCCCCCCGCACACACTAGAGCACCCCGCGGGCAGCCACGCTTCGCCACCAGCCGCTCCTAATGACCGATAATGATGGAGCGCTCCCTACCCCTGTCAAGCACCTTTTCTCAGACCCATGCAGAAAAGTGGTGTTGATTGCAGGCCAGGTCAGCGGGTGGGTGGCAGCAGTGTGGATGGCAGGGCAGTTTAAATCGCAAGACCTTCGGTGCCCGCCGCTGCTGCTTCTTCTGCCACTCTTGCTTTTCCTTTGCATTCCTCCACCAGCAGCTTCTTAGGTGGGGGAGCAGCCTCCATAGCTTCCACAGTTCCCTCCAGCACTGGTGAGAGAACAGTGGCAGTGCTGGCGGGAACCATGAAAACTACAAAGGCAGCTCCCCCGCCTGAGAAGCAGCTGAAATGCTTCCACTGTTCCCGCTGGCACTGATGAGAGAACAGCGGCAGCGCCGGCGGAAACCATGGAAGCGTTTCAGCTGCTTCTTGGGTGGGGGAGCCACCTCTGTAGCTTCCACGGTTCCCGCTAGCGCTGGCGAGAAAACAGTAGTAGCACTGGTGGGAACCATGGAAGCTACAAAGGTGGCTCCCCTGTCCGAGAAGCAGCTGAAACGCTTCCACTGTTCCCGCTGGTGCTGGTGAGAGAAAAGCGGCAGTGCCGGCGGGAACTATGGAAGCGTTTCAGCTGCTTCTCAGGTGGGGAGCTGCCCCTGTGACTTCCAATGTTCCCACCAGCACTGGCGAGAGAACAGCAACAGCACAGCAGGAACCATGGAAGCTACAAAGGCGGCTCCCCCACCCGAGAAGCAGCTGAAATGCTTCCATGGTTCCCGCCAGCACTGCCACTGATCTCTCACCAGTGCCGATGGGAAATGTGGAAGCTACAGAGGTGGCTCCACTTCCCGAGAAGCAGCTGAAACGCTTCCACAGTTCCTGCTGGCGCTGCTGCTGTTCTCTTGCCAGCTCTGGTAGGAACCGTGGAAGCTACAGAGGTGGCTTCCCCACCTGAGAAGCCACTGAAATGCTTCCATGGTTCCCGCCAGCACTGACACTGTTCTCTCGCCAACGCCAGCAGGAACTGTGGAAGCTATGGAGGCGGCTCCCCCGCCCAAGAAGTGGCTGAAACGCTGCTGGTGGAGGAATACAAAGGGAAAGCAAGAACGGCGGAGGAAGCAGCAGTGGCGGGCGCCAAAGGTCTTGCAATTTAAAGTGCCCTGCCAAGGCTGACATCCACGTGCTGCCACCCACCTGCTGATCTGGCCTGCCACCAGCACCATACCCGGGTCTGCAGCAAAGGTGCTTGGCAGGGGTAGGAAGCACTCCACACTCAGCCATGATCGGCCGTTATGAGTGGCTGGTGACAAGGCAGCGCTGCCCTCAGTGCACTCCTAAAGGCAAGTTCCCCCCCTTGCCCTCCCCCCCAATTTTGCATGTTTTAAAATAGGCCTAAATTTGTGGGGAGGGGTTTAATTTCATTTTATCCCTAGAAAACATGCTGGGTCTTCCTATGGGGGGGGGGGGCGTATTTTTTTAAAAAATTATTTATTTATTTGTCAATTGCTTAAAAGATAATAGGTATAAGTAAAACATAGTTATGAATACATGGATACATATAAGAAAAATAAAATATAAAAGAAACAATAGGACAGGGATGGTAGGCACGTATTGTTGGAGAAACACAGTAAAAAGGAAAGAAAAACATTGTTTATTATTCTTATGTTCTTGATAAGAAAGAAGAAGTAGCAACTGTATAATAAAGCTCTGAATTCAGTTTGGTTTAAGATCTCTAATGTTCAACACTTTAATAATGTGTGGTGGTGTAGCAGTGCATCAACTATTCTGTAAAAGCGGAAATAGCTGCCTAGTCTAATAAATGGAAGCCTTTTTTTCTTCTTCCTCTATGCTAACCAAGGTGAATAGGAATGATAATATTAATTATATAGAGACTTGCAGGTTTCTTGTAAAGGATCTTGAATTCATAAATAAGTGAATTGTTGATTTTTTTTAAAAAAATATCTTTAGGGTTTACTTTTATAGGATATATATATATATATATATATATATATTTGTTTTCGGAGATTTTCGCGGGTATTTGTATGTGGATCTTTGGTTCTTCGGGTTTTCTCCCGCGTAGAGTTGGAAATATTTAGGCGACGTTTCGATGAAGTCTCATTCATCATCTTCAGGCTTCTGTCTTCGGCCTTGTGCTTCTCAGAGTGATGTGAGCTTGCAGCTGCTTCTTCCTTTTAACTACTAGTGGGGGTGTGACTTGATTGGGTGGGGGCTTGGCTGTGTTCTGATTGGGTGGGGGTGTGTTCTCATTGGTTGGGGGTTTGGCTGTGTTCTGATTGGTTGGGGGGTTGGCTGTGTTCTGATTGGCTGGGGGTGTGTTCTGTTCTGGTGGGGGTTTGGTTGTACTCCGGTTAGTCTCAGTTGCTGGGGGATTTGAGCTGGTGAGCTGTGATCCTATTGTTTGGCTTCGCGTTCGTGGTCGTGTCACATCTTCATGGTGGGCATCAGTTCCCTTCATGTATGGGTTGGGGGGTTTGAAGTAGGTAGTGATGCAGCTGTGGTACGGCTTCTGGTCCGTGGTCGTGTTTCATCTTCTGTGTGGGTGTGAGTCTGCTTTCTGCGTGGAAGTGTGGTGGTAGTTTCTTGTGTGGCCTTCGTGGGTGTGGATCTGGTGTCCTTTATGTTAGGTACTCTTTTGTTAATGAGGGCGGGTTTCCAAATGGCTGGTAGGCGGGAGGTGTCATCTCGTTTATTCATGCTGTGTGGGCGTTTTTCTATCTCTATGGCTTCTCTGATTATTCTGTTGTTGAAGTGTTCAGTTTTGGCGATAGTTCTGGTATTTTTAAAGTCAATCTTGTGTCCTGTGGCTTTGAGGTGTTGGACCAGGGAAGAGGTCGGTTCTTCTTTTTTGATTGAGTTCTTATGTTCTTCAATGCGTGCACTTATCCTTCTGTTAGTTTGTCCAATGTATGTGGTGGGGCAGGAGGTGCACGGGATTTCGTATACTCCTTGGTTTTCTAACTCAATTTTGTCTTTAGGGTTTCTTAGGATGGTGGATATTTTTCCGTTTGTGCAGAATGCTGTTTTAATGTTGTGTTTTTGGAGGATCTTGCTGATTTTGTCTGTAGTGCCTTTTATATATGGGAGGAGGGCTTTGCCATTTTCTTGTTCTCTGTCTTGGATTTTGGTTGGGGTTTCTTTTTGGATTAGGTGAGTAATCTTTCTTCTTTGGAATCCATTTGCTGTTAGTACGTTAGTGAGAGTGTGTAGTTCGGTTTTTAGGTGTTGTTCATCGGCTAAACATTTTGTTCTGGAGATGAGTGTCTCAGCTACGGAATTGATCTGTGCTGGGTGGTGGTGTGAGAGTGCGTGTAGATAGCGGTTTGTATGTGTTTTCTTCTGGTAGATGGTGTGTCCTAGGGAGCCATTGGATTTTTTGTATACTAAGACATCTAGGAAGGGAAGTTGATTGTTAGCTTCTGTTTCCATGGTGAATTGTATTTTGGAGTGTAGGCTGTTGAGGTGTGTGAGGAAGTTGTTCAGTTTTTCTTTCCCATGTGGCCAGATTATGAAGGTGTCATCTACGTATCTGAGCCAGAGTTTGGGTTTGTGATCATATTTTTCTAGAGCTTGTGTTTCAAAGTGTTCCATGTAAAGGTTTGCGATGACAGGTGAGAGGGGTGATCCCATGGGTGCTCCTTCTATTTGTTTGTATTTTTGTCCATTGTAGGTGAAGTATGTATTGGATAGGCAGTGGTTGGTCAGATCTAGGATGTGCTTGGGGGGGTTGTATTTATTTTGGATGGCTGTCAAGGCTTCTTTTATAGGCACTTGGGTGAAGAGGGATATGACATCGAAGCTCACTAATAGATCACTGGGTTGTAAGTTTTGTTTCTTTATGATCTCGATGAACTGGAATGAGTTTCTTACATGTGAGTTGATGGATTCAGCATAGGGCTGTAGTTGTTTGGCGAGAAATTTGGCTAGGTTTTGTAGAGGTGAGCCTATGGAGCTGACTATAGGTCTAAGTGGGGTTCCTTCTTTGTGTATCTTGGGGAGACCATAAAGCTTAGGGCATCTGGATGATTTCTCTCTGGGTATGATTCTTTGCTGGATTTCTTCGCTGATGGGGGAGGCTTTTATTTTAGATCTGGTGGTTTTTTCTAGGTAGGTGGTGGGGTCTGTGTTTAGGGGTTTGTATGTGGGGTCTTGGAGTAGGTTGGTTAACTTGGTTTGGTAGTCGGATGTGTTCATAACCACTGTCGCGTTGCCCTTGTCTGCTGGTAGGATTATTATGCTGGTGTCTTTTTTCAGGTTAAGTAGTGCAGTTTGTTCTTCTTTGGATAAGTTGCTTTTGGGTGGTTTGCTAGTGCAGAGGATGTTGGTAATTTCGAGTCTGATTCTGTTCGCATCATCAGGGTTGGTTTTGGTCAGGCTGGTTTCAACTCCGCATATGATGGTTTCTGTGGGGATGTGTTTGGGAGCAACAGCAAAGTTGAATCCTTTCGAAAGGACATTGGTTTCGGCTTCGCTGAGGATCTTGTCTGAGATGTTGTGCACTGTTTGTTTCATGTGTGGCTGTGAGGAGGGAGGAGTTTGTTTCTGGCGTTGTTGTAGTTTTCTGAGTTTGTTGGTGTGTGTGTCTGTCTTGAGGGTGGTCTGTGTTTCGGCTCTCCAGACAGCGAGTTGTTTGGTTTTGTCCCAAAGTGCGGGGTGAATCTTGTTGCTGAGTCTGAGGTGAAGTGTGAGGAGATCTTTGTTGATTTGGTCTAGGAGGAATCTTTTTGTGTGAAGTTCATTTCTGATTAGGGCCAATTCTGTTCTTTTTAGGATGCGTTTGGTGGCTGCTGTGTTGGTGTGGAATTTCAATTGGAAGCTTGTGGGGATTAAATTTTGATCTCGGCAGTTGCGTAGGAATACGAGGTCACATAAAATGGAAGCTCTTTGGACTTCAAGTTTTTCGTAAGTCCCGTAACTCAATTTTGTCTTTAGGGTTTCTTAGGATGGTGGATATTTTTCCGTTTGTGCAGAATGCTGTTTTAATGTTGTGTTTTTGGAGGATCTTGCTGATTTTGTCTGTAGTGCCTTTAAATTGAGTTAGAAAACCAAGGAGTATACGAAATCCCGTGCACCTCCTGCCCCACCACATACATTGGACAAACTAACAGAAGGATAAGTGCACGCATTGAAGAACATAAGAACTCAATCAAAAAAGAAGAACCGACCTCTTCCCTGGTCCAACACCTCAAAGCCACAGGACACAAGATTGACTTTAAAAATACCAGAACTATCGCCAAAACTGAACACTTCAACAACAGAATAATCAGAGAAGCCATAGAGATAGAAAAACGCCCACACAGCATGAATAAACGAGATGACACCTCCCGCCTACCAGCCATTTGGAAACCCGCCCTCATTAACAAAAGAGTACCTAACATAAAGGACACCAGACCCACACCCACGAAGGCCACACAAGAAACTACCACCACACTTCCACGCAGAAAGCAGACTCACACCCACACAGAAGATGAAACACGACCACGGACCAGAAGCCGTACCACAGCTGCATCACTACCTACTTCAAACCCCCCCAACCCATACATGAAGGGAACTGATGCCCACCATGAAGATGTGACACGACCACGAACGCGAAGCCAAACAATAGGATCACAGCTCACCAGCTCAAATCCCCCAGCAACTGAGACTAACCGGAGTACAACCAAACCCCCACCAGAACAGAACACACCCCCAGCCAATCAGAACACAGCCAACCCCCCAACCAATCAGAACACAGCCAAACCCCCAACCAATGAGAACACACCCCCACCCAATCAGAACACAGCCAAGCCCCCACCCAATCAAGTCACACCCCCACTAGTAGTTAAAAGGAAGAAGCAGCTGCAAGCTCACATCACTCTGAGAAGCACAAGGCCGAAGACAGAAGCCTGAAGATGATGAATGAGACTTCATCGAAACGTCGCCTAAATATTTCCAACTCTACGCGGGAGAAAACCCGAAGAACCAAAGATCCACATACAAATACCTGCGAAAATCTCCGAAAACAAATATATATATATATATATATATATATCCTATAAAAGTAAACCCTAAAGATATTTTTTAAAAAAAAATCAACAATTCACTTATTTATGAATTCAAGATCCTTTACAAGAAACCTGCAAGTCTCTATATAATTAATATTATCATTCCTATTCACCTTGGTTAGCATAGAGGAAGAAGAAAAAAAGGCTTCCATTTATTAGACTAGGCAGCTATTTCCGCTTTTACAGAATAGTTGATGCACTGCTACACCACCACACATTATTAAAGTGTTGAACATTAGAGATCTTAAACCAAACTGAATTCAGAGCTTTATTATACAGTTGCTACTTCTTCTTTCTTATCAAGAACATAAGAATAATAAACAATGTTTTTCTTTCCTTTTTACTGTGTTTCTCCAACAATACGTGCCTACCATCCCTGTCCTATTGTTTCTTTTATATTTTATTTTTCTTATATGTATCCATGTATTCATAACTATGTTTTACTTATACCTATTATCTTTTAAGCAATTGACAAATAAATAAATAATTTTTTAAAAAAATACGCCCCCCCCCCCATAGGAAGACCCAGCATGTTTTCTAGGGATAAAATGAAATTAAACCCCTCCCCACAAATTTAGGCCTATTTTAAAACATGCAAAATTGGGGGGGAGGGCAAGGGGGGGAACTTGCCTTTAGGAGTGCACTGAGGGCAGCGCTGCCTTGTCACCAGCCACTCATAACGGCCGATCATGGCTGAGTGTGGAGTGCTTCCTACCCCTGCCAAGCACCTTTGCTGCAGACCCGGGTATGGTGCTGGTGGCAGGCCAGATCAGCAGGTGGGTGGCAGCACGTGGATGTCAGCCTTGGCAGGGCACTTTAAATTGCAAGACCTTTGGCGCCCGCCACTGCTGCTTCCTCCGCCGTTCTTGCTTTCCCTTTGTATTCCTCCACCAGCAGCGTTTCAGCCACTTCTTGGGCGGGGGAGCCGCCTCCATAGCTTCCACAGTTCCTGCTGGCGTTGGCGAGAGAACAGTGTCAGTGCTGGCGGGAACCATGGAAGCATTTCAGTGGCTTCTCAGGTGGGGAAGCCACCTCTGTAGCTTCCACGGTTCCTACCAGAGCTGGCAAGAGAACAGCAGCAGCGCCAGCAGGAACTGTGGAAGCGTTTCAGCTGCTTCTCGGGAAGTGGAGCCACCTCTGTAGCTTCCACATTTCCCATCGGCACTGGTGAGAGATCAGTGGCAGTGCTGGCGGGAACCATGGAAGCATTTCAGCTGCTTCTCGGGTGGGGGAGCCGCCTTTGTAGCTTCCATGGTTCCTGCTGTGCTGTTGCTGTTCTCTCGCCAGTGCTGGTGGGAACATTGGAAGTCACAGGGGCAGCTCCCCACCTGAGAAGCAGCTGAAACGCTTCCATAGTTCCCGCCGGCACTGCCGCTTTTCTCTCACCAGCACCAGCGGGAACAGTGGAAGCATTTCAGCTGCTTCTCGGACGGGGGAGCCACCTTTGTAGCTTCCATGGTTCCCACCAGTGCTACTACTGTTTTCTCGCCAGCGCTAGCGGGAACCGTGGAAGCTACAGAGGTGGCTCCCCCACCCAAGAAGCAGCTGAAACGCTTCCATGGTTTCCGCCGGCGCTGCCGCTGTTCTCTCATCAGTGCCAGCGGGAACAGTGGAAGCATTTCAGCTGCTTCTCAGGCGGGGGAGCTGCCTTTGTAGCTTTCATGGTTCCCGCCAGCACTGCCACTGTTCTCTCACCAGTGCTGGAGGGAACTGTGGAAGCTATGGAGGCTGCTCCCCCACCTAAGAAGCTGCTGGTGGAGGAATGCAAAGGAAAAGCAAGAGTGGCAGAAGAAGCAGCAGCGGCGGGCACCGAAGGTCTTGCGATTTAAACTGCCCTGCCATCCACACTGCTGCCACCCACCCGCTGACCTGGCCTGCAATCAACACCACTTTTCTGCATGGGTCTGCAGAAAAGGTGCTTGACAGGGGTAGGGAGCGCTCCATCATTATCGGTCATTAGGAGCGGCTGGTGGCGAAGCGTGGCTGCTCGCGGGGTGCTCTAGTGTGTGCGGGGGGAGAAATTAATTCACCCCCGAAAAGACAGCCTAGCCTTTTTTTCGGGGCTCAAAACAAAAAAAATAAGACCTGGCTTTATTATATGAGAAACACAGTATTTATTAAAACATTTGAAAAAGGAAAACAAATTACCAATGCACATATACACAATTACCACAAGAAGTAAGAAAAGAGAGAAAAAAGAGGACAATAAAAAGATGAAATATCAATAAATAAACAGGGAGTATACAATTGTCTTGAAATTTAAAGTTCAATTTTTCATTGATTGATTGTGAAAAGTATTTTCAGGCATACCCTGGGTTTGTATGGTCGCTCTAAATTGTCACTCTAAATTGTTTTGCATCTACATTTATTTTAAATTGTCCTTTATGTTGCTTATGTCACTGGTTTGGTCACTATGTATCATATTTTAAAATACTTTTTACGATTCACATTCAATAAAAGATTTGTTAGTGTGTCTGTGGTTTTTCTGGATTATTTTGTTCTTTATTAATCAAAGTTGCATATGTTTCTTCCCATGTATGTGGCATTGCCTATGGTATTTAAATGGTTTCGGTTTTGTCAAAAGTTCTAACAATTCATTTTCCAGTTCCTAATAATGTTGACCTATCAGCCCATTTGGGCCTGACACTTTCCCAAACTTAACTTCTTGAATTGCTTCTTTGAAGTTTTTTTTTTAAATCTGTGCTTTTCATTAGTTTTTCATTTTACTGCAGAATCCTTCATATATTTATTCATGCTTTCATCATCAATATGAGCCTTATCATATATTTTTGTAGAATATTTTAACTTCTTCTATAATTTCGCATCTTGTGTTTAGTAATTTATTTTCCTTTGGTATGATGAATTTTTCCAAATGTGAACTTTAATGCAGAGATTCTAATCAGCAAATTAGCTCACAGGCAGAGTTTGTTACCTTGCTGTTAGTATTTTCTAGGGAAGCACTGCACTCTGAAATGAAAAAACTCAACAAAATTAAATTTAATTTTGCCAGACTAAGGGAAAAAAGGAATATCTATCCTCCTTTTGCTGGACATTTGATAATTAATTAACCTATTTATTTATTTATTTATTTATTTATTTATTTATTTATGTCAATTGCTTACAACATAATAGGTATAAGTAAAAACATAGTTATGAATACATGGATACATATAAGACAAATAAAAAAATAAAAGAAACAATAGGACAAAGATGGTAGGCACATTGGTGCGCTTATGCACGCCCCCTACAGACCTCTTTGGAAAGGGGTGAGGTCAATAATAGACAGTCTAAGGTTAAAGTTTTTGGGGTTTGGGAAAGAAACCACAGAGTCAGGTAGAGTATTCCAGACATTGATCACTCTGTTGCTGAAGTCGTATTTCCTGCAATCAAGTTTGATGTGATTAACCTTGAGTTTGTATCTATTGTTTGTGTTATGGTTGAAGCTGAAGTATTCATTGACAGGTAGGACATTGCAATGTATGATTTTATATACTATACTTAGATCGGACCGAAGGAGACATATTTCTAGGTTTTCTAGGTCTAGAATTTCGAGTCTGGTGGCATAAGGTATTCTACAATGAGTAGAGGAGTGGAGAACTCTTCTTGTGAAATATTTCTGGATTTTCTAACTGTGTTAATATCAGACATGTAATGTGGGTTCCATACTGATGAGCTGTATTTGAGTATTGGTCTAGCAAATGTTTTGTACGCTGTAGTTATTAGTGTAATATTACCAGGGAAAAAGCTACGTAAAATTAGATTAACAATAATTCTACTTTATCACATGCTTAAGCACCACGCCAGGTTTTCAAAACTTTTCAGCAGGTTGGGTGAAAATGTAATCTCAGAAGGAATAATGTTTTGTAGGGCAAATATCATAATGGCAGAACAGGCTTCGAAGTTCCACCAGCTGACACTCCCTGTCCACAACACGCCTGTGCTCCTGAATCAGATAGGATGGGTAGAAATAAGTGGGAAGAGACAGTCCTGGAAATAACAGAGACATTTAAAGGACTTTAAAGATGACTACCAGGACCTTGAACTGCACCCAGAAGCAAATTGGTAGCCAATGTAGCTCATGGAGCAGTAGTATCACATGCACCAAATCGCTAGCATCATTAACTCCCTACGCCAGTTCATTCTGAAATTTCCAAGCTTTTCTTTTATATGGATCTGCACAGGCATTCTTAATCAACCAATACCATTGCTAAACCTGTATACTACACATGGCACTAAATAAGACATTGGTGTCTTCATCATCAGATACCATTTGATCTATTTGCCTGAAGAACTCTAGACATTTTGTAATTCCGGAATTGAGCTAAATTCTATTCCCCAAATACTCTTTATAGTAAGTGTACTTAATGAGGTAAAAGGGAAGAGAAATAGCTGGTACTGCTTTTGATTTCCAACATGGGTGTCTCATTTGTTTAGAATGAGTGAGGTAGAATATTTACTTCTATAAATAGTATCTTCCTATGAATGTAAGAAACACACACAATATTTTTTTGCCAAAAATTCCATTTAAGAAAATTCATACAGGAAACACACATCATTCATCATATTTCCAAAGTTTATAGCAAGAAGCAAAAATTCTTTAATATTTTGAATTTCTTTTAATCTTTGTTGTGGTGAAAAAAAGCTATTATGGATTTCTTCAAAAACCAAACCCTTCCATGTGACCTTATGAAGAATAAACATTGGGATAAGCAGAAAGTTTTAAAAAAACCTGTGTAGCAGAATGTTAAATTTGTTTTAGCAGTGAGGCTATTCAGATCAGCAACCAAAGATGGCCATGAAAGATTCAACAATATTACAAATCAGCATTACAGAATTAAAGAGGAAGTGTGCAATATGTAATTGCAGACACACAATATAAAATTGGACTGGGTTAACCTTAATTCAGGTAGAGGAATGCTATATCCAAGTGACAATTTGGCCATGATAAACTTAGATAATTATATCCAATCAGAGCTGGGATTCTTCTAGAATTTTGAGCTTTCGTGCAGTTATTGTACTTATTGGAATAATGTGCAAATGATCTATTGAATTTAAGTTTTCTGAATGTTGTGATACAATTCTTGGCTCATAAAATAAACTGAATATCCAATCAAATGTGAATTTGGGAATTAAAAAATAAAGAAATCTGTTTCAATGCAACATACATTTTAAATTAACATATTTAAGAATGTATTTAATTGAAAACTTTTATGCAGATGTTTTTGAGACAGACTGGCTTTATGAATGCAAAAGCAACAGAATAGAAATTGATTGCTTGTCCATATCTAACATGCCATCTTTAATCCATTATATATTGTTGTAATGGACATTTTAGAGGTTGGAAAGAGAATAGCAATTTGCAAAAAAATTTACAAGTTTGCAAAATAGGCACATTCCTTTATTAACAAGAAAACTGGTAGCCACTTCACTATTGTATTATCCAGGTGGTTTTTCAAAGTATTCTTACTATAAACAACTTAAAAATAAATGTTATGCTTGAGTAAACAAATTTAGTGGTCCAAATTTCTGTAATGAAACTTTTCTCTGTTAATAAAACACTATGATAATCTAATATCTTGAGTGATAAACATCTGTTTGTGGAATGACCTTTAACTCCATTGCCACTGGATGAACTGATTTATTCCTGGAATAAAAAGGCGATGGCCATTGATATATCTGCATTGATTATTTTTTAAGAATGCTTCTGTCCATGCATAGGTTTTATGGAAATTCTTACAGTGCATAAGTGCAACCAAATGCATGGTTTGAAAATATGGCCAAGTGGAAAGAGGAGAGGACAAAATTGAGAGTGAAACATGGCAATCTTGATATAACTAATCATTATCAGCTTATATGAGTTTGTCTAAGTTAAATTATCATCTTGTTTTTAATAACTTTTTTGTACATACCTGATGATTAACTTTGGTGGATATTTTCACCAATAATATTTAACACAAATGTTAGATATATACCTGACACCGATTTTCCCTGATTTATTTAATATTCCAATTTCAGGTGACATATTGGGGGGGGGGAAATGACCTTTAATATGACTAATTGAAACATAGTAAAAAAAAGTTTTGATTTTCTATTGTATAATTAAGTGTCTATTGATATGGAAGCTTCTGTGAATACCAAAATAACTCCTAATTCAGTTCCTTGAGAGCAATAATCTAATTATTTTGTACAATATAAAAAGAGGCTACTAAACTAGTAAAGAAATTTGCCATTGGTGTTCCTTTGTATTGAAAAAAAAAATCAAACTGAAAGACCAAATATAAAGGAAAGGTCAAAAGGATTCAGTATTTTCCCATCTTACGTACACTCTGATTTTAAAATATTGTTAGTACCAAGACAATGCTTTATTAGATTCTTTATGTCACAGATAGACTCTTGCCTACTATTATTAAGTATTTTTCAGTCTACCTTTTCAACTTTCTCAAATGAATTTCTCTAGTATCACATAAACAATGCCAGCATATTCTGTGAAACATAATGCCAACATTTAGACTGGATTCTCAAGTGGCCTTGAATGAGTCCCTTCTGAAGAACAGTAGCCTTTGTCATTGCATTCATTTCTGTAGAAAATACCAACTTAGAAATGAAAACTTTATAGAAGTCCAAGTTACATTTTCTGAAAAAATAAAATAAAATCAGCAGATTTTCAAACCAGGCATTAATAACTCCAACTTTAACCTTTTAAAAAAATCCTCTTCAAAAGTGCATGATTATTTAGGTTTCAAGAAAAGAAGCCTAAAATATGGCACTTGGAAGTCATACAATACAATATAATTTCTGTTTACAGTAAAAACAACTTAATGAAATGTCATTAATGGTTGATCTTGTCTCTCAGTAGAAGTTTGCATTATTATTTAGCATGACTTCTTTTTATTAAAAAGATAATATAATGTGTAATTTGCTCCAATTAGCATTTCCGGAATTTTGTTTGACATTTTAAACAAAAAAATCAGAGGAAATTGGAATGGTATGCTGTAAACCAAACAGAATACATAAATCAAACTTTGAGACACCATCTGATTTTTAGGTTATAGCAGATAGCATATAAAACAGTTTTCCAGGGAGATAATAAACACTTTTAATATTAGTTTTAATGGCCTTGTTAACACACAGTGCATTAAATTTGCTGTAGTAAAATGAAAAGAATCAAATAAAATATTCCCACTTAGAACATTTCAGTAGAATATTTTGTGTGGGTTGTGTACTGATGTGTCAAGTTTGCATTCAGCCCTTACCATAAAATTCTCTTTTAGGAGAGCCAACCTCCTCTGTGGACTTTTTGGAGGAAGATAGGATGAGGCTACAACAAATAATAAATGTTATTTCATATATAATTAACCTTTATATATATATATATATATATATATATATATATATATATATATATATATGTGTAAGGTTTTTAAGCTGATAATTTTTAAATAATAAATAAGGGAGACTAGTATAGATCTATTTCGAGCTAGTTAGCTCTCTTCAGCTAGCCATACCCTTACTGGGATTCGAACCAGGGAAGTATTACATGTGAGGCAGTTGTAATTGCCTCTACACCACTGGCTCTCTCCTTATCAGCTCAGGCAGGGGAATAAGTATATACTTTGTATTACAAAGTATGTGTAGAGGCAATTACAACTGCCTCACATGTAATACTTCCCTGGTTCGAATCCCAGTAAGGGTATGGCTAGCTGAAGAGAGCTAACTAGCTCGAAATAGATCTATACTAGTCTCCCTTATTTATTATTTAAAAATTATCAGCTTAAAAACCTTACACACATGTAAACAAAAGGCAACGAAACAAATAGCTTTCTGTCGGTATGGTCTCTGGTGATGAGCCGAAAGACAGAAAAGAAAGCAGTATGCTTTCTCCCTTAATTGGGGCTTAACAGGGTGTTGTAATACAAAGTATATATATATATATATATACATATATATATGTATGTATGTATGTATGTACGTATATGTATATGCATACATATGTATATATGTATAAAATTGAAAGAGCTAGTTCTTAATTTAGGTATGTCCCAAGATTTGCTTTTAAACCTTTACCTATTCTTTTTTTCAGATTTGTTCATTATGGCTTCCTACAAATTATTTCCAGTTCAGCCCTCCCTGGTTGAAGATAAACTGTTTCTGCCTTGCTGGTTTCCTTCTTTATGAGATGGAACAAAATATTAAATATTTTGAGTGTTCTATTATGTGGAACAACAGGAGCTCAGAGTATGTCCCTTTTGTTTCACTGTTACAAAATGCCTCCTAGCCATCAACATGTAGTAAACAGAGTGAAATAAAGCAAAATATTATTGCAGGAAATAATAGAAACAGAACTTTGACTAACAAGGAAGCAACTGCAGTGAATTTATTTCAGTGAGAACCATGAACAAATAAGAACAGTACAAATGCTCTTCTCTGGCTCCTGGCTTGCTATACTCCACTTTCCACCCTGACACATGCAGAGTGCAAGTTTTTGGGAATCAACAAACTGTTGACAAGGCTCAGCAAATAATGCCATTTAGTGACTAGCATTCATGTGAGCTATGACTATTATACTTACAAATTCAGAAGAAAAACATTCTTATGCCATCCATGTTTATAACAACAATCCAACAATATTAAATACTTGGGTTTTTTTGTCATTCCTGATGTCAGTTATAATATAGACACAAATTCAAAGGGAAATGTAAGGAAGTTACAATTTTGAGAGTGTTCTAAGGGAGAATTAGGCTTATTCTCTTACCATTGTGATACTTAATTTTGTAGTTTTGCTACCAGTCTCTGAATTGTTAAACTCCTTATGAGCTTTTTTATTTTAACTTTTCTGCTAATTCATTATGTATATGTATAACTTGTATTGTTTGAGTCTAGGAGCAATATTAATAGGATCTGTAGCTGTGTTTTTGATATCAAAGCTTGCCATCAATAACTAATTACCGTCACCTTGCTATTAGTAAGGGTAACTGGAAGAAGATGATTAAGGTAGTGTGAACTGCATTTAAGTCAATTGATTAACTTGCTTCCACAACATATATTGGATAAGTAAGCCAATATTGCAATGTTCTAATGCCAATACCAGCTTGATTGTATAACAATGTTCTTAGGGATGCTCTTTTTAAAAGTTGTATGATGAGCATTTTATTATACAAAAGCAGTAAGCAATATGAATACATTTTCTTTTGCAAATTACAGTCAAAATAATAACACTTATTCCATCATATTTTTCACTTTATTTTTTCATGCACTGATGGTTCCAGGACTAACACAGGATGTCACAAATACATTATGGACTAGTGCTTAGAATAGGGAAAAAAGATCTGGTATGACTCCATTCAAAATTCATTCTTAAAACTTCATAAATAAAATTGAGCTAGCAATAATCTCACATTCTAACTTATTTTGCATGCTAATAGACATTAATCTGATACAGTTTTTCTGAGTCCAATGTTTTGAGATATTTTGGATTAATTCCCTAGATGATGCTATTGACAGCATGCCTTTTCTGCCAGAGCTAGTGGATTGGGCTGATGTAACTGGGGAGAGACTGTTCATCAGATAGCCTGATATTTACAGAGTTTTATATGTCAAAACCAGCCTCTTGAATTAGATAGAGGCAGCAAAGCGTTCTTACTTTTCTGCCCTAATCGTATCTGCAGGAAATCGCCCAGTCGCCTTTTTAGGGTGACCCGCTCCCTTTTAGAAGTGGGAGCGCGGGAGGATCCTCTGCAAGGACGGGCTGAGGACTTTTTGAATTTCTTGCTGGACAAAATCTCTCAGATCCGGAATGGGTTGGACTCTGACTGGGCAACTCTGGACGGGAGGTCGGGAGTGGAATTGGGGGAGGTCATCTGGGAAGAGTTTGACCCTGTGACCCCTGAAGATGTTGACAGGATGCTGGGTAAGCTTAATGCTACCACCTGTTTACTGGATCCGTGTCCCTCCTGGCTGGTATTAGCCACTTGGGAGGTGACACGAGGTTGGTTCCAGGGTATTATTAACGCTTCCTTGAGTGAGGGATTTCTGCCTGCTGCCTTGAAAGAGGGGTAGTGAGACCTCTCCTCAAGAAACCATCCCTGGACCCAGCTTTATTATCTAATTATCGTCCAGTCTCCAACCTTCACTTTGTAGCGAAGGCTGTTGAGAGTGTGGTGGCACAACAGCTTCCCCAGCACCTGGATGAAGCTGTCTACTTAGATCCATGCCAATCAGGCTTCAGGCCCAGGTACAACACAGAAACGGCATTGGTCACATTGGTGGATGATCTCTGGATGGCCTGTGACAGAGGTTATTCCTCTGTCCTGGTCCTATTAGACCTCTCGGCGGCTTTTGATACTGACGACCACAATATCTTATTGTGGCGGCTGGGGGGGTTGGGAGTGGGGGGCACTGTTTTGTGGTGGTTCTCCTCCTTCCTCTCTGACCGTTCGCAATTTGTGTTGACAGGGGGCAGAGATCGACCCGAGGCCCCTGATTTGCGGGGTTCCTCAGGGGTCGGTGCTCTCGCCCCTGCTGTTCAACATTTATATGAAGCCGCTGGGTGAGATCATCTGTGGCTTTGGGGTAGAGTTTCATCAGTATGCTGATGATACTCAGCTATACATTTCTACCCCAGGCCACCCCAACGAAGCCGTTGAAGTGATGACCCGGTGCCTGGAGCCTGTGCAGAGTTGGATGGGATGGAACAGGCTTCAGCTCAACCCAGCTAAGACCGAATGGCTGTGCTTTCCAGCACCCCGATAGAGCCAGCTAGTTCCATCGCTGACTGTGGGGGAGGAAATTCTTGCCCCCACAGACAGGGCGTGCAGTCTGGGTGTCCTCCTGGATGTACGGCTGTCATTAGAAGAACGTATGACGGCCGACACCAGGGGGGCTTTTTATCAGATCCATAGGATCTACCAGTTGTGGCCCTTTCCGGATCGGGATGCGCTTCGCACAATCATATCGGCCGTCGTTATCTCCCGCCTAGATTATGCCAATGATCTCTACATGGGGCTCTCCTTGAAGAGCACCGAAGACTCCAGTTGGTGCAGAATGCGGCCGCACGGGTGGTTTTGGGAGCTTCTTGGAGCTCTCATGTTACACCACTCTTGCGCAAACTGCATTGGCTCCCGGTGATCTTTCAGGTGCGGTTCAAGGTGTTAGTTACCATCTTTAAAGCACTCCATGGCTTGGGACCTGGGTATTTACGGGACCGCCTACTGCCACCATCAATCTCCCATGAACTGGTACGCTCCCATAGAGTGGGTGTCCTCGGGGTGCCGCTAGCTGGATGGCTGGTGACCCCGAGAGTATGGGCCTTCTCTTTGGGGATACCCTCTATCTGGAACAAATTACCCCCGGAGATAAGGATCATCCCTGACCTTCTGACCTTCTGATGCACATTAAAAACTTATTTATTTCATCAAGCTGGTCTGGCCTAGGGTTTTATGGGATTTTAAATTCGGTCTTAAATTGGTTTTAATCCTTATTTATAAATCCTTGTCTCATTTTTATTATTCAACCACCTAATATTATTGTATTTTTTAATGACTGTACACCACCCCGAGTCCCGCAGGGAGAGGGGGCGGTATATAAATCTTGTAAATAAATAAAATGTACTGTAACTCACTAACCAGAAATGTAACATGTAGCATGTACTGTTCTTATAATGCACATAAATACTTGCACTGCTGCAGTCTGTACCAACTGAAGCTCCTGGGTACTGTTCAAAGACAGCCTATGCAGAGTGCATTACAATAGTCCAATCTGGAGTTGCTTAGGTCATGACTGATTGTGAGTAGGGTCCACTACTCCAGGAATGGCTGCAACTGATGCATGAGAAAAAGCTGTTCAAAGCCTACCCCTCATTCCTTGATTGTCCCTTGCTCATCCAGCATGAATTGTGAGTCTAGGAGGACCCCCAAGGTCTGTACTCAATCTATCTGGGGCAATGTAACTCAATCCAGCACCAAAGATTGTGCAGCATAGTACTAGAATCAGTTGGTCCCAAAATTCAGAGCCACTCAGTACTGCCAGAGATAGTTGAAGTTTGACTCCAAGACAAAAAAAAAATGTAGTGTTGTTGTACTTTCTAGGCTATCTCCTTGAAATACAAGAGAAAATTCCCATCCAACCCTAATATCTCCTTTTAGAAAAGAATCTACATCTCATTTTTCTTTGTATTCTTCTAACAAAATTGTCAGTATCTATATATTGATCATGGAAGTCTTTCTCAATTTTTTTGATTTAATAATAATTCAAGTATGCTTCATGGGATTGGATTTTCAGATAATGAATACCTATTTTTCAGTTGGCCTACTTCATTCCTCTCTTTTGGCAACACAATACAAGAAATGAGAATAGCTAGAAGAAAGCCATTTTTATTTGTCAAGACATCTCTTCATACTGATAATATATTGAAATAATTTGGTATTGATCATCTCTTAAATTACATCCTGACGATGATCTAGACATAGCTACTACATGGCTTAATTATGTCCCAATTAGATATATAGTTTGTACAGCTATATTCTTCACAATTGTTGTTCAGCCAAATTTAGTACAGCTTAAGACTTGGTTTATAACATAAAATAGATATACCAGAAATTATATATTTTAGGAAGACAAGAAAAAAATGTTATTTTAAAAAAGAAATAAATTTGTGCAAGTTGGTGTCCACTGACCCAACTAGCACATAGCACTATTTATTAAACTTCTTAACAGCCATAATGGAATTATAGAGCAGATATCCTGAAGATAAATGGCTTTACTTATTTTATTGTGTGCAACAATGAGAGTTATGGTGATGATGTTGCTACAATGAAAACAATGGAATTATTTTCACACTTTAGACAGAATCAGATATATTTGGAAAAACTTATACGCTCATTTCAGTTGAGGAAACTACTATCTATGAACTAAAGGACTTTGATAATAGAGCACGAAGGCATATTTGTATAGAAGTAATGAAAGAAGAAGCTGCAACTTCCTTCTGCAGTTCATTTATAGAATCATAGAATTGACCTTTCAATCCATTCCCTTTGGTTAGTGCAGGAATAGAAATGAAACATCCCAGTTTGATAGCTGTCTAAATTACTTCCAATAAAGGAGAGCTTACTACTTTTTTGAAGAAAATTTTCTGTGAATAGATTGTTGTTAGGAAGCTTTTCTTAGAGTCAATCAAAATCTGCCTTCCTGTAACTTAAATCCATTGTTCTGAATTCTAGAATAAGAGAAAATTGGTTTTGACTTTTTCTTACATGACATCATTTCTGGTATTTGAAGAGCTATCATGTCCTTGCTTCTTTGGCTCCAATTGATTGGCAACAAAAATGCGGGAGATGACTTTCTAGAAGGACTGAGGTGAGTTGAACATAATATTTATTGAGGTAATCTAAATCCTTTAGTTGATGCATCATCAATCTGTGGCTAGAAGAGCACTGTTATTCCTTTTGATTAATACTAATTCAAGGATCTTTGGTTGTTCTTTACCATGTAGGAAAAATGAGTGAGACAAGTCAGGAATTTCCAGAAAGCACCATGTTTGACAAATTTGATTTTCCAATATTTGTCAAGGTAATTAATGTCTCCCATAAGTAGAATAGAATAAAATAGAATATAATTCTTTACTGACCAAGTGTGATTAGACACACAAGGAATTTGTCTTGGTGCATATGTACAATTCATTTTAGAATGCATCACAATATATTTTTCTAAAAAACAGACTGACAGTAGACAGTAATAACAATATTGCCTTTATTTGTTCTTTTATCTGCTTTAGCACAAATAGTCTCTCCATATGTTTTGAAATTTGTCCTGCATAGCCCCTGATCCAGTTCAATTATTCCACTTAGTTTAATTATTTCAATTCCATGTAGCATTAATCAAGACTTGTCTTTTACAGGACACAGCTATGTCTTCTCTGCCCTGTAGGGACCCACAATTCAGTCTTCCATTTTGTAAAATCTTTTTCTCTCTCCTCTGAACACTTAGAACCTTTCTCCCTTGCAGGAATATGAAAATTATTTTTTAGTTTATGTAGTATAGAATATTTATTGCAGCAATTATAGTTATTACTGTCATCCTTTGTCCTTGCTCCTCTGTTTATGTCTTCCTAATGGAGAATTGTTTCCAATTTCTGTTTCTGTTGTAAACTGTCCTTTTTTTTTTTATTGATAAATCCTACCTCCTTTCTACCAAACGAAGGATGTCCATTTAAAGCTCCTAACTTTACTCAAGGACTCCAACAAGGTTGCATCGAGTGCCAATATATGCCAGTTTCCCTCAACCCCCAGGCAGGAAGACAAATATGTCACAAGCACTGTAAATTATAGTAACAGTTATAGTTATAGTCCATTCTATCATGCTGGAGCACTTTTCTTCATAGCTCTGATCATTCTGTATGTTGCCCAATATTTTGATGAAATAGAACCATTAACCTGGTGGGGGCAAGAGGCAAGAGAGAGGAGGATGAACCAAGAGATCATTGTAAAAGGGAAAGAGACCTTATTTTATGGAAGAAGAGGTCACATAAAGCTCTATGGCTCAGAGAAGCCAACTGCGAAATTTGCTTAAACTGTACAAAACCTATAAACATTTCCTCATTTACCTGAAGTGGGTTACATGGGTTACTAGCTACATTAACAGAATCTTGCAAATACAAATCTCCCCCTATCTCCTTTACATCCAGGAAAAATAGGATGAGTCTTTGCTGAGCCTCTTGCTCTGTTCACTATCCAGCTGCAGGCTATGCCCTCTCTGATTTGACTGTTCCCTAGGCAGCATCTCTTCATCCTGTCTCACAAGATTTTACCCACATAGTATTACAAAAAATAAAAATTATGCAAATTCTCCTATTTTCTACCTTAAAAAGAAATATTTATACACTTAGTGCTCATAAGATATCCTAAAGAATTAAAGGATTTGGTGTTTTAGAATTTCACAAATTTAGAAGTTTAAGGCTTTCTTATAAGCATATTGATGTAAGGATGAATGAATTGCTATTTTCAAAATATAAAATATTATGTTTATTTTATTCATCTTCTTATCAAAGTTCTGCTAATACATTTCATTTTGGATCAAATATTAACTTCTATTCCACAAATATATGATGTAATCTGAAAAATAGAAATATTTTTTATAAAAGCATGTAATAAATGATGAATAAATAAATGAAAAAGAAGAAAACTAATTAATGAGATTTTGCAGCAAAATTTCAATCACCCAACTTAGACACAATGATGTGCCCTGGGATTATATAAAAGATAATTTGACAGTGTTATACAAGGTGAAAGATTTTCCTCAATGCATTAAGTAAAAATGACAGGAGTTAAAATATATAACATGAGGGAAACTACAAAGGATGTCAGTTAAATTTCCATAGTGGCATTTTTATATGAAGAATTTCCAAATTTTTTAAAAATAAATAAAGTAGGTCTGCTATTTTAGGATGAAATATATACCTTTTTTCTAGTCCTGGCTCCATATTTACAAGGGAGAAAGAATTACAGTGCTATTGTATTACATATATCCTTTCTAAAAATATACTATAGATATAAAAACATCTCCAACTGTAATAATAAAAAATAGTGTCTCCAATAAATTAAGACTAACAAAAGACAAGGGCAGATCTCATTGTTCAATATTTTAAGCCTAGCAGTGTTATTGACAAGTTTATGAGTTTGTTGATTGATGGATATATATCAGATCAGATATATTGGAAGAGAACAGTCCGGAGAATAAACATTTTGACACTTCTAACAGAGAGAGCTTTAATCAACATATCTGTTCAAATGGCAGGTTATTTGAGTTGTGTATAGCAAACAGATTCTTTGACACTTCACATTCATTCTTGATTTAATTTGGGGGCATACATTAAGTAAGAGACATGACATTGTTATTGGCTCATTTCTTTGTTTAAAAATAGAGTGCATATATATGTCAGCCAAGAAATAACATGTTTTTACTTATTTACATGAAAATGTTTAATAATAAAAATTTTGTTGATAAAATGTTAAGTTATTCCAGCACTTTGATTAACGTGACTACTAGTTTCTTACCAAGTGGCAATGGAGCATTACTCAACTGGATCAGAACTATGAAAACATTTTCCTTTGATATGAATCTTTGATTTTACACTATTATTTCAGCATAATAAATTTCTAGGTGCTAAAAGCTACAATGAATATTCCCTGTGAGTCAGCAAGTCCTATCCTTCACAGCATAGTGTATATTTATTCCTTTAACAATATACATTAACACTAAAGTAATACATTTATTACTGAATAATTTCATGGGACTAAAATATTGAAGTAAATGTATATTTAAGATAGGAAAAAGGGATTGCAGTTTTCAGATTGTATTGCTTTATGGTCTCAGAAGGATTTATTTATTTATTTATTTGATTTGATTTGTCCATCGTTACAAGATAACAGGTATAAGTATAAACATAGTTATATGAATATATGAAATGGATAATATAAGAAAAATAAAAAGAAACAATAGGACAGGAATGGTAGGCACGTTTGTGTGCTTATGCACGCCCCTACAGATCTCTTAGGAAAGGGGTGAGGTCAATAGTAGACAGTCTAAGGTTAAAGTTTTTGGGGTTTGGGAAAGTAACAACAGAGTCAGTTAGAGTATTCCAAACATTGACCACTCTGTTGCTGAAGTCATATTTCCTGCAATCAAGTTTGATGCAGTTAACCTTGAGTTTGTATCTATTGTGTGCTCTTGCGTTGTTATGGTTGAAGCTGAAGTATTCATTGACAGGTAGGACATTGCAATGTATGATTTTATATACTATACTTAGATCAGACCGAAGGCGATATAGTTCTAGGTTTTCTAGGTCTAGAGTTTCAAGTCTGGTGGCATGTGGTATTCTGCAATGAGTAGAGGAACGGAGAACTCTTCTTGTGAAATATTTCTGGACTTTCTCAACTCTGTTAATATCAGATACATGATGTGGGTTCCAGACTGATAAGCTGTATTCAAGTATAGGTCTAACAAATGTTTTGTATGCTCTCGTTAGTAGTGTGATATTACCAGAGAAAAAGCTTTGTAGTTTGGCTATGTAGTTACAGTGGGCTCTAGCACTTAGATCATTAGAAATGAGTATTCCAAGGTCCTTGACAGAGTTTGGATCATCAACAAGGTCTTGACTATTTAGCTTGTATTTTATTTTCTGATTTTTTTTGCCAATAGGTAAGACAGAACATTTATTTGTTGAGATTTGAAGTTGCCATTTGATTGACCATTCTAATACATAGTCAAGGTCTTTCTGAAGGGTAGCAGTATTGTCGGTGGTGTTGAATAGCTTTATATCATCAGTGAAGAGAACACAGTTGCTCTTAATATGATCACAGAGGTCATTTATGTAGAGTATGAAGAGAGTTGGTCCTTGAACACTACTTTGGGGGACACCACTATTGACAGGTACAGAATTTGATAGGACACTACCAATTTTGACCATTTTTTGTCTGTTTGACAGGAATGCTTCTATCCAGTTAAGCAGGTGTCCGGAGATACCATAAGATTTTAGTTTTAGGAGTAGTTTGTTGTGTACCACTGAATCAAAGGCTTTACAGAAGTCTATGTAGATTGCGTCTATTGCTTTGCCCTGATCGTGTGGTGTAGTCCATATGTTTTTGCAGTGTAAGAGTTGTAGATTACAGGATAGTTTTTGTCTGAAACCAAATAGAGACAAACAACACACTTTCTAATAAACTATTTTGGAAGATAATGGATTATCAATTAATAATTGATTCCATGACTTTGCAGGTGTCACAGCATAAGGAGATTAGTCTGTAATTTTCAACTAGGCTGGGGTCTCCCTTTTTGAAGATGGGATGACGGTGGCTTGTGACCATAGTTTTGGCAAGGAGCTGGTCCTGAAAGATTTTTCAAAGATTATGCTTAGAGGTTCAGCTTAAGAAGTAGGCACGTCCAACCCAATAGATAAAGATGGTTTTAGATTGCATAGTGCTTTTTCAACATTGTCTTCTGTAAAATCAATATGTATTAGATCATTGTAGTTGTCTGTGGTTAGACTAGGAAGTACTGGGCTTGATCTATTGCTGTTTACAAATACTGAGCCAAAGAATGTGTTAAAGAGATTGGCTTTGATGGTGTCATCGTTGCAGTCTTTACCATTAGGTCCTTTCAGGAGTGAGATGGACCTTGAGTCTTTTAGTTTGTTGTTTACAAAATTGTAGAAAGCACGGGTGGAATTTGTGCGTAGAAATTTTTCCTCTTGTTTAATGTGATAATTAATGCATTCAGTTTTTATCTGGTGTCATAAAATTTTGTATCAGCTTTTGAAGTTGGCAACTTTACCAGATTTGTTTTCTTGCCAAAGTGATCTCTTTTTGGATTGAAGCTTCCTTATTGTTATGGGTAATCTGTTAGTTCTGGTTTTTGGAGTTGTTATTGGTACATATAGTTTGATGACTCTTTTGACTTCAAGTAAAAATATATTGTAATGGTCTTCAACAGTATTGCATCCAGTGAATAGAAATTGCCAATCAAGGGATGAGAGATTGTTGTTTATAAGATCATAGTTGCCTTTTTTGAAGTTATAATTGGGGATTCCGTCATTGTGATGATTTTTGTGTGGACGTATGTTGAGACAAAAGTCAATCATGTTGTGGTCACTGTTGGAAAAGGGTTCTTTAATTTATATTCTGTAAATTGAATTCAAACTATTGCAAAAGATGAGATCGAGGCAGTTGTTAAGTCTAGTATTGTTGGTTACTAGTTGTTCCAGTCCCAGATTTGTAACAGCATTGTAGAAGGTTTCATGTATGGGTTCAGTTTTATATTCATTTAGGGTCCTGTTAATATGAGGTAGATTGAAGTCACCAAGAAAGATAAAAGTGTATGGGCACGATGCTGCCCATGTTAGTACTGTATTTAGCTTGTTTACATATTCGATGTCATAATCAGGGGCACTATAACATAGTAAGAACCAAAATGTGATATTTAAGGACAGTTCACAGAAGATGGTCTCAGGAAGAGCAAGCTCCTGGGTAACTTGGATGTTTTAGATGTAAGGGCTTTTTATAGAAGATAGCAACACCACATCCTCTATGGATTTCATGATCTGATCTGTAAACATGATAGTCTATTACTGTGGTAATGGAGTCAGGGAGAGATGCATTGAACCATATCTCACAGAAAATATGATGTTGAATTTAGCTGTATTTAGTAAAAGGAGAAATTCAGGTATTTTATTTGCAAGGCTTCTTGCATTGAGTAGCTTGCATTTAAGCACAGTTGTAGTTTGAATTGAGGTAGTTGGGGGCATGTGTGCCTAGTCTTGGGTGGTGGTGGATTGGTTGAAGTAGGGTTGAATGCTGAGTTGTGGGTTGTGTGACTTACTTTTGGTACAGTCTGCATGGTAGTCAATGTACAGGTCCTTCTCTCCATTGTCTAGACAATTTTTGAGTTCTGTGCAGAGATTTTTAGAGGTGGTATTCAGCAGGTTCTGACCAGTTCTGGAGAACCAGTAGTGGAAATTTTGACTAGTTTGGAGAACTAGCAAATACCATCTCTGATTGGAGATGTTACAGTATCCTTCCCCTATTACGCCGACCAAGCCATGCCCACAGAATCAGTAGTAAAAAAAATTGAATCCCACCACTGATATCTTTAGAAAACATTAACTTTAATGCATCAACTTCTTAAAATATGCATATCCTTTTAGGTTTGTATAGAAGCCTTTGGGGAAAAAATGAAGAATAAAGAATAATGGAGGTATGGTGTGTTTATCAGGATCTAAAACACTTATCTCTTAACATATTTAAGATTCATATCCTACAAAAAAGTAATTCAACTCATAAAATATTTTAGAATCTAGTAAAAGAGATGCATATTATCTGCTCAAAATTACATAGGTCCTGTTCAAATTCAGCTAATAGATGTGGCATTTTCTTGAACAAGTACTTAGAAAATTCCAATGGTCCATAATTTGGCAGCTGTATAAATAACCATGATAATAACTGGGAAAGCTGTCCTATGTACAAATTGGCACCTAACTAGCAATTATGAATTCTGAAAATACAGGTAAAACTCGAAAAATTAGAATATCGTGCAAAAGTTCATCTATTTCAGTAATGCAACTTAAAAAGTGAAACTAATATATGAGATAGATTCATTACATGCAAAGGAAGATAGTTCAAGCCATGATATGTCATAATTGAGATGATTATGGCTTACAGCTCATGAAAACCCCAAATCCACAATCTCAGAAAATCAGAATATTACATGCAATCAATAAAAGAAGGATTGTACATAGAACAATATCAGACCTCTGAAAAGTATAAGCATGCATATGTACTTAGTACTTGGTTTGGGCCCCTTTTGCAGCAATTACTGCCTCAATGCAGCGTGGCATGAAAGCTATCAGCCTGTGGCACTGCTGAGGTGTTATGGAAGACCAGGATGCTTCAATAGCAGCCTTTAGCTCTTCTGCATTGTTCGGTCTCATGTCTCTCATCTTTCTCTTGGCAATGCCCCTTAGATTCTCTATATGGTTCAGATCAGACAAGTTTGCTAACCAATCAAGTACAGTAATCCCACGATCATTGAACCAGGTTTTGATGCTTTTGGCAGTATGGGCAGGTGCCAAGTCCTGCTGGAAAATGAAGTCAGCATCCCCATAAAGCTCATCTGCGGAAGGAAGCATGAAGTGCTCCAAAATTTCCTGGTAGATGGCTGCATTGATCCCGGATTTAATGAAGCACAGTGGATCAACACCAGCAGATGACATGGCTTCCCAAATCAACACAGACTGTGGAAACTTTACACTGGACTTCAAGCATCTTGCGGTGTGTGCCTCTCCATTCTTCCTCCAGACTCTTGGTCCTTGGTTTCAAAATGAGATGCAAAAGTTGCTCTCATCAGAAAAGAGGACTTTGGACCACTGAGCAACAGACCTGTTCTTTTTTTATTTAGCCCAGGTAAGACACTTCTGATGTTGTTTGTTGTTCAGGAGCGGCTTGACAAGAGGAATATGACATTTGAAGCCCATGTCCAGCATCCATCTGTGTGTGGTGGCTCAGTCCTCAGTCCTCTCCTTGTGAAAGTCCCCAACACTTTTGAATGGCCTTTTCCTGATAATCCTCTCCAGGCTGCGGTCATTCTCTGCTGCTTGTGCACCTTTTTTTCCCCACACTTTTCCCTTCCACATAACTTTCTATTAATGTGCTTTGTATAGCACTTTGGGAACATCCAACTGCTGTTGCAATTACCTTTTGAGGTTTTCCCTCCTTATGGAGGGTGTCAATGATGGTTTTCTGCACAACTGTCAGATCAGCAGTCTTTCCCATGATTGTGATTCCTACTGAACCAGACTGAGAGATCATATAAAGGCTCAGGTATCCTTTGCAGGTGCTATGGCTTAAGCAGTTGATTAGAGTGGGATACTTTGAGCCTAGAATATTGAACCTTTTCACAATGTTCTAATTTTTTGAGTTTGTGGTTTTGAGGTTTTCATGAACTGTAAGCTGTAATTATGATAACTCATGGCTTGAACTACCTTGCTTTGCATGTAATGAGTCTGTCTCATATATTATTTTCACCTTTTAAGTTGCATTACTGAAATAAATGAAGTTTTGCACAATATTCTAGTTTTTTGAGTTTCACCTGTAGTTTTGTACTAAGGTATTTTGAAATACGGGCAATCTTTAACTTAGCACTACAACTGAGTCCCAAATTCTGTTGCTAAGCAAGATAGTTGCTGAGTGAGTTTTGTCACATTTTATAAGAAACTTCTGAAACTGTTTAAAAAAGGGAGTATGCAAACCCAGGGTCCTGTTGGTGGCACTGGTTGTGGTTTATGTGAAGATGGTTTCCCTCATATTCTAGAGTTTTAAACCTGTTTGAGACCATTGTCTTGCAGTTTCATTATAAGAAAAGACTGTATGGAACACTTATGGATGATCCCAACTCCTGTCCTTGTCAGGAGAGGAATTATGAGTTTACCAACTCTTCATTGCACTGCAATCTTCTGCTCTGCTTTTATCAGAACCATCTTCAGTTCATCATTTCTTTCCCATTTCTTTGTGAGATGATATTGTAAAGTGTGCAATATTATTATGGCTAGATGCCTATGAAATAGCCAACAGTTTAAACTTTAAATTCTGTATAATTTTCAAAGATTGGAAATAATGATTTTTCCAATCCCAGATGCAATGAATCAAAACTATGACTTAGTAGATAAAGCCGAATCCTTAGGAAACAAGCTAGGCTTTGTGAATGAATGAACACATTGCATCAATACATCTACATAGGTGTGTGTGTTGGTAAAACTTTGAAAAATATGATTCATTAGCAACAGAAACAAATGAATAACTCTTTTATTTAAAAGTAACAAATGTAACTATTTTGACAAATTCCTTTGACTGGGATGTCTGAAAAGAACATAGCACACTTCTTTAGTGATGGGAGGGCAAAAGTTCTGTATATACAGTATCTCTTCCCTTCTACTGTACAATCATTTCTTCAGCCATCCACAATCACCTGGATTGCTAGCATTTTAGTGAAATCTCACAAGAAATTTTGGAAAAATTACGAGTACAGAAAGCTAACGTAAAGAGAAAAAAAGTCTGTAGAGATTCTCGGTCATCCAGGTCATGGTTGTCCCATAGGTTATTTTTCAGGATGAACCTGGACTTTCTTGTTTTTTCTTTGAAGAAGTTTAGCTTCTCATCCAAGAAGCTTCTTCAGCTCTGACAGGATAGTGAGGAATGGAAGGATTGATATTTTTTGCAGACAGCTGATAACTTGCATCCTTTTAAAGAGTCATTGAACCACTTGGAAGTTTATCTTTGTCCTCAGGGTCACTTCAGTAGTGCTCATCATTCCTGTAGTCAGCAATTTTTTCTCTGGAAATCCATTCCTACTCCCACACCATTCAAAGTGTATAGCTAAAAACCAATTGCCAGCTGTCTGCAAGGAATATAAATCCTTCCATTCCCCATTATCCTGTCAGAACTGAAGAAGCTTCTTGGATGAGAAGTGAAACATCTTCAAAAGTAAAAATAAGAAAGTACTGAAAAAGCACCTTTGGGGTAAAGAGAAAAACATTTTTTTAAGCATTAACTGTTAAATCTGTCCCAGAGGAGCAGATACCAGCACTGTGACGGTTACACAACTAGAAAATACATAATGCAGTACATCCATTTTCTATTGTTGAAATGTATGTTTTTAAACTTTTCTTTTTTACATATGCAAAGGCATTTTGATCCATGCTATATGCTGGCTTAAAACATTTCCTCATCCTAAAATATCCTGACAGGAATCTAAATTTATTGTCATATGGGAGTTTATGATCTGTCTATTTTCATTGTTCCCTCTTTTTAATGTAAGTCATCTATAATCAGGCAATCTCTAAATTTACTGTGTGTGTGACACACACACACACACACACACAGAGTTTTTCTTGCAT
The DNA here is from genome assembly GCA_023653725.1 of Bungarus multicinctus. Classification (NCBI taxonomy): domain Eukaryota; kingdom Metazoa; phylum Chordata; class Lepidosauria; order Squamata; family Elapidae; genus Bungarus; species Bungarus multicinctus. The sequence continues at coordinate 228,918,382 of CM042834.1, read as the reverse complement.
GTGACTTAGAGATAATGGAGAACAGCTTTTATTTGTCCTTACAGTGCAACATGAAGACTCTACTTCTTTCCCCCCCACTAATAGTTCTATTCTCACTGCAAAAGGGAATTATATACCTTTAGAAAGTAAAGGAAACATTCTTTCCCTGAAAAATGTAAAAAAAGAAATCTAATTATTTTTTCTGTTTCAAAATTTGATGAATAATTTTAAAAAGCCATTCATGATCAACTGGGGCAGGGGACAGAGAAAATCCATGTATGTTGTTACTGGATTATTTCGTATAAAAAATATAATCACACCCACAACATGGATGTTTAAATCAACACTATCAATTCCTTTTTACATTTTAATTTCACATGCATCAAAACAAAACAAAGGAAAGTATTTTACTTACAACAATTGGGACTAAAATCTTAGTTGTTGAGTGAGATATCATGCCACTATTTCCCTTAATGACTGCAATCCATCCATATCTAATTGCAGTTGTTAAGTGAACCTGTGCATCCTTAAGTGGGTGGAGCCCCAGATAAGGAAAGTGGGGACATCTTGGGGAAACTGTGGAGAACTTGGAAGGCCCAATGTAGGCCTTGTGCAAGTTGTGGAGATATTACTGTATACTATGAAATGGGAATGGGGAGCAATCAGAACAGGAAGAAAACCAAACAAGCTTCTGTTTTGCTTCATTCTTCTATGCCTTTTTTTTTTTTTTTACTTAAGAACCTCTAATATGGCTGCTTGTTTCTTACTGTAGTTTCTTCACTGTAATTTTCCAGTGTAATGCTCCACATAAAGGACTATTTAAGGAAGCAGAAGTTACTCGAAACCTAGCTTTGGTGTTGACATCAATTGTCACTGTGTAGAATGATCTAGATCAGGAAAGTTAGGCACATGGGGAAGAGTTAAGTGGCTTTCCTCAGTGGCAATAGCAACCTAGGGATGAAGGTGAGGCCTGGGGTAGTGGTAGGACTGCTGAAGGCCCCATGATTCTCTTTCAGTCCCAGGCCTAGCACTGCCACCAAGTGCAAGGTGGTTTAGATCAGGAAGGTGGTAGTGAAGGATTTGAAGCACTCTAGAGGTTCTAAGTGTGGCCTGGCTGCCATGTGTCCAAATTTCCTATCACATGACCACAGTACCATTGCCATGCTATAACTTCAGGTATGTGTCACAAGTACCTTTATTCAGCACCATGGTAATTTTGAATGATTGCTGAACTAATGGTCGTAACTTGAAGACTGCATGTATTTTTAAGAGATTTTGTTTTACGAAAAAAACTTTGCAGATAAAGAAATCTGGATAGCACTTTCTCTTCCTACAGGCTATTTTTCCTCCTTTAAAACAAAACCTGTTCTAAGTTATTTAGGGATTGGCCACTAATTTTATGTAATTTAGATTCTTTTTCAAATACTTTTCAGTTCTATTTGAAAGGCTAGTGATACTTGCTGAAAAAGTTTTACAGATTTATTATTATTTTATCCTTTTTCAGTTCTATACATTTTCAGACCAGTGACTCAGAACAGCAAACAAACTGAAAAAGAGAAGACTGACAACACTGCTTTTTTACTGTCATAAATTTGATCCCCTTAGGCATTTTATGCTGAAAAGACAATAAGTTAAATGTTGATCTCCTCAGCTGCTCTGGTATAAAGTTGCTGTAGCATGGCAAAGTAGATAGCTTTTAAATCCTTTAAAAAAGTATTTATTAACATTTGTGCACTTTTCTGATTGCATATATATATATATATATATATTTCACAAATCAATAAGGTTGGATTCATACAAATTTCTATCATGGGTACTGCTAGATGTGAAGTTTTGTTGCTGTTTTTGAGTTTGAATGTAAAAGCATAATGAATTGATATATTCAGATTGTAGTTTTGTAGAGGGAAAAAAGTTATTATGTCATTGCATTGCATAGCAGAGAGGTAGAATTAAACAACATTTTGTCAGCATTTTGGCATTATGTCTCAGTCTTGTGAAGTTACCAATTATGAAGGGTGGGGGGGAAGTGTGTATTTCTTTCAACTATTTTTAAATAATTAGAAAACAGGACTTTACATATTTTCAAATATCTTATCTTTGAATATGTAATCTATATAACACATTAAATAAATGCACCTTTTAAGATTTCTAGATGTACATGTATCACTCAAGAATAAAACCAATAATATATAGTCTGCTGTATGCTAGAACAAAGACTGATTTTAGTGGAGATCAGGGCAATGCATGTTTCAGAAATGATTTTAAAATGGTTTGATACTTTGCATACTTAAAGCATTTCTGCTATTTTTAGGGGTGAGCTGGAAAAAAAAGCAGCCACTACTTTAAATCTCATTCAAATTAATGGAATTTTTAAACTGGGTGAGAAATGCCACAGGCAAGCATGCTGGAGCACACACAGGTGTGTTGGTGCTATGGAGAGATAGAGTCATGCCATGGGCAGGTATTACAAAGCACAGGTTGAAGTGTAGGTGAGGCAGTGAGGCAGGGAATGCTGTGGGAAGCTGCAACAGAGTTGGGGGAATGGACCAAAATCTGTCAGGAGTGGGAGTGATTTCCAACTTCTGCGAGCTTTTCCATTGCCTTTTCTTGTAGGATGTCAGCAGGGAATGTCAGAAATCATGATCCCAAAGCCATGGCTCACCATGAAATTGTAATCATGAAAGGGTCACTGAGTGCTCAGATTGTGATCACATGATTCTGTGGATCCTGAAGCAGCCAGAACTCTGAGAACCAATTATTAAACACACACACCCCTCCATGTTCAGCACCATTGTAACTTTGAATGACTGCTGCACCATAAGAGTCATAAGCCAATGACTACTTGTAATGTCTCTTGTATTGTGCCACTTTCTTGTGGGGTGGGGTGGGGAGTAAAGTAAATTCACATACATATTCAGCAAAGTGAAAATAGGTCTCTGAAGACCAGCATAGGCCTCGCCATTATAGGATATTGTATAAAGAATATGTAACAAATAAAGGAGCTTTGTAGCACCGTAAAACCTCACACACTTCATATTGCATTTTTGTGAATTGTCTCTCTATGTAGGGTCATGCCCTACTGCACTTTACACTGGACCACTTGATCAATATCTATATAAAAGGGGAAAACACAGAAATTCAATTTCAGAAATGGCAGCATTCAAAATCCAGCAGGGAATTTTTCCAATACATTCTATTCTAACACTTTGAGAACAAGTTATAAAGACAATTTTCAGTGCAAAACAATGAAGTTAAATACATCAGAAAATTGAATAGCATTTCCTTAGGATTAACAAAGACCTAGTTTACTTATGTTTGAATATATTAACTAGGTTATTGTGATTGTGTGTGTGGGAGTGTTGGTATCATGATAGGCAATTTATATAGTCTCTCATTTCTTTTACTATTTACTTCCATTACCACTGGGACTTTTTACTCTCTTATCAAACATGCCTGTTTCTCAGAATTTTAGTAAATGCATTTGTTGCAATAGGCCATGTTTCATGAAAGCATGTAAATAAACACATCTGAAACATCTTCATTGTTTTAGAATCTATTAATCTCACTGATGATGCAAGACCACCAAAGGGGAAGAAAAAAACAAAGAGCGTTAAACAGATGGATACTTTTAATATATACAATATTACTAAACATACTTGATGTCAAGTCCATAGTGGCAAAGAGTGATTTGAAATCCATCATTGTCTGATACCTTTAATGAAAATGTGAAATGCCTGGATTGTTTTTTTTTCTCTCTTCCTTTTGGCATTATAATTTACAGCAAGGTAATTAGTACCCTGATGTAAAACAAAAACAAAAACAACAGGTGAGCATAAGCTCGTGCACATTTTAAAATAAAGGCACCAGTGTGTATATTGGGCAGCACAAAATAAAGATATCCCTGATTTTATTAGATTTTTTAAATTACATATATCTAACATATATTTAAGGAAAGCCAAGGGAAACCATTAAAAAGCAAAAGTTAGAATATTTTGGACAGGTGATGTGACACCTGGAAAAATACAGCATACTTCACTTAATCTTCCAGGGAAAGATAGAAGGCAAACAAGGTCCAGGTAGAAGAAGAACATCATGGCTTCATAATCTAAGGGACTGGTTTGGACAAAACCTAGCAGCACTTTTTTATGCACTGTTGATAAAAATAGGATCACCAATATGATTGTTAACATCTGATGATGGATATGGAACAACAAGAACAATATCTAACATGTTGATTTAAATACTCCCAAACTGCTTAATCACATTACAAATCAATTATATTAGTATATGTAATATAATAAATTATATAATTATATTGTACTACTGTTAGTAATAAGAATTATTGGAGAAGTGTTATACATCTGACTATGGCTGAATGACAATAAGAAAATTGCACAATATATTCACCAATAGTGGCAGATACTATGTGGTGATTGCTGGTCTCTAAATAGCTTTCTTCTTGCAGAGAAGCAGATCTCAGCATATGTATACAGAGTAATTAATTGACCAGATACAGTGTTGAGTTATGACAAACAATATTTACCTTTGGTTGATCACTCCTCATGGATTTCTAGACAATTGAAAGACAGACGTTCTTGAAGACCAGAATATTCATATTTATAGCTGTAATTTGTATCTATTTAAAAACAAAAAAAACAAAAATGTTCACTTTAAGAAAGAATAAGCTTTAAAGAAGACATTTTAAGTATATCATATTATCCTTTCTAACTGATTTCAGAACTTGGAAGCCTTTTAATTAACTTTACTAAGGAAAAGTAATTCTAAGGAATAAAAACTAAAATATACAGCCTCCTTTACATTTGAATTCAGTTCATACTCATTGAGACAACATTTTGAAGACCATAGATTTTTTTTCTCCCTCAGTATGATTTCACATTATTCATTGATTTACATTATTGTCAGGAGTCAGCTGTCTGACATTTGTCTTTTTTGGTAATGTTCAGGGCAATTGAAATGCAACCCAAAAGACAAAAATTCACTCTGTTTTGGAATATAAAATGAGGTGTGTGCATGCATGGAGACAGAAACACATGCATTGTTAATGGAGGAATCATAGTAATATTGAAAGCAATGATGTTGATAAAATAGTCAGACTGTATGTAGTAACATCTCTGTTGATGTAATAGTATGTGGAAATGACCTTAGGAGATAAGAGAAGAGATGCTGCCTAGAAATTGGTCAGTTAAGAAAAGCTATAGGCCACAGCTATATAACTGCAGAGAAAGAAAGATAGGAACCTCCCTAACCTACCATCCTGGAAAAGAGATGGCAGAAGATTTGTACTATTAGACTTGCAAGATATTTACAGATTTGCAAGATATTTACATACCCCTCACATCCCGGACATAAACTGTTTCAACTCTTCCCTCAAAACGACACTATAGAGCACTGCACACTAGAACAACTAGACACAAGGACAGTTTTTTTCCCGAATGCCATCACTCTGCTAAACAAATAATTCCCTCAACACTGTTCAACTATTTACAAAGTCTGTACTACTATTACTATTAATCTTCTCATCACTCCTTATCACACATCCCCTCCCACTTGTGACTGTATGTAACTTTGTTGCTTGTATCCTTATGATTTATATTGACTATTTCCTAGTATAAATTTATTGCTTATTGTACCCTATGACTATTATTAAGTGTTGTAACTTATGATTCTTGACTCTTGACGAATGTATCTTTTCTTTTATGTACACTGAGAGCATTTGCACCAAGACAAATTCCTTGTATGTTCAATCACACTTGGCCAATAAAAATTCTATATTCTTGGGGGGGGGGGGGGGGTAGGTAATCTCATAATAAACTAGAATTAGTTCATTTGGTCACTTTTTCTGTCTTTTCTGCCTGGGATAGCTGACACTATGTATCTCTGAGTAAAACTGCTGTATTGGATGAATGAATCAATAACATTTCAGGGAAGAGCAACAATTATTTAAAAGCAAAAAGGGAAAGTTGGAAAGGAAAATGAACTAATTGAAACCATTTCCATATGAAAAAAGTAAGAGGTACTAAATATGAGAGAACCATTTGCCAAGGTGAATTTGAAAGCTGAAGTCAAGTAGTTTGAGATGTGTAACCAGTGGCCCTGAATGGGTTTTCACAAGTATTATCAGTATATACTGAAAAGAAAATTTGCCTAGGAATAGAATTCAAAAGACAGGCAATCAGAAGTTCATACTCAATTGTCTTTCAGAGTAATAATGTTTTTAAATGCCCAAACTTTGATATATTATTTAGGGCATTGGAGCAGAACTTTCTATTGGCAACAGTTTACATTGTTATTATTATTTAGTCATAGTGTCCAAACATATGTGGCAGTAATATGATCCCATTATAGTGTGTGCAGACAAATTTTGGATTGGTGTTTTTCCAATTTAGAATCTTTTTAAAGATTTCTTTAGAATTAGAAATTTCTTTCTATGTAAAAAAATGTGGTAGATTCATTTGGTTAAAGTTGTTAAAAATAGGCCAAAATGTGCATTACTGTTCATCAGAATATTGCCTCTTAATTATATTGATAGACAAGGACTGGGGAATTCTGGGAGTGCAGAAATAAATAGACTTACAGATTCTCATGGAACTTCTATGTTATCTTTTATTCATCTTTTGTCTGTCCTTCCCTTCTCCTGCCAATATATATTTAGGATTCATTTCTTAACAGTACTGAAGATACTGACTAGGCATATCTTCAATGGCCATAATAACTAGGCAGTTGTCAAATCAACTTTAAAAAAGTGTATTGTTCATTAAGAGGTTGAAAAACTCTATCAAGAATCACTGCCTTTTCTGATCTTTTTGAACTAAGCAAAGAATTGGTCAGTATCCAAGTATACTCATCCAGAAAGTATAGCATTGTAATAAAACTTTATAAATTAATCATATTAGCACACCATAATGATAGGTAAATTTAAATACCTCTGATCATGGCAGCCATACAATCTCCAGGCTATGATTTATTGCTCCACAACGAGAGTCATTATAAAGGAAAGATATTTGGCAAAATTTCAAATGTAATTGCATTCATATTTGGACCTATATATGAAAAACCAACCATGGTTTCCCACCCACTGAAAATTTATCTTTCCTATTTCTGTTTCCATTTCCGTTTTTCAATTCCTACTCTTTTATATGCTAACATTTTACCAGCAGTCAAACTATGGATGAATCAGTGTTGCATGTGGTCTTATGCTGTTCTATTCTTCATTAAAAAACAAATAATAAAATACTAAAAGTGTAGGACTGTGAGTGTAGGAGTCTATCCATTGATTTTATTTATGCCACAGAAAAGGTCAGTCTAGTAAATCAAATATTTTTTACGTAAAACAAATCTACAATCATGTGGATTTATTTTGCTTTCTTCCCCCCTCTGTCTCTCTCTCCCCCCCTCCCCCCCTTTCCTTTTCTTATCATTCTAGGAACCCAACTATCTTAAAATATTAGCTAAGAAAATCTAAATTATTTTTTTATGTACTTTTGCACTCATATTGAAAGGCTGGTTCATTTGGCTACTTATATTGGCAATTCTCCTTAAGAAGTAACTCAAGATTTTTAAAGGTTATTTTATGAATATTCTATTTTACATTTCCTTCCTTCCTCAGTACATTAAAAGGCAATTTAGATAATACATAGTTGGAACACAAAGACCAGAATTATAATCAATAACATTATAAAAAAGAGAAATTCATTAAAAAATAATGTAGGGGGAAAAAATCTCCAAAATGCAGCTGAATGAATCAAGGAAGATAGTTAAACCCTATATGTTGCTTATCATAAAGAAGGCTTTGTCTATTGCAGCAATCATAGATAAATACGGGGGGGAGGTCTCAACAATTTTGTCTGCAAAATTCACTGTAGAAAAATGAGTCACTAGAAATGTGTTTCCATTTTCTGGGAATCAGCCCTAACACTGGCATTTCTTTTCTCAAAGTGTGATTATCAAGTAATAGTGCTTTTGTGGTGTTTATAATGCAAATAACACCACTTCTTTGCTTCTTTACCTTCTTTTTCTATTCATCTAAAAGAAAGCATTTAAATGTACATTAGGGTTCTTTCTCTTCCCCCTTTTCCCCAATCAACTCAGTGAATGATTGTTGATCTTCAAAGCATAGAGAAACACCTGCTTCAGTGAGTTTTGGTAAAAGAAGTAGGAGGGAATATAAGATAGAAGCCTCTCAGTGAAAGGAGATACTCACAGTCCTTAGCGTAGATTAGCTAAACTGTAGTGCTTTTTGCTATACGCACAGCAAAGGCCAATTTTGTACTGTTCCAGTTCCACAGTTAGCTCTCTTGCAACATCCATGAACAAAAGACCATGCAGTGCAGATATTATGCTACAACAAATTTCATGCCACCATTGTTTCTATCTTGGAAGTTATTGACACACAGCAATTGAAAACAGTCATGCTCTTCAAACAGGTTTCGCAAACACTATCATAATAATAGCGTTTATGGTCAAGCTGATGCATTTGCCATGTTTTGAGAAAGAATCTTTTTGATCAGAATTATAACAAAGAGTTGTGAAATAATAGTTTTCTCCACTGAATGTATATTAATAAATGAATCAGAATCTAATTCAAGAGAAATGTTAATTGGTATGAATAGACCAAATATAGACAAATAACATGGAGTCTTGTCTTCTTAAATAATATTGCCATATAATGGGGTAGTCAGAGTCAGCCACCTGAACAAATCCATTGGATGGATATACAGCAGCATCTTTTAACCATTAACCTATATAGATAGACCACAATCAATGGGGACATATTGTTTTTAGGACAGAACAGTGCCCTATCCTCACTTCAATTATAGGTTGCAAATATTTTACTGCAATGGAATCATGAATCCAATGCAATTTTAGTGTATTCTCCTATTACACTAAATTATCCTGTTTATACTATTGTGTATCCACAGCTTTACCTTTATGGCATTCCAATATTATTCTGGTACATGAGCCTCCTTTTCTGATATCCTCACCTAATAAACAAGATACCCTTATCACTCAAAGGAATAGAGAAGGAAATATGCAATTATAGAGGATATACTACACCCCTGGAAACCCCCTGCTCTAGTGGTTTCTACAATGAATAAGGAATCAAATTAGAAGACATCTATACATTCTATAATTCTATGATCTCATTTCTTCAAACCAAGTCTTGGAAGAGAGAAAAAGAATCCAAGATATTTAAATTACATAGATGCGAGTAGCATCACCTATTCTTTATGAATGACAATTAAGAGGCAGGAGCTTTTGAAAATATCATTATTTTGTTTTGCTTTAGTGATGGATGGTGGGAAAGTGGATGTACAGAAAGTTGTTTAGTACAATCTAGCCTTTCAGATGGAATCTGAGCTATGAGATTGATATATGTAATCAAATTGAACAGAGTTGGGGCCCATTTGAAAACTGCCTTCAGTAATTCTACAGGGATTAATCTTCCTCTCCACCATCTCCTTACATTTTGCCTTGCTTCAAGTGCATAATAACTTGAATAGTTTTGGAAGGAAACACTGGAGCCAAAATGACTAGATATTTTGTTATACATGAGACAAAGCACTGGAATATTCCTGGAATTGATACTAACATTTTACAAATACTATGAAAGAATGGTAACAGAAGAAGGAATATGACTGCTTCTGATATCAGGCATTGCATGAGGCCAAAACAGGAACACATTATTTTCTTTGATGATTTGGGTGATTTTCAACTTTTTGCTAGTATGGATTTTCCCCCCTCTAATGATATTCTTGAAGAACATTGGAGTTTTTGATATTATTCACTCAGCCTGCCTAATGGGATTAATGGGCTCTATGTAGTAGTTTCCTAAGAAGCATAGGATTTTTCCTTAAACTCTGGTGCAAAATTTAGAATGACCATGTGACATACCCTGGACAAGAAACTGTAAGAAATGAAGTAATACAAGATAATAGCTGTGCTTTTAAAGTTGTAGCAACGTTTCGGCAGAATCTCATCTGCCATCATCAGGCTTGTGTATTGGGTTCGTCTGTGTGTCAGGCTTTGGCAGCCATTTTTGTTTTAAATTTGGTGCTAGCCTCATGCTTTGTTAGATTGGTTTTTTTCTTCATCCTGATTGGTTGGGAGTCTTGGTCTGTATTTATTGGTCTTAGAGTTTGGTGTGTTCTGTTTGATTGGTGTTTCTAATATCTTCTGTCTGTTTTGTAGCATTTTTTTGGTCTTGATTGGCTGGTAACATTGTGTTTCGTGTACCGGGGGCTTTTAGTGTGGGTTGGCTTCAGGTGAATGGCTATCGTTTATTAGGAAGCTAGGTTTCATCTGGGTGGCTGGATGGGGTATGTTTGGGCAGGAAGTACTGGGGGTGACTGTTTGTGTCCAGGTGTTTGCTTGGCTTTTGGTGTGGAGATTTTTTTGTTTGTGGGTACAGACTTCCATGAATATCTCTTCTATTCATGTTTTCAGGTTTTTTTTTCAATCTCTATGGCTTCTCTGATAATTGTCTGATAATGACAGCCAATGGCTTCCAGAAAAGCAAAATCACAGGCCTGATCAACAAAAACATACTGAGATATAATAGAGACCTAGAAGATGAACAGACCTATGGAACAGCTGTCCTGCCCTACATAAGAGGTACAACAGACAAAATCAGTAAGATATTACACAGGCATCACATCAAGACTGCCTTCAAAACACACAGAAAAATAGCAGCCATCCTAAAAAACCCCAAAGATAAAATTGACCTGGAAAACCAAGGCATATATGAAGTCCCCTGTGCATCATGCCCTGCCACATACATCAGACAGACGAATAGAAGAATAAGAACCCGCCTGGATGAACACAAAAATGAAGTAAAAAATCTGGAACACACTTCCTCACTAGTCCAGCATATGAAAGCCACAGGTCATAGCATCGACTTCAATGGCACCAAAACCCTAGCCACTATAGAAAACCTCAGCTACAGAATTATCAGAGAAGCCATAGAGATTGAAAAAAGACCTGAAAGCATGAATAGAAAAGAAGACTCCACCAGACTGTCAATTATCTGGAAGCCTGCACTCACAAACAAAAAAATGTCCACACCACAAGCCAAACAAACACCTGGGCACAAACAGACCCCCCCTGATACCTCCAGCTCAAACACACCCCATCCAGCCACCCAGATGAAACTTAGCTTCCTAATAAACGATAGCCAGCCATTCATCCAAAGCCAAGCCGTGCTAAAAGCCCCCCAAAATCTCCCACACAAACAGTTACAAGAAGAAGGAAAAAAGCAACACAAACCAGGCAAGATAAGGGCTGGAGGATATCCACAGATACACACTGGGACAGATGCCAAAGTCAGAGAGGAACCATAAACTAGAGATATTTCCACGCTTTGTTTCCAGCGTCTGATCTCTTATTCAGTTGTCAAAGCTGCAGCCCATGAAAAGGATCAAGTTTCTCTCCTCTCGAGCAGACCACGTTTCTCCCTTATCCTCTTCTCTCTGTGTACCCTAGGATGGAGAGGGAATGGACCTGGGTCCTCCTCTGACTGCTCAGCCAGCCTCTTCCTCAGCCTCCTCCACAACTTCCAGAGCCACACCTCCATTCCCTGTCAGCTGTTCCTCCACTCCCTCAGAGTCAGTCTCCACCAGGGGCATGACACATTATAATATGATGCAATATGTTATTATATCCAAACCCTTAGGTTATCTTTTAAGAAGCTTAAAAAATTTATAATCACTAAACTAGAATTTAGGTATTTTCAAAATTCTAGACATTTATTTTTTATTTGTATTTTTATAGCAATTTTTTTCTATCTTTTTTACCTTTTGAAATTGTGTGTGTGTGTAATTGAACAAAATGAACTAATATATAATTTTATTACATTTGGTTCAATTAGTTTTAGAATAGTACGTAGTTTCAGGTCACTGACTACACAAAATATTTTATTTAACTTAATATGAATTGATTTGATTTTCTGAAGCAGCAATAAAAGAACAACTTTTGTGAAATTGGGTATGTAAGTGTCCATAAAGTTTTTCAGTGAACATTTCATACTATTCATAACTTTTCTTTCAGTTCAAAGAATTTTATGAGCAGTTATTTAGCATGGTTTCAGAGACTCTAGAAACCACAATGAATTGTGTTTAGATTCACTGAATCACAACTCATTTAAGTTTGATTTTCTATCATTCTTTTAATAATAGTTTGAGGAATAACATGTTGAAATTTATTTGGACCAGGTGTAGCTAAGCATAGATCTTTTAAAGCTGTGGTACTTGAAATTATCTTTGAGTCTAGATCCAGCTCTTTCTTATAAACAGATGGAAGCAGATGTTTTTTACAACATTACCTGGTATCTGGGACTCTTATTTTTAACATGAGCAACAATAAGGACTCTTTTCCTGGATTTTACTACTGTGCATGTCAAGGTCCACTTGAATGAAAAGACATTTTCTTCTTTCGCTTGGCCCATTGTGTCCTTTGCAGGATAATTTGGTAGGCATGGGACAAGGGTCAATGTCATAGCAGATGAGCTTCATTAGATTTCACACATTTGTTACAATGTTGCTTTAGTTTAAACTCAGTGACACAGCACTGTGGTGATGTTTCCAACTTTCACTATGTCATTTAACTTTTTCCTCCATGTGATGATTTAATGGCCTGTCATCTCCCTGAATGCCACTGGCTAATCCCTATGTACCGCAGACAGTCATGTAAAAATATACAGAGATAATTCTGATCATTTGTCTTTTGACAAATAGCAACCATCAGTGCCATTAAGATCCTAAATATTACTTCTGGAGTAATTTATTGCAATGTATTTGATTTACTGCATCACGTTTATGAATAAGGACTTTTTCTGATTTGCTATCTCTTCAGCTGAATTCATTCTCAAAGCCTATATACTAAATACAATTGAATTGATCAATTGGATGAAAGGAAAATGGTTGAGTTCTTCTTATTGTGAAACTTATTACAAACCATAGCAAGTTGGACATCATTTCATGAAAACTAATAACATGGTGTGAAGAAAATAGAAGAAATATACTAAAATATTGCAGCATTTCTACATTCAAAGAGAGGCCTTGGAATTATTGCTGACCTCGAAATATTAATGTAAAAGACTCTTTTTTCATTCTGAAATGAGATCCTGGTGTAATTGATAAAACTGACTGAAACGCTTTCTATCACAAAGATTCCAATGACTAAATTAAAATATATTGAAATATGAATGTCATGGCACTAAAGCAGTGAAAATGCATTCTTCCTTGGTATCAGATAAAGTAGGAAGAGATTTACTGAAAGTGTTACAGCAGGAAAACGAAGAGTGATGTAAAAATTAGATGAGATAAATCATTGTAGCTATTTCAGTACAGATGTTGACTGCAGAAGTCACTTTTCATACAACTACCATTTATTATACTGGACTTTATTAACCACTATGAAGGTTGTACATGTAACATTTTTTGGTTAGATTCCTTTTAAGAATTCCAAAATAAAAGAAAATAAAGATAATCCAAACTGCATCTTTAAAGTATTTTTATGCTATAAATGAAGATACATGAACTGCTAGTATGAATATGCCTTCCTGGATCCAATCACAGAGCTCATAAAAATATCCATTACTGCTGCTCTCTTCATGTAGATTCCATAGCACCGTTACTAACATTATTCTTGAAATTACTGTTACGGCCTCTATCCTTACCCTTTTTGTACATGCAACAAATAAAATGCACTGGGGGGGGAGGAAGGAGCACGCGCGCGTGCGCGCGCACACACACACACACACACACACACACACACACACACAAAATTAGTTTGGAGTGGACAGCAACAAGGCATAAGCCATTGCAGCTATTCTAGTCATCAATAAGTCTGATTTGCTATGATAACTAATGTTTTGAGTTAGAGCAATGGTAGTGCAGAGGTTATAATGCAGTATTGAAGGCTAATTATACTGACTGCCAGCACTTTGATCCTGACTGGCTCAAGGTTGATTCAGCCTTCCATCCTTCTGAGGATGATAAAATAAGGACCCAGATTGTTGGGAGCAATATGCTGTCTCTGTAAACCACTTAGAGAAGGCTGTAAATCACTATGAAGTGATATATAAGAATAATTTCTAGGGCTATTTCTATTTGACTAAATTAGTGTGATGAAATTTAGTAAGGAAGTGGATGCTCAGAGAGAGGTGCATTCCAGAAGAGTAAAAGATAACTCAGTATGAATCTTACATCTGAAAGAAAGGTGAAGATAACTCTTCTCTAATAGTTTAGAGACTGTATTATAGATGAAGCTAGTAGAGTCCTCAGTCTGGCAAGATGTTGTTCTATAGGTATGAAAACAATAAATTTATTTATTTATTTATTTATTTATTTATTTATTAAATTTTTATACCGCCCCCTCTCCCCAAAAGGGACTCGGGGCGGTGATAAGAACTTATCTTGGAAGAATCATGTGTCATTGTTAGTTTGGGGTCTTACTGTTAGTATTATTGAGTTCTGCTTTTAAAAATTCCAAACTCTGTTATTGGTCAAAGTCCATAAATAGCTACAATTATCTTATGGTATATAAGTGTCTTGAGTTCTGTTCTTATGTGCTGTAGAGCAGGCTGCTTGAAAAGATATCCACAACCATAGTCTTATCTATGTTCAGAATTAGATAACTGAAATGAAATTCAATAGTCTCTATGAAGGATTAGGGTCTTGGGTAGAGGTGGTATTCAGCAGGTACTGACCAGTTCTGGAGAACTGGTAGCAGAATTTTGAATAGTTCAGAGAACTGGTGGTAACCTTCCCCAGGAGTGGGGAGGGAATGGAGATTTTGCAGCATCCTTCCCCTGCCGAGCCCACCAAGCCAAACCCACCAAGCCACCCCCACAGAACTGGTAGTAAAAAAATTTGAATCCCACCACTGGTCTCGGGTGATTTTTGGCTTGCTCATGATAAATACTAGTAATAGTTTTTAAAATAATAATGTGATCAGTTTCCCCTGAAGAAAGAAAATATTTAGAAAAAAGCTGCCTTAATAGGATTAATAGAATTCAACCAATCCAGTTTATTTGGTTCAAAGATCTGTATAAAGAACAGAAACAAAGAGGAATAAAGTAATTTTTAAATATCAGATAAAAATTGCTTAAAGAAAGCTATATGAACCTTCAATGGAACCTAAAGTCAGTAGATTGCAGACAATGATAGCACCCATGTGATAACTAAATGCTATTAAAACTAGTGTATCTGTAACATTACCTGGACAAAACAATGGACATTCATAGAGCAAAGTTTTTTCAACCAGGGTACCTCAAATGGGCTAGCTTATACAGAATGCATCCAAAATCTAGAACCCATGCCTCCTGTGGAATTGAAATTTGACATTTATTAAACATTTTTTGACAGTGAAATTATCATAACGTGTTTTCTGATACAATGCAACATTCCATAAAACATTTCCTGTGATCAACTCCTGGTGTTTGACTGTGCTGAATATTTCAAATGAGCTAATTTGAAAGTAGATACCTCTCTGAATATCTCCATGAATTTGAAAGAATTTTTCAAGTACATTAGAAGTTCTGTCATTGTTGAAGGTACTGAAAAAGTTGATAAGAAATACCTCTGAAAGGATGACCCAATGAGTCACAGTTCTCTGGTATGTAATAAAAATGTTCATATTTGAGGAAATAAATTTAGCATGAATTCATCCAACTGAACATCCAACATGTGATGGATTGATTCAAGTATGCTGAAGTCACAAGGATATGTAAGAGATGTAATATTACAGGTTAATTTATATCTGATATGTTCTATTTATTCTCTAATACAGTGTATTCATGGACTAAACTAGTTTCATTTTGGATTTGAAGTCTAAAGTCTTTCTCTGGTTATTCTTTATTCTGAATAAATTTTTAACAGTGTGGAAAATCTACAGAAAGGCCACATGAATTTACTTAAATCTGTACTCATGAAGATTGAAAGTGGTCATATCTGATAAGGAGGATGAAAGAAAATAATGTCATTTAAGTCAATAGTTAAATATTAAGAGACATGCTCCTTGGTTTCTAATTGCTCAGTCTCTAATCTCAAATAACTGCGGTTGTCATGCTGCATTGGATACACAAGTAGGTGCTTGAAACACAGCTCTAGTAAACGTAGTTTGCAGTATTCAAGTTATTTTTAATTGGGATAAGAACTCATCTGTGAACCAAAGACCAATGGAGCTGAAGATCTGGCATCAAATAGTTTCAAAGTTTCAGGAATACATTTTCCACCTTCCATTAGGAAGGGAAGGTATCAAGAACATTAGTGGAATTGTATATTTATGGGAATGAATGCTACATTAGGAATTTACGCATTAAAATTAAATATCATTACAAGTGACACTGATGTTTTTGTATTTCTCTTTTACTTTTTCCCCCTTACATGCTAATTAATTGTTTCATAATCTAAGGATTGTGTTAATAAAGTACCTTTTGAGCCATTTGAGAGTGTGTTGAGTGATGCAGGAATCCCTAAAGGCCTGTCCTCCACTTAGCTGAACAGAATCTTTAATTATGTCTTATTTTGCCAGTATAAGCCAGTCCTCATAGAGATGAACTTTCTTTGATTAGAAATAATTTATTTATGCTGCACTTTATATTTAACAGACTATTTAACTATAGGTATTATTTTGTTTCTAAGGACACGCAATCAATTCATTTGATCTTCCATCATTTACATTCAATCTGTTGGAAATATCAGCAATATATCCTCTAGAAATACATGGCAATTGCAATTGGTGATACCAGCATGATATCTAATGGGAGGCAAATGGAGCGGGTCAGTTCCACCATAATGTCAGTTCCTACTAATCTCATCTGCCTTAATCCAACCAGGGTGCACAGACATGTAGAAAGAGATATGCATATCTTAATCCAAACACTAATGATGGGGAACTTCACTTGCCCCAATTAGAAATTGGCTTGGAATTTATAAGACACTCAGATAATCTTCAAGCAAAAAAGAAACTTGTTTTTTGAGAAGTTTTAATCCCCTCATGGATAGGAGATGTACCACTCAGCATCTTCTTTGGGGAAGATAGATAGCTACATAAATTTGATTATAGATAGATAGATAGATAGATAGATAGATAGATAGATAGATAGATAGATAGATAGATAGATAGACAGACAAACAGACAGATAATACATACATACATACTTGATAACCCACATGATCCTTTTGATGTGCCCCAGATTTTTTTCTTTCTTACTCATATTAGCAATGATGAAGACTGTCCTGGAAATTTGCTTTTATCCGTAAAGAAACATATATGGGAATAAATTAATCAAAGACTGCTTATTAGGTAGTTTTCATATAGTTTTGTCATATTTTGAATCAATCAGAATTTCAACTATTCTTTTTTTCTCAAAAAAAAAGTCATTACAAAAAATAATATTAAGGATATGCATACTAACTGTCAATGGAAGTTCCTTGAGAGTGTGAGAGTGAAAAATTACATTTATTTTAAAATAAATAAATCTTGTGTTTATTTTATTTATTTATTTGTCAATTGCTTACAAGATAATAGGTATAAGTAAAACATAGTTATGAACACATGAACACATGGATACATATCAGAAAAATAAAATATAAAAGAAACAATAGGACAGGGACAGTAGGCACGTTGGTGCGCTTATGCACACCCCCTAGAGACCTCTTAGGAAAGGGGTGAGGTAAAATAAATTAATCTCATGTACCCTTTAAACCCAAGTTGTTTCACCACCTGGTCCATCTTCAAAGCATTCCCACTATACCCCAAGTCCAATATATTATCCTTCCATTTGTCCTTACTGCCAACAGATTCAGAATATGTCCATATATCGAGTACAGGTCAGCTCCTTGGCTGGTGGATTGGGAAGGAATGTGAAATCAAAACAGTAGTTTTGATCTAGTGGTTAAGACACCAGGCTGGAAACCAGGAGCCTGTGAATTTTAGTTTCACATTAGGTATAAAAGCTAGCTGGGTGACTTTCAGACAATCATACCCTCTCAACCCAACCCATCTCACAGAGTTGATATTGTGGAGAAATAGTGGAAGGAAGGATAATTAAGTATGTTCAAAGTCCCAAGTTTTTTACAAAAATAACAAAGGCAGGATTTTTTTAAAAAAAATTACTCACAGTCAATTATCCAATCACAGACTATCAGGTAAAAGAATAGAAAAGAGTTTAATTCCTTAAGCAAACATGAATCAATGTCACCAACCTTTGATATCTCAACATTGTTTTACAATTGGTATTGTATAAGCAAAAACTATATTGTTAATACCACACCTGTTTTTTTTCTATATTTGATAAAACTCATGAAGTAATGCCTTTGTAAATTGAACATGGAAACAAAACCAAAATAAACAAACAAACCAAATGTGGAACCTGTAATATACTATCTGAACACTAGAAAGTTAGTCACAATTATATTCTGAGCTAGCTAGCCTCACCCTGTGATCAGGATCCTGAATCAGCTGACACTTATCAGAAAATTAACCATCACATGTATGGTCAAGACAAGGACAGGTTGGCTCACTTTCATGATTTCTACTTTGTCTTCCATACTAAAAAGATTAACTGGTATGTATCTGTATTTGGATTAGAGCCTGCAAGCTGAGCATACAGTATGGATCCAAAAAACAAGTACCAGGATTTTGGCCTTCAGGATACAAATTAGAGGGCAAACTCATTATAAAGAAATAAGCCAGATGGTGTAGTAAAAGAACAAGCCAAATATGATCAAACCATGAAGACTATTAGGTGATGAACAAATATTTTAAAAGGTAAGCCCTTTCGTAATGTCTCTTAGCTATACCCAATAGTGCTCAAAAGTTGATGAGGATAAGCAGGACCAGGATAAAATGTTTTACTTCCAAGGTAGAAACCCCAAATCCAGCATGAACTGCAATACTAGAGAGGAGGCTTCCTCAGAAGACCTGAAGCTTCTCATCCTAAACCTAGTCATCTTCATTTGAATGCATAGAGAACTGAAGACAAATCAGTTAGTGATATGCCCATCCTATCATCAACTTTTTCTTCTTCTGACCTTTATACACTTAACTGAGGGTTTGAAATAGATCTGTATTTGCTATTCTAACTAGTTTCTAATTTATTATATCAGGAGTGTCAAACTCAAGCCGTCATGGCAGCGCCATGTGACGTATTGGGACTTTCCCCCCTTCACTAAACCAGGCATGAGCGTGGCCAGCATGTGACGCATCCAGCCCATGGGCTGGGAGTTTGACAGGCCTGTATTAGATTCTAGAATGCACAAGGAGCTGTACTTGACTTCATACTAATTGCAGCCATCTTTTGGATGTCCAGATAAATACTGAATGATGGGAGAAAGCAGGTGCTTTCATTCATAGTCCTGTTTTCTTTTTACTTAGAATCCCTACATACAGTATGAAGAGAATTAATATTGGTCTCAAATATGTATTATGCATATTATTTTGTTTTATATGGTCTTCTAACCCATAAATATGCAACTGTGTATATTTATCTATTTAAATTATTAAGAAAATTTACATGACCAGCCAACTCATTGTGGGCAACTTACAGAAGTAAATGAAAATACTGAATAAATAAAAATTGCTTGAATTTGTAGTACTTTGTTGAGCTAAATGGGCAACAAGAACAAATATAATGTTTTTATTGTGTTTGACTCTAGGACACACTATTGTCATTTTATTCTGCTAACTAAAGTATTGTATTTATTTATACTACCTTTTCTATACTAGAAAAGTAGTGTCTATTTGCCAGCTGCAAGTTGAGCTAATGCTCAGACTTTAAAACTGCCAAAATAAAATAGCAAGAGAAAATCTGAGTTTCACAGGAGAAATCAAACACTAAAGAGTTATTAATATGGATTGCAGGGGCAATTTATTTTGCCATTTTATTTTTCCTCTGCTGTCATTGTAGGAGTACTAGGTATCAATTTAGATTGAAGGTTAGTGCAGAAAGAAGAAGAGACAGATAATCCTATCAGCCTTCCTCATTCTGCTTTACTGAATGAAGGGATCAACTTGCTTAAAGTCAAATAACTTTATCCTATCAGTATGGCAAGAGAGAGTAAGGAGGAAAGTGCCAGATGATATTGTAAGGTTTCCTGAAAACATTACTATTCCAATAGCTAATATTGGAAGATGTTGAGTTATTTTCTGTAAGTAAGCTTACAGAAGAATGTTATTGTAAAAGTTAGTCTATATCCTGAGAATTTTCAACAATCTAGATTTTCATAAAAAGAAATGGCAAGGTTAATATATGTTGAAATATTAATTAAATATTTTAATTAAAAAGCAGTGGAAAATGATGAATTAAACTATTGCTGGGACAAATTATAAACATGTTATTACTTTTTCTATTAACATATACAGGAGTGAAACAAAAGACACATTATTTCATTGGTTACATACAGCTGTGCAGATGAGGTAAAGACAAAAACCTCTATATCTTTCTTCTGTTTCAGTTTTAACGTTTTCTTTCTTGATTATCATATTGTCTAAAATGAAAATACTTAATTTTAGGAAGGATAATTGGATGGCTATATATTTGTTCTGAAGTCTGGCTCATGCTCATTCCAAAGTAAAGTTTAATTTAAAGATCAGTTTAAGCACAATAAGCTATTACACTATTTGTCTTTGGGATCTCACTTTTCTTTACTCAATCCTTTCATTCATTTTTACTTTTACGTCACTTATTGAATTTCCAGGTCAATTACTGTGTTTGCTATACAGAAGTTATAAAAACTCCTTGAAGTAATATTCATTTCATCCTAAAGGAATGAAAAATTATAGCATCTATCCTTTCTGGCAACATTCTTCTGCTTAAAAGTTCAGACCAAGTACTGTAAATAAATATGCAGATAGCAAGAAAGACTATGGCTGTTTTAGGTGCTATCTATATATTTCCATGAATTCTAGAGCATGGAAATTTCCCTTTTACTGCAAAACATTCTGCATCTTTACTTGCCAATTTACTGGACATAGGCATTTGGAATCTAAAGTGGTCCTCTGATTTCATATATTGCATTACCCTATACAGACCTACAAAGATGTGTATGTATATATGGAATTTACAGCATGCTTGTTATTACTTATTGTTTTGAATTGCAACTATATTAACCCATCCATGTACATGCTTGCTGGTGCCAAGGTTGGATAATTTGGGAGGGTTGAAGTAAGACTTTGCAAAAACCTTACCAAGAAGATTTTTTTTAATGGAAAGACTCTAAAATGAACCTGATATGGTGCCCATTGGTAGGACCCCAGGTCAAAAGGTACCCAACAAATTACAGAGAAAGAGCAAGGACCTGCAGTAAGAAGTCAAAGCATTAATTATGTTCAGTACCTGGGGCAAATTCAACAGGAATCCTAGCTGCTGATGTAGCTATTGGTAAAAGCAAGGGTCTTTGCTGCATGAAAACACATCAGATAGCTATATGGAATGTCTGAGGAATGAATCAGGGTAAATTGTATATTAACAAATGGGAGATTGGCTTGTTGAGAATCAACTTCCTTGATGCTAGTAATTTACACTGGGCAGACAACTGCTATTTACAGTCTGAGGGTGCATGACACCAAGAAAACTAATGGGGTGACATTGTTCACAAACAAGAAACTCAAC
Source organism: Bungarus multicinctus (assembly GCA_023653725.1). Lineage (NCBI taxonomy): Eukaryota > Metazoa > Chordata > Lepidosauria > Squamata > Elapidae > Bungarus > Bungarus multicinctus. The sequence continues at coordinate 228,896,769 of CM042834.1, read as the reverse complement.
CAAGCATTAGAAAGTTTGTTGACAGTTAATGATTGCATTATGACCGTCCAAATCTGTACCAACCCACTCAAAATTGGAGTTGCCTATATCTATACCTGAACAATTGATGCAATAGAGTTTGAAAAAGCTCTAAGCCAAATGCCCCCAAAGACATAGTTTACATAGTTTACATATTGAGTGATTTCAATCCATTTAAAAGTTATTCAAAAGTTTGAATTTGGGAAGAAGAATGATGTAGGTTCAGTTCAATTTTGCCATGAAGATTGATTTTGAATCATAAATACCTGGTTTAAACAACACAAATACCATTTATGCTTGCACATTGCCAAATAAACTGTACTGTAATCTGATCAACTGTATTCTGTTCAATTACTGATGGTTCTGTTTGTGGCTTTCTTCCTTTTTTAGAGGGAATATTTATTGCCTCCTATACATTCATTCCAAGGTCACTGATGATCACTGAATATTTCTGTCTTTGCTGGCCTTTTTAACATAAAAGTTATCTCCTTGCTAGCCTTCATATAAATGCCACAACTAGTCCCTCATGACATGTATCTTTCTGGTTTTGTTACAACAATGACCCACAAATTATATGTCTCCATAAAATGAAACATTCTCAAGAATACTGATAATGGGTGTGTTTACAGATTTCTCTTTTCAAAGTGAGATGCTGGCTCACACAGCTAGAATAACAATGAACTTGACTGACATTCAGTCTTTCTTCCATATTACACATTATAGCATTTTCTTTCTGGGTACAAAATGCTCATATTTCTATGTAACCCATTTGTATTCCTTATCAGTTGTTAAACAATTATTTGTTAGTGGTCAAATGAGTATTTTTGTTCACTTTTGTCATCATGCATCTGTTATCATTTGTGCCCCTGAAGATGCCATTTTTGCTGGATAATGGGCAGAATGAAAGAAACATTGTGAAACTTAACTAAACTTAATTCAGCAATTTCCTGAGAAAAACTGGGTTTGGAAAATTGGTAGTGAGTTTGGTAGTAAATTTTATATTACAAGAAAGACTAAATATTTCCTGGTGTTCAGGACCATTTCATAAAGTCTCTACTACTAGACATTTACTGGACTTTCCTGCCACTTATCTAAATTTACAATATAAATAGAGGATTCAGCAGAAAGAAAGGAAAGAGTCCTAACTAACTATTGCTGGAGACCCTTGAAATAGAACACCCAAGAAACTGAGAAGCTGTGTAATCAATAGGCTTGATTTTCCTTTTCAGTAATATTGACTAGTCTTACTCATCAACCATCCAACAACAAAGAAACACACACACAAATCAAAAATGGATCTAAGGCATGTTCACCATATATGCCTTTGAGAAATAGGATTATTTTACTAAAAAATAACTCATGAAAATATATCAATGGTAAATGATAGACAAGAAACTGGCTACATTGAACAACAGGATCCGTTTTGCAAATAGTATTAAATAGTATTAAAGCATTATTGAGCAATAACACAACAGAACACTTCTTTAGGACTAGTGACTGGTGACAGAACAACAATGGAATTAATCCCTGGGAAATGAACACAGAATTAATTCCAGTGAATCCAAAGCATTCTGAAGTATTCTGGACATAGCACTCCTGATGAAATGGGACTGAATTGGAACTATATTAACTTTGAGGCACTTTGAACCTACTTCTGGACACCTTTACGCCCAGAAAGATATAATCCTTTCAACTCAAAGCAATCAACTTTTATAAGATTTTTCAGCCTTTTATCACAATCCTTATGGTCTTGCTCCAATTCCCTACAATGAGAGTTTCGTTCAGTTTGTAAGTGAGGGAGGAATAAGGAATTAGTGTTGTGAGCTTTCTCCAGGAATTCCCATGTTATAAAGGCTTTTTCTCCTGTGTAAAACCAAAATGGTTCAGTAACAGGATTTTAGGATAAGCTGTTCAGGAAACAGTTACTGTTCAAATTGAAGAGTTGGTTTCATTTTAATATGAACAATGTCAGTTGTTCGGGGAATATTCAGAACAACAGGATGCATTCAAGAATTAAACACTGAACTCAATCCTTGATTCATTTTAAGTGGACCAAGAAATATGAGCCACAGAAAAGAAAGTAGTATCGGCCTTCAAGTCCGAGATACTGGAATGAAATGATGAGTACCAATTTAAGGCTTAGAGGTTATTTCAAGTATCCAAGGATTGAATAAAGCTTTTTAGTTCTGAAAAAGCTTTCAGTATTTCAGAAACTTTGATGATAGTGCTGCATAAAACCTCATTAATTACAGTAGGACTTAAATAGATGGTGAGAATTGCAGCATTTAACATTTTCTTTCTTTTCTTGCACAATTCTCTGTTCCCAGTTATCATATTTCTGTTTTTGAGATATCAAAGTCTCTTTATGACAGCTGCCATGTTAATTTCTTATCTAAATATAAGAACAAAATGCAATTGTATTATACTTCAGTTGTTCCAGACTCCCCTTCTCACAAAAGTTAGCATTATTTGCAAGAAAAATGTGGATATATTGAAAGTTGTTATCCAAGAAGTCTTGTTCCATTATATAAAACTATATTCTAAAAAAAGTTAATTTGAAAGCTTTAGTCATCTTTATCATATGAAAAACGGAAGGATGAAACCAGTGTAATTCTTCTAATGCAAGAAATAGATAATGCTATTTGATATTGTTGAATGCATTTTGGCATTCTGTAGCAGGATCACAGCTGGAGCTTTTAGCTTCATGAATTGCTGAATTAAACTAAAAATTACCCTGTATTACTAGTTGTAAATGTTCCATTTTCAAAACTATTTCATCTTCAAATATGGAATGGCAATACTTTTGATGTAATCCCCCCAGTTTAATTTATTATTTACCCAAGTCATCATTAATCAAGGAACTGCTATTCCAGTTTTGAAAACAGCAGGTGTTTGTAGGAGGGTTAAATGGTTGTCATTAGCAGTCCCTGTTTCAAAACTCAGCAGCTTTATCATTAAAATAATAATAATGGACAGAATCACAGGCATATTCAGAATGAATCTCTGTTTAGGGTTAGGCACTGATTAAAAGTTTTATGTAATGGAAAAATAGTGGCCTTCACAGCCACCTCTAAAACTTCAAAATATTTTAAATAGCGGAAGTTAATTAACCTGCCAAGCCCAGACAAATATCATGCCTCTACCTGAGTGTGACAACAGAAGGATGGGAATGGACAGTGGTATTGCAGGTATTAAAGAAATCCCTAGTAAGGTGCTTTCTATCCTTTATAACTTGTTTTGGTGCTCTACTAGTTAATTAATTGTTAGATAATCTCAATGGCTCACAACCTGCTGAAAATCAGTGTTTTCCATCAAATCTTACTGAGTAACAGGAAGGAAACAAATGAGTTGGGTTTTAATTCCTTTCAATTTTTTTTTCTAAACAAAGCAAGTACAATATGATATTCTGGACAATTCTTCAAGTCTAGAAGAATTTATGGTTATGATTTGAATAATTTCAAAATGTGGTGGATATGTATAAAAGTCTGAAACTTGGTGGGATAAAGAATTGACAGATTTTAGAATGCACAGTGTTGAGCTGGGCCAATCCAGTTGGATCTTGTTTACCAGTTTCTTGTCCTTAATGATCCCTGGTCACTTTTGAATCACCAGATTTCTGAAGTTTTGAAAGATAGAAAAGGCAAAAGGTATTAATATTTGAATCTACATAAAATTATTTAGTTTTTTTAAAAAATAAGAAGATAGAAAAGATTCTTACTGTCCTTTCTGAAGTGGGATCACATGAGATTAATTGAATTCTATATGGAAAACATTTTAAGAACACAATAAAGGAATAAACTCAACTCATTTATCCCTTCAAAGATTTAGATAAGTAGTTGGCAGCAGACTGATATAGAAAACTTCCAAATTTAGTTTATTTTATTTCTACATTAATTTTGTTTTTCCTTTGTTAATAAAAAAAGGTTAAGTAAATTATAGGGTGATAAGATATAGATCTTATTCCATCTGCCATCTTAAATTTCCCCAGAGATTCTCTAGTATATATATATATATATGCAGGTCTTGGCATGTTCGGATCTTTTCCCGTGTAAGATTGAGACTATCTTGGCAATGTTTCAACAAGATCTCACTCGCCATCTTCAGGCTGGTGCTTTGCTCACACAAGCACAAAGACGAAAAACCAGCCTGAAGATGGCATACCTGTACCTGTGAAAATCTACGAAAACTAATATAAATATATATACACAGCCCATTACCCAAGTCATTACAACACAGGAGGCTGATAGACACACAGCCAATACCTCAGCCACACATGTTCTTAAGAAAAAGCCAGCCAATCTGCAAACATCAACTCTATCAACCAATCATGAAATGACAATACAGCCAACCTCCCCACCAGTATATATAGGGAGACAGCAGCTCAGATCATGGTTTGTTCACACAAGCACAAAGCCAAAAGCACCAGCCTGAAGATGGCAAGTGAGATCTCATCGAAACATTGCCCAGATAGTCTCAATCTTACACAGGAAAAGATCCGAGCACACCAAGCCCTGCATACACATACACACACACACACACACATTGTAGAAATAAATGTAAGATATGTTCATAAATGTCATAAAGGCTAGTATTTCAAGTCACAGCATGTCTTCTCTCTTAAAACAAATCATATAAGAAATAACCTGTCACTGCTGCTATTGTATTATCTCTTGGTCCTTCAGATTGAAGACACAAGATCTGGGGTCCTTAATCTAGTTTTAACAGTATATAATAGAGTGAGTGTGATTTCATTCCCTTTATTGCCTTCAACAATTGCAGGAAGGGAATAAATGGCTTCTTCTGAAGTACATCTCCTCTAGGAATCTGCTCCATAGTTTTAGTCCATAGAAGTCAAGCCATTTTTTTTCCTTAAAACCATTGAACAGATTCCTTTGCTCTGTTTTCCCCCAGGAATATGGCAAAGGGAGCATTTTAAGAAGTTGCAGCTGAGCAGTTCCTTTTAGCATTTATTTATCTTCTGCTTTTCAGAAGGCTAGTCTGGGAATGCCTCATAAGCAGTGGGATAAAGAAAACAGTAAAGATGAGCTGTATAGTAGAGTGTAAGGCAATGAGAGTGACTGGGCTGGGCTTCTAAGGCATTCAGCACTTTAGATGGGAGAGTAATGGCTGTTTTGCACTGTGGCACATCCTGTGAGTCTTTGGGACATTAGGAACTTCCTGTATAGCAGCTGCTTTGCATCCCACTCTGGAGCCTCCCAGGCTTTTGTCATTTGTGGGAGGATGGATGCATGCTTCACAGCTCACTGGGGATGCTTCCCTGGTTTTTGGAAGTTCCTAGCATATTTTTGCTGCATTGTTGGGCCATCCTGGGCAGCTATACCTTCTTTCCTTGGCATCCCTGCATCATGCCACACTACCACCATACCCATAACTCATGCACAACTGAACCTGGCCTCCCCAACCTCCCCAAGATATCCATACTTCCCTTATTGGGACTCTCTCTGCTTAATGACCAACAAGGTTATTTAACAACTACAAGGGATTGCATTGTTGAGCAAAGGGGTCATGTGAGGATCTCATTTAATGACGCCAACAACTTATAGTCAAAATTCCAGACTCAATGGTAGTCATAAGTTGAGGGGAACCTGTAATGTTTGACATTTAAAACAGTTAAACCTGAGAGCCTCATCTTCAATAAAAAGTAGCTTGGATGTGGATGTGAAAATGCTTTCCCTTCAAGAACAATTGTCTTTCAGAAGGACAAAGAAGACACATTCTCACACAGAATTCAGAAAATGGAATTAAGATGCTTATACTTTGAAGCAACTGGTTTCCAAATCCTTTTCTTATATGTGATATATTTATTGAATTGAAATGGGGTTCCCTTAACATAAGAAGCAGCCTTTTTTTAGGTATGTATGGGCTGAATCTGCTCATTAGTCCTGGAAGGTAAGAGAACTGTTAGAAAAAATAATATGCTAGAAAACTTACCATAAGTTGTATAGTTTAATGTGAATACCTTTTTAAATACCTCATATCCTCTTGTTTTAGAAAGGAGACATGAAAAATAAGGCTGTTAGAGAAAAATGATAACATAGGCAACAGCGAATCTCAAGGATTCCTTCAGGTTAATATATAGTCCCCTCATTTTTAAGGTACATAGAAGATAAATTCTGTCTTGGGACATGCCATAGTTTTCCGCAAAACTATGAGTAGAAGAGAATAGTTCTCTTTATATTTGGATTGATGCATTGTACTGCGTGCATGCTTAGTAGCAATCATGATTCAATTTTATCAGGTTTTCTTTTATAGAATTTGAAGAGATCATGTCATTGGATCAATTTCAATTAAATATGGGTGGAATAGAAATACATTAAGGTTAGAGGTTTAAGCAACTTTATAAGCATTTGAACATTCATGTTGGCATTAATGACAATGCAAAATGCTAAAATGTGTTGAGCCACATGTTGTACAACCTGAACACATTTTAGGGTGGCTTGATTTAAAAGTCCAATTTCTGGAAGTACAGTGAACAAGAGCCAAATTGGAACCAGTTCTGTTCAAAATGTCCATCAGCTGTTATAAGCCTTGCATGAATTGTAACATAGCAACCTGCATTTCCTCTTGTAGCTAGAATCCCTGGATGCTGTTATTTGCTCTAGGAGTGTGTTGCCCTTGATACAAGCACAGTAAATCCAGTGATATTGATGCCAAAGCTTTGTTACAATTCACTGCATCATATGCTTAGATGAAAGTAATTTTGCAGATGGTTATTGTGACATAGAATACACTTAAATATAGGATGGTTCACTATTACTATTACAGCTATATTTTAGACTACTCTTTTTCCTCTAAGCTTTCCTTCATTCTTTGCATATTCTTTTATATGTACTTCCCTTACTATATGTAATTTCTGCATAGAATAATAGAGTTGAAAAGTACCTTGGAGGTCTTCTAGTCCAATCCCTGCTCAACCAGAGACTCTATACCATATAGCATTTAGCAATAGCAATAGCATTTAGAGTTACATACCACTTCAAGGTGCTTTACAGTTCTCTCTAAGCGGTTTACAGAGTCAGCATATTGGGTCCTCATTTTACCCACCTCAGAAGAATGGAAGGCTGAGTCAACTTTGAGCCTTGTGGGATATAACTACCAAATTGCAGGCAGCCAACAGTCAGCAGAAGTAGCCTGCAGTACTGTACTCATCTAAATTATCATAGTAGACAAACAATCCAAACTGGAGCCACCACACCATATAAAAACGAATAGGCCAAATTGCTCCAGAACATTAAGGAAAAAGTCGCAGTTGTGATTAGAGGGACCTTACATAGCTTCATTTTGTGCATGACTTATAGCCTTTGCTTGATCACCTCTCTTATGGATTCCAGTTTTGCCATGTTTTCTTTACAGTTTGTTCTTAAAGAGAATTTGGAAACTGCATGTCATCAGATTGCAACAGTTTGGATAGATACATACTGTATACTAGTCAGTTTATCCACATAACTACTGTATATACAAAGCTATATTCTACTTTCCAGGTGAAATTTAATATTCTGGTTGCCAAATTTCAAGTTTTTCATTCTTAAGATATAGGTATTATTAGAACTCTCTTCTACTGATCTAAACTGAAGATGCTAGAATTCTTCCAGATTCCTTCTTTAAGGAGATACTATGTGTAGGACTTCAAAGAAGTACCTTCTCCATTGCAATAGTAACTTCCTGGAAATTAGATTGTCCCTAAACTTCCGGTGTTTTCTGAAACCATTAATACTATAAAGAATGGGGATGTTACCTCCTATTAGGGAAAATTTATTTATTTGCAATTTTTCCAACACTACATTTTTCATGAATTTATTATTATGTAGTTTTGTTATTGTGATTTTGCATTTCTAACTTGATATGGGTTCCTTATGTTGAATTGGGTATATATTAACAAAAAACAGAAATCTACCTAATTATCGATATATCAATAATCTGTAATATGAGACAAGCATCATTTCTCAGTTTTCATATCTGACAATATTGTGTTGCCATTCAAGTTCCACAATATATTCTTTATTAAGATATTCTTTTATAATAGTCTTTTATTGCAGCCTTTCTGTTGTATATGGACAGCAGGGGATTGAGTTCGGTCTATAATCCTCCCTTGTTATATCCATATCTTTCCCAACTTTCTTTTCTGCTCATACTTCACCATATGCATGCTTGCTTGACACTGTGAGTTGTTTATTTCTTTAAAAAATAACACACACACACGCACACACAGATATATATATGATATAAAAATGCTCACTTATTATGGAAACAGAAGTGATCCTCAATATATTACACAAAATCACATACTTTATATTTCTGAAGCTGATTGTGTCACTGAACAGTTGACATCCAAGGATACAGTATGATTATCTACAGCAGAATGCCTTCTGAACACTTTCACATAGCTAGGACCTTTCATCATTAAAGTTCTAACTATGACTATATTCTCACCACTAATGACTGGCTATTCAATGACATCACAATAATACATAGAGAGTGAGGGGCTACTCATAATTTCTTACATCTTTAGAACTACATGGGGATGAGTGGGGTTATGACACCTAATCTAATAAGGAATAAAACATCTTATTACAGAAATCATGTACTTATTGGAAAATAACTCATCTGTAGGGAAAATATAGACAATGTATTGCATATTTGCAAGTAATTTGTTCATGTCTCCACACCATTATTGTCTTGAACATTGCTCAGAATAAGTAATAGAGATTTAAAAAACAGGTAAGTATTTAGCTCTGAAGTCAGATATTTATAAAATTGAAGAGGGTGATGCTTCTAAATCTTCTTTTTCAAAAAGTCAATTTACATTGTAAACTTGAAGAAACACTCTCAGCATTCAGAAAGTATATATTATGTTATTCAATTTAGTTTTATATGCTTCTCAATCTCTTAACGCTATATATCCTGCCATATCATTTACCTATGAGAGCTTTCAGCATTTTCAAATAAAGCTGCTTGTATGGTTCACTTCTGTGTGCAGTGTCTACTTCTTTGGTTGCATACAATTCCCACTGTGTACAATTTCTTTACTGCAGGCAACATAAGGAGTTGATCAATCCTTGGTCAGTTTTCAAGTCTATTAATAGGGATACTAATTGTGTTATATACAATAATGATTTATACTACTTTGTGAATGTAAACACATTTTGCTTAAGGATTATATCACATATTTTAAATACATACATGGTAGTTTAAAAGAGGAATCTGGAGGCTGTGCTTGAATTATTTGAGTTACGTATTTCAAAACTCCTCCAACTAAATAAGAGACATAAATAAATTCTTCTGGTTCTTGGCTCTCAGATATCCAAATGAAAGAAAAAATAAAGGAATGAAACATAAAAAACCTTGAATGAAGATTTCTTTGTTTAAGTTGATTCGCTTTGTTCTGTATTTTAATAACACATTTAATTAAAATTATTTTTCATGAATTTAGGAAGCTAGTTAGGCCATAGAATTGAATGAGCAATCTCTAAAATATGTCATTAGACTAAGTGAAGAAAAGCAAGTGAAAAGGGAACATTGCATTGAAGTCATATAAAAACATAATAGTAAAACACTGGGTCTTAGTCCAGTTTTGGTGATTGCATTACATTCTTGGTTCTTATATTAAATTTTAAACAATAGAATAATTAATGTCATTTGCAGTGTAGATGAATTAGTTGGCTGGAATGGGGTAGGAAAAGAAATTAAATTTCATGCAATAGTGAAAAAGTAAAGTATCAAGTAGATCCAATTTTAATTTATATTTCATCTATATTCAGAAACCAAAGATGTTTAATAAATGCCTATAACTAGGAATTAAAAAGGTTGAATTTTACTGGTAAGATTAGAAAATGGATTTACATCCTGGTCAAATACTTTTAGCTCACATTCAAAAATGTGTGTGCATGACTGTGTCTGTGTATCTTAAACAAACATTAAAAACTTTAGAAAAAGTGTTTTTTGTACAGTAAAACTATCTTGAAGTAGGCAGTTATAAAAGTATACTGAAGTATTGGGAATTGGGTATGTCTAGTTTAATGAAAAGAAGGACCAGGGGTGACATGACAGCAGTGTTCTAATATCTAAGGGGCTGCCACAAAGAAGAGGGAGTTAAGCTATTCTCCAAAGCACCTGAAGGCAGGACAAAAAGCAATGGATGCAAACTAATCAGAGAGGACCAACCTGAAACTGAGGAGAAATTTCCTGAACAATTAATCAGTGGAATGTCTTGTCTCCAGAAGCTGTGATTGCTCCAACACTGGATGTTTTTAAGAAGAGATTGGCCAACAACTTGTCTGGAATGATATAGGGTTTCCTGCCCGATCAGGCGGTTGGACTAGAAGACCTCCAAGGTCCCCTCCAACTCTTTGTTGTTCTGATTATGTAAATTGCACAGAAGATATAGATATTGTAGGAAATGTAGTATTATTCTTTTGTTAAGACTCAGTGTCCCTTTCTCTTTATACCAAGTACTTAGTCATCCAGTTGGAAAACTTTTGTTTCTTTCAAGAAGCCAAATCTTGCATTATTCTACTCATAAATTTAAGTTTTGCGATTTGTTTGAATCCAAGGCTGGTTCCTGAGATGAAATGTTTCCCTCCCTGGAGATTCCTTGGAATCTGAAAAATAAAAAAGGCTGTGTCTATACATTTCATATAGTAGATTTCATCGAATCAGGATTCTTGCAAGTTGACTGCATTGTCACCAATTCTCCTTGGTGTTGTCAAGTAACCATTATTATTAGTACTTGTATCTCTTTTTAAATTAAAAAAATAGTTAAGAAAATTTTAAAATAAAAATGAGTAATCAATAATAGTAGAATTGGTGTTCTTACTAACTTTCAGAAGGAAGAGTTATGGGTGTTTTTAGGAATTCACTTTGAAGCTCAATACCTTTTTTGTGTGTGGGAAAAAAAATGCTGAAACTGGCATGAGAGCCACTAAATCAAATAAGCTATTTAAAGGTCAATATCTATGCATCCAATTTGTATTGCTCTATTGTTGTCTAGCTTCCTAGTATCAATTGGCAATTCTGTTATCTAGCCTCAGGCACAATTTAAAGTAGGAAAGGATCCAAATACATTCACAGCCCTTGGTTTAATGGCTTTCTTTTGTAGCAATTTGTACAAGATCTACAAATAGGAAAACTGAACTCATAAATCAAGCTTTTCATTCACTATTTCAGTAAGAAAATATCATCATCAAATAGTCCAAAAGGGGAGATGTGGATAGGCATGATCAAGTTTTACAATTGCTTAAGGTTTAAAACTCATTTCAAACTTTTTTCAAGGCATGAGCTAAGCTGTTGATACCCTAATAGATGTAAGCACTCTGAAACTAGCTATGTGAAATAGTGTCTTGGCTGAACAAGCTGGACTAACTATTGGAGATGATGCGGAAGAAAGTGAAAGAATGGATATTTGCTTTGACTGAATACAGAGCTTAAACAGACCTGCTTATATTGATAAAATTTGAATTTCCTACAACTGCTACCAGAAATATTTGAAGTACTAGAATTTAGATTTGGGATTTATTGTAATTTGATATAATCAAATATGGGAATTAGTTATTGCATATTTAATTGGATAGCATACTTTTCTGGAAAACAAACTGTTGATGGTTTTGGAGTACTAAACCACATTGTCATTTTATGATGATCTTTAGACTAGTTAGAAGATGATGATGGTAGTGGTGATGATGATGATGGTGATGATAATGATTGATGGTAGTGGTTGTAATAAAAATAAAGTCTGGTGAGTACTTGTTTAATGGAATATAATGGAAAAAGTCTAGGATAAAATAATAGAAATGGGAGCTTTATAAAGAACTAGTTTCAAAGCCTGAAGCTTAGAAATTCTGGTAGAAATCCTCTGATGTAAACAAATGTTATACATTATAGTTCCATAAGCCCATTTAGTATTAGGGGCTTTATAGAATTCAATTCAGAGGTTTATTTTGAAGGTGACTTGACTGGATCTCAAAACTGGATTGACTTTTGGAATCAAACTGATGTTTTGTATCAAATACTCATAAATATCTCTGAGATCTACTTGATGAAACTCAAGTGCCTTGCACATTTTTGAATTAATTCAGAAAAAGCGAATGGATGTATTTCAGGTCTTTAACTGAAAAAAAGATATTAAATCAAATTGATTTTCTGAATCTGTTTTGAATTACCTGATCTGATTGGAGGCTATGGTGGCTTACGTGGTAAGATGCTGGTAAGATGCTGGGCTCACTCACCACTGAGGTTGGCAGCTGGATTCCTATGAGTGAATAACCTGCATAAGGCACAAGAAAGGAACTTCCCCTGATTGCTTACCAGCATTGAGGCATTCCACAGGTAAAGATAACACCACCCAAAAAAAATCATTTCACAGAGGCAGGCAGCCACCTCGGTGATCCCTGGCTAACACATGCATTATACTAAAAAACAAAACAAAACCCTGATCTGATATACATGCCTCTGTAAGATAAAGGATGGACTTTCCAAAGACCTTTGGAAAGAATGGAAAACAGACTTAGCAGACTTAGAAATCTGGTAGAGGTTGCAGATTTCCCCCCCCCCCCCCCCCCCCAGGGGCATTTGCCACTGACTTGGCTTCATTCCGTTTTGGCATGTCTTCAATGTGTAGAATGTTTTAATGGCATGCCTACCTTATAGATTCTGAGGTGAAATGAAATTGTACATTTTACTCACCATCCTATCATCCATACAGGTACAGCAACATATTTAAGAACAGATACACTTGTTTTGATCATCTGTGTTTTATCAGAGAAAAGTAGTATTTGGATGAACAACCCAGGTGCATTCCATCAGCTGCCTTTTAACCATCTGACAGGCACATTAAGTCCTCACTGCCAATTGTCTATGGATCTTGCCAAGGAACCAGATGCTAGGACAGCTTAACATTGTGTTCTAATTGATACTCTTAAGTTGAATGAAAGAGATAGTTCAAATAATGTTCTATTCAGCTAATACTAGCTGCGAAAGCTTATAATATTCTTGCTTGCTTAAGAACAGAAAGAGTTTTAAACATTTTTAAAGAGATTTGATTTCATTATTTTAGAAGCTATTTACATGCTGGTTTAGGAATAGTCCTTTTCAGGTATTTGGACATGATTTTTAAAAAGCTATTAGGACTTCTGAAGATGACAAATACATGGAAATGTAATTTTCCATAATTTTGAACAAAGCACAGCCTGTGAGCAAAGGAAAGTACCTTTTGCACCATTGTTTTATTGCAGTTCTGTCTAATCTCTGACCTGCTTTGACTGTTCTCTCACAAGTGACTCTGGCAGGGTGTCATGAGGTGCTTTGTAGTGACAGGTGTTTCTACTCCTGAATAGTGGATGTTGAAAGTAGTAGTCAGGACAATGGAAAAGAGGACAAATGATTCATTAAATGATTATAAGCTGCCATAGATGGAATAGTTGGTCATACATATGGCTTTAGAGTGGAAAAGGCAAGGTAATGGAGGCTACATCTATCGAAAATTATTGGCCATGGTGGATATTAAGAATAGAATAGAATAGAATAGAATAGAATACTTTATTGGCCAAGTGTACAAAGTGTGACAAAGAATTTGTCTTGGTGTAAATACTCTCAGTGTACATAAAAGTAAAGATATATTACCAGGAGTTGAGAATCATAAGGTACAACACTTAATGATAGTCATAGGGTGCAATTAGCAATCAAATCATACTAGAAAACAGTCAATATAAATCATAAGTATACAAGCAACAAAGTCACAGTCATACAGTCACAAGTAGGATGGGATGGGTGATAAGGGGTGATGACAAGATTTAACAGTAATAGTAGTGCAGACTTTGTAATAGTTGAACAGGGTTGAGGGAATTATGTATTTAGCAGTGTGATAGCTTTCGGGAAAAAACTGTTCTTGTGTCTACTTGTTCTGGTGTGCAATGCTCTATAGCGTCATTTTGAGGGAAGGAGTTGAAAAAGTTTATGTCCAGAATGTGAGAGATCTGTAAATATTTTCACCGCCCTCTTTTTGGCTCGTGGAGTATACAGGTCCTCGATTGAAGGCAGGTTGGTAATAATTGTTTTTTCTGCAGTCCTAATTACTCTCTGAAGTCTGTGTCTGTCTTGTTGGGTTGCAGAACCAAATCAGACAGTTATAAAGGTGCAGATGATAAACTCAATAATTCCTCTGTAGAACTGTATCAGCAGCTCCTTGGGGAGTTTGACCTTTCTGAGTTGGCGCAGAAAGAACATTCTTTGTTGTGCTTTTTTGATGACATTTTTGATGCTAGGTATCCATTTTAGGTCATGTGATATAGTAGAACCTAGAAATTTGAAGGTCTCTACTGTTGATAGAGTGTTGTCTAGTATTGTAAGAGGTGGTAGTATGGGAGGATTTCTTCTAAAGTCTACCACCATTTCTACGGTTTTGATTGTTCCAGATTGTTCCAGATTGTTCCAGTTATACCATGAGGCAAGTTGTATAACCTCCTGTCTGTATGCAGATTCATCGTTGTCTCGAATGAGACCAATCACTGTTGTGTCATCAGCAAACTTCAGTATTTTAACAGATAGATTGTTTGAGATGCAGTCATTGGTATATAGAGAGGAGAGAAATGGAGAAAGCACACAGCCTGGGGGGCCCTGTGCTGATTGTACAGGTATCGGATGTGATTCTGCCTAGCTTCACCTGCTGCTTCCTGTCTGTTAGGAAGCTTATGATCCACTTACAAGTGTGTTCAGGTACCGCTAGTTGGTTTAATTTACTTAGAAGAGTGTCTGGAATGATGGTATTGAATGCTGAACTGAAGTCTACAAAGAGGACCCTTGCATAGGTATTTGGAGATTCCAGGTGATGTAGGATGTAATGCAGAGCCATGTTAATAACATCATCTGTTGATCTATTTTCTCGGTATGCAAACTGCATGGGATCTAACAGTGGATCCATGATGGTTTTCAGGTGGGACAGCACAAGCCTTTCAAAGATTTTCATAACTACAGATGTTGGAGCAACTGGTCTATAGTCATTCATTTCCTTGATGGAGGGCTTCTTTGGCACTGGGATGATAGTAGAGTGTTTGAAGCAGGAAGGAACATAGCACATCTCTAGTGATCTATTGAAGATTCGGGTGAAGATGGGGGGCCAATTGGTCAGCAAAACTTTTTTTTTTTTAAGAAAACTTTATTGAATTTTATTACAAAAAAACATTAAAAAGTATATAATTCAATAACAGCTGTTTGTGGTGCATTATCATATAGCAATCATTTGTGGGATAGTGATAGTTTATATTTATTCTATCTATGTTCTATATTTAATAATCATCTATCCTTAGTCTGCCTCCGATCTATCCAATTGTACCATTGTTCCTATACCTTATAAAATATTGAAGATTCCTTATCTTTTAAACTCAACATTAATTTATCCATTTCAGCACAATTCATAACTTTTTGTATAAACAGTTCTTCTACAGGTGTGAATGACTGTTTCCAACACTGAGCAAAAGCAATCCTGGCTGCAGTCAATATATGTAGTAATAAGTATTTTGTAGTCTTTACACATTTTTTTTTGAAGATCCCCAATAGGAAGAGCTCTGGTTCTAAATCTAATTGTTCATTGGTAATTTCCTGTAGCCATTTTTGGATTTTAAGCCAATATTTTCGAGCTTCTGGGCAAGACCACTACATATGATAATATGTTCCCTCTTTTTTTCTACATTTCCAACATGTGGGATTCAGTTTAGGGTACATTTTCGCTGATCTCGAAGGGGGTAAGTGCCACCTGTAAAACATTTTATATGCATTTTCTTTGTAAGTTACTGATTTTGTTAATTTATGATTTCTATTCCATATAGTCTCCCAATCTGCTAACTTTATATTAAGTCCAATGTTTTGAGCCCAGGCAATCATACATCCTTTCATGACTTCTTCTTCTAGTTCTACTTTTAAGAGATACTTATAAATTTTAGTAATATTTTTTTTATCTGGTCCTAATAAGATTTTATCTAATTGTTGTGGTTTCAAATATATTCCATAGTCTTTTATATCCTTATTGTATCGGCTTTGTATTTGAAGATAAGTCCACCAATCTATTTGTAGCCCTTGTTCTTGAAGCTCCATTTATATTTCCATTTATATCCAATACATCTTTATATTTTAACATTTTATTCAGATCTAGGTTATTTGGGTGAATCATTGCTTCCATTATAGATAGCCAAATTGGGATTTTTATATAATGTTTCTTTTTAACCTTGATCCAATTGTATATCAGTGAATCTCTGATCAAATGTCTATAAAAATATTTTTGTTTTATAGGTCCTATTTCCCAAAGAAAT
Source organism: Bungarus multicinctus (assembly GCA_023653725.1). Taxonomy (NCBI): domain Eukaryota; kingdom Metazoa; phylum Chordata; class Lepidosauria; order Squamata; family Elapidae; genus Bungarus; species Bungarus multicinctus. The sequence goes on along the minus strand of CM042834.1, from coordinate 228,880,435 downwards.
GCATACCACCCCCTTTGAATGTCATGACCTTCTATAACTAATATTCTTTTATTCTTTAAATTAATCCAGTCTTTTAGCCAAACTAATGCTACTGCCCTATAGTATAATTCCCAATTTGGCGATCCAAAACCACCTCTGCTCTTCATATCTTGTAACAATTTCATTTTTATTCTGGGTTTCTTACCTTGCCAGATGAATTTTAATGTCATTCTATTGAGATTATCAAAAAAGGTCTTACCTAATTTAACTGGGATGGTTTGGAATAAATAAATAAATTTTGGTAATATAGACATCTTTATGGCTGCTATTCTTCCTAATAATGACAATTGCATTTTTGTCCAAAGTTCTAAATCATTTTGTGTTTGTTGTAATAGCTTATTATAATTGTTTTCCTTTATCGTCTTGCAGTGTGCTGTCAGCCATATTCCCAAATATTTAATTTTCCTTGTTGTTTGAAGTCCCAGCACCCTTTCTAATTCTATTATTTGTAGATCTGTTAGATTTTTTTACTAAGAGTTTCATTTTCTGTCTGTTAATTTTTAATCCCACTACTGCTCCATATCTTTCTAGTTCCTTAATTAATATTGGTCCTTTTTCTATTGGATCTTCCATAATAAAGGCCATATCGTCTGCAAAAGCTTGCAATTTATATTCTTCATTTTTTATTTTTAATCCTTTTATTTCAGAATTTTGCCTCACTCTTTCTAATAATATTTCTAATGATAATATGAAGAGGAGAGGGACAGTGGTGGAATTCAATTTTTTTTACTACCGGTTCTGTGGGCGTGGCTTATTTGGTGGGTGTGCTTGGTGGTCATGTGACTGGGTGGGCGTGGTTTGGTGGTCATGTGGCTTGGTGGGCGTGGCTAACCGTCATCATTCATGTCAAGGGGCGTTTTGCCCAGTTCCTTCCTTCCCAGCCACTCCTTGTTACCCTCAGCCTCAATGTATGTATTGTTCTATTAAAAAAAATTCACCTTTTTTCAACTTTATTATCTGCATCCACATATTATAGATGTACTTTTATGGACCACTGAAAGGAGGAAATGGCTCACACGCTTTGTCCAAGAGTGTGATAGGTAGGTCACAAAACAGGGTTTTGAGGGGTTGCCACAAAGAAAGGGGGGGCAATGTATTTTCCAAAGCAGCAGAAGGCAAAACAAGAAGCAATGAATCAAAACTGAACAAAGAAGAAGCAACCTAAAACTAAGGAGAAATTTCCTGACAGTGAGAACAATTAACCAGTGGAACTACTTGTCTCCAGAAGTTGTGGACGCTCCAACACTGGAGGTTTTCCAGAAGAGACAGGACAACCATTTCTCTGAAATGGTATAGGGCAGGCAACCTTGGCAACTTTAAGACTTGTAGACTTCAACTCCCAAAATTCTGGGGGGAATTCTGGGAGTTGAAGTCCAGAAGTCTTAAAGATGCTAAGGTTGGAGACCCCTGGTATAGGGTCCCTCCAAAGATTATTCTGACACCTTTGCCTGGCCCTTCACTCAGACTTGGCATCCTCAGTTTTCCTGCCTGAGCAGAAGGTTTGGACTAGAAGACCTTTCTCTCTCATTCCCTCTTTTTCTCTTTCCCTCTTTTTCCCTCTCTCTCTCAAAGCCACAGCTGGCCAAGTGCTCTTCCCTATCTTCCCCTTCTCTCCCCCACACTGTGTATGTGTGTGTATGTGTCTCTCTCTCTCTCCCCCACAAAGCCACGGCTTGACACACACACACACACACACACACACACACACACAGAGTGAGGGAGAGAAGGGGAAGATAGGGAAGATAGGGAAGCATCCCTTCGACTGACCCATCTCCTCCTCCTTCTCCTCCTTGGGTGTGCGTACACGCCATTCTCCTGGCCCTGTCACAGCTGCCAGTTGTGAGAGGAGGGGCAGATCGGTCGACCGAAGAGACATTTCCAGCGCAGCTGGCGATCCTTGTTCAGTCAGTCTGGATTCCAAAAGAAGAAATGAAAATAGCAAGGAGCACCAAGGAAAGCCCAGCTGCGGCTTTGAGGGAGACAGACAGACAGACAGACAGACAGACACACACACACACACACACACACAGTAGGGGGGAGAGAGGAGAAGATAGGGACCCAGCCGCTTCGCTATCCCCTGCCGTCACCCTTACCTTCTCAGGCCAGGCAAGGGAGGGGAGGGTGAGAGGCAGGAGGACCAGCCACTGCAGGCATATTGGGACAAAGGAGAAGCCGGGACATCCGCCCACCCACCTGCTGGCTGGCTGAGCCAGGCTGGACTGGAAGAGGCGTGTCAGCCGGTAGAAGGCAGAAAATGTGCTCCGGGAGGGCAGGCAGGCAGGCGGATGTCCCGGGGCTGTTGCACATGCATACTGCATGTGTAGCAGCTGCACATGCAGTGCGCATGTGCAGCAGCCCTGGAACATCTGCCTGAGCTGTGCCGTGGCATCACATGGTTGGGAAAGCCAGGAGAGTGAAAAGGATAAGTGGGCGACCGAGTGACCCGGTTCGGGGGCATGGCAGCCAGGGGTCGCTACCAGTTCTGCGACCCACGGCAAATCACCGCTACCGGTTCTTCTGAATAGGCAAGAACCGGTTGAATAGCACCTCTGGAGAGGGGACAATGGACAATCTTGTCGTACTCCTTTTTCTATATTTATAGTTTGAGTATTCTCTCCAATTATTATTGTATTTGCTTTTTGTACTGAATAAATTGCCGTTATAATATTCTCAAATTTAGTGCCAAAATTCATATCATAAATTTGTTGAATCATAAATTGCCAATTGAGATTATCAAAAGCTTTTTGAGCGTCCAAAAATACAAGAGCTACCTGTTCTCCTGGATGAGCTTCATAATATTCCAGAACGTCCATTATTATTCTTAAATTGTTTCTAATTTGTCTATTTGGGAGAAATCCATTTTGATCCCGAAGGGGGATCATGTATGTACTCATTCAAGATTATCCTTAATCTGGTAGCAATAATAGTAGTAAATATTTTATAGTCAACATTCAATAAAGAGATTGGTCTATAATTTTGTATCATCCTGGGATCTGAGTCCCCCTTCGGGATTAGTGAAATTAATGATTCCTTCCACGTGTCTGGCATTTTAGCAGGTGTTAATATCTCATTAAATAAATCCACCATTATTGGTCCTGCCTATTCTTCTATTATTTTATAAAATTCTGCTGGGAAGCTGTCAGGGCCTGGAGTTTTGTTACTTTTCTGGATTCTAATTGCTTGTTTTAATTCTGTCATAGATATATCCTTCATCAACAATTCTTTCATCTCATCCTTAATTTCACGAGTACTTTTTTCCCTTAAATATTTCCTTATCTGATCTTCATCTACTCTCTCCTTTTTATACAGCTTCTCAAAATATTTGTATACAATCTCTTTTTTCTTCTCTATTGTATGCTGATAATTTCCGCTTTCATCTTGTAATTGGTAAATAATTCTTTTCTCTTTTTTGAGCTTATAAGGGAGCCATCTGCCAGGCTTATTTGCGTGTTCAAAATATATTTGCTTAGTTATTTTCAAATTTCTAATCAATTCTTCCTGTTCCATTAAATTGAGTTTATGTTTATAAAAAATAAATTGTTCTTGGATTTTAATCTTTTGTGGTACTTCCTGTAATTCAGTTTCTAATTTCTTAATTGTTTGGTGTAGGTTGTTATGCCGAGCATGTGTTTCTTTATTTTTTTGTACGGTATAAGATATTATAATTCCCCTTATAACAGCCTTCATCATATCCCATAAATTTTGAATAGTTGTATCTGAATTATTATTTTCTTTAAGATAGAATTTAATTCTTTCTTAAGTTTCTTTATAAATTCCTCATCTTTTAATAGTTGAGAGTCTAAAGTCCACCTTCTCCTTGGTTTTTTCTTACCCTGCCAATTAATTTTAAGAGGATTGTGATCTGCCCAAGCGTTGGATATAATTTCTAATTCTGTCACATCTTGTATTAGATCTCCACTCATCCATGCCATATTAATGTGCGACCATGAATGATGGGGGTTTGAATAAAAAGTAAATTGTTTCTTATCTGGGTTTAGTTTCCTCCATACGTCTATTAAATTTAATTCCTTAATCATTTCTACGCAAATTTTAGGTAATTCTCTCTTCCTTTTTTCTCTTCTCTTCTTATTTCCCCCATTATAATGTTTTTGATAATCTGTTACAGCATTGAAATCCCCAATAATACAAATATTTCCTTTCCAATTCAATAATTTTAGCATATAAAGCTTTAGAAAATTCTTTTTGGCTAACATTAGGAGCGTAAATTACTACCAATAAGATTTTTTTAAAATTTATCTGTATTTCTATTGCCAGATCTCTTCCCTTGGGGTCTGCGAATAATAATATTGCTTTTATCTCTTCTTTAATATACACTACTATTGCATTCTTTTTTTCATTATCTGTGGAAGCTGTAAACACTGTCCCTAATTTGGGGCAGACTAAATAGTTTTCCTGTGCTTTCAAAATGTGTGTTTCCTATAAACAAACAATATCTACATTTTGTTTTATCAATTTTGCCAGAATCCTTTGTCTTTTTATTTTTGAGTTTAAACCATTTCTATTAATAGATAGGAGTTTCACCTCTTTTTCTATAGTTCTAATTTGTCTATATCTTGATCTCTTGATCACTTTCTCTCTAGTACCCTACATTTATTAATCTAATATCTTCTCTTATTGTTATTGAATGATTTTTCTTACTTTTTGTTTTTCTTCTTTATTTTAATTGATCTTATTCTTCTTGAAGATTTAGGTTTAATTATTTCTTGCTCTTTGCCTTGTAGTTACTCCAAATTCTACCTGTGATTGTTATTGTACCTTATTTCCTTCTTTTCCTTCTTCTTGTTGTTGGTTATTTTTCAGGTTTTCAGCAATCTTCTGTCCCTTCTTTTGGTATTCTTGGTTTTCTTGAGATTCTGATTCTAATTCATCTCTGCTGGTCTACTCTTCGGAGCCTACCAGTCTTTCATAGAAATCTTGGACTTTTTTGAAAGAGTCTACTTTAATTTTTCTTTCCCCCCAAGTAATTAACATCCCTTTCGGAACAAGCCTTTAAATATAATACCTTTTCGGTTCAATTGGACTGCCAGACTTTTAAACAAGAAGGAATTATCTTGTCTGGTCCTGGTGCTTTTCCTGGCTTTTGTCTGTGTAATAGATCTTTTTCTGTGATCACCAGAGGTTGTGAACCCAATGATTGGGGCCAGTTGTAGGAAGCTCGGCTGTTGTTGGGGTGTTTGAGATGTGGGTTGTGCAGATAGATGGCTGTAGTTTCAAACTTACAGTAAAACACATTCAGGTCATCTTCTAGTTGTTGATTTCCTTCTGCCTGGGAGGGAGGTTTGCTGAAGCCAGTGATGTTTTTAAGAGTTTCCCACATGTTTGCTGGTTCATTTGTTGAGAACTAATTTGTTAACTTTTCAGAATAGCTTTTTGCTGCTCTGATCTCTTTTGTTAATATGTTTCTGGCCTGGTTTTATAGCATTCTATCACCTTTTCTGTAGGCTTCCTCTTTGAAACGACGTAGCTGCTTAGGTTTAGCTGTGAACCAAGGTTAATTGTTACTATATATTTGCAGCTTCCTTGTTGGTACACATAAGTCTTTGCAGAAGCTGACATATGATGTTACAGTATCTGTGAGCTCATCTAGGTCTGCAGAGGCATCTTCAAAAACATTCCTATCAGTGCAGAGTTTCAGCTTTGCCTCATCCGACTAAGTCCTCACTGATTTAATTGTTGGTTTCATGGTTTTAAGTTTTTCTCTGTAGACAGATACAAGGTGAATCATGCAGTGGTCAGAGTGTCCTACAGCTGCTTGAGCTAAAGACCTATAAGCATCTTTTACTGTTGTGTAGCAGTGGTCTAAAGTTTTTTTGCCTGTGATGGGACAATTTACATGCTGGAAATATTTTGGCAGCTCTTTCCTTAAATTTGCTTGATTGAAATCTCATAAAATGATGGGAAGGGAACCTGGGTGTTTAGCTTTAATCTCCATAATTTGATCAGCAAGAGTTCACAATGCCTTATTTACACAGGCTTGTGGAGGAATATACACAGCTATTAGGAAAAATGAGGAGAACTCACGTGGAGAAAAACATACATATATAATATATGATATAAATGGATTTCTTATAGAATTCCTAAATCATCTGCTTAATCTTTCTGGGAACAAAATAACAAAGTAGATGAGCCTTTGGCCTGGCCTAATTTCTTATATTTTTCCTCTGTTGTTTCAGATGATGTATCGAGGAAAAAAAAAAGTGGGGGGGGACAGAGATAACTAAACATATATCAGAACATTTTCCTAATGCTAGACTTCTGATAGAAAGGTAGAAATTCAAATACATTGGTCTCTGTATGCATATGTGTGTGTGTGTTTGTGTGTCTGAGGGGTTTAATGAAAAGTAATGTATCCACCCCTAACTTTAATACATGGTAAATGGACTGAATGGTGAACAGGGTAACAATTTTTAATTGCCTTTTAGCTGACTTATTGTCATATTCTATTAAAATGTCCTTGAACTCTGTTTAATTGTTGTTTCAAAGTTTTTCATATTACTGTATAACACTCTAAACTGATAGTGGTGTCAGGTTAATGAAATCTATGCAAATAACACCATCTACATCCCAAAAATAATAATTATGAGTTTTCTTGTTGAAACCTGATTTTTATTTTTATTTTTTAAATGGGATGGGATGGTGAGGAAGCAGATAGAGTTTTGTAATGATATTTCATTAACTTTATTTCTGGAAAAAAATGATGCACCCCTAAGACTTCTACAATGGCAAAGTTCTTGTCTATATCTGCAGTCAGCAGATGAAAGGAATCCATGTTACACAAACCTTCCAATAATGAAGATCAATAATGTATCCCAAATGTTCCTTAAAATGCCAAACTGGACAGCAATTTTCTTTTGAATGATCTGATTATCCTTAAACAGTTTATCAATTTTTGTCATGTGAACTTTATTAATTTCTATGTCAGGCCTTCTGCTTCATTTTTAATCACAGAAATTAGCTCCTCCTTAGTGCACCATTTTTACAATGCTTGGTTCAGTTATATCCAGCACTCACATCAGCATAATCACCACCACGAATAAACAATGTTTAATGATAAATTTCATTTGGCAGGACTTGTTTGGCAGTCAAAAATTCAGTGACGGCAGATTTCTTAAAGTGTACTGACAAACATTCATTGCAGATTTCTGTTTCCTGAACAATAGCCATACAGCTTTTTCTCATTGTAACTTCCCATCAACTGAAGTGAAAGAATAGATGCTAAAGAACACACTAGAGCTTTTAGCAAGTCAGTGCTGTCATTTATTAGTGATTTATAACATTATATGATTATTCTTCATTCAACCTTTGTGTGTGTGTGAGAGAGAGAGAGAGAGAGACAGAGACAGAGACAGAGACAGAGACAAACAGAGAGATAGAGAGAGACAGAGAAAAGAATACATATGCATGTATTTACATATTCTGGATATATTCATTTACAGTGAAGAGAAATTAGTGGACTTGAATATATTCCTTGAATATCAGTTTTTTTATATAAATTTCTTTTAAATCATCTTTTGAAAACAAAACAACCTTCCTAGAACAAGAAACATTAATCTTGACAGTATCTGCAGCATGCTGTTCAGAAAGGAGGAGTCTTGTTTTCTCACCATTATTCAGCTTATATCAGACCTATCCAGGCAGCACAGATAATAACTAGAGATCAGTCCCATTCTAACTTAATCCCATTCTAACTCAGTACGATTTTCAGAACTGTGTTTGCATTGCCCTATGCTCTTTGCATATTAAGAAGAAATATAATCAAATCAATGCAAAGCATATTTCCTAAAGTGAAGCATTCTACACAATTCCACCTTTGTGTACCATACTGATAATAGTTTACAAAATTGCCAAAGACAGCAACAGAATACTTGGGACTGCTTCTTATTTTGCCAATATAGTAAGAGGTTAGTATCCTGAGTTAATTGGATCAATGAATTCGTTTAGTAAACTTATTATTTTTCAAGATAACTATTTAGGGATTGTACATTCATTAAGTTGAAGTTTTAGTAAAAACAATCAGCAGCAACATTTGAAAAATATAATTAAAAAAACAAAATATCATTAGATTATATTTTACTTGGTCAGATGGACAAAAGCTATATATTCCTAGCTTCCCATGACAATTTGGCAGAAATTGTAAACATGACAAATCAACAGACTAAGCAATCAACTACAAACTCAAGGCCATAATTCACATTATACTCTAAACTGATAGGTAATCACACAATCATTCAACATGAAATATGAAACCAGTCCAAGAATATGATCATTGATCAGATTAAGACTATGGTGCCTACATTCACTTGCATTATCTTTCAATATTTAAGAGAAATGGACAAAAATATTAAAGGTTGAATATGAGACTTATGAGGCTGAACACACACTCTGCCAGTAGGCTACAATCCCTCAGAAGAGTCTCAATTAACTTTTCAGGTCATCTATATTTTCTTAAATTATTACTTTGGATAAAACATTTGTGGCTCAGTTGGAATCTAAATCAAATCATATTGAGTGTCCCACTGTCTAGTTTCATCTTTTGTTATTCTAATATAAATTACAGGTATGGGTACTACTTGGAAAGAACATTTGCTTGAAAATCATTTGAAATATCAATCCATTGTATAAACTCTCCAAGTGTTTGACTATCCTGGATAAAGTGATATGGCTCTCTTCTTCAATTTAATAAAAAAAAATCCCATTGTGAAAGTTTCTTGAGAAAAAATATAATATATTTTAATGAAAACCATTGTTATAAGTAAATGGAATTTGGTTTTTACTAGTTTTGATACTTGGTAATAGGGACATATTGATTTTATATATTCAATGGATCTTTATTTTAGTGTTTTAAAAATTCACCCAATGACAGAGCAAGAATGAATCAAAGTCAAACTGAGTTTTATGATACATAGACTTAGGGTTTTACATAGAAAGTCATGTAAAAAGGGCTCAGAAGTTCCCATGAAACTATCATATGTTTCCTCACAATTAAATAAATAAGCCTTGCTTATTTTATTATATTTCTTAATTATTTACATTTTAAGGATTCTAAATTAGACTTTTGACAGATTCAAAGCTCCTATCTTCCTTTCTCTCCCTTCATCTTCCTGGTGAGGGTATTTATCTGATAACTGCAGTAGCAAAAGCTAAGGAATGAAAAAGAAAATAAGAGTGAATGTTATATTTTCCATTCTCTCAATTTATGCACACAATCTGTGGCCAATCATAATATGAGGAACATACAACAGCTTTTGAAAAAGTATAGGGTACCTGCTGTGCATAATGATATTCCAATGGTTTTATTTTTTATTATTTTTATTAGTCTTTGACATTTGATATACTGTATCAAACCTGTGATACTAGGAAGAATGGTATCAATTTTCCACATTCTATTTTATGGTCCTTGAGCCTTTAAAGAAAGATCCACAAAGATATACCATTTTGCTAAAATGAAATTCTAGGTGTTTTTTCTGGGTGGCACTAATTAAATACTACCAGCATGCTTGCGTTTCTACAAGCATCCCTTTTGTTTTGAACCAAGAATATATTATGCAAATATATGATGTGCATGCATTTCATTTCACCTTTTAACACTGGCAAAGTTTTCTCTGAATACATAGCTGGATGATTTCATGATATTCTGACCAAGTATTGTATATGCTTCATCTAAGTGTATCGCAACAGTAGTTTTGTCTTTATTGGTCACTTTAGTGTGCTATGGATTTGACAAAGATTTTGTTGTGGCTTTTCCCCCATTTCTATAACTTGGAGATTTTGAGCTACAGAACAGGCTTTGCTGGAGCAGAATTGCCCATTCATTCTTTCTGGTGCTAGCATTATCTTCCTGCTGACTCCTATAAGGGGTTCTGTTATGATGTGCCAACTTGGCTGTTTCCTTTAGGCATCATGATTTGTTTTTCAAGGGTTTTCACTACCTAACATCAGGCCTGACAGAACTACCTCCCAATACCAATATTGAAACTCATGACCCATCTGTAATATTATGAGCACATCATCTGTCTCAGTTATTGTCACTAGTGTGAAAACCTAAACCAATTTAGTAGCAGGTTTCTTGCCAGTCCCTGACTGAATGCAGCCTCTTGAAGGTTTGCTTTGTTCCACTTGCACTGCCAAAATAAAAGCTTGACCTTTCTCTCACATTTGTAGGAGTGACAAATGAGTTTCCCCTCTACTGAACTGTTTTCATTGTATGTCAATCTGTCTGAGCTTCTTCTACTATTTTCCAATATTTCTTAACATTGCTTTTGTGTTTTCCTTTGATTGGAGCTCTCATTTCTATTTCATGTTCTCCTAACTAATCCATGATGGATTTATGTTAGCTTGCATTGAGATAGAGCAAGCAGAAATATCTCTCCCTCTGCAGTTAGCAAACAGACTTTTTGGATGTGCATATCTTTGAGAGACAGATATACATTTGAGAGAGAAGTGTAACTCATTTTATCTCAGTCTTATAATTAGCATTTAATGCTTTGCAGCTCATAATAATACTGGTTCTGCTTTAGAGTTTGATACCAACTTTAATTGTGTTAATGCATCACTGGTGGTTCTGATCTTTTTAGTTAATGCATTTGCATTGATTTCTTTCCAATTCATGGCCATAAAAAGGCAGCTAATAATGGTACCATTATGCTTTCTAACACATCCATTTGGCAATACATATTGAGCCAAAGCAGTTACATATCCATTGACTCAGGATATGAAAACCAGGATCGTTGTCATAAAAGACAATTTGTGGAACACAAATAATTCACCTGCCTTGCAGTATACTTGAAACATTTTAACTACCTATTTGGAGATTAAAGGCTTATTTTTGCTTTTATCCTATTTTGAGTTGTTTACCCAGTACTCCAAAGATATATATTGATGAAACAGAGATGGTTAAGATTTTTTCAATGTTGAGAGAGCTGTATATTCATTGGGATGAAGAATGGTATATCAGTGATGGTGATCTCCAAGAATTATAGAGTTTTAAAAATAATGCAAGAAATGCATTATTTTGGATAATTTTGGATTTTTATGTAGGCTAAACAAAATAAGTTGTTTAGCAGATCTATTTTGCTAGTGACCAGAAACCCTTCATGAACTTTTTGCTAAAAAATGAAAAAAAAAAGTGGATTCGTGATTCATGAGCTTCATTAGAAACGTATAATATGACAAGAAGGGTGACACAATAAAACAGTGCAGGGAAGATAAAATATAAATATATTATAACTGTGATGTAAAGAAGATTGGAGGTTGCTTACCTATGTTTCACATTTCTTTACTTCCCTTTTTGTTTATTAAAATTCTTATTATTTTTATTCTGTGAATAATTTCTTGATTGAAACTTAATTAAAAAACAGACTTACTTTACTCATTGCCACTATAAATGTTGTTTGTACAATTTCATTTTTAATTTTTCAAAATTCAATTTTGAATGTGTATGTATATGTATACGTACAAAGTTACTACAATTACTATATTATAATTTACATTTGCACTCACATATATATAAAATAAAAATCACACTACTAATTTATTTTTCTTGTCTGTTGCATTGATCCAATTTTGAGTTTCTGATAAATCACAGAAAATGAGTTATTATGAAATTTCTGGGCTATGAACTACTTAAACCTGAATAACAGGAATAATCCATTCATTTTTGTGCCCAATATTCATAATTTTGGAAAGTGCTAAGGAAATATTCAAATAATCAAGATGCTACAAGTGATATTGCCCAAAATATATAATATCATACAGGAAATAAAAAGCTAATAAAAATTCAATTCAAATTATCATTTTTGAAAGTTACAAAATTCTATTATTTGGTTTAAATTAGAAACTGACAAAACTGAAATTGATTAACCTGTTAAATTTTAAATTTTCCTTTCTCTTCAACAGTATAGCATGTTTAAAAAATGGTACATGAAGATTTATAAGTACTTTGATGCTAATTTCATAACCAGCAAAAATAAAAAAGACAAATGATGCCATTTTCATCTACTCTATATACTCTTTTTTTAAATGTTTCCAGTAACAAAACAAAACATTTCTTTTTTTAAAGTGGTGCACAAATGTATGCATTTTCACTTGAAATATACATTGCAATGCCCATTTTATTTGGACATCTACATTGCAAATTCCAGAAATGTAAGTGATTAATTAAATTCCATTTTGTGTTTCTGGACAATATGTAACAGCATATAGAGCTGATTGCCACTTAGTAGGTCTTTCCATTTGATAAAAATTATGGAAGCAAATTTCTCTGTTGGATGACATAAGCTTTTATTACCACTAACAGGCATGTCAGTTTACCGATGAACTCTGAATCTTGATTCTAAACTGAATGAGAAAATAAATAGCATTCAAAGAGAGGTCTCCTAAGTCAACTGTATTTTATTGAACTGCTTGAGAATAACTAGAATTTTTAGTTTTCACCTGTGAAATTTCTCTGTGTCATCTGAAGTCTATTCATTAGCATTGATCTCAATGACATCAGCATGGCCTTTTCAATGTACTTATTCATCAATAGACAGATGCATATAAATTCTAAGTTATCCCAAGCCTACAAAACCCTCATTTTTCCAGGATAATCTTGTCATTAGCAGAAATGATACACTTGTTTTACAGGACACAATGGGTACGTCTAGACTACTCTCCCATGACTACAAAGAAGTTATCGATTCAAGCTTTAAAAACACACACTCTTCAGAATTAAAATGTATGTTGGGTCTACAGGTACTGAGATTTGTTAAAGCTGAATGCGTTATTTCTGTTCTCATTCATTTTTGTTTTCCACATGAGTGGTTAAGGCATAAATCCCACCTTAGGCACAAATCCAGTTGGGTGATCTTGGGCCAGTCACACATTCTTCTCAGCTTTAGGAAACAGTCATTGACAAAACATTTTTGATAAACCATGGCAAGAAAATTTCAAGAACATGTTCAGGCTGTTGCCAGCTGTTAACACTGATCTGAAGGCACAAGAAACTGAAGAAATCACCAAAACCCAACTGTAAAAGGATTTCTCTGTCAGTTGAGACTTTATATATGAACAAAAGATAAATATCTCTGTCTGGGGAAATAAACAAGGTATCTATCTTGTTTTCCTGGCAACAGTAAAGAAATGGCCTTCTCTTTGTCTTCCTGCTCCTCACCCTCACCTTTAGTTGTGCCCTCTCCACCCCACAAAGTATTCTATAGCTCTAAGATTTCTTGATTTCTCCAATTCAAATAGTAGCACTCAACACTTTTTTATCTGTTGAATTCAACTTTATCATTTATCATCCTCATTTTCCAAGAATTTAAAATAAAAGTCTTCTACTAAGATAGTATGGAAGACAGCGAATATAGTAGTAGAAACTCTGGAGTTAGTTTACTCCTGTTTGATCCAGTTGTAGACATTATACATATTTACATATCTGAACAACAAGAATTATTTATTTTATTTATTCAATGCATACCTACACCCATCTAAATGTGTTTGAGAAGCTTACAATATAATTTTAATATTTATAGAAAGTGATCCTCTCCCTCCAGGTTATAATTCAGTCTATGTCTTGGCTAACTCCAGTCTTTTATTTATGAGTTATAAATTGTGAATTGTAATGATGAGTTCACATTTGGGGAATTAGTTGCATCCAAGAAAAATATGATTAAAATATTTTTAATGCTTTACTATTTTTAATAGCAAAATAATGAATACTAAATTAATTATGCTCCAGTTACAATTGCTATTTTACTTGTATTTTTATTTTATTAATTTATATCACATCTTTATTATATGAACAAATAACTTATATATTTTACTACAAACATCCCATATTTCCATCTTTTCTTTTCACATTTAAGTACCCAATCTTTCAAATCTCTTTATGTCCTTTTAGTTTTCCACTTCTGATGGCCGCTAATGCTTTCACATTCTTCGTTGTTGGGAACTGTTTGCAAAGAAACTAGAGATGTGCACCTTAAGCTTGTTCTGAACCAGAATTACTTTTGAAAATGGTATTTGAAGCTCAAGTTAGTTGAATTCCCTTCCTCCAATTCAAAAGTCCCTAATCTTAAAGGTCCTCACATAATTTTATTCCAGAAGAAAGATTCTCTCTTTTTATCCATCAATCCTTTATTTAAATATGTATAATAAAAGTATTAACTTTAAATACAATAGAAAAATGAATCCTTTGAAATGCTGCAATAAAATAATGAATAGCATCCCTAAAAAGTGTACATACTCTTACTAAGTTATTCTTTTTTTTAAAAAGGCTCTATTCTCTGTAACAGCATGTTCTTCATAAAAGCAATTTAACATAAAGAATTCTCTTTCTCCTTCTTCTTTTTTCCTCCTCCTCCTCTCTCTCTCTTTTTAATGACTCAAAAGAGGTGATTGTTCACATATAGAACTAGTGTTTTCTAGCAACTGAGCTTAACTTGTTTGGTTTTCTCTAATGATTTAGAAGGAGTCAGTCTGTAAAGGTTAACAGAACATAGGCTTCAAGTAGTACTACAAAGTTTTCCTACCTTATATGCAAATCCTGAAAGGAGAATAAAAATATTTCTGCATTTTCAGAATTCCAGGTTCATCATGGAGGCATTCTATTAATGCCAAACTGTGAAACACCAAAGTTATTAATTCCAAGAGTCTATTGAAGTTAAATACTTATAAATACATTTATAAATACAAACTGTGAAACACCAAAGTTATTAATTCCAAGAGTTTATTGAAGTTAAATACTTATAAATACATTTGATTAAATAAAGCAAATAAACTGTCAATAACTAAAAGTATTAAGAGTTCATAATAATTTAATAAGGACCCAAACTGAGAATAATGCAAAGCCTGTATCATTGGATTGCAATCCTAACAACTGAAGCAAATGAATGATTTATGAATTCCAGATGGTACAGAATACTAATTTTTCATATTAAAACTGATAGTTTAATCAAATTACAATTATTTTGTTTTTCAATGTTTTGAAAATAGGGTCAATGTGCCATGTTTACATATTAACCATAGGAGTAACTCCACTTGTTTTATTTCTTAATTCCTAAAAGGATTACTCTTGTTTGATCTTATTATAAATTATCTATTTTATCTTTGAATAAAGAAATGGCCACTCCTAGCAGGATACATGTCTTATAGATACAAATGAAAGAGGTCTGTATCTTGTCATTCAAAATTTATTTGAATAGCATCTGTAGCAAACTACAATGATCCAAAAATGATGACATGTTCTCACTGATGTCTTTGGAAATTTGCATTCCACTGTCCAATATAAGAACAAAATACCCAATTCTGAAACCAAGACAAGTATATTTGTATATTTGCATATTCTATATTGGCTTGCATATTTGCCACCTCATTAAGTTCCCTATGGATACCCATGTTTGCAACTTCAGTCTGAGTGTGCATAGTAACAAGTACATTTTCTATTAATTTGGACAGCTATTATCTTCAAAGGTTTAGTTTATTAAATTTAGGCTAAATAGCTCCCCTTCAATAAAGTTTGGATGTAATAGACATTAGCTCCCTTACTTAAAATTTGATGAATCAGCCTACTACATTGAGAATCTTGATTATCTTTCTTGACCATTCTATGGATTTCTGCTTAAATTTTTTTGTCATGACATCACTGGTATGTATGTATGTATGTATGTATGTATGTATGTATGTATGTATGTATGTATGTATGAAGCAAACAAACAATAATACCAGTGGTATCCTAACTGTGCAGACAAAAATCTGAATATCATAGTAATTTTTCAATGTTATACAAATATTAATAACCCATAACTGTAGGTAATGGTCAAAAATCGGCACACCGACTTAACCAGAGAGTCTGACCTTTCTATGACCTATTACTGACTTTTTCTCTGTTCCATTCCTGATCTCTTTCTGTTACACTGAAAGTTGAAGGTTTTTTCCCCTCAGATTCTGAAGCTATGCTATTTTAGAATAACAGGAAACTATCAGGCTGTCAATGATACACTTTATATCATCCATCTGCATGTTTTTAGCTTACTTGTATTAGCCAATTACTGCACTGTTACTATGCTATAATCCCTGGCTTCTAACCAGTCATTGAACTTGTATATCTAAGCACATTGCTTTGTTTAGAGTATAATAAAGGACAGTGAACCAAGGAAGAGGAGGAACTTGATAATCCACAGAGAATTTCTGACCTTGGACACGGGTCTCCAAAAATCATGTGTATGTGTCCTTAATTGTAATGGCTGACTCCAACACATAACATCAAAATTTAAGGATTAGGGAATAAATTACAACAAAAACTACCTTAAAGCTTTTAAACCATTCATTAGAAAGATAACATAAAATTCTTTTCAGAAAATGTGATCAGATTTCTCAAGATGTCTTTTCCTGAGATCTATTGAAAAAAAGAAAAGAAAAAAAATATGTTCAAATACCGATAAGCTGTACATATAGTTCTAAATATATTTATGCATCAGTCTTTAGGAAACTGAGTTCATATTCCATGGAAGATTTTTAATATGTTTTATTCATCAGTTAAAAGTTTAAGTCTAAAAAGCTAAACTGGAATGTACACTCAATGAATCCATCTATCATCTCAAATCAGATTTCCTCTTACTTTGAGTTATCTATAAGATATGCCTCAGGTTATCTTAACTATTTTTAAAATAATTGCAAAGCTACCCATAGTGTTATGATCCTAAACTCTTTTTATATAATTTTTGGGCACAACTTGTCCAGGTTTTTCTGTTCAGGATTCTTCATTATTTGTGCCTTCTTTCTCATTTATCTTCTTATTGATTGCTTAAATTCCCGTATCTAATGAAAAGAATCTTCTTGGTAATGGAGAATTTATGATCTTAAGGTAATGGAAAAAGATTTGTGCAGTTCTAAATGAAGTGTAGTTAGTGTCCCAAAGACACAAAATGCTGATTTCAGTGAAAGGACACCAATTAACCTTTAGCAAATATAGTTCAGAATAGGTACAGAAGTTCAGAATTAAAATTCAGACACTGGCTCAGAGTTTATTGATGGGAGATTGGTATTATAATTCTGATGCTGTTTTGAAGTCGCATAAAGAAAAACTACAATATAGTATTTTCATGATGTATAAATGGAATATATTTGTTTTCTTCTTTCTAAGCAACTTATTACAATATTTACTAAATGGTTATAAAATTGACCAGGACAAAACATAAGAAAACTATTTTCAATTAAACAGCACCCAAATCAGGAGAAAAAAACCAATGGATTAAAATGGCAAACAGGTTTGAGCTAAATGTGACAAAAAGCTTCTTCAGTCAGGTATTGAGATAGATTGCCAAGATGTCACTGGAGATCAAAGATCTCAAATGTTTAGGTGGTCATAATACCCTATTAGTCTGCATTAACAGTTTTGTGCAGATGTTGCCAATGTCTTTTTAAAGAATTACCACAGAAGCTAAGCTACTTAAGTTATGTTAATTATGACTTATAGGATTTGAATGGCCTAACATAAAAAAAATAATAAATCAGATTAACATTTCTCTGATTGCCATATTCATCAGAGTTTGTTTGGATGCAGTACTATACACAAGCAGAGACTGTTTTGTTTTCAAATGTTATAGAAAGTTTTGCAACTAATCTAAACTATCAAGGATATGCATTCTGTTTTAATCTCTTTTTCAAAATAACACAGACATGATATAGAACAGTTGTTGAGATTGGCTTTTGTTGATGGTAACTATTTTGTGTGTGTGTGAAATCTGTTTTTCTTTAACAAATATCTGCAATGGATAACAAGCTTTTGCTCTGAATTTATGATTTATGGATTCCTGCTATTCATTTCAAGTCAAAAACCAGTGACAGGAAGGGCAACACATCAAAGTTAATTTCAAATTGAAAATGACGGTTAATAAAGAAGTCTTCTCTTTAAAGAATTTTGACATGTTTTAAGATAAATTACTTTGAACAACCTTTTTAAAATTATTGAAGTGTTACAGTGAGAAAGCTACATTTTTGAAAGCTGATCTTCAACGTGAATTATTCTGCAATCTTTTATTGTTGAAGAGTGAGAAAAGGCAAAAATGAAAATCAAAGTACACTTAAATATATTTGACTTGCTCATAATAAAGTCTAAGATATCTTTAAAGAACATGTTAAATGTTGCAGCTAAAATATCTGTTTTAAATTTGATACTTTTACAATTCCATATATTATCCATTGAACACCAATTGTTACTGTTATTATTTCATTTATTGGATAATTATATTCAGAATTATAATCTGTACCCAAAGAAATCTGAAAGACAAAACTACATGTGCTGTGTTTTTATTTTCTTTTGTTTTCCCCTCTCATTTATCCTGAATTGATAAAAATATTGATAGCTACTGTGATAATGTCATATTTATAATTATTTGTTATAATAAAAATAGTATTTTATTTGATGGGAATCTTGTTTATTATGAGCTATTTGTTTGAACAACAGATGTAAAATTGGATTCATGCACAACTTGTATAACTGATATTTTGCCACCACATACCAGGTAGCAGTTGTGGGATTTTCTGCTTCATAGAATTTAGAACCTGGAATATAGCAGAGGGAGCAAAAAAGGTGCATGTTTGTATGTAACTGATATGTATGTACTGTATATGCAGATGTGCAGGTAATAAAAACAGTACATATCTCCTTGAACCTCTCTTTATGCTATCCAGTTGCAGTACCAATGATATTAGACAATAGGATAGCTTTGCTAGGGGTTGCTTTCCCTAATTTGTTTATAAGATTTTGAACTGGCTATTCAACCATGCTGCTGAAAAACATTTCTGGGAAAAGGGACAAACAGAAAAGTATATATTCTATTGGTGAGAGCATTTGAAGTCTTTAAAGAGCCCAGCACCTTTCAGCCTCCCATCGTGTTTTATATCTGATAATAACTTGTTCCAAGTTGAATTACCATGGTTGGCTGCACCCTATCACACCTTTGCATTAGGAAAGTGGAGCTTAGAAATATTTGTGAAGTACTTCTTGATTATTCACAAGTTAGCTCCTGATTGAAGTAGGCTGCAGCAAAACGCCAAGTTCACCCCTGCGTGTAGCAAAAGCTCTGAACCATGCATCAGGAAATTGACCTTGAGAGATTATTATGACCTTCAAACTGTTGCCACATCACTGAAATGAGTTTTGTGTGGAATTTGATGATAAGCCTCGGGATTACTGGGTGATACTATGTCAATGCCTTTGATAGGCACTCACAGAAAGACAGATACCTGAAGAAATGATTTCAATAGTTGAAGATTATTACAAAAAAAAAAAAAAAGCAGAAGTTGTTCAGTATGAGCAGGTTGTGTTTCAGAAGATGCCTTTCCTACTTGCTGAACGACATTTCAGATATAATTAGATAGCCAAATTATATTGTGAAATGCAGGAGCTCTTATATAAATGCATGCTCTCTGATGCTTTTACTGTTCAAGGATTTCTTGAAAATGAGCAGGCTGCATATGCTTTCAGAAACACATTTTCAAAATAGTCTTGTAATGCACATCTGATAATAGTTTTGCTGTTTTTATAACTTATGTTTTTGATTAGAACAGGAATTTTCTCCTGATAGAGCTGCCTCTGGTTTTCTGGTAGAGATAGAAAGGAAAAAGTAGATTTCTTTTTTCACAGACACATAACATATATAATATAACATACATACTTCACTCTGTGTGTGTATGTGTGTGTGTGTATATGTATATGTATAGAAAAGAAAAGGCAAAAGATACACCTATAGACATACACACAAACAAATTTCACATATTACACAGAGAAGATTGCTGGTATGTTTTTAATTTTATTGTTAGATGTATCCTTTGCGTCTTCTTCCACAGTTCTAATTAATCAGCAATTAGACAAAAACTTTAGAAATCAGTTCCACTAATTTTTTCCAATATCTCCTTTGTGCTTATTTTACTTCTATAATATTCATTCTAACTTATTAATAAATTGGCATGCCAGAATTCCTTTAGATAAGAATGCTTTCTTTCAATAAATGTAGACAGTCATAGTACTTTTCTGCAAGAACCAGGACCTAGTTCCAACTTCTCAGTTTTTCTTTCTTTTCTCTTTTAATCCCAACGTTATTTTCTGAGCCCCATTGCTGGCATATTCTCCTTCATAGAGAATTGAGCAATTACTTTGAAAAGGATTAGCTCAGAGGAATGAAAATAGACAAAACGTTGACAGAGAGCTCATAGCAAAATAACCACATGAGTATGAGATTATATTGCTTGTCATTCATACTGTGTTTAGTTGTCTGACACGGTGTTTAGTCTGTTGGATATCTGAACAGATTCTGGTTGTTCTGACACTAAGGTGGCATCCAGATGGTGGCTCCCACACCACTTATGCTAGCAGTAAATCAAAAGTGGCAGCACAGGTATCTCAGAAGAGGTATCAACAATGACGTACCTTTTCTGCCAGTTTTGATTTAGCACTTGAGTTGTTGATTTAGACTGTGCTACTTGCTCACAAGCAGACAGTTTAGATGTTGAGCTACCCCTCCAAGCATCAGGTTCTGTGGATAACATATTGAATTCAAAGGAGTTCTTCTATTAGGAGATATCCTCTCTTGCTCAGGAGGCTTCATTTTTGTTATTATTGGATGTTTTATGAGAAAACCTTGCAGAATTTGAGGCCTTACATAAGATTTCAAGCATTCATTTATAATACCTCTTTTATTTTCCACACATGGTACAGTCTTATTCAATTTTATTTCATGTCTATGATTTTATCACTCAGTGTTTATCATGATTCAGTGTATCCTCTCCTTACTTTTAGCATGCTGCTGCTATTCAACAAATACATTTGCATTTTTATGCTCCTTCAAAACATTGGCTCAGAAGAACTTTTCAGTTTTATAACATTTTTAGTTTTACAAAATGCTCTCATATTTTTCAGAAGGAAAGGCATTTTTCTTCTTCTTTTAGCAATATTCCCATCACTCTGATTAAAAAGTAGTAGCAATGAATATTATCTGAATGCAACAGCTGTTGCATCGCATCAAAGTGTCCTGGTTGGGTAATGCAGATCAGGGGGTGATTATAAATGTATTCATATAAAATAAAGCAATGTATAAGTAAAAAAAGAAAAGGGACAGTCAAAATAATCCAAGAATTTAACAATGGAATGATAACATTTCTAAGGCATTTGGTGTGTTCCTTGCTCAAATAATTAGCTGCCCCTATATTGACACATGAGAGTTGGTTGCAATGTTTGCTAATCTGCTTAATATATCAAAGTAATACCTGTAAACATTATCTGGAATTAGGGCTCATCACTGAGGCAGACATGTACATTAATGATGCAAAAAATTAGTAAAATTAAAAGGGCTTTAAAAGGCTCTTAAGGAACTCTTTATGTCAGAGATGTCAAACTTGCATCATCATGGTGTTGTCATATGACATATCGTGACTTTTTCCCCCTTCGTCAAACTGGGCATGAGCATAGCCAATGCATGACACAACCAGCTATGTGAATGGGGTTCAAAATTGTGAATGCACTTGGGCATAAAAATGTAAAATGATATGTTGGCACAAAACATTCAAATTTCACTGATAAATTAACAGATTTTGAACTTTGCATAAAGGTAGTCAGTTCAATTAAAATATCAATAAAGGGAAGCAGATGCAAAAAAAAAAAAAACATATTCAGTGCCATAAATCATTAAGAAGGGACTTGACAATGAAACTTTCAGTATAATTGGGCCAGGTTATCTGCAGGACCGCATTCTGCTGGTGATCTCCAGCAGACCGGTGCGTTCCCACAGGGAGGGCCTTCTCTGGGTGCCGTTGGCCTCTATGTGTCGTCTGGCGGCCCCCAGGAGTAGGGCCTTCTCTGTGGGGACCCCTGCCCTCTGGAATACTCTGCCACCTGAGATACGCACCAGCATGGACCTGAGGACCTTCAGGCGCGCGTTAAAAACCTGGCTCTTTGAGCAGACTGGCCTGGGCTGATACAGTTTTAATTGTCTCCTTTAATTTGGTTTTAACCTGGGTTTTAATATTCTTGGGGGAGGGTTGTTTTAGCTTAAACAGCCATTATTTAATCTCTTTTTAACTTTTGTATTGTTTGGGTTTGATTTGGCTGTACACTGCCCTGAGTCCCTAGGGAGAAGGGCGGTATATAAATGTTATAAATAAATAAATAAATAAATAAATAAATAAATAATAGCACTCCTATATAAATCTATGATAAGAACACAATAGATATAATAGACAATGTTCAGATCTCACATCTAAATAAGAATACAAATAGAGATGCAAGATTTGCAAGAATCAAGAACTAAGGACTATGTTTAGAGGCCTGAAATAGTTCACCTTCAAGGCAAAGCCCAACAATTGGAACTCTTGAATTTGCAATGACAAGGGGATAAAGGGAGACAAGACCCTTAAACTGTGGAATTTGCTGCCAGGAGAGTTATAGATCATCTCACAGGTTTCCAATGGGTCAGATCGTCAAAGACTGTTATTTAAATGGTAGTTTACTTATCTGTAAAATCATAGTCAACATCCTTAAATAATGTTTGCTGGAAAATAACAGTGCAGAAGAGAACCTGCAGCCCAGGTTTGTCAGTTTTCTTCACTGCCACTTTCCAACAAACTGTGTGATATTTAATAGGACTGTAGACTTATCCAATAGAAGGCCTTTTGATGATCTAGTTTATGGGATAGGCTTAATGTGCAGCATATTATAAAATAATTTTATTTTAGTTCTTTGAAAATGTGTCAAGATTCAGAGCAAAACTGAGTACAAATGTCTATAAAGTTTTTCACCCAATTTTGGGTGGAGATATTTTTTGAAGCCAGGATTCCCATTTGATGGTGACACTAGTACTGGTACTGAAAAAGCACAGCAACACAATTCTTCTTTAGAAATGCAGGAAGTCTGCAGATCATTGAGGAAATTATTATACAATTGCTTCTCTACTTTATTACTAAATAAGTGCAAATTCTCTTTCATTAAATTGAGTAAGAAGAGGTGGTAAAAATAATGCAAAAAAAATTCTCTGCTTGGCACTGAAATGTCATGCAAGGCTTTTTCCATCACTATAAATGTAGTATGTAAAGGTATACACTTTTTTACACCATAAGAAGAAAGAAATTTCCTTACATTATAGTTATTCATTATGCCCTTATAGTTACTATTTCTTTAGTTCACATTGATACTTAAGTAGCTTAAACCAAAGTTATGAAATGAATCTGGGTTCTAAAATTATAATAAAATACATGGAATAAAGCAAAACAACAAAAAAGAGTCTCTAAACATCCATATCCCCTCCCCTCTGTCTCTCACACACAGACACACACCATGAAGAAATTACCTTGTTAGGGACAAAGTGTAAACTTTTGAGTTTCATTTTGTCTAGTGGTTAAGGCACCAAGCTAGAAAGTGGCAGTTCAGATTCTGCCTTATCTATGAAAGCCAACTGGGTGACTTTGGGCCTGTCACTTACTCTCTGCCCAACCACCTCATAGGATTGTTGTGGTAGGAAAAATAGGAAAAAGAAGGTGTATTGGATTATTTTCCACCAATGTAAAACACACTGTATTAGTCTGTAGAGATTCTCGGCCATCCACGTCATGGTTGTCCCAAATATGTTTTTTCAGGAAGCAACTTGACTTTCCTGTTTTTTCTTTGAAGATATTTTGCTTCTCATCCAAGAATGTATGAAAAGTGAAATGTCTCCAAACAAAAAAAGGAAAGTCCAAGTGCCTCCTGAAAAAGCACCTTTAGAAAAACACACTGTATTGTTAAATTCACTGTATAGTTACTTCAACCTCTGTATTTCCAGACTGCTATAATAGATGTAGAGGAAATTTTTAAAAAAATCTGTTCTCCACATAACTCCTTGTAGACTTTGACTTCGAGGTTTGATGGGTCACTGTTGAAAAAAAAAATGAAACAAGAAAAAATAATCTACCAACATGTTGTATAGAAATATTTTAATAAAAGAGATTAAGTTAGTATAGGCCCTCATAGATGAGTAGGTATGAATCCTGAAGTTTTCATTCATGGTAATACATGGCCCTGTATAGCATGGCCTTCAAGAAATAGATTGAAGTGAACAAAATGTTGTAATTAAAATTTTGTAAATAAAACAATTTATTTCTTTTATTTGTTCAAATTGATGAAAAACTGATCATGATAATATGATTCTTAGTGGATCATAATATATCAAACAATATTAAAAACTAAATAATAGGTAACAATGAATCCAAAGTAAAACAAGATAAAAAGAAAGAAGAACAAGTAGAATCCTCGAAATATTCCACTGACATCTACCATTCAGTAAATGAAATTACAGCCACCCTAGTCCAAAACCTAGATGAATAGCCAGGACTTTATGGCATTCACAAACATTACTAGAGTGGACTCCATCAGATTTTAAGAGGACCTTTATTTCAGAAGGCAGGTGCAGCGACAGAGAAGGTCCATTTCCTGAGTCTTGAAACAGGGCATTGCTTAATTGAAAAACAGAGACCCTATCAACCCTGCTAGCACAAATCAATTGAGCAGATTCTAAGGGAAATGTGCTAGATTAAATAAGTGGGCCCTATGCAATGACAATTGGTCTCGGATTTTAGTGATAAGCTATCCAATCATTTTGCCCATATCTTTTAAAAATGGATACATAAATTAATATGCTTTCTGCCCTTCATGGGTCCATATTAATTTTGGGACCATTTTTCACTATTCTAGCTATCCAAGAAAGTGATTCTTTGTTTCCCCTTTCTTAGGAGGTTAGTTAGAGGGTTAGATAGTTAGAAGCAAGTCTTTCTATAACTTCCCTGTATCTTTGTAATATTTTATTTTGTGGATCCAGGTAATGGCTAATGGCTAGGCTGAAGAAATTTGTTATTTGACTGAGGCTGTTTTGGGACTTTGTGGAATTCTTATTGCATTGGACTAGTTTAATGTTTTAAGGGGTCTTAATATGCTTGTATAGCCCTTGGCATTCTTCAAGCTTAGTACTCTCTGAGCAGATTCCACAGTTAATCCGAGCTACAAATATTCTCTTGTATTGGTACTTAATGTTTTTTTATATATACATAAATGACAGCTGCTGTTTTTAAGCTATTTTTCAGATATTCAGAATGCTTGTTTGTTTGCCTAGTGGTCTGTGAAGTAGGATGAAATAAACATTGTGTAAATTAATATACATGAAGATCTGACTAAAATGCTTGTAAGTAACAATCCTTAACATCTTTCAAGAGCTGTGTGACTGACTCACAGGATAACTGTGTTATAATGGAGCATGCTAATCTGATTCATCTTTGAAAATAAGCCATATAACACACTTCTCTCCCCAGCCTTTTAATATCCTCTATCCTTTTTTATTTATCATTCATTGCATGAGATCCAATCATGGAGTTCAGCTTACAACAACCTTTTACTATGAACAATCTCCTCTTTTCCCATGTACCACCCAGAAATACCATATCAAGAATCTTTTTCAAAGTTGATACTGGAATACTGTCTTAAAGAGTTGGTTTCCACATTTTGTGATTTAAACTTTCTCTTTTCCAGCCAGTATATTTACTGACAGGAATTTCTGGGAATATATGCAGCATATCTGAAGGGAACCAGGTTGGGTATGGCATTCTTCTGTTCATTGTGGTTCACCTTGACTGCCTTTTTATTTTATGCTGCCTCTGTTTTGTGTTCCTCATTAAAGCACTGTGTAGCATTAATTATTGTACTTTTAATTTTTGAAGGATTTAATTATTTTATATATAGTGATGAAGTGGTCTGTTCTGTTCACTGTAGTTCATATTGACTGGCCTCCTTTTCTTTTTATTTTCCTGCTGCCTCTATCTTGTGTTTCTCATTAAAGCCATGCAAAGCACTAATTAGTGTACTTGAATTTTTGAAGTGTTTAATCACTTTATATATGGTGATGAAGTGGTAGATTCTTTTTTAAGGAAACAATGTTTTACAATTTAATAAATATAAAATAGAGCCAGCAAATGCATGATGATGATACAAGCCTGTTGTGTACATCTAATGAACCATGAAGGGATTGGGTAAGCAAACCTTTAAACAATTAGGCAGTGAATAATTAGCAAAGCTGTATGAAATCAAAATTTGTGACATACATAAAAAAGGCCATAAGAGAAATTATTTTGGAGTTTACTTATCTTCTAGAGTAAAAAATAAAAACCTCTCATTAAAATAACCTGTTGCAAACAAAGTTATACAAATATACATTATATATAATAAGCAGATTTATTTTTAAATATAATAAATATTCTTTTCATGGCATGAAAAGAAGTTTTTGATATTACTGTAACACAAATGATTTGATGTTCCATCAAAATGCATCATAAACCTATTTAATAGTTATTCTTGTTATATAAAGCATTTATTGGATAACAGACAAGTAAATAGGAAAGCTATATTAGTATGGAAATTGTTAAACTTAAAATAACTTTCCTAAATATTTAGTTAACTTACTTAAAAGGTTTTGAACATTAGGTTGAAAAATTACACTGTCATGGTTTTAGAAGATTCCAGCTGAAGCCAATAACTAGACAACCTTGGCCTATCTTGGAAGCTATCTAGGGTTAGGCATGGTTTAATTCTTAATTTTAGGATTGTGGGTCTCACACACAAACACAAACTGATATACACATATACATTTGGATAGCAGGCCATCACAATCTATTTCCATTTTGCTACCAAAGCACACACATACACACACTCTTGAATGTGACTTCATATTCACAAGGAATTGAGTTTGACTTGGTGGTATCTTCATCGTCATCTGTTTCAATTTTAAACACTCCAGAGTTTATTTTTGCCATGTAATTATATATCATATCTTTGGAAAGGATTCCCCAGTTTAAATTCTTCATGTGATTTGTGCCTGGAAGGATTTGCAGTCATCTGTTCATTAGCATTCTGAAACTCATTGAGGCCACTTATGGATTTATCTGTATCTGTGATCCTTACCCTCAGAATCACCTGAATCTGAGTACAAAAATAGAACTTTTTTGGGATTGCTGAAAGCACTGCATTGTAAATAGGAGATAGGTGGAATAATAGCTCTCCCCTTCTGTTGAGAAAGGGATGTTCAATTTAATATTGATATCTTCTTTGATTCCTCTTTTAAACCAGTTGTTCTCTCTAGCCAGTAATATTGTACACAGTGCAATACAGCAAAATATGCATTCTGCAATATCCAGACTTTGGGGAAATAAAACAGCTGCTTCACAAATGCATGGCATAACATAGGAGAACAAACTCGTCAGTACAGGATTCAGTCCATTTGCATCTGAAAGACAAGAGTCACTCCTTTGAAGACAACAAGGTTCACATTCAGATGTGTCTGTCTTGAAAATAACCTATATTGAACTGTATAGTATAGTCAAGCATCAATACAGGTAATGTTTATGACATGTTGTATTAAGTCATAAATGTTATATGATATTTTATATGACATAAAATATTTTATAAAATTTGACAATTTTCAATTCCATGGAAGTCATAAGTTCTCCTCCATGTTGCTGCGAGAGCCCAGGATGGGTTAGACTCCTCCTGATGATGTCATTAAGCTGAGTTTGTTCTTGTATATAAAAGGTGAGCCTGGGAACTTTGACTCAGCTTCTTTTAGTCAGTAAGCTGTCTCTGAAAGCATTGTGATAATTCTACCTTTCAAACTCTTCAAAAGCAAATAGAGCTTTAAACACTGCTCCCGGGGATCCAGGCAGCTGTGTCTTCAGGAGAGCTCGGCTCCTGTCTCCTGCCATGTTGAGGACTCAACGTTACTAGCATCAGGGAAGGCAAGTAAGGGAAGTGTCCATCAACCTCCCCCCACAGCTTTTCCCTCTTTCTAACTGCTGAATTTGTCGCTTGGGGCTCTTAGTGGCCTAAGAAATGACCACCATTACCAGAGGCCACAGCACGTGCGGGCGGCCATTTTGGGGGAGCAAATCCTCCATTGCATGAGGTGAGCAGCCATTTTAAGTGGCCCAACTTCAGATCGGCCTCAAAACAAGGGCAAATTTCTTGGATTACTCAGCAGCAAAACCCCACTAAAAGGCAGCACATTCTGAGGGTAGCTTCAAGCACCTCTTGTGCTTTGCCTATTCTTGCCATGGATCAGGACAAGGTCCAACCTGAACTTCCATGTCCAGAGGACCTGCCCTCCAACCAGCCAGAAGAAAAAGATGCAGACAGTGATCTCAATCAGTATAGAGAGGTAGCTGCAAAAATTAGGGCTGAGGCTCTGGCCCCCAAGAAAACGTCCCAGGCTGAACTTAAGGCTGAAAAACGAAGACATGCTGCCTTAGAGAGACAGTTTAATGAAACAATAGAGCAAATGAGAGGGCAACTGCAACAGGTTTCCCAATCAGGAGAATCCCAGGGTTACCAGGGAAACCCTTCTAGGGGAAGGGAGGAAATTTCATGATCCTTTGGAAACCCTCCATCTTGGTCCCCTGAGAGGCAGGAGGAACAACTCAATCCTCAAGACCTAAGCATGTCAGGGCCTAATTTCAAACAGGCCACTTGGGCCTATGCCCCCCTCCACCCACCTGGGTCCAGGGCAGCTCCTGGCCTAGACCAGAATTTACCTTTACTCCCACTATGGCAGGCCTTCGATCGCTTGACCCTCCCATTAGTGACAAGCCTAGGGAGATTCAGTATGTTGTCTCTATTGCCATCAGGCAGGGGTTGGCTGAAGGATTCCAGCAAATCCTTCAGCCCTTAGAAAGGGCTCACTTCCTTTTCCCTTCACAATCCCAGGACCCCTTGCCCCTTCAGAAAGGATTTCATCCACCCTAGGAGCATAGGGCCCTCTCCACCCACTTAGAATGGGATGATTATGGGGAGGATGACTGCACTGACCCTTCTGTGCACAGTCACTCCCCTCATTCAGATTGGGAATAGGGGAAGATCTGGGACCCTAACCTCTCAGAGGAGGAAGAATCTCACCCAGATCAACCTCTCTCAGCAACAGTCTTCAAACCAGCCTTATTCAAACCACTGCTACGTAAGGCTCTAGTTACAGCCAAGCTGTCCTCTGAGGAAGTGGCCCCAGAACAACAATGGGAACCCTCTGGGCAAAGAGACTCCCTTTTCTCCAAGCCGGTAGTTTACATGAAGGTCTTACTCTCACCTCTGTTATTTCTCGACCTGGTCAAGGAACTGTGTACTTCCCCCACTGCAGGCCTTCTCCCTTCGTCTCACGATAGACAATTTTACAATGTGGGCCTGTCACTAGCCAATGCTCTTGCAGTGCCCCCTGTAGATGCTTTGGTTGTGGCCTCATTCTCCTCCTCTGGGCACCCCCACTGGGCCAGAGGACGTACTTAAGCCTGAGGACAAACACTCTGAACAGACACTCAAATGCAATCACCAAGCAGCTGTATGGGCTGTCTGGGCTTTGTCCACTGCATCATTTTCATGAGGCCCTCACTCAGCTGGCTGCACCAACTACAAGGCTGGACCTGGCATTTGACTTCAGGTCTCACCAGGACCTCAACAAAATAATAGCAGCAGCGGAATTTACGGCGGATGCCACTCTTAATTCCACCAAGTTTGCAGCCAGAGCCATGCCCTCCTCGGTGGCAGAGAGAAGGCTCTTGTGGTTTCGGAATTGGCAGGTGGAGTTGCGATAGAAGTGGAAACTGGCTTCGGTTCCCTGCACAGGCGATGCAATAGAGCCACATCTCATCAAGACCAGGGACAAATCTTCCATTTATCCTCATCTCCTGGCCCCCTATTGGCCACGGAGGCCCTGGTTTGCAGACCTGGTGAACCTGTCTGTAGCCTCTCCCTGGATGATCCCAGCCCGCATGATCTTCCTCCATCAGGGAGCCTTACTCCATCCGGATCCCCAGTGGTTCAAATTGACAGTGTAGCACTTGAGTGCCAATAGTTGAGAGAGGCTAATCTCCTGGAGAGAGTTATTTTCACCATCCAGGCATCTTGCAAACCATCCACGACACGCATCTACGATGCCACCTGGAAGATTTTTTGTCAATGGTGTCGTAAGGAGGGTCTTTCACCCACCTCAGCTCAACTGGAAGATTCTTCGTTTCCTTCAAGAAGGCCTAGAGAAAGGACTAGCCCTGATACCTTACAACGCCAAGTAGCAGCCCTTTCCTCAATGCTATCCTAAGACTCATTTCTTTCCTTGTCTCACCATCCTTCAGTCAGGAAATTTTTAAAAGGGGCTTATAACCTTCATCCCCCGGTAGTACACAGATATCCTTCATGGGACCTTTCTAAGGTGCTTCAGGCCCTGACAGAACCATCAAATTAAATAAACATAACGTAACACCATTCAAACTCCTTAGGACACTGTCTCTGCCATTCTTGACACTAAAGGTGATTTTTCTGATATCAATCACATCGGCTAGAAGTGTCAGAACTGGCTTCCCTCTCAATCAGGCAGGATCTATGCACCTTTCATGTTAATATAATTGTTCTCTGTCTAGATTCCATCTTTATCCCAAAGGTCAATATCTGGTTCTACAGGTCCCAGAATATTGTGTTGCCAGATAACTGCCCCCTTCGGGACCACAACTTAGAGTGCAAGTGGCACAACTTAGATGTTAGGAGAGCGCTTAGAATTTACCTCAAGTGCACTTCCACATTTATGAAAACTGAAGCTATGTTTGTCTCCTTTTCTCCATCTCACTTGGGAACAAGGCCTCTCCTCCCACCATAAGCAGGTGGGTCACAGGCCTACAAGGCTATCACTCTTCTAGTGCCTCAAGGGCTGACTGCACACTCTACCAGAAGCAACCAACTTCAGCTACCTGAGCCAACCAGGCATCCCTGGAAGAGATTTGCAGAGCGGCCACATGGGCATCTCCATCACCTTCAACAGACATTACCATCTGAATTCCTTTGCCTCTGTGAGTGTGGCCTTTGGCAGATGGGTACTTCAGCGAATGATTCCACAATTGGAGTGATCACCAGACAAACACCCTCCCATGGACATGCAGGCTTTGGTATGTCCCATCCTAGGCTCTTGCAGCAGCATGGAGCAGAATGGGCATTGGTATAATTACCTGAGAATGCCCTTTCTATCTATGCTGCTAGAGAGCCCAGCCCTTCCCTTGTTTGTCTGGATTCTGGTAAGCAATATTAATGTTCTAGTTTCTGTTTCGCTTTCAGAGACACTCATACAGTCTGTCAGGTATCTTCACCAAAGCTGGGGACACTCCCAGGGGCTTTTATATACAAGAATAGATTCAGCTTCATCATCAGGAGGAGTCTAACCCATCCTGGGCTCTCTAGCAGCATAGATAGAAAGGGCGTTCTCAGGTAATTATACCAACGCCCATTTTAGATACATTTTAGATTTTAGATACATTCTGAAAGTTAGCACATTTGAGGTAACTCAGTTGAAAATGTTTTGCTTTGTGGTAGACCATTTCACGCAGTTAAAGATTACAAGATTAAATACAAGAGATTTATTAGCATATAGATGTAAAAGAACAATACTGTATCTGTTGTGTTTATGCAAAATATTTTTTGATGTGTGCATAAATATGAAATGCATACAAAAATACAGAACAAGAACAATTTAAATGTTTATTGAATCATTACCATGTTTGCGTCTGTGTATATCTTCATGTCTGCTTATATAGAAGACAGGTAGAAATAATTTTGAAATATAACATTTCCTTATGTGTAGACTCAACTAATTCTATTTGTTACAACCTGTTATAATATCTGCAAAGTACATTGGGAGTTCTTCAGATATCCTAATCTTTCTGCTTTAATCAGGGATTACTGAGGGCCAATACGGTATGATCCAAGATAAAACTAATAACCACTATATTTTAATTGAGACTATCTATACTCCCCCATTAGTAATTGCCACTCTGCATTGAAGTAATATAACAATAATTATGTGAAATAGTTTGAAAAAAAAAGATCTGATTTATTGAATTTCTCTCTCCCAATCAGCGACTACCTTACAACTAATGTATGCCTTTTATTAGCTTGGTTGATAAGGCAACAATGTAGGCACAAAATATATTGGACATGAAGTATAGGGAGTAAAGTGTATTAAATTGCTTCAATTAAAATTATGAAGTCATTAATACATTATAGAAATTTGCAACTAATTAAATATTTAAAATAAAATTATATGCCTCCACTTGTTAATGTAATGTGCTTTCAGACATTTTTTGCCTTATATATCATGGGAGATCCAGTTTTGGAAGTAGTTATTGGTTTGTTTTACTTTTATGGGAGAAAATCAGCTTCAAAGAGGATATGGGTGAATATTAAGTTGTTGACAATTTTTCTATTTACTCATCCTGTTTAATCCTGCTTGCTAGATTAAAGGTCAAATAAAATCAGTGTAGAGCATTTACAAGTATACTCTGGAAATAGAAAACAATTAAATTTTATTTTCATTTCATCTTGATGAATCTTCTTTTCAACTTGTGAAAATTGCATTTGTCATACCATGTAACAATGATATCAAGTGTCTTAAAAGTATAATGAGGTGGTATTAACAGTATACAAGGCTGAGCATGCATGGTGCAGTGGATTTGTAAACATCACACTGAGATAATATTAAATGTAATCAATATTTTGATCCAATTTTAATTTGCTTAAACCACATACAAAATTTATTTCTTGTTGAACATCTGTTAGCATTTGAGAATTTCTGCCCTTCATAAACTACTTCATAGGATATGTGCTTTAGGAAGTTTAAAATTAGAATTTTCTTCATATTTCCATACCCTCAAAAACTTTATTGTGTAGCACATAAGACAGAATTCATCTATATGATCAGAGAAACTACACAGAATTACTGAATAAATCTTAATACAGAAACTGGAAGCTAATCCTATACTATCAAAAATTATTCATATCTACCATATGATATGGTTTATCATAAGTTAAAAAATTACCTATTGAATGATGGATTAATCATTGAGTGAATGGTACATGTGTGAGTATATGTGACAAAGAAAATATGAATTAACGTGTAAACCAATTCACCTGACAATTGTGCGCATTTATTGTGCCTTACTGACAATGTGCATTTGATCTGCTATTTATGTGCATATTTCCTACACAATATACTTATATTACATTATGTTCAACAAGTGTTGAGAAATATTTCAACAACATTTTGAACTTTCTTGAAATTATATCTTTAATCTCCAGTTGGTTTTTCTAAATGTTCATCCCCTGGAAGAACTGTATGCGTTCTTTAGGCATTTCTTCACAGTTTGGTGACAATCACCTATTGGGATCCTTTTAACTTTTTTCCCTAAATTTAAAAGCACCTCAAAGGAAAATTTACATTGAGAATCATATAAGGAAACCTCATGCTGTTCAGCTAGCTGATAAAGAACAGCTGGGTGATGGACAAAGGAGACTCTCTTCATGTGTTATTTCCATGGATTTAATTAAATTAATAGGTCTCATATATCCTGTGCATTATTCCTATCTAAAACAGATTAAATATCTTAAAAATGCTGGAATCTATTCATAAATATGAAAAACATCCCATCACCTTACTTAATGTTAATCAAATTAACATTCACTTATGTACCTAAAAGGCCATTTAATGATTGTTTTACAAATCTTCCTAATTTTAGTTTGCAAAAGGATACTTCTTCTATAAAAGGTGATAATGACTATGATGACAACACTGACAATGATTTGTATTTTTATTTTAAACACATACATAATTTTTATTGACCCTGTTATTGCAAGCATGGAAACCTATCAGAGAGAAGAAAGGTCATCAGGGAGGGAGTTCATTGTAGTCAGATTGTCAGTGAGCATTATTTCATATTGGGAAGTCTGGAAGGCTGTGTAAATGGTTTGAACTGGATCAAAAGATAAAGCTAAACTTAGTATGTTGTGCCTACAACAGGACATGCCAAATTTGGAGTAAAGGCACATGTTATCTTGGGAGAAGAGCAGGGTCTCTGTCAGGAAAAAGGTGGGATAGCTTAAGATGATTATTTGGGTTAGTAATGTTCTCTTTTCCTCTTACAAAATGACAAGACTGTTTTATGTTTCTTAAGACATCAATCCTGTTTGTGAAGTGAAGGCAAATCTGAAGTCTCAGATTAAGCCTGGCTATGCAGATAATTTTGAGAAATTGTAAAGAGGTATCTGTATTAGGAGGAGATAAAAAAAAAATCCACTGCATTACAGTAGTTGGCTTACAATGCTTTAAAGAGGAAATAATGCCATTTTTTGACATGAGTGGTTCATTTAATGCTACCAGGAAAACATTCCCAGCAAGAATAATATAAACAAATTTTCATAAATCATGGATTGAAACTGGGAATGAATCAGGATGGCCTACTGCAGAAGAAGGTAGCATGGGTTAGGCAATCTCCAGAATTTTAATACATCCTCTACATAGCACTAATTCATGTAGAATAGAATAGAATTCTTTATTGGCCAAGTGTGATTGGACACACAAGGAATTTGTCTTGGTACATATCAAACTAAGTCTGTCAATAACTTTCTAATTTAAAATTACCATATCAATTCAGTCTTGGGAGAAGAGGACTTCTTAATACAGGACTTCTTTTGAATTATGACCAGCAAAGCAATGAGAATAAATGAAACCAAAACAACTGACATGAAAGATCAGTATTATCCAGGAATGGGTTTGGAAGGAATGAAGTGGAGAGGGGCATGAAGGTGAGGAGAGGAAGGAAGGAAGGAAGGAAGGAAGGAAGGAAGGAAGGAAGGAAGGAAGGAAGGAAGGAAGGAAGGAAGAAAGAGAGAGAGAGAAAGAGAGAGGGAAAGAGAGAGAGAGAGAAAGAGAAAGAAAGAAAAGAAAGAAAGAAAGAAAGAAAGAAAGAAAGAAAGAAAGAAAGAAAGAAAGAAAGAAAGAAAGAAAGAAAGAAAGAAAGAAAGAAATTTAATGGAAGGAAAAATAAAACTTCAGCAATAAAAAAACCTGGAATCCTTCGAGTGGGCGGATATGGTACTGAACGCACAGTGAAGCTGTTAATTGTTGCTCCTGTGGACTTATCAAGAGGCTGCTTTGGGGACCCTTGGGTGGAAAAGTTTCCTCGGTTGGATGAAGCAAAATGAGCAGCTTAATACCTGGGGAATATTGTTCTGAAACACTGTGCAGCAGGTAAGCCATTTAAATCGCAGTATGCAGCTCATGTGTGCAAAGGGTTTTCTTTGCTGCTGATGAATAAAATGCATAGGTTCTTTTGTTAAGTAAGAAATATGAAGACAGATTTTTCACATTTGGATAATTTCTTGGTGCATAAAATATGTGCTGAGAATTAAGAATTAAGGGAAGAATTCAAAAAGAAGGTGGGCTTTGAGAACTCCATTGAGATAAATAGTTGGTGTTTTTCAGTGCACATATTGTATCATAAGGCTGAAGAAATAAATACCAACTAAAATGTCATTATTTGCTACACATATTAAAATTTCCTTTTCAGTGCCTTACTAAAACAATAGTGCTTGTCAGAAACAAGTAAATTATAAATTGTTACCTCAGACTACTGTTTTTTTCTTCTTTTTCTGATAATTAGAATATAGAGTTTCTTTTAAAATAAATAATTCAAAAAATTACTTTTAATCTTGTTGGTTATCTAATAGTCTACCCTCAACTCTGTTGTATACATTGGACAATCAATATTTCAGAGGGATGAAAATATAGGAAGGTTTCAAACTCCTAAGGAAAAAAATTGGTATACTTACCACAAAAAAAAGTTTTTAATAGAATGTATCTGGTAAACATAAAAATAAGACTGCAGAAATACACAATTCATCTTGATTTCAAAAAAACATTTAAGTATTTAAAAAAATAATACTGCCAAAATAAATAATAAATAAATGGACTGTGTGTACTCTTCAGTGCTTTGATATTATAAATATCTTTCTAAGCACTTTTTGGTTATTTCCCCCACTAGCAGAATCAACAAAATATATAGATGTTACATTTTTGCAGAGTGGAGATGTGCCTTTGAGACAGTGTTCACTCCTGGAAACTACCTAGACAAGTCCCCATAATTTTCTTGTCAAGATTTTAGGAAGTTATTTGCCATCTACCCCTTCCTAAGATTGAGAGAGAGAGTGCCTGGTCCAAGATCATCCATCTGACTTTGTGGCTGAGGTGAAACTCATAGTCTGCCGTTTTCTAGCCTTGAGCCTCAACCACCAAACCAAACTAGCTCTCATTACATATTTACCCTTCAATTAAAAATAACTTTCTAAGGTAATCTAAGTATTTATCTCAACATGTTGCATTCCCGCTACCCTGGTAAATAAAATAATATATATGTTTTAGTTGCACCTAGTTGAACTCTAAAGATTGTGCTGCTTCCCATTCCACAGAGATACAGTGTCTCTCAAAATGAGCTTCTGATCATCACTTGAGATGGATTTTTTTCTGCAAACTTTAAAAATAAGTAAAGTTGACTTATTTCTCTTATGTCTGCCATATATTCTGTTGATTTCTGTTTCTAATCTGATGTTTTTAATGGGATTTTTGCTAAATACCAGCAACCACAGAAAGCAAAAAATATACAATCCAACATAATAGTGATCTTAAATCTGTTTGATATCCTGATATTGCAATGTGTTTCTTGATTAAATTGAGCTACCCTAGCTTAATCACAGTTTACATGTGTTCAGTCTTGCTTCCAGTGCAGTGATGTTGAAAATGCAATTGATATGAAACAATACATTGACTCTGAGTTACGAGTTACAAGAGGGCAAACCATGTATTTTGTTGAAACAATTAACACCAGAAACTTTTCTCTTAAGAAAAAAAGAAAAGAATAAAGCTACACTTTTTCATAATGGGATGTGGTGGCTCAGTGGCTACGATGCTGAGCTTTTCTATCAGAAATGTTGGCAGTTAGGTGGTTTGAATCTCTAGCACCACATAATGGAGTGAGCTTCCATTACTTGCCCCAGCATCTGCCAACCTAGCAGTTTGAAAGCATGTAAAAATGCAAGTAGAAAAATAGGGACCATTTTGGTGGGAAAGTAACAGTATTCTATGTACCTTCACCATTTAGTCATGCTGGCTACATGACCATGGAGAAGTCTTCATACAACACTGGCTCTTTGGCTTTGAAATGGAGATGAGAACCACCCCCGTGTAATGACTAGCATATATGTGCAAGGGAAACCTTTACCTTTACCTTTCTTTACTTTTTCATAATTTTGAATATTCTTTGGATCACAGGAATGGAAGATGCAGATGTATTGTTTAAAAGAAATTGCACCAAAAAAGTTTAATAGGCATACTTCCAAATATCCCAATTGTTATTCAAGCAAAATCTTTATTTTTTTTTTCAAAATATATTATTACAAACAGTTTGCCACTTTCTCCATAAATACAGAAAAGACTAAGCTCTATGTATCATCTAGGTTTACCCAGAAATAATATTTTATATGTAAATGTAATCTTTGTTATTACTTTGATTACTTGTTTTTATTCAGAACAGGTAGCTTCTAGAAAAGGTAGTTGTAAATCTCAGGACTTATTATCCACCTGTGAATCTATATGTAATAAAACAGCATTTGTAACATAATATTTTTCCTAAATTCATGGCTATTGTTATCATATGTATTTTCACAGTCTGCTTGAATGTCTTCATGTAACTGAATTAAATATAGCTTAATTAAATTAAAGTAAATTAAAATACTAATTAGCAATAATAACTTTAAGCTTCAGGATGCATTTGAATTGGGTGGAGGATTTGAATACCTAGCTTAACAGCTCTAGTGTGGTACAAAATTAATTAGCATTATACATATCTTAGCTCTTTTCAACACATGCACAGATGGGATAATAAAGCTAAAAAGATAAGGCAATTTGAAAACCTCTTTTAATTTACTAATTAAAGAAGATATTTGCTATTGTGAGCTGTTGAACTAAAACAAGATTAATAATTGAAGAGGGGGAAAAAGCTTCCATCTTGCAGAAGTATTTAGGAATGAATCCTTCATTATTTGACAATGTTATTTTATTAGAGGTCAACTTACTTTCATTGTAAAAAAGTAGAAACAAATGAGGCTTTATTTCTGATCTCAATGAGAGCTATAACTCCGAAGGAACTAATTGATGAAAGTCAAAGAGTCTAAAAATGAAAATGGTAATAAAGATACAAAAAATAATGAATGTTTCAGTTTTTAATCTAATCATCTGTTCCTTTTCAGCATATCTACTGTACATGTGCTTCATGGTATATAATTCCTAAATTTATGCTTTCTATCCTTATCTTTCACAAGTCATTATGACTCATTGTTACTTGTACTTTTTCTTTTGTAATTTTGAAATAATTAACAAGCACCTGTGATTATGAGAGGAGTTGCTGAAATACACATTAAAAAAAATCACAAATACATAGCCAACTGGGACCCTGAAAGTATCATGACTCATAAGATTCTTTAATGCTTTTTAAATATAATTTGTTAAATGAGAATAAATAATGGAAGAAAATATCAAATCCTGTTATGAACAGGAAATAAGTGTTCTGGAATAGTTGGATTCTTATGTCTTTCTCTAGTTGCTTAGCAATAATACTTATTTAGCTAAATGAAAAGGAGATAATATGATCAGATGGCTGATTATCACTTGTGAAACAAATACTAGACCTATGCAAAAAAATGCCTGACTCTTTTCAGAACAAGATAACCCAATGGGGGTAACTGATGTTCCTTATTGTCAAATGTTATTTGAGCAATCTTCCTATTATCTACTAAAGAATTTTTTTTCTTTTAAAAACGGAATAACTATTTATTTGTCAGAATGGTGTGATACCTATATTACATGAGGAAGTATCATGCTAGGTTTTGAGGAACTTGTGGCAGTTTTCAAACTATGAATCTTTTAGTTCTGATTTTCTACAACCTGCTCATTGTTTTGTTTTGAGAAAAAAGAATTGATATTTATAACAGAAATGGATTCTATATTGAGAAATGTCTACGACAAAATAGACTATTGGGGTGAAGAGTTGGTGGTCATTCACAAATGGGTTGAAATGATAACAGAATAACAGAGTTGGAAGGGACCTCGGATGGCAGGGTAAAAGTAAATGTAAGAAATTAATCTACTTGGGTAAAATAAACATAGTTCTTAGGCCTGTCAGGTAATAGCTTAAACTTTTAAGTATCGATAATAGGAACTAGTGAGCATTCAACTTAAATTTAGGACTCTCTTCCAAGTTATTTTTACCATAATTCCCACATTGAAATCAGTATTCTATAAGGTGAAACTCAAAAAAATTAGAATATCATGCAAAAGTTCATTTATTTCAGTAATGCAACTTAAAAGGTGAAAGTAATATATGAGATAGACTCATTACATGCAAAGCAAGATAGTTCAAGCCATGATTTGTCATAATTGTGATGATTATGGCTTACAGCTCATGGTAACCCCAAATCCACAATCTCAGAAAATTAGAATATTACATGCAATCAATAAAACAAGGTTTGTACATAGAACAATATTGGACCTCTGAAAAGTATAAGCATGCATATGTACTCAGTACTTGGTTTGGGCCCTTTTTGCAGCAATTACTGCCTCAATGTGGCGTGGCATGGAAAATTATCAGCCTGTGGCACTGCTGAAGTATTATGGAAGACCAGGATGCTTGAATAGCGGCCTTCAGCTCTTCTGCATTGTTCAGTCTCATGTCTCTCATCTTTCTCTTGGCAATGCCCCATAGATTCTTTATGGGGTTCAGGTCAGGCGGGTTTGCTGGCCAATTAAGCACAGTAATCCCATGATCATTGAACCAGGTTTTGGTGCTTTTGGCAATGTGGGCAGGTGCCAAGTCCTGCTGGAAATTGAAGTCAGCATCCCCAGAAAACTCATCTACAGAAGGAAGCATGAAGTGCTCCAAAATCTCTTGGTAGATGGTTGCGTTGACCCTGGACTTAATGAAGCCCAGTGGACCAACACCCCAAATCAACACAGACTGTGGAAGCTTCACACTGGACTTCAAGCATCTTGCAGTGTGTGCCTCTCCATTCTTCCTCCAGACTTTGGATCCTTGGTTTCCAAATGAGATGCAAAAGTTGCTTTCATCAGAGAACAGGACTTTGGACCACTGAGTAACAGTCCACTTCTGTTTTTCTTTAGCCCAGGTAAGAAGCTTCTGACGTTGTTTGTTGTTCAAGAGCGGCTTGACAAGAGGAATACGACATTTGAAGTCCATGTCCAGGATCTGTCTGTGTGTGGTAGCTCTTGATGCACTGACTCCAGCCTCAGTCCACTCCTTGTGAAAGTCCCCAACACCTTTGAATGGCCTTTTCCTGACAATCCTCTCCAGGCTGCAATCATCCCTGCTGCTTGTGTACCTTTTTCTTCCACACTTTTCCCTTCCACATAACTTTCTATTAATGTGTTTTGATACAGCACTTTGGGAACATCCAACTTCTTTTGCAATTACCTTTTGAGTCTTTCCTTCCTTGTGGAGGGTGCCAATGATGGTTTTCTGCACAACTGTCAGGTCAACAGTCTTTCCCATGATTATGATTCCTACGGAATCAGACTGAGAGACCATTTAAAGGCTCAGGAACCCTTTGCAGGTGTTATGGCTTAATTAGCTGATTAGAATGGGACACTTTGAGCCTAGTCTATTGAACCTTTTCACAAAATTCTAATTTTCTGAGATTGTAGATTTGGGGTTTTCATGAGCTGTAAGCCATAATCATCACAATGACAAATCATGGCTTGAACTAGTTTGCTTTGCATGTAATGAGTCTATCTCATATATTACTTTCACCTTTTAAGTTGCATTACTGAAGTAAATGAACTTTTGCATGATATTCTAATTTGTTGAGTTTCATCTGTAGTTTTGCACTAAGGTATTTTGAAATACGGGCAATTTTTAACTTAGGACTATAACTGAGTTCCAAATTCTGTTGCTAAGCAAGATAGTTGCTGAGTGAGTTTTGTCACATTTTATGTTAAGAAACTTCTGAAATTGCTTAGAAAAGGGAGTATGCAAACCCAGGGTCCTGTTGATGGCACTGTTTGTGGTTTGTGTGAAGATGGTTTCCCTCATATTCTAGAGTTTTAAACCTGCTTGAGACCATTGTCTTGCAGTTTCATTATAAGAAAAGACTGTATGGAACACTTATGGATGATCCCAACTCCTCTCCTTGTCAGGAGACGAATTATGAGTTTACCAACTCTTCATTGCACTGCAATCTTCAGCTCTGCTTTTATCAGAACCATCTTCAGTTCATCATTTCTTTCCCATTTCTTTGTGAGATGATATTGTAAAGTGTGCAATATTATTATGGCTAGATGCCTATGAAATACCCAACAGTTTAAACTTTAAATTTTGTATAATTTTCAAAGATTGGAAATAATGATTTTTCCAATCCCAGATTTCTATCCTAGATTATTCCTTACTTGTGTCATATAATTTTATATTTTGCCTCATCACATACTAAGCTTTAAAATGGAACATATAAAGATTGTTGTTTCAAGCCAATTTGAGACACAAATTAAATTCTCTAATTATTATTTTTTCATTATCTTAGAAATTGGAATAGGTAAATGTATATATAGAGAAGTAGAAACAGACCATTCTTTAAATTATATTCATCGATGATTTCCAAATGAGCAACTCAGTTGCTAAACATATTTGTTCAAATTCTACACTCATGTGAAACTTACATCATCTGCTGATTAAACACCTACTGTTAAAGTCACATTTATTTTAAAACTTTCAGTAATTTATATGAAAATATTCCAGTAGCTATTTATTCCTCATTATCTTCTGGTGAATCCTCTGCTATTTAATTACATTCTATCAATCTAACAAATGAATCAATTTTCTACCTATAGTAAAATCCTACAAATTTAAAATAAAACCACTTAATACTGCAAGTGTCCGTATTGAAAGCTTATTTAAAAGTAATGGAATTTAGTACTCTTCCAAATCTTTTGGGGCCCTTTATTATTCCTAATTCACATAAATTATCATTTAACATAGAATTAAGGAAAAA
This sequence comes from Bungarus multicinctus, assembly GCA_023653725.1. NCBI lineage: Eukaryota > Metazoa > Chordata > Lepidosauria > Squamata > Elapidae > Bungarus > Bungarus multicinctus. The sequence goes on along the minus strand of CM042834.1, from coordinate 228,838,422 downwards.
CTTTCTAACAGTGAAAAAAATTAACCAGTGGAATAGCTGGCCTTCAGAAGTTGTAAATGCTTCATCACTGGAGGTTTTTAAGAAAAGACTGGACAGCCACCTGTCTGAAATGGCACGGGGTCTCTTACTTAAGCACAAGGTTGGTCTAAAAGACCTCTAGGATTCTTTCCAGGTCTATTCTGATTGATTGCTGGAATTACACTACATCTAATCTGAAGTTTCTGTGTAAATTATCATTGATTTGTTATGATCTATAAAATGATGTAAAAATACTTTAGACTTGATTGTTATCACAACAGCCCTGTGGCTAAAACATAGAGATATAGGCAAGTTTGAATCTGGATGTCCCAAATTTCATTGTCCAATTCACTTCATGAAAAACACAAGATTGCAACATTATACACAGTAGAATGGGATATGGGATATAAACATTACTTTTTGCATGTTTAGTAAGACATGGATAATACTAGGATCAGGAAAATATGGTAATCAGTTTTATTCATTGGTACTTTTATGGATTAATTGAAAAAAATGATATGACTTACAAGAAATGAAGAAGTCAGGAGCTGACATTTTGCTAGTAACATCTGAATGACAGAGAGCCTTCCAGAATAACTCCTATAATGTTCGTCATTCCTTCCTTCCTTCTTTCCTTCCTTCATTCACCAATTGTTCACTCCTTTAAAGGAGAGTGGAATCAGTTGTGAACTTTCCACAATTGAAGTTGCTATCACTGTTATATTATCTCTCAGACATGATGCAGACCACTTTCACAAAGTGGAAAACAACCTCTAAAAATGTAAGGAAATTAAAAATTACATTCCACATGCATCCTGCATCCTGTTGGAGGGTAAAGAAAACTACATCTAATAGCAACTCCTTTAGTAATATACACTGTTATATACCATTTATTTATTTAAAAATATTTTTTAAAAAATTGCTGAAGTTTGGGGATTTTTTTACAACAAAAACATTTTAAAATATAGTAAAACATACTTAAGAAGATAGTGTTTTCCATATAGAAGACACTGAGAATGAATTATTTGCTTTATCTTCACCTAAAATCAACAAAACAATCTATTTGCAATGATATATGCATGGATATATATTCATGCCCAACATTTATGTGTGCGTGTGTTTGTTGTTATATTGTCATATGCTATAGTAATCTTGTCATATGCAAATTTATAGCCAACACAATAAAATGTATTTAATGTAAAAAAAAAAGAAGAATAACATCAGCATCTAAAAAAACAGTGAGAATGACTAGCATTCATTGAAATGCTGCAGGAAGTATAGCTGTAATAAGATAATCCACTGTGAATAAAAACAGACAGTTGTCTGTATGCTACGAGTGGACTATTGAAAGTATGAAACTAGATATTGTTTATTTCTTTTCACCGCTGCAGCAGTTTGCCAAAACAAAATTATAACTGAATTATGTATTATAATGAAGCAAAACAAAGTGGAACAACAACCAAAAGAAAACAAACAGAGCTTTCCTGAGCACAAATTTTAGAATGGGAAAATCATGTGATGTTATTTGCGGTGTTTTCCAGTGAACAGCCTTCATATGTATCAGTTCAACATCAGGACACATCTCTTTACTGCCAGTGAGACACAATATCAAACTGAAAATTTGGTGAAATGAAGAATGGTATGCTGTGTGAGCTCAGGATATAAAATTTAGGTGCTCTTAAGGGAATATGATGGCTGTAAAATATGATTACTAACGGTGTAAGAGTGCCAAGGCACTTATATTACATGCTGATAGAAAGGAGACAGCGTGGAACAAAATATTGTACAAAGTTAAGGATAGTGCATATAGAATGTAATGAAAAGCACATGTAGGGAGTGAGCATATAAAGCAAGCTGAAAAAATGAGAAAATTTAACTTACTTGCAGGACCAAGGATTAGGATAACTACAATTATAAATGATACATATATTTGTACAAACACATTCAATTTGGGGAAAATAGTTATGGGGGTGCAGAAAAGGAGTAAGAAATAATAAATCAAAGAAATTAAACTAGTTTACACCTATGCCATTCACTTTATCTGCCTATACATTGCTGTTTTTAGAAACCATGCTTTCATAAGTTGCCTTTTGTTCTTTAGACTTGTCACCAACTTCATTCAATTACCATTCTCAGATTACATTATCTTTTCCTTTCAGCCATTCAATCTTCCTTCATATATTACTTTAATTTCACCGTAATTTTTCTTGCTATACAGAATATATTTCTATACTCAAAATATAGCTTTTTTTTACTGAATTGACTTTCACTAAGCATTCATACATTCATGAGTTTATCTCTTTTCTTACCATCCAGGCTTCTTAAATATCTCATTTCCATTCTATTTCTCCTATGATTTCTAACTACATTTCTCTATAGCAAAGTGTGAAGAAACACACTATTATTCACAAAGATTTTACTTCCCTGTCAAGCATATCCACTCTGGTCCTTGGATAGAATATAAATATGTGCACACGTGTTTGTGTGTATGTATGTATGAGTATACTGTATACGTACACACAGAGAAATATACATATATCAGATGCATAGTAAAACACATACCCAAAACTTACACCTGCACTTCTAACTTCCCCACAATCATTGCTTATACATTTATCCATAAATACATTAAACAACAAGACATTGTACATGCTTGTCTTATCCAAGCATGCTGAACCATTTACTATGCATTCCATTTATTCTCACACATGTTTTTCCCCATCGTATACCTCTCTTATCAGATTCAGCAAGCAATTTTCATATTCATGCAGAACAATCCATAATGAAATCTATTTGCTTTATTATATAATCTCTCTCAATAAAGAAATACACACTATTTTTTTCTCAAATTCCTGCATTCTTTAAAAATCAGTTAAAGAGTAAATTTGGTCTTCGCATCCTTGCCTAACATAAAGCTGCTCTATAAATATTACTTATTGGCACTTTTTTTTACCTTTTCAATCAAAATTCTGCCAAACGGCTTCCCAGGCATTCTCAATAAACTCATCTGCCTGGAGTTTTTCATTAAAAAGTATTACCATTTCTGTGCATAGGAGAACATACAACATCTTTGAATCTCAGGCACAGGTGCAATATTTACACAAACATTACACAAGTTAGAGAGACACATCATAAGCAAATGGCATCTGTATTCCACATTCATTAGTTGCTTCCTTGAATGATGAATGAAAAAACATTGTTCCCTCAATGCAGAAATGAAGGAGCTAACACTACTCATTTTCCAACAGAATTCCTTGATTCAGTTGAACTGTTTGGATTGCTACCACATAAACTGGAATTGTCACTGGACAATTGACATTGTCATGACTCCAAGAATTATGTTCAATTTACAAGAAGGTGAAGATATCTTTCTATAACAAATGCTTTTCCCAATACAGTCATATTTTGATCTTACTGCACACAGAACACAAGGGCAAACTGTGGAAAATATGCTGATATATCTGGAAAAAATGGTATTCCAGCACGGTCAGTTGTATGTTACTTTAGCTGATGAAAAAGAAGTGAAAAAGAATGTTTTTCTGCAAATGTGCATATGGAAATCTTTGAAAACTAAATCCCTATGCAGCATCAGTTCTCTTGATTTCATCTTATATTTTCCACGCTATTGTTCCAACAACTCCTAATATGTTAACCATTTCTCTTTAGCAGTCCTTTTTCCCCTATAAAATGCTTCTTGTGTTGTGACCCATATTGACAATATGGGCACTTTAATATGATTTTTGAAATCTACATCAACGTCAGCTTTATCATATCATACAGAATCACATCATCCAAACCTCAGACTTTGGGAAAGGTATTATTATTGTTGTTGTTGTTGTTATTGTATTTATTGTCAGAGTACAACAAGTGTCCAATGAGATTGGCTGAGCCTCCCTTCATGTTCCCCCCCAACACAACTCATAGTGAGGACAGAGTCTTATTACACTATGTGACCTTGTTGCACAATGCGCCGGCCCCGCAAGTCTATTATACTACGTTGACATGAGTTATTTTCTGTTCAGAAATCTGATACCCCACGGATAGAAGCTGTTCTTCAGCTTATTGGTGCAGTTGGCAATGCTTCTATATCTCCTACCCAATGGTAGGAGAGTGAAGAAGTGCTGACCGGGGTGCGAATCATCCCCGAGAATTTTCCTCATTCTTCTAAGGCAATGAGCCCTAGCAATGTCATCTAGTGGTACCAGGGAACAGCCCATGATGTTTTGTGCTGTGCTCACCACCCTCTGTAATGTCTTTCTATCCACCAGCATACCACACTGTAATACAATATGAGAGGACACTTTCTATTGTGAACTGGTAAAAGGAGGTAATCAGTCATTGTTCCACTTTATTCTTTTGCAAGACCCTAAGGAAATGGAGTCTCTGTTGGGCCTTTCTGGCCACCTGGGTTGTGTTCATTTTCCAAGTAAGATCTTCACTGAGGTAGACTCCCAGGAATTTAAACTCTCTCTACACAGCCCCCCTTGATGTAAAGTGGTGTGGGTTCCTTTCTCTTCTTCCAGAAGTCTAACACCATCTCCCTTTTCTTGCTGATCTTTAGGTGCAGGTTGTTTTCTAGGTATCATGAGGATAATTTTTGAATCTCCCCCTTGTATGCTGTTTCATCTCCACCTGTAATGAGAGCCAATATGGTAGTATCATCTGCGAACTTAATGATCCCAGTGAATGGGTCAGACGATACCCAATCATGTGTGCACAATGAGTACAGGTAGGGACTGAGCACATAGCCCTGTGGGGAGCCAGTCCTAAGCTTCAGGGAGGTGGATGTGACAGATCCAGCCCTCACTGTTTATGGTCAGTCCCTTAGAAAGTCTTTGATCCAGTCACAATGAAAGAGGGAAAATCCAAGTCAGTCAGCTTTTCGGTAACAATGCTTGACAGGATAGTATTGAAGGCTGAGCTGTAGTCAATGAAAAGCATCCTGACATAGTTTCCAGGTTTCTTTAGATGGTTTGCTACAGAATGTAAGGCAGTAGCTATGGGGTCATCTGTCGACCTGTTCTGCCTGTCAGCAAACTGATGTTTGTCAAAGTCTGGTGGGAGGCATGTCCTAAGGTGTTGGAGAACCAGTCTTTCGAAGCATTTCATCACTACTGACATTAACATGATAGGTCTGTAGTTATTTAGGCAGTTAATTGCTATTTTCTGGGGACTGGGACAATAGTGGCTGTTTTCAAGCATGATGGAACACAGGCCATTTGCAGGGAGATGTTAAAGATCTTTGTCAGGACCTCTGCTAATTGATAAGCACAAGTCTTTACCACTATCCCCAGCACCCCATCTGAACCTGCAGCTTTACTGGGATTCACAGCCTTTAGTGCAGCTCTCACTTGATCTTCATATAGGGTGAGTGGCTGGGAATCAGAAGAGGCTACGGGGTCTTTCACCTCATAGCGGGAGAAGATGTTCAACTCCTCTACCAACGAGGCATCAGCATTGACAGGGTTCCTTGTGTCGCCCTTATAGTTACTTAGGTGCTGCAATCCCTGCCACACTTGCTTCAGGTTGTTATCTGCTAGGTGGTTCTCCATCTTATATTATATTGTTAATGCCTCTTCTAAGGTTTGCCTTGGCCTCTCTATATATATCCCTGTCCCCTGCCTTAAAGGCAGAATCTGGGCTCTCAGAAGTGTCCGTACCTCGGCAATCATCTAGGGTTTACAATTCCCATACACTCTGATGCACTTGTCCATTGTTATACTGTCAGTACACACTTTGATGTAAGAGAGTACAGCATCAGTTATTCATGCAGGCCTTGATGTTCAAATACACTCCACTCAGTGGTTTCAAAACAGTCCTGCAGCTGACTGAAAGCACCCTCTGGCCAGATTTTAACCATTTTAATCAGATTTAACCTTTTCTTGAGGTGGACATACTTCAGGCATGACAGAAGTGAAAGATGGTTGGATGTACCTAAGTGGGGGAGGGGGAATTACTCTATATGCCTATTTCAGGTTAGACTTCACACAGTCTAAAGTGTTCTTCCCTCTGGTGGAAAATTGCAAGTACTGCACAAACTTAGAGAAAACTGTCTTTAAACAGGCTTGATTGAAGTCCCCAGCCACAAAAGCACTCCTCTGGGTGAGTTTGCTGCTGCCTGGAGATGACGTCATATAGCTTAGAAAGTGCCATGCTGACATTTGCATCAGGTGGAATATAAACAGCTATAATAATTATCACAATGATTTCTCTAGGCAGATAAAATGGCTTACATGTGACAGTCATCAGTTCCACATCTGGGGAGCAATACATATAAACTACTCTGCTGTTAACCTACCAGTCACTGTGTATATAGATACAGAGTCCTCCTCCCTTGCACTTACCAGAATTGCCATTTCTATCAGAGCAATAAATGACTTGGCTTGTCAACTCCACTGCCGCATCAGGTACAGCTGGGTGTAGCCAGGTCTCTGTTACAATCATCACACAGCTTTTGCAGAGAAGCCTGCTTGCTGCCAGCTGCAGCTCTAAATCTCTCATTTATAACTAGTACCTTGCAACTCAACATATTGTTACTTCTCTCCCACCATCTATAAGTTATAGACAATGTACTGCCACCTATTTAAGATGCCTCTAATCAATGTTGGTAAATATTTAAATGACCTCTACAATAAGCTCCTGAATTACAGGTAAAATATGGATTACTACTTTCCAGATGAGATCATGCCACTGACTTTTGTAATGTTATTATAACGCGCTCAGTATTCTTTTATATCTCATTATTTATTCATACTAACATTTTGAAACAATAAATGTTCTTAATAGACCTGGAAACCAAAGACTAAATATGAAAAGCAGGTTATGGAAGATTAAATTATCCATTGTCTTTTCAAAAGCAGGCAGGCAATGAGTTTTATAAGTGACTTTATTTTTACAGTGTAATCAATCAAATTAGAGTGCAGACATATTGACAATTTCACATTCTTTCCCAAGTAATTAAAAATAAACACAATCAGTTCCCTAGCCCTAATAGAATACACTGCAAAGTCTAAGAATATTATTGTTAGATATTGTGTATGTGAAATTAGTTTCCTGTCTGAGTTATCGGCAGTTATTTGTCCCATTATGTGGTACAGCTGCATTCTTACCCTGGCCCTCTATGGCCTATAGGTTGGGTAAGTTTATGGGAAATATTTCTTGAGTTTTTGCCCGACAATGAGGACTGAACTGGGACCAGCTGATTTGCTGTTTATATTACTGTGAGGATAAACCAAAGCTAAGCAAAATCCACATCAATGCAACATTTTAATCCTCAGAGAATCTAACATATCTTTACATTGTTGTGAGAAGGGGTGCATTCCTTAAATGAATCACAGAAAGATCTCCTTTACAAGGACAGTGGATTTTTTCTGATTGGATTTAAGAATAGTTTGCCTTGATTTCCCTAATTAAACTTAATAATCACTAACAATTAATATTCTGACATTTAACTGCATATAAGCATGCTTCTTTCAGTTATGTGCTACCTAGTTTGTATAAATATCAAGGTAGCCTTGAGGTATTTTCAGGCTTTGTTATATAAACCTATTGCATGAATAATGTGTGAAGAAATATAAATACGAAACACAAAATAGTTCAGTGATTGAAAAAGTGGTTGACAAATTGACTCATTTCCTATTAGTATCTGTAAATGAATGGAACTAATCATAAGAAGCTTTGCAGAAAAAGTGATTTGGAAAAACAATGGCTGGGCCTAAAGCAGTTCTTTTTGAACAATTTTTAAACAATATGTATTATACAGTAGCTTAGCCATAGAAAAGGGTATTTTTATGAGAACTGTGAGAGTTACAGTTTAGGGCATTACTGGTGATCAAAGAATATCTAGACTTTCTTTCTTTCTTTCTTTCTTTCTTTCTTTCTTTCTTTCTTTCTTTCTTTCTTTCTTTCTTTCTTTCTTTCTTTCTTTCTTTCTTTCCTTCTTCCTTCCTTCCTTCCTTCCTTCCTTCCTTCCTTCCTTCCTTCCTTCCTTCCTTCCTTCCTTCCTTCCTTCCTTCCTTCCAGGGGTGGGATTCAAAAATCCCAACAACCGGTTCTCTGCCTGGTTGCCAGGTGGGCATGACGATGGTGGGTGTGGACTACTGGAACTATGGGAGGGCCATTTTTTGCCTTCCCCAGAGTCTGGAGGCTTCCCTCAGGCTTCTGGGAGGGCAAAAACGGCCTTCCTGTGCTCCAGAGCCCTTCTGGAAGCCAGAAACAAGCCTTTTTCCAGACTTCTGGAACTTCCAGGAAGTTCCAGAAGTCCAGTTTTTTGCCCTCCCAGAACCTCCGCACGGACCCTGCACTTACCTGCATCCAAAATGGGCCACTTGGAATCTCCTGGAAGATGAGGGGCAGAGTGGGTGGGGCAAGCCAGTCGGTTCAACTACTGGTTCGGTGAACCAGATGTAAATTTAACATCCGGTTTGCTCAAACTGCCCAAACCAGCTGAATCCCACCCCTTCTTCTTTCTTTCTTTTTTTCTGTCTTTCTTTCTTTCTCTTCCTTCCATTCTTCCTTCTTCTCTCTCTCCCTCACACACGCTTGCATGTGTGCATGCATATACACATACTTATTTACTTACCTACCTACTTACTTACCTACTTACTTACTTAATTGGCAATAGCTTCAGCAAGAAGAATAAATGATAATCTAGCTTGCATTTTGTGAGTTGTGAACAGTTATGAGACCTATTGACCTGTGATGCAGTCAAACTTAAGAGAAGCAACCCAGAAATGTCCTTTAAATATTCAGCTGGCCTGCCAGCCCAACTTTACCCTCATGAGAAATTAGCTGTGAAAACAGCAGCCATACAATTGCTCTTGTTACAAGAACCATTTGTTCTTGATGGCTGAGATAGGAAATGTGGTGGGTGTGGGGGAGGAGGAAAGTACCTCTGTTTTTCTTAGCATCAAGGAAATTAAAAGAGACATTTGATGATTACAACAGGTATTGAAAGGAGGAGGATTTAAAATTACTTGGTAGAAACCTAGTTCATGTCCACTAATGAATGTTCTCTAAAGAATTCTCATTTGAAAGCTGCCATGGCTAACAGGGAAAAGTTGTTGTTACTCTGATCCTGCATTGATTGATTTCTAGATCATAAAGAAACTTTTGGCATCTAGATAGATATGAAGTGAAATAAAATTATTTTAAATAAATATTTATCAAATAAATAGGTAAACAGATATTTATTTATTTATTTATTTATTTATTTATTTATTTATTTATTCAATTTATATACCGCCCTTCTCCCGAAGGACTCAGGGCGGTGCACAGCCTACTAAAACAACATATTTATAAAAGTTAAAATAGAATTAAATAAGGGCTGTAACCATTCTAAAATCCCAACCTTAAAATTCATTACTTAAACCCCATTAAAATCAATTTAGGATTAGCCCAGGCTGGCCTGCTCAAAGAGCCAGGTCTTCAAATCACGCCTGAACACCCTCAGGTCGGTGGTCATTCTCAACTCAGCGGGGAGCCCATTCCAGAGAGCGGGTGCCCCCACAGAGAAGGCCCTGTTCCTCAGGATCACCAGGCAGCACATAGAGGCCATCGGAACCCTAAGGAGGCCCTCCCTGTGGGAGTGCACAGGTCGGTGGGAGATTACCGGCAGAACGCGGTCTTGCAGATAGCCTGGTCCGATGCCATGGAGCACTTTAAAGGTCAAAAACAGAACCTTAAAGCGCACCCGGAAGGCCACCAGCAACCAATGCAGCTCACTCAGGAGAGGCGTCACATGAGAGCTTTTAGACGCCCCCATAACCACCCGCATGGCCGCATTTTGTACCAGTTGCAATCTCCGGGTGCTCCCCAAGGGGAGCCCCATGTAGAGGGCATTACAGTAATCCAGGCGGGAGGTGACCAGGGCATGAGTGACTGTGCGTAAGGCGTCTCGATCAAGAAAGAGCTGCAACTGGCGCATCAGGCGAACCTGATGAAAAGCCCCCCTGGAGACGGCCGTAATATGATCTTCTAATGACAGCCGTACATCCAAGAGGACACCTAGATTGTGAGCCCTCTCTGTGGGGGCTAAGATCTCACCCCCAATAGTCAGCGATGGAGTCAGCTGACTATATCGGGACACCGGAAACCACAGCCACTCAGTATTGGAAGGGTTGAGTCGAAGCCTGTTCTCACCCATCCAATTCCACACAGCCTCCAGGCATCAGGGCCATAACCTCCACAGCATTGTTGGGGTGGTTTGGAGTAGAGATGTAAAGCTGAGTGTCATCCGCATAAAGATGACACTTTACTCCAAAACCACGGATGATCTCCCCCAGAGGCTTCACATAAATAAACAAGAGAGGGGAGAGGACCGATCCCTGAGGCACCCCACAAATGAGGGGCCTAGGGGTGGACCTCTCCCCCCCCATCAACACAAATTGCAAGCAGTCAGAGAGGAAGGAGGAGAACCACCGCAAGATGGTACCGCCAATTCCCAACCTCTCCAGCCGCTGCAACAGGATACTATGGTCGATAGTATCAAAAGCCGCCGAGAGATCTAATAGGACCAGGACAGAGGAATAACCTCTGTCATGGGCCCTCCAGAGATCATCAACCAACGCGACCAATGCTGTTTCAGTACTGTGCCCGGGCCTGAAGCCCGATTGGAAGGGATCTAAATACATCGTTTCCTCCAGGTACTGAGGGAACTGAAACGCCACCACACTCTCCACAACCTTTGCCACAAAGGGAAGGTTGGAGACTGGACGATAGTTATTCAAAAGCACTGGGTCCAGGGCAGGCTTCTTGAGGAGAGACCCCTCTCTCAACGAAGCATTGACAATCCCCTGGAACCAGCCTCATGTCACCTCACTGGAGGTAGAAACCAACCAGGAGGGACACGGGTCCAACAAACAGGTGGTGGTGTTCAGCCGCCCCAGCAACCTGTCCATGCCCTTGGCAGTCACAGGATCGAACTCCTCCCAGATAACCATCTCAAGACTTGCCCTGGCCATCTCCCCCGGGACCACCCAGCTGGAGTCCAGCTCGCCCCAAATCTGAGTGATTTTATCATGCAGAAATCGGGAAAACTCCTCTGCCCTGCCCTGCAAGAGGTCTTCCTGCACTCTCGGCTCAAGTAGGGAGCGGGTCACTCTAAACAGGACGGCAGGCCGATTTTCTGCTAACGCAATAAGGGCGGAGAAGTGCGAATGCTTTGTTGCCTCTATTGCCACTAGGTAGGTCCTAATATAGGACCTCACCTGTGTCCGGTCAGATTCGGTGTGACTGGCCCTCCAGACGCCCTCCAGACGCCTTTTCCGGCACTTCATCTCCCTCAGCTCCTCCGTAAACCACGGAGCTAGATGGGATCTGTGCCGAGTCAGAGGTCACAAAGGCACACAACTTGGTCCAGAGCCTCAGCGGCCAACCTATCCCAGGTGGCCACTAAGTCTTCAGCCGAGCTGTGAGCCAGAGTCTCAGAAATGGCCCAAGCTCCCTCTGGAACCGTTCAGGATCTTTCAGGCACCTGGGGCGGAACCATCTCCTTGGTTCCGCCTCCCTGTGGTGGGGGGTAGCGGCATAGAAGTCAAGCCTAAGAAGAGAATGATCGGACCATGACAAGGGTTTTATAACTATATCCCCAAAGCTACGATCATTCAACCACTGAGCAGAGACAAAAATCAGGTCCAGTATGTGTCCCCCGATGTGAGTGGGGCCAGAAACTAATTGGGTCAGGTCCATGGCCGCCATGAACTCCCGAGCCGCCCCGAGGTCTCACCGAGCGAAGGCAGGTTGAAATCCCCCATGACTAAAAGCCTGGGGGTCTCAACTGCCAGTCTGGCTATCACCTCAAGGAGCCCGGGCAGGGCCGATAATACATGGCAGGGAGTCAGGTACATTATCAAAAGGCCCATCTGAACCCCCTGACCCCATTTCACAAAGAGGGACTCACAGCCGGCCATCTGAGGAACAGTGGCCTCGCTAGGGCAAAGATATGAAGTAAAATAGATAGATCTAAAATATCTCTGGAAACTTTCATGATTATAATCAATAATTTCAAAGACCAAGGCTTATATATTCCCTCCAATGGAAAAAAGCTTAATCCCCCCACCCCCTACTCCAAGTCTATGATTGATGGGAGAGGAATAAGAAGAGAGTTGCATAGTACATTTTCTCAGTGCTCCTGAAGCAGTAAAAAGACATAGCCCTCTTGAAGGTATTCCCTCATCTCTTCAATTACCCTATATTCTTGTCCCTTCTGTACTCCTTTTATTTACTCCACATATGTTCTATTCTCAAAATACAAATCTCACCTCCCGCCCCCAACCACCTGAAAAATTTCCTTTCTTAAGAAGACTATATTTGAACTACAAACATCTCAACATGTCTATTGTCCTCCTTGTTTGTTTCCTTGTTTAACAAATTTATTTGCTTCCCATCTTGTGGTTCATTAGTGTCACTTCCAGTGTGTGTGGTTTATGTTACTACTTCAAAAATAATAGGTGAAGTGGGAGGGGCCATGGAAGAGAAAATGGTAGGAGCAGCATTACAGCAACTTCCCTACCTTGTTCCTTCAATACTCTTCAGTTTCTCTGAAGGCTTCTACTAGGTCTCTGTGTTTCAGTTGAAAACCTCTAGATAACTATCAACTATGGTAGTCAGCAGGCCCCAAAGCCTATCCTGCTTTGATATAATGGAATGTATGAATAACTTTGGAGAATGAGGGGAAGAGATGCTGCTTAGGAAACAAACAAGAAAGGCAGGAATAGTCACTTAACAGTCAAAGAAACAAATTTAGGAAATACAGTATGTGTCCTAATGAATCAAGTAGTTAAAAGTGGAGACAGGAAGTGTGTGCTTCAGAGTTACAAGATTTTATTAATATTGTTCTTTTTACCATTCAATCATGTCTGACTTTTGACAACTTTATAGGCAAATGTTCTCCATGCTACTCTGCTAAGCACAGGTTCTTTCAGTTGTTGCAAGATAACATCAAAACTTTGTATCAGTTTTGATGTTATCAAGCCAGCATGTTCTTTGCTTGCCTCTTGTTCCACTCACTATTCCTAGCATCATTGATGGTTAATATGGTCTTACTATTAAATATAATTAGTTAATCTTGTCATGTTTCTTGACTGGTTTACATTAGAAGGCTGACATATCACTATATTTATACCATCAGATATTAGCTTGCTATAAAATTTTAATTAAAAGGTAGACAACTATTATTGAAGAATGTATTTGTGAAAAAGGTTGCACCAGCTCTGATTCAGACAGTGTTTAGGCTTCTTGTAACTGTTATTTTGTCTCTAATGTCACAATAAATATATACTAAAAATTGTAAAAAAGGCCATATTCTTTTTATTTTAAAAATGTGTTATTTTGTAAATCTCTTATATGGTTCCTGTTCATTCATTTAAGCATGAAAAAGATTTAAATAAAAGTGTTCTCTGGGCTATCTCTAAATAGCCATAAGAATGCTTGCTGTAATTCTAATATTTAATACTTTTAGTATTTATTTTGCTTATATACTTAGAAATTAGGATGAAATTATGTTTCATGCTCTATATGAAACATCATTTGATTGACTGACAAACCAGAGATGTATTTATTATTTCTGATCAAAATTAGATGATAAATAGATAGAGGTGTGGAAAGAGATATGGAAAGTGAGAGATATGGAAAGAGAGACAGAGAGAGAGAAAAGAGAGATAAAAACATAGATAGATAGATAGATAGATAGATAGATAGATAGATAGATAGATAGATAGATAGATAGATAGATAGATAGATAGATAGATAGATAGATAGATAGATAGATAGATAATAGACAGAGAGACTGCTCTAACATGCTCTACAGGACATTCTTTCTACTTACCTGAAGTAGATAATATTTCTTCTTCCACATTCTATACTTCTTTTTTCACATTTCTAATTTATATCCCTGCCCTCATTGAATGAGTAGGAAATCTAATTACTATTTCTGTGCTTGTATTTAAGGTTAATGAGCTCAAATTTTTAGCTGCATAGTCTTCTAATTTTAAATCTAATGGATAGCTTCCATGTCTTTACACCTTGTCAGATGATTTAGAGAAAACATGCTGGTCAATAATTGGCAAATAGAGTAATAAAATAGGGTATTTTAAAGTATCTACAGTACAAAGTAATATTTCAAAACAAACAAAAATATGTTTTGCTTGGACTAAACATGTTTTCCTTTCTTCTGAAAAATATCATATAGGGTTCAATTTTGGAATTTTACTGGTCATTCAGCATCAATTATGATTTATCTTTTTCCTCATAATACCAAGCTAAATAAACCCATCCACAGAAGAGGAACATTTCAGGTGTCTTGGAAAACCCAAAAAATTACAGAAATCAAAAAATTATTTAACATTTTTTCATATTCCACAATGACTAACAAAACAAATTTTTTAAAGTAAATATAAATTAATGATTTAAAACTAAACATCTAATCTGAGTGCCATTGGATAATTAGAATGAATAAAGGAATTCTACTTCTATCAAAATAAAAATGTTTATCCATAATATTGAGAAACCAGCATATTTGAAATCTAAATAAGATTAAAACTCTCCTGCTGTTGGTTCATTTGAAACATATTCAATTAACCCAAACAGTGTCTTATAGCACTGAATTAGTACTTAGTACTTCGAATTAGTACTTAGTTTGAATCAACCAACTTAAAGAATAAAAATCCTGGACTCATTACTCCTGGGGGATAGGAATTCCAAGGGTGTTTAGATCAGTTGTATTCACAGAGTTGTAACCACTGCAGTGTCATTACAGTTAGCCATGGTCATGTGACTGTGATTCCAAATGATAGTTCTCAGAAACTCATTGGTTGCATGGCACTAGTGATATATGCTTTTTCCTCCTGATGATCAGCTGTTCTGACAATTGGCTGTGCTGAGATCCGCTCTCTGTCTTACTGCTTCACCCAGGAGGCTTCCCTGGGACCCAGGAGGCAAAAAGGGGGATGCAGGGGGATGCTGCAAAAAAAAGAAGAAGCCATGCCCACCCAGTCACATGGCCATACTCACCTAGCCATGCCCACAGAACCGGTAGTAAAAATATTTGCATGCCACCTCTGCACAATTCATATCTTCCTTTGTATGTCATCCCCCAGCAAAATGGTAAGCAATAGAAGAAGGAGGAAGAAGAGAAGGATACTTTATTGTATCTCTGCTGGGGGTCTCGAGGAATAAGAATCAGCACCAGCCCATATTATATGTGAAAAGAAGGATGACCTAATGTGTCATGGGCGTGCATAAGTGCATCAACCTGCCTACTGTTCCTGTCCTATTGTTTCTTTTTTTCTTATATGTATCCATTTCAAGTATTCATAACCATGCTTATACTTATACCTGTTATCTTATAATCGCTTGACAAAATAAAATAAATAAATAAATAAAATATTTAGTAGAAGTTATCAATATAATAAAGATCTATGGAAAGTAAAACCTATTATTATTATATGTGGTATGATTATGTGCCTATTCAGTATGAATCATTCATGTATTATGGAATATAATATATACAGTACCTGTCATATAAATATTGACAAATCTGTAGTGTCTGAGCAATATTTCAGCAGGTGCTTCAGCTACTCATCTATTCCCACTTGAGAAATAGTACTATTATATATTAACACAACCCTGTTCATAGAGACTTTAGTTCTATACTGTATCTAACCATACTTTTTAACTGCATATGCTATTGCAGAAATATATTAGTATATTTTTCATTTCTAATACTGTATATTATTTAATATTTCTCAGAAACCAGTATCATATTTAGGAGACAAGTACTTATTTGGGAGTGTAATTAGTACATACTACTAAGTGGCTAAAGCAGTCAGAAAGAGCTCATCTGATTTTTTTCTTACTAAAATTGACCTGCGTGCTAAACTTACCTATTCAAGGTGGAATTGATAAAGGGATGAATTAGGATTGTTTTTGGAGTCTGATCATAAAAGTGTGTAAAGTGTGCTGGAAGCTTCTCCTTTCCTGCTCCACTTGAGATAGCCTAAAGGAGACAGACCTGCACTATTTAGTTCCAGTCTAGCATAATAATGAAAATAATTAATCAGTAGAATGGCTTGTTTTCAGAAATGGTGGGTGCTCCATCAATAAAGGGTTTTTCAAGAAAAGATTGGACAGCCATTTGTTTGAATTACTATAGAGTGTCCTGCTTGAGCAAAAGATTGGACTACAAGATTTCCAAGGTCCTTTCCAAATCTATTATTCTGCTATATTTCTATTTTCTTCAGGAGTTTATGATTCATGGAGATGCTAGATCTACCCTCCTGCACCAAATGTACAAACAAAAAATCGTGGACTAAGTTAAATGAACAGTCAGGCTGCAGAGCAGGGCATTATCCTTCAACTTAAAGCATGTTCATGTAACAAGATTTCTTTCCTAGAAATGGGAGAGTATCCTAGAAATGGGATGGTAGTACAAGGAAAGAAATTCAAAGTAACCATTTAAAGATGTGACCAGGCAACTTTTGGGTATTTCCAACATAATTTATTTAGTGTAAACTGAATCATGGAAAAATCAGCCTTACATATGGATTCAGGTTTTTGTAATGTTCTGTTGTAATATCCTGGAGAGGAAGTAATGGTAGATAAGGTAATGGTTAGCTAAGAGATATCTCAATCTTCCAGAGGAATAGGGTGTGGGGTGGTAAGCATTGTTGTGGTTCATCGACTGCCAGTGGAGATGGCAGTTCAGTGAAGTGAGTCAGAGATGATGGAGGGGCTGCCTGGGTTACCATCGGAACCGGTGGAAGGCTGTGAGGAACAGGAGGTCACAGAGCCAGATGCAGAGCAGCGTCCATCTACTGATGCCATAGACAGCTGTTTTGGGGCCACAGATGAGCAAGTGGGAGAAATATCTGGGCACTGTCCCAGATGCGCAGAGAAGTATTCACAGAGAAGTGTGGAGAGGAGAGCAATGCAGGATTGATGACCAGCTATCCAGGAAAAGAAGATGTTAACAAGCCCTACTCTGGCTGGAATATAATAAGGAGGGGTGTGGGAGGTGTGGTTGTCGGAGACATCCATTCATGCTCCAGAAGAGTTCCCTCAATGTATTCCTTGCTAGGATTTTCTTGCCATTAACCACAGAGGGAGGTTCTACCGTTTCGTACCAATTCGGTAGAACCAGTTATTACAATTCTGTGCAGTTTGGAGAACCGGCAAATCATGCCCCTGGCTGGCCTCACCCCTCTCTGCCAACCCCTCCCAGTCAATCCTTATTGCACATGTGTGGCATTGCACACATGCACGACATCGCTGACTGCATTCTCCCCTGCCTAGTCACTCCTTGTTGTATTTCTTTTTTTTCCTCCCAATGATCAGCTGTCCTGATGATCAGCTGTGCTGGGATCCTCTCTCGCTGTCTTACTGCTTCACTCAGGAGGCTTCCCTAGGACCCAGGAGGCAAAAAGAGGCATGCAGGGGGGAGTGCTGAGCCCGTCCTCACACTCCATTTTTTGCCTCCTGGGCCTCAGGGAAGCATCCTGGGAGCAAAAACAGCCTTCCAGGAGGATTCCCTGAGGCCCAGGAGGCAAAAAACAAAATGCGGAAGGGTGCTGAAAATAAAGCCATGCCCACCCAATCACATGGCCATGCCCACCTAGCCACTCCCACCTAGCCATGCCCACAGAACCAGTAGTAAAAATATTTGCATTCCACTCCTGATTAACCAGGTTGGTCAGGACTCTTTATGTTGGGACTGAAGTTCTAATTAAGACTCCCTATGCAGAAGTCAGAGACTGTTAAGGCTTGTGAACCACCTATGTATATGTGACCTGGAGCTTTGCAGGGGAATTCTATGAATTCCTATCTTTCTAAATAAATAGGGTTTTTCCTCATGAGTAGGCTGTTGAGTGGGGCTCGTGAAGGCTGGGTCAGAACAAGCATCTCAGAAGACACCCTCCCTAGTTCTGTGAAAAGTAAAGGCAAGGGAGAGATTTGCTTTCAGAGTTGTACTGTACCTTACAATAAAGGTAGTGTTACTACTCATATTATTGATTTCTTTTCTGGACTAACTTGATAAGCTGACAATTTTGGTTCACCATAGGCAGAATTTTTCAGCTTTCAATCAACTCTTGACCCTTTTGGTTTTCCTTGCGTTCCCTGCAGATACAGCTGCTTTGACCTGTTCAAGCCTAGATATTTCTTTCTTCTTTTTCTTCTTCAAGGAATAGTATAGCAAGGGAAGAAAGGAATCTGCATTTGACACATATATTTATTATTTGAATGTAGCTGTTTCATAAGCAGTTCACTGCTCATGAATTAGTTTGAACAAAAACTAACAAGCATTACAAGATAAGAAATCCTATCCATATAAAGATAGTTCTTTACTTATAACAGTTCATTTAGTGACTGTTCAAAGTTACAACAGTACTGAAAAAATAACTTATGGCCGTTTTTCACATTTATGACCACGGTAGCATCCCCATGGTCACATGATCAAAATTGGCAGACTCATAGACTCATATTCATGACGGTTGCACTGTCACGTGTTCATCTTCTATGACCTTCTGACAAGGAAAGTCAGGCGGGAAGCCAGATTCACTTCACAAATGTGTTACCAACTTAACTGCAGTGATTCACTTAACAACTGTGGCTATAAAGGTTGTAAAATGGGAGAAAACTCACTTGACAAATGTCTCACTTACCAACAGAAATGTTGGGCTCAATTGTGGTCATAAGTCGAGGACTACAGTTAGGTCAAGAGATTATGAGGTCACCATATTGTATTTGGTCTTCCTAGGCTTTAGAAATGGCTAGAGTTCACAAGGTACATATCTGACTTCAGGTAACTATTGATTTCACTGTCTAATTTTGAAGTGACTTGATTGGTTCTGATCACAAAATGATATATAATGAATGCCTCTTTAGGACTAGTTGTATTGACCTACACACAACTCAAAAATGCTACTGAGGGTGCCACTAAAGTGTGCTATATGATTGTGCTGCAAGTTAAGATCTAATACATATATTCTGGCTTTTATTTCTTAGTTTATAAATGCTGTTCATACAATGTGGTTATAGAAACAAACTGGCACTTCTTTACATTTCTGAAGAATCAAAATATAATTCGACCTGACATATGTATGGTTGCTTTATTTGCAATAGTAGCAAATATATCTTTTATTTTTGTTTGGAATAAAAAGACAGGAAGCCTAAAATTATTCAGGTGAGGAATTGAAATACTTCATATTGACTCCAGACTTCCTAGAAAATTGAAAGGATGATGAAAAAATAAATAGCAGTTTACAGAGAATATGATGTTTCAAATCTTGAAATCCACTCTAAAAGAGGAATTTCACCTTGTATCCACTTCAAAGTGATACTTTGAGTAATAGCATATTTTGTTTGTACCTAAAAGATAAATCTCCTTTTCACAAAAGATTTATCAATTATATCTTTCAAGAAATCCAAGTGGATGACAATTTATAAAATCATGCTAGGTCTCTGCAACTCTATGCAAAAATTGATCTTGTACTGTGGAAACATTACATTTTGCAAAACTGTAAGGGCCTCCAACTGAATAGTTTTTAGACAGGTAATTTTGAAACAGAATGCTTGATGTGAGTGGCTAAAATAAATTGAGCAGCTTAAACCTAATTTTAAATAATTTTTATCTATACCTTGAGTTGTTTGCGCAATCTGATCTTTATTTTTGGAATAAAAGTGAATATTTTTTCAGCCTCTTCCTCCCTAAAGAAAATTTTCCTTTATAGCCACAATTTGGCAACTTCTATATATTTCAATAGTGCCTGATTTTTCACAAATTCCATTAGTACACCATTGATTGCTCATTTTTAGCACTCAAAACAATTTAACATAGTCTCTTTCATGCAGAAAATAACATATTCATATTATTTGATTTTTGATGAAACCAAATGACCCTTTAAATTTGCAATAGGGATCTTTAATTTTGCATGAGTTTCTTCACTGCTG
Source organism: Bungarus multicinctus (assembly GCA_023653725.1). Taxonomy (NCBI): domain Eukaryota; kingdom Metazoa; phylum Chordata; class Lepidosauria; order Squamata; family Elapidae; genus Bungarus; species Bungarus multicinctus. The sequence goes on along the minus strand of CM042834.1, from coordinate 228,818,460 downwards.
TTCATTTAATTTTCTGTTTCCATTAACCATCTGCAAGCATTTGACTCTATGACAATTATTCAGCTGCGCTACATCATGACTGACATATTTTATAAACGTTTAAAGAAAAAGAGAGCCAGGGAAAGGAGAGGGGGAAAATTAGCAAAACAAAAAAAGTCACGGTTCAGAATCATGTATTTTCCATACAGCTGAGATGTATGAATAGTAATTTCTGATTCCATTGAAAATCTAGCTTAATTGCATTTTGTCTTCTTTTCCGATAAGCACTTCACAATGCTGATGATTGCTGAAGCTAAAAGCTGTTCACTGTGAGAAGTGAATGTTTTCCCACACCACTGCCCAGGATAGTTTTCTTTGCATGACGGCCAAATTGATCACTTCTATTCAGTCTATTCAAAGTTTTAAACCATGAAGGGATCCTATGGTAGAATCTTCTTATCTCCCTGCATCCCAAATTTCTTCTCTTTTGATCTTTCAGAACAAAGAGAGAATAATGCACATTCTTTTGGCAATCTTCAAATTGGACAGTCTTGGAAGAGATGCATTATATCAAATGCAAAGATAACTGATTTGGCCTCCTTTTTACATCATAGGATTTCTATAATTCAGTAGAGGTATTGCTGCTATCTCAATTAATGCAAATGATGTAAAGATAATCATATTAGCAGCTAATTTTAAAGCTGATCTTATTTTTCTATTAACGACCTTAATAAAAAATAATCAATCTAGTGATTCTAGTCAATCATTGCTTTTACAACTGACAGACCCACAAATGGAGGCTAAAGGCAGAGCTGAATCAGGTTAGACCTGAGGCAGAATGTGGAAATTACTTGCCTTTTAGATCTCAAATAATGCCATTGCAATACAATAATGTGCACCACAATAACTGTGGTGGCTCAGTGCCTAAGACATGAGCTTGTCGATCAGAAAAGTCGGCAGTTCAGTGGTTCGACTCCCTAGCACTGCAGACAGAGTGAACTCCCATTACTTATCCCAGCTTCTGCCAACCTAGCAGTTCAAAAGCATGTAAAAATGCAAGTAGAAAAATAGGGCCCACTTTGATGGAAGGTAACAACATTCCATGTGCCTTCAGCATTTAGTTATGCTGGCCACATGACCACGGAGATGTCTTTGGACAGCACTGGCTCTTTGGCTTTGTAATGGAGATTAGCACTACCCCCTAGAGCTGGAAATGACTAGCATGTATGTGTGAGGGGAACCTTTACCTTTACCTAATGCAATATTCCTTACTTTAGCAACAATAACTTCCAACTGACTATGGGGGTTTTAGCTTTACTTGTTGGTGAAAAAACTTGGAGTTTCCAACCATTCAGAATATGGTATGTATAGTTGAGAACAGAATCCCAGCATTATGACCACATTGTTAATAGGTTTAAACAAAATAATATTTGGTTCTCTTACACATACTTAAGTAATTTAATTCTCTATGGAAGTGTTCCTTCATGTAAAAAAAAATGAGGTGTTTAATGCATTATAGGCTGAAATAGCAGAGCTATTTCTTTTCAAATGTGATAAGATAATGTCAGATCTGCCATCTTCACTACACTCTTCTAACCTTGTCGGCATTCTACCATAAACAAAGGGAGGGAGATCAAAGCAGTAAAGGAAGGGTGAGATGTGCAGAAGGACTGGAAGATAGGAGATACATGTATGGGTGGAGGAGTGACACTAACAGGAATTGGACTGATCCATCCACCTCAAGAATGCCAGGCATGGTAAAGAATGTGAAGCCATTTCAGGAAATGCTGAAACCAGAGCAGTTCCCAAAAAATTGCACCGGCATGCTATTGGACATTGATGATCTGGTCATGGGGGCAAGGCCATGAAGGAGAAGACTTTGTAGTCCTTGCATGGGAAACCTTGGTTTTAGCCTTGCTTTGTTTGTATACACTAATCCTAGTAAAAGAACCTATGACTTCAATCAAATGGAATCGAGGGCTGTTTTTCCCTAGGGACTTAGCTGGGGCAAGCTTGACAAATACAACCATTTTATAATGCCGATAAGCATATAATGTGCTACATTTCAAAAGCTTAATTAAATGCATATTTATATTCTATACTTCTACTGATCTTTAAAAATCAAATATTTCCACACTTAAGTCAGCATAAATATAAATATGATTACATAAATAATATGTAACAGGTGTCTTAGTGCTTAGGAATGCAAACTTCTTCAAGGAAAACAATTCTAAGGGTTGAACTTTTGTAGGAAGTTAGCATCCACCCCTCTCCTAGAAAAATTGAAATAGCCCAGGAAATATTAAAAGGCAGAATATTTCTTCTAAAAAGAGTAGAAACTCAAGAAGCAGAAACTCACTCAAGAAGCAGAATCTCACCCCCACCTTTGTTAATGGGTGGGCCATTAAGGCCTGGGCCAGAATACTTTACATAAGAAGGAACTCCAAGGTGATGGGATTAAGGATGGCCCTCAGGAAATGATAGGATTACCCATCTCACTACATGGTCTGGGAAGATTGTATTAGCCAGCATTCAGGTAAAGCCATGTGGTCCAGACCAAGCCTATAGAATTAAGACCCCCGCCCCTGGGAGTCTGACAACCAATTAGAATACAAGCTCCAATTCAAATCCCAACAGAGGGTATAAAACCCAGGTACTCTCAGCACCTCAACACTCTTTTTCTTCTTCCTTTTTTTACTTCCTTTTTTCTTTTTCCCCTTTTCCCTTTTTCCCTTCTCTTCTCATCTTGAAGCATGTGATCATTCTTCTCTGGAGCTCTAGGCCATGTGGCCCTGTAACCATTAAACCTTCCAAGCAGCCTCCATGTTTCCAGTGTCTTTTTTCCCCACTTGGAACTGAACCCAGAAGGATATTTCTTTCAACAATTGGCACCCAAGCAGATGGGACTCCAAGCTAACCTAACCAATGGACCAGGCCCAGGTAAGATTCCCTTGCTAGCAAGCAGACCCATTGAGTTTGTGGGTGAGTTTTCCTGGACCTTGGCCATTTGAAAAAAAAAAAAGGTTTTAAAGGGGTTTTGAGTGTTGAGCTCAAAGGCTGCTTGGAAAGAAGGTGAGTACCTCTAAATTTTAATTTTAAAGCATGGAAAACGTGGGAAATATGTGTATGCTTGCATGTGTGAGAGGATCCTTCTCCCAAACACAACTGGATCTTGCTTCATCTGTGCATTTCCTAACCGCAGAAAGACCAAGAGTCTGGAGAGCATGGGGGTTTTGCCAGAGCACAGGACCTTTTGTTAGGGAAAAAGGAAGAGCATGTTTATGAGTGGCTTCATCCTTGGACAGCAGCTGGATTTCATTTCTTTGTTTGGCCTCTAGCCGCCCTCTTGCCTTTTGTTAGCTCTACAGAGCCATGACCATCAGGACAGGAAAAGCAAGGGGGGGCCATCAGAGTGTGGGACCTTCTGTATATAAGAGGAAAAGCCAAGCGGGTTATGATTGAAGGGAGGGAAGAAAAATTTGTCATTTTTTTGTCCAGTGTATCCCAAAAGCAAACCCCAGCGTTTTAGGTAAACTTAGGTAGTTTTAGTGTAATTTGGACACTAAATTAGGAGCGCCAGTACTTGCCTGCATAAGAGCAGCAAGTTTTCCTCGGATCTGAGCTCTTCCAGATCTGTAAACGTGGGCTAGGAAGAAAAGAATAGAATAGATTAAAGTGGAGTACTCGTACTTGTCTGAGGGGGGCAGAGAGTCTCACGGGCTGTTTTTTTGGGGGAAAGGAAAGTAGGCTGCATTGACAGCAACACCCCCAGTCCGAAAACCGTGGTGAAGTGAGAGAGAGAGAGAGAGAGAGAGAGAGAGAGAGAGAGAGAGAGAGAGAAAAGTCTCTCGGGAATTTTTTACTAAAAAGGGGAGCGCGCATACTTTGGGAAACACCTAGTTTTTTTATATTTTTGTTCTGAGGTTTAAGAAAAATGTTTGATGCCGTTGCGCCAGGAGCAACGACTAAAGTCTCTTATATTTTTGTTCTGAGGTTTAAGAAAAATGTTTGATGCCGTTGCGCCAGGAGCAACGACTAAAGTCTCTTATATTTTTGTTCTGAGGTTAAAGAAAAGTGTTTGATTCCGTTGCGCCAGGAGCAACGACCAGTCTCTTTTATATTTTTGTTCTGAGGTTAAAGAAAAGTGTTTTATTCCGTTGCGCTAGGAGCAACGACCAAAGTCTCCCCCAGACACCCTTCTTTATTTCTTCTTCTTGCTCGGATATTGCTTGTGTCTGAAACTGGTTCGCCTAGCTGACTGACCCGACTAAGCCAAAGTGTGAAACCCCACATGTAAGGGGAACATGGGAAGCGGTAGTTCGAGGGTCCTGGATGGAACCCCCCAGGGAGAGCTATTGGAGGCTTGGGATGAGCAGCAGATGCTGACCCTAGCCGGCATGAGCAAGAAAAAGGTAAAATATATAGGTAGGGATTTGGCTTTGCTGAGGGATACAGGAAGACCAATGTGGTAAATAAAGGTACTTAAAAGTATAAACAGGATCACATGGAATTTTCTTAATTCTTTCTGTCTTTCTTTCTTTGTCTTCTATGCAACCACGTAGTTTGTTCCTTAAGATTTATGCCTTCCCCAATTTAACTAAGATATTTATTGTGGGAATGATCAGTGTGTGTGTACACCTCAGACTTTTGTTTTCCTCTCTGTGTCCTTGTTTCTGTGTGTGTGCGTGCGCACGTGTGTGTGTGTCTAAGTCTTTGTGTGTCCTCGAGGTAACTGTTGCAACTGTTAAAAGTGTCTGACCTCTTCAGATATTAATTTTAAATTGTTAAGATTTAAAACCACTGAGAGAAATTGTCTTCTTCCGGTCTGGTCTGGCCAACCAAACTGGATGAGGAACAGAGAAAATTTTCTTTCCTCTCTGTGTTTTTAAGAAAAACCCAAGGTTATTAGTGAATGTTCTAAGTTCATTTAGAAGAAAAGTTTCATACTGTGTGTTTAAATGATTTTAGCTGTTCATCCTTTTTCCTGAAGCTTGTGAATCCAGTTTTTTTCCTTTCTCATCTACTGTGTCTCCATTTTGTTGGAAACTGATTTATCTTTTTAGTAACTGCAATACTAATGTGTTATTCTTCATCCTCAAACCATGCCTGCAAGCTATCTAAACCCCCCGCCACAGACATCAAATCTCTAACCCTTTTACAATGCCTTTCCTGGTAGAATTACCAGCGAAGGGGGGAGGGGACCCTTGTTCTGTGTGTTCCAGGCCTGCCACATGTGGAAGCAGATACTGCCCCTAGAGACATTCCATCCATTGGAGCCAGGAATTGGGTTTGGATCCAGCCTCCACTGAAAGTCATTACAGCAAACCAGAGTGGGCAGACCTTCCCAAGCGTGACTGACCACCCATACCACCAGGCCAAGCCTATGCCACCCAGAGACGTGAAGGAAAGGACCCTGAGATGGACCAGTAAAAGACTAAAAGACTCTTTTCAATCCCCAGAAGTTAGAAAGATTATGGGGGGAGGATGGAAATTTATTGTAACTGAAAATTCATTGTAATGTGAAATCTATTGTAATGTTTTCTTTCTTGTATCATTTATATTGTAACCAGTTTGATGTACTCATGTAAGGATTATATTTGAGAGTGGCTGGCCCAGCAAGTTCTGAACACCTTGTACTTCTGTCTGGTGGGAGGGAAAATTGTCCACATGTTTGTATTATCTGTATTGTAAAACTAGCTGCATACACAGGCACATACAGAGACACACCATTCAGAATTAGATAGAGGCTAACCCCTTTCACCTACATCCACACAAAGCTGCTCCTAGCTTCGTTTTAATGTGTTTTTTTATTTGTTTTGTTTTTGTTTGCTGCTCTGAGGCACTAAGGCCCAAGCAGTCATATTACCCTGCTAATTCCATGGGGGAGAAGGCATCTCCCTCAGGCAATTCCTGAAGAGATAGCAGAAAAGAGATCTCCAAACCCCAAGTCCTGACTGTGACTCACAAATGATGCTGCCCAGTTGCCCAGTAAAGCAGGATATGTTGCACTGGTGGTCTCATGAGTAGAAGTCCCAGGGCTCATTGTGTGTAACTTTAAAAATACAAAATAGCCTTGTTGCACACTGGCTAACCACAATTTGGCCTCACAAACCCTGGAAGCTAAGAGCTAGGCAGGTAGTAACCATAACCTTGGATATGAGCAGCCTGTAATTTAAAGGTTGTGAACACTGTATAGAGGCTTGTGCTTACAACCTGACTGTAAGCTCACAAAAAGTATATCAAACATCTGAAAATTATTTGGCATGAATAATTGGATACAGCTAAAAAAAAAAAAAAAACCAGAAGTTTTCCCAGAGCTTTATGGTTGAAAGCTTTTGGGAGCCACTGAAGGAATCCTTTTCTGTTGCCTCTTTTTCAATGCCTTTCCTTTGCATCAGAGAAAAAAAAATTTTTTTTTAAAGCACCCATCAAGTTTCCCTGATTTGATCACCTTTTAATTTTTTGTCAGAATTCTCACGTGTTTTCAAAAAAAAAAAAAAAAATGAGGGATTGTAGGAAGTTAGCATCCACCCCTCTCCTAGAAAAATTGAAATAGCCCAGGAAATATTAAAAGGCAGAATATTTCTTCTAAAAAGAGTAGAAACTCAAGAAGCAGAAACTCACTCAAGAAGCAGAATCTCACCCCCACCTTTGTTAATGGGTGGGCCATTAAGGCCTGGGCCAGAATACTTTACATAAGAAGGAACTCCAAGGTGATGGGATTAAGGATGGCCCTCAGGAAATGATAGGATTACCCATCTCACTACATGGTCTGGGAAGATTGTATTAGCCAGCATTCAGGTAAAGCCATGTGGTCCAGACCAAGCCTATAGAATTAAGACCCCCGCCCCTGGGAGTCTGACAACCAATTAGAATACAAGCTCCAATTCAAATCCCAACAGAGGGTATAAAACCCAGGTACTCTCAGCACCTCAACACTCTTTTTCTTCTTCCTTTTTTTACTTCCTTTTTTCTTTTTCCCCTTTTCCCTTTTTCCCTTCTCTTCTCATCTTGAAGCATGTGATCATTCTTCTCTGGAGCTCTAGGCCATGTGGCCCTGTAACCATTAAACCTTCCAAGCAGCCTCCATGTTTCCAGTGTCTTTTTTCCCCACTTGGAACTGAACCCAGAAGGATATTTCTTTCAACACTTTATTTTCTTGTTGGTTTGAGCAACTGAATTTAAATATTTTGGCTATATATTGATTCCACATGAATTACATACACATCTGGATTTAAGCAGGCTTTAATATCAAATTCTTGCCCAACAGCTTTCAGTGATGAGACACAAATGAAATAGATTAGGAAGAAGATAAGGATTTTTTTTTTAAAAAAGGAAACGTTAGATTTGAATGATAGCTGAAGCGTTATACCACAATAAATGCAAGAAAATTGACAGATCCCATCTGTACTCATGGTTTATGCTTCTCGGGAGTACCTTGTAGAGCCACAGAAGACTGAAACAATGAACGCTGCTGCTATTGAAATTGTGGCAACTTGAGAGCAGCATAAATAGTTGCTGTTAAGGCTCTTCCATCTCCTTTCCATACTGCTTTCAACTATGGTTCCTACTTGAACCTTGCACTAACACAACTATTTGGAAAAAAAATCCAGATATCTTTAATTTGTGGCTGTAATTGAGTGATTTTCTAGATATTTTTCAACTCTACATGGTAGTTCAGAGGTCTCTCAACTTGGTAACTTTAAGATTTGTGGACTTTAACTCCCTGAATTCTGTGCTATGCTGGCTGGAGAATTCTGGGAGTTGAAGTCCACAAGTCTTAAAGTTGCCAAAGATTCCCTGTGGTAGCTCTTCTTCAAACAACCAGATTGATTAAAGGTAAGAGCAGAAAGATGTAGAAAAGTTTAGGTCTCAGGGAACAGCATTATTTTTCTTGTACATGTAACAATTGGATTATTTTTAATTGTTTCTTTTCTATAAAGTTGGCTAACTGCATATTAATCTTCAACTTCATATTAATCTTCAACATGCTTTAGGAAGTTAGCACCCATCCCTCTCCTAGAAAATTGAAATATCCTGGGAAATGTTAAAAGGCAGAATATTTCCTCTAAAAAGAGGAAAAAAGAGTAGAAACTCAGAAGCAGAAACTCACCTTAGAAGCAGAAACTCACCCCCACCTTTGTTAATGGGTGGACCATTAAGGCCTGGGCCAGAATACTTTACATAAGAAAGATTTCTTGGTAAAGCTATAGTGATTGCTCAAAAGCCCTTTCAGGTGCATCATCATCCAGCAAGGCTCAACCAAGCCTGGAACTCAGGATAGCCTACAGAGTTGCCCCTGCATGGCCTCATGGGAGTCTGACAACCAATCAGAATACAAGCTCCAATTCAAACCCCAACAAAGGTTATTCTCTCTGCACCTCAGCCCTTTTTTTCTTGATCTTTTCCTTCACCTTGAAGCATATGATCATCCTTCCTTTTCACTCTGGAGCTCCAGGCCATGTGATCCTGTCTACCATTAAACCTTCCAAACAGCCTCTATGTTTCCAGTGTCTTTTTCTCCACTTGGAACTGAACCCACAAGGATTTTTCTTCCAACAATGCTAATATTTCAAAAAAGAAATATTAATTTCTCACAAAATGAGAAAAGCATGTTTTAGTAATACTTTTCCAATTCCACTCATATGTCGTTTTAGAGTCTACAGAAATTTTTTTCTTAACATTTCTTAACTAGTACCTAAAATGAATACACCTATGTTTCTTGGGATAAGTTTGAAAATCAGCTAAGCACTACATTTTCTAAATTATAAATAAATGATAAAAAATAAAAATGTTTTTGGTTTCTTTACTGTATTTCTTTTAAAGTGATGTGTATAAAACACACATATACTCATCAGTACAAAAATACCTATCCAAGAATGAACCTTATATTCTGTAACATATCTGTGTCCAGTAAGAATTTTTAAAATATATTTTTATCCCATTTGACACAGGTTTGTAAGATAATTTATAATTTTTAAATCCTTTTTGGAAATCACACTTTTTAATCTTCAAAAATAATCTTCATATACCTTTATATGTGTTTTTGTGTACACATATGTATATATAATGTACAAAGAGTATATTTTATACTACTATTTCAAAATTTAGATTATCTGGATTTCTAATTTTAATCTCTTTTCTCCTTGTTGCATGAATGTAGCTGAGCAATGTCTTTATCATATTTTGATTTAATATTATCTTTTAACCCAATTTTTGTCTTTTGTACTTTTCTTAATTATCCTGATGTGGTCGTTTAGCTTTGGATGTTTTGGATATTTAAATATCTATTCTCTTATGCTGGATAAAAACTGTGATAAAATTAAGGAAGATCTTCTTATCCAATCAGATCATTGTGAGCATTTTCACCTAACGTTGCTCAGTTCCACTGAAGCACCTGGAGATTTATCTGTGTCATCAGATTTTACACCCTTTGAATGGTGTGGGATTAGGAATGGATTTCTACAGGAAAAATTGTAGACTATGAAAACTAGAAGCACTACTCAGGTGACCCTGAGGATACAGATAAACCTTCAAGTGCTTCAATGACCCTCTAAAACAGGGGTCTCCAACCTTGGCAACTTTAAGACGTGTGGACTTCAAATCCCAGAATTCCTCAGCCAGTGAAGCCAGTGAAGTCCACACATCTTAAAGTTGCCAAGGTTGGAGATCCCTGCTCTAAAAGGACGCAAATGAATATAAATCCTTTCATTTCCCATTATCCTGTCAAAGCTGAAGAAGCTTCTTGGATGAGAAGCGAAATACCTTCCAAAAAACCCCCAAGAAAGTCCAGTTACCACCTGAAGAAGCACCTTTGGGATAATAGGGACAAAGGCATAGGAAAAAAAGTTGGATTCTCTTTATAATCATATTTGCTGCTCCAAAACTGATTCTATTAACAGATTTTCAGGTTGCACATGACCTGAATCCTCTTTTTTGCAAATGCTAAGGTACAGTTACAGTTACATTACTGAATATTGTTGGAGTATTTGTTGAAAATTCATGACTAATTAAATCCTCAGCAATTTGTTATATAGTAAAAGTAAATAGAATTATAATTTTATCTTGAAAAGTGATAGTCACTTTTCTGTTTTCAAAATTACCCTCTCTTACATGCATAGGACTGCTTTTCTATTATTATAATATGGAGATGGAAAAATGCAAAAACGACAAATAAATATTTTGGATCACCTTTACAGGACATTTTATCACCCTAATGGCACAAACTATTACAATATATTGACAGTTTATGGATGTTTTCCTGGTGGCTGCAGGCAAAACAGTGGCAAAAGTGTATAGTATTGTTTTGTAATCTTTTATAAAGCCACCAAGGAGGGGGAAACAAATCAATTTTGAAAGGAAATCACATTTGCTTCAGCTGTCACTGAAGAAATAGTTTTATATTCTACTATTTATTCTTTTAGTCTTATTTGAAGCTATTTCAATAATGATAAAAATAGTAAGACCAGCAGTAATGGAATGTCAAATGCCCAAATTATCAATAATCATCATATAGCTAACAAGTAACTGGACATTTTATAGTTTGATAACATAAAGCATGTACAAGTTAAAATTCTGATTAGCAACCAATATATTCAACAAGGGAGAAAATTACTAAATTGTTAAATTGAACAGACACCACCAAAGTCATCAATACTTGAGTCATACCTGAGATATGATATACTATTGGAATTATTAACTGGACACAAGCTGAACTGGAAATTTTGGACTGAAAAACAAGAAAACTGATGACTTCACTATGCATTATAGCCATGTAATAATATTGATAGATTATACCTGCCCATAGAAATGGAGATGGAAGTTTATTTCAAATCAAATGAAAAATTGATGAGAATATATAGTTGAAACAGTAGTTGAAAATGAACAGGTTAAAATATTGCATGATTTCTGCATACTGATTGATAATGTCTTAGCTCATAGCACACCAGATGCAGACTGTAGTTTAAAAGAATGGATGGATAATCTATGTAGCAATAATAGGGGATAGTACAATACAAGATGAAGAATTAGATAAGATCATAAAGTATGAAGAGCTGAACATCAAAATGGAAAGAGTGTGAAATAAACTATCTATGGTAGTCCCATTGGTTATCACTAACCTGCTATACTATACTAAAAAAGCTTGAACTTAGAAAATCTGACAAAACTGACAAAATTTTCATCTATCACTTACAAAAGGCCACATTGCTTGAATCCACACACATACTGTTCCAATATATTATGGCATCCAATGTTCTTGAGAAGAACTTGATGTGTATGAAGGGCATCACAAGGTAAAGAACTAGCAGTTGTGATTTCACCTCATGTATAAAATAATAAATAGCTTACATCTTGCAACACTATCTTTAACACCATGAAACAACAATCTGCCTATCGCCTATCATGGCTCCTTGAAAGGACTTAATAGATAAAAATGCCAAATTCATTCTAAACACCTGGCTTACTATGCAACAAACCATAAATAATAGCATTTACACAACAATGTATGTTCTATGAATTTTAACATCCATAATTGCTTTAACTTGGAACTATCATACAGTATCTCATTCCTGTTTAGGAAAACAACTATTTCCAGATTTTGAAAATTTAAAATATCTTATTGAAATATCTTATTGAAAAGAAAGTGCTTCATGTTATAAAGTGACTATAACTATAGCCAATTGTAAAAAAATCTAACAAAGCTGGAAAGTATAGCTTTTTTGAAAGAATAGAATAATTGTAATTCTTTTGCTTTTGTTCACAAAAGGGTTAAACTTTTGTTAACATCAAACTTATAAATAGAATATTTCTCTTTACCTTAATATTGCATATTATTAAAACCTGCAGAAGATGTTCAATAAACCTAGTAAAATTAAGTTATATATTACTGAAATATACATAATTAAATTAGTTGTTTACCAAAATGGACCAAGTGATCTATTTCTGGTTTGTGTCATTATATTGTTTCATGTACAGATTGATCAATTTGCTCGATTCTTTTGTCAGATTAGTTCATAGAACTACATTCTCCAAATTTTTTCTCCTCTGCACTAAACTACTACATTTTCTCCCATTCTGTTTTAGTAGTTTACTAAAGCTACTAAAACAATGGGTTTTGTGTAGCTTTTCAAGGCCTTTACTCTAAAAGAGGACAAGTGAATGTGTGTGAGGTGATTCTTCCCACCCCCAGAAATAAAACAGGTGTGATTGAATCACTTATTTTGTCCCTTAAAACTTTCAAAAGCTTAAATATTGCAGCTCTGCCAAATAGTTTTGCTTTTTTTGGCAGACTAAGTTATTTTAACCATTTTGGAGCACTAACCTAGAGCTATTGTCTTTCAGAATGTGTCTTTCTTGGTAGAATTCAGTATAAACAATGATGTTGATCCAATTTATTTTCAATTGCAGCTTGATTTCTAGGGAAATATATTTTCTGTCAAAAAATTCTAATATCAGCTTCCCTTCTCCGTATAAAAATGAATGGAAGTCCCTAGAAATCTGACAGAGAACCAGCAATTCCATTCAATTGTCACTGATAAGTTCTGTTCTTAAATGTCACTTTTCCACTTCTCTTCCTCGCTCCCATCCTGCCTCCCTCCAGTCCCCAGTTGCTTTATCAAATGACAGTTGTTTTGATCTTAGAAATGAGATAGCAAAAAACAGGTGAAGAAAGACAAATGATAGAAGTTGCTGTCATTTTTCTCTTGGTTAAATGTGCTGGAGAGCTACAAATTCATATGCATTTACAGCATTTACACATGCACATAATTATTTATTTGACTAGTAACTCATTTTTCTGCTGAAGGCAGCTCACCATATTTAAAAACAAAAAAACAGAATATAAATAGCTAAACATATAGAATGAAAACAATAACATAGATACTGAAATCAGCCAACAGATTTCCTAAATGCTGAGAGAGCATGGTCAAATAAAACTCCAGAGGGGATGCAACTTTGCCCCAATCCTGCAATACCTGACAGTGGGGTATCTTCAAGAGGGCTTCTTCTAGCTAGGTGGAAAAGATTCATATATAACAAGAAAACTGCTCCAGTCAGGTCCTCTGTTGTTTACAGCTGGGCTTAAAGATCAGTACCAATTCCTAAAATCATGTCCAATATGTGATGCATAATTTCCAATATAGGTATCATAGGTGATCTGTCTCTTCCCCCTCCTTTTGTTTAGCAAATTCATCTGACGATCATCTTAACCAAATAATTCTGACTAGTTTACAAAACATGTTAAACAGAGGTAGTATTCAGCAGGTTCTGATCAGTTCTGGAGAACCAGTAGTGGAAATTTTGAGTAGTTCAGAAAACCAGCAAATACCACCTCTGACTGGAGATTTTACACTATCCTTCCTCTGCTACACCCACCAAGCCAGGCCTACAGAACCGGTAGTAAAGAAAATTGAATCCCACCACTGACGTTAAAGGTGTAAGGCCATGCTGAATTAAAAATAAATATAGTTCTTCACATCATTATCTTACAGCATAAAAATAAAACATATACAATATACTAGTTCCACTAACATCCTGATCCCAGCACTTAGAACTGAGAGCAGGGGTGGAGTGAAGCAGATCTTCTGGAAGGCCAACAGCATTGGTGCCATTTGGATCTAAGGGGTAAGATCTCTACACTGTGTGTCAATTAGAAGTTTAGCTGCTGTTTTTGCACCAGTTCCAGACATTTTCAAAATTCAAGAGTTCAAAATTACTCTTGAAAATTCAAAATTACAAGGAAGCAAGACAGCTTTTAACAGTGATACCAGTGATTTTTTCCCATGTATATCAACAGTATTAATTTAGGTTTCTAATCAATCAAATCCTAGTATTATTTAGGATCTTTTTTATTTTATTTTACTAAGCAAAACAAACACCTTCCAAAGTTTTTAAATGCTGATGTTGTGTAATAGATTAATGATAGACAGGTGATAGATAGATAGATAGATAGATAGATAGATAGATAGATAGATAGATAGATAGATAGATAGATAGATGTGTTTGTGCACACGTGTATGTTAGAAAGTGAGAGCAATTAGAATTCCTTTGGTTTGCTTGGGAAGAAATTTATTCAGAGGGGCATGAAGAGAAAAAAATAGGGAAAACCTAACTCCAGTACATCCAATGTTTTGCTGGAACCAGTTCATACTTTTGCATTCTTTAACACTAGCCCTGTAGTTCTTAACTATACTTTTGTTTTGTGATCTGGTAGTCTCAACCCTAGTTATATGTGTCCTTTTTTGTTTTCAGATCTTTGTCAAGCTTTTGTGTAGTCTCATTGGCTTTTTTTCTTCTTGCTGAAATTGTTCACAATAGCACTTTTAATATGGTGCTTCTTTCTTAGGAATTCCCACATATCTTTATCTTTTTCCCCAATAAGCTTCTCATGTTATAGAATCCTATTTATCATTGTTCTGAGAATCTAAAAATCTGGCTTGCTTCTTTGCTTTTTATGTCCAATATTATTAACTTTGTTCACTTTTAGTCTTTCTTACAGCATTACATGGTAATTTTCTTCCAGGATATATGCAATATCAGTCTTACCTCCTCTTCTCTATTAAATAGCATTAAGTCCAAGGTGATTGTTCTCTTATGCCATCTTTCATCTAACCAAGCTCTTAAATTTGAAAAAGGTTTAGGATTGCTGGCTAGAAAGTTGGATCCTTCCTGGGTCGCTTTCACTACATGGAAAGACAAATAGCATCATTCAAATATATACCGATCTTATAATTCACCATGTAACCTCTGCATGTGATTTAGTGAAATATTAGTAAGAAAACTTGCAAAACAATAACAAGTAAAAATAATTTGCAGATATAGTTGTTTGTAATATATGCATATTTTCCTAAAATATACATATTTATACTTGGTTTTGAGCCAAGTAATGTATTGTATATCAAGGTAAAGGCTATCTATGTTCCTATCTATATAATAATCTGGAAAATATAAATGTTGGAAAAATAAAAATCAGATAAAACTCTTTTGCCTTTCTAATATTAATAGTTAGTTTGGTTGAAAGTTGAGGAAAAACTAGGAGATATGTCTGATTTAAAAGTGTTAGCACTATTTTTTTTTAATGTTAAATTTAAACTTAGATATTTTTACAATGTTTGCTTAGTAGTAAAATCATGAAGTGATTTTCTGGCCAAATTAGAAGGAAGGGGGATAAATGGAAGAAACTACTCTTTCTTATTCACTTGAGAATTTTTGCAAATAATTAAAGTATTAAATAAAGAAACAATATTTTGATATGGTACGAAGAAATACAGGAAGTCTTTTAGCAACTATATTTGGAAGTGGAAACTTGGTAATGAAGCAAAGCAGTTGCTAAATGAAACTGCAATTGTGTTTATAATATTATTTCAGCTTTTCTTTGCTTTACAGGCCTGCAAAGGTCATAAGTGCAAAGATAGGTCATAATGTTACTTTTTCACCACTATTAGAACTGAATTGTCAGTAAATGAGGTAGTCACTAAACAAAAATTACTAGTATTATATTTGAATCCATGAGCTATATGTTTTGTGGGTTCTAGGTGGCTCTTTGAACTAACCAGTTTAATTAAATTTTTGTAAATGGCATTTGCTTAGAAAGATTACTCCCTACAATCAATATATATACTATATATAAATCTAGAGTATGGATACTTTTAAAAATTACCTTATTTTTAATAGCTACGTTAGTCTTTCTTATTTTAAACAATTAAGGCTGCAATCCTATACACACATTATATACGTATACATTACATATACATATGCATATACACATTCATTTATATATACATATACACACATTATATATGTGTGTGTGTGTGTATACTGTATATACAGACACACATACATATACACATACATTGTGTATGTGGGAGTGTGTATACAGATATATGGAGGACTGCAGCCTTAATTGTTTAAAAAGAGACTAACCTAGTTATTTAAAAATAAGATAATTTTTAAAAGTATATCATACTCTGAAATGTTTGAGCTGGAGATGAGAAAATACATTATTTCTTAGCAAGATATAGCTATGTCAAGGCAAATGGAACTCACAGATTAAAAGTGAATTCCATTCAAGAGACAGGTTGGATTCAGGGTCAAGCTGTTAGTTTTCAAGAATTGAAAGTCTTTTGAAAACTACTCTGTAATCCAATGTGTGCTAAGTAACTTGACCCACCTCTAATATTTTGTTCTTTGTGAGAGAAATTCACCTGCAACTAAAATTCCATTCAGTAATTCTTGTCAGAGAGAAGAAATAAAATATATTAATCCTTACAAGTCTGCTTTGTCTGTGTGTTTGATAACGAGACAGATTTAATAACTATCCCTTTTATAATAGTAATTTTATTAAAAGTTACATTTACAAACAACTAATACAAGCTAAAAAAAGAAAACTGGAAGATTTTTTTCTCCTGATTATCAAAAATATGTGATATATGGGATTTTTCAAATATAGCACATATAATTTGTGGAATGAATATAGAAAGCTCTATTCTCTTTCCCTCTTAAGAAAACATTCATTGGTTTTCATTTGTGCCTTCTATTATATAATGGATACACTGATAACAGAAAACTCCTCTCTGAACCTGGGTAGAATTTACTTTCCTAGATGTGTCAAATAGATGTTCAAAACAATACTTCATCAGCCAGTTTGGTGTTCTATCATCCAATCAGTTCTTCATGTTAGCTTTTCAGGAAAAGAAAACGTGAAGATAGGCAGTCTTCGCTAATTACTCCCAACTTGTATGCAGGTTGATAACATTAGTAATGGCAAACCTACCTTAAGCATGAAACACACATGAACAAGTCAAGCAGAAACCAGTATCAATCTGGCTCAAGCCAAGAGTTCAAAAGAAGAAGAATACTTTTAGCAGATCTTTGGCTGTAATTCCCTGGAGATACCTAATGGGCATATTCAGTAGACTCCCTTAATCATATGTAGCAGGACTTCACATAAGAAAGATACTTACACAGACACACGCACAGACACACACACAAACATACACACACACACACACCCAGACACAGATGACAAAGTCACCTTTGACAATCTCCCCCCCCCCCTCCAGCAAAATGTGTATGACTATGCATATAATGGTGTGGTGTTATATTGACATTAAAGATCTTTCTGTTTCATAATGGACTTCATAATGGACTTTTGTTACTTTTGTTCTGTATGGGCACTAACTATCTCATATATTGAAGCATATAGGACCAGGCCCTTAGGTCCATATAAGCATCTATCCTAAGTTGTGGGACTTATTCATCAAACATGTTTACTCAGTATTAGTGGTACTCAGTAATATCTTCATGTATGGACTATTTTTAACTGAGATATATGAAAATAATTGCAATTTAGCTGTATTGTTATTGTTATCAGACACTTACAGAATGTCTCAAATAAGCCTTGCTGTTCAGCCTTGGTTGATTTACATTTCCTTATTTTGGAAATGCATATGTTTTTATTACACTGGATACAGTTTGCTAAACTTTGCCCAGAAAAATGAATTAGCACCTTGTTTTCAATCTCTTTTGTGTAATTTATTAAAAAAATATTTGAGTTAGTCATTTCTCCTACACCTATTCCATTTAGGCTCCATTTTCTTCAAAACAGTTCAACTTCTCTAACTTAGATTTTTTAAAAGTGTATATAAACTAAAATTGCTAGTAATCTTTCAGATAGCTAGATACCATAAGTTGGCATCAGAAAAAGTGGATACAATTATTACAACTTTAATTCCCCCAAAAAAGTAGGAAAAAAGAGTGATACTCATAATAGTATAACTTCTTATTTCCAAAATTGGTAAACTTGTATTGCAGAAAATGCTTCCAAAGTTAAAGAAGAATGCAAATTTACAACTGAAAAAACCCATTGAATTGTGGTATCTGTAAAGCTATGACAACAAGATTGTACTTGTTGATAACACCACTGCAGCAAACTGAACAACCCAATTTTGATTACGTGCAAGAAATAGCTTCATTCATGGTATATTTTGTAATATATGCTTCACTATAAAGTTAACTGGTAACAGTAATAAACTGATTACAGTACAATAACTTACATATTAATTTAATTTATCTTTTTATTACATTTGTTATGGACACCCATTCTCAAAAATGCTGACTGGCTTACAAAATTAAAAAAAAAAATTCAAACATTTAAAACCTATATAAACAGGCAGCCTGGATAAAAACAATTAAAGCAATAATTAGTACAAATATGACAAAAGCCACACAAATACAATTGATTAAACCCAGGCATGGAAACAAAACCAAATCTTAAGGACTTGGAACTCCAAGGAGTTTGGACACAGTTCATATGTCTTGGGGAGAGAGATGCTATTCCAGTGGGCAGGAGCCCTGACACAGAAGGCATACTTCCTCTGTCACACAAGAAGGCAACATTTAGTTGAAGTAACTTGGAGTGCATCTGCTCTGCCTGATTGGGCAGAATATCAAGCTTGAAACAAACAAGTTTCTAGTGTTTTTATCAAACCAATTACTAATCTTAATTTATCAGAATTTCTTTTACATGAATTTGGGACAAATCTTTTAATGTCTTTTATTTATCGGAGATTGAATCTAGAAAATGAGTTGAAATTTGTTTAATTGGCCTTTTAATGTGGATATACCCAATTTTGAGCCAAATTGATGATTTATCTAGTTTGGGTAATGAAACACAACAAGCTAAGAGAGCAGCAAAGACCCATTATTTCAACACTGAACTACAAATATTCTCCTGTATTGATATTTTTCACATTTATATAATTTTACAATGCATTTTCCTTTTATTTTTTAAAGAGCATATAATATGTGTTTCTTCTGCCAATTAGAGATATTTGAAATATGAAACACTGATAAGGGTTTAAAGTCTAATGAAAAATAAGTATTTTGTCTAGCTGTTCTAGAAGTAAAGCTACATATTTTTTTTTCTTAAAATGTATTGTTTTTGATAACATTATGCACCTAGAATAATAATAAAGAAACTATATCTCAAGAATAATACTGTGTTTAGAAAGCAAAAAAAAAATTTTAAAAAAAAGTGTGGCATGTTCTTTCAAAATCTGGCATATTGTTTTTATACATTTATTTCACCATTATTTTCTTCATACAATGATATACAATAAAATGTGCTATTGGTATTATATCTACTCACTTTTTCATAAAGATTTATTAGGGAGAAGTGAAATTCTATTGATTTATGGTTATGTGTAGATTACTTCAAAAAAAACTATTATGTATTTGTTGTTCACTATGAAATGTTCTAAAAGGAGAAAAAACAGTACGGGTGGCAGAAGAAGATATATCGATAAAGTACAGCAGGTTTCATTATTCATAAGATTTGTTAACTCAACTATTTTTCTTTTTGTAACTCTCTTTTGGAAGCCATAAGCACTTGTGTGTGTGTGTATATGTGCAACATGTGCATGCATACATACCATTTAATCATAAACATAGTTTGTTAATATAAGATTTTGACAACTTTAGTTTTTTTAAAAAAGCATTCTGTATGTCTGATGGATTTCTTTAAACTTTCCAAATATCAACTATGATAAATCAGAATTTATTTTGTTTAAGGAAAATATTGCTAAATCAGATCTGCCACTTAGGAAATTAAATTTAATTTCCCTTTGAGGCTAATTAGCTGTTAGCATCTCAGCTCTCTTTATGCATGTAATTAATGTTTGGCATCAAAAGTTTTCTTTTTTCATTGAATTTGAGGAAGTTACTTTGGGCTTTGCCATCAAGCATTATTTGCTTTCTTGAAAATCTCCTTTGAAATAAATAGTTTATAAGGAATTTTCATTGTCATTGTCATAAAATAAGCCATACATTCTGAAGCATCAATATTACCTGTTTCTTTGTTCAGACAAAATCTTTCTATTGAATTGCCAGCATCTGAAAGAACCAAACTGTTGCTAGGAATAAAAGCAGAGCTGTAAGAGTACTTTAGTGGTGACAGCTCAACAGTGTGCAGTCAGGTCACACACCATGTCACTTAACCATGAAAAGACTTGTATCATCTTGATTAAAGCTTATGCACACTGAAATAGTGCATAAACCTTCCAAGAATTATCAGCACTATAAAGATTGATTTTCTTCTGGGCTTAGTTTCTGTTCTGATTTTTCTATTTCAAAACCTCTCTTAATGGTAGAAAAGGCATATTTTATTCCAGATAGAGAAATATATAAGAGCACAACATCATTAGTTCCACTGAAGTGGACATTGAAATCATAAGTCACTAATGATTCAGACCAGTCTTATAGGCAAGCTGATGGCCTGCCAGCTGCAGGTGCTGTTTGAATGATGCAAGGAAAAAGTGATTTTATTCTTAGATTTCAAAAAGATGCTAAACAATATGATTTCTGTAATTTGACAGTAGGTCAAATGTCTGTCTGTCTGTCTCTCTCTCTCTCTCTCTACACACACACACACACACACACACACACACACACACACACTCTTTCGAGATACAAAGCTATCCAATATAAGGGTTAATTAATAAGCAGTAGAAACAATAAAATGAATGAGTCTCCTTGCCTTCGGAATATATAAGCACTATTTCTATCCTCTGGTACCATTCTATCATCTGGTCCTATTTCTATCCTCTGGCTCAGTGGTGGTATGCTACCAGTTCGGACCAGTTCAGCTGAACTGGTAGTAAAAATAGCCTCTAAAGATCAGCTGAGAGGAGGCAAAAATGCAGGATCGGCCTTCACAAACACACACACACACACACACATCTGCGCTTTTCTCTTCTTTATCCTCTCAGCTGATTGGCACTGCAGGCCTCAGCTGGTGTGGGGAAAGCTGTGTGCACTCATTAGGTACACACACAAGTGCACATGATCATCAAACCAGTAGTGGAGCAGGTAGGATCCCACTGCTGCTCTGGCTTACTGTATTGTTAGGATATGTGAATGTCTGAAAAATTACTGAGAGGTTGAGAATGTTAAAAAAGTGGTCTCAGCTTGTTGCTTTGTTGAAAGGTCTTTATCTTATAAATATCTGCAACTGACTTGCACGAAATTAATGTCCTTTTTTCCTTTATAAAGATTTAACTTCTGTATGCCTCATGTTGCTCTTGTGAAAAGCAATAAAGGACCCTTTAACAGAGCAAATTTTGCAGAATGCAATTTGAAAACCTCTGATTTGAACACCATAAAAAAGCCATATTTCATAATAATCTTTTATCAATTGCATGCTGTTTTTATTTTTTTTAAAAATGAAAAAGTAGTACATCTTTAAAAGTATTTCTCCCCACCCCTCCCCAGACTACGTAATAGGAAAACGTTTTCCCCAGTTCATAGGTCGAGAATCTGGATTATGCTAAAAAAAAGTTTAGCTACTTCTGGTTACAACCAAAAGATGAGATAAATATATTTCCAGAATCTTTGTATAAAGCAGCTGAAAATAAATCAAAACATGTGATAGCTAGTCAAACAGGACAAAGGACATTATGAAAAAAAATACACATATAAATATAGGCATAACCTTATATGTGTTTTTATGAAAAATATAATGGAAACTTGTAGAATGGTAAGGGATATCATTTATGGATTCAATCAATAGAAACAATAGGGATATAAAGAACATATAATGTCACATGAGGAACCGGAAGCAAATATTATTTAAATGACAATATCAGGAATTGGTTTATGATAGATAATTTCAGTACACATTAAATTAATAATTTACTTTAATACTTGAAAATTTTCACGTTTGTTTATTTTCATATTGTGAGTTGTTAATGTAATTTCTCTTGCATGAGAAATACTTTGTTAATACTTCTTTATACTAGATATCTTTAAAAGAGAATATTTGTAGCTCAGAACTGAACTGTGGGGGCCCTGGTACTCTCAGACCTTGGTTGTTTTCTTGCAGATGTTTCATTTTCAAACTAAGTAACATCATCAATGCACTGTACTAATGTAATTTCATTGTAAGAAATATTTGCAAGAAAACAACCAAACTCAAAGAACACCAAGGACCTCACTAATCACCTTGTTCTCCTTTCTTCCACTTTTCCCACCATTGTTTCTTTTATAGAGACCCAGGTTTTTGCATAATGTGCAAAAACACATTAAGGATAAGTCTGATCATTTGTGCCATGACTGAGTGGTCTGTTTTATTCTATGATCCAGAGGTGGTATTCAGCAGGTTCTGACCATTTCTGGAGAAATGGTAGCGGAAATTTGGAGTAGTTTGGAGAACTGGCAAATACCACCCCTGACTGGCCCCATTCCCATCTATTCTCTGCCTCATGAGTTCCAGATGATCATTTGGATCTTCTTTTGTTGCCCTGCATAGGAGAACAGAGCTGGAAAGCAAGTTAGTGGGATGGGAAGGGAATGGGGATTTTATAGTATCCTTCCCCTTCCACACCCACCAAGCCATGCCCACTAAACCATGCCCACAGAACCAATAGTAAAAAGTTTTGAATCCCACCACTGCCGTGAGCCAATTTTTTTCCTTGTTATCCATGATGTTCTTTTAAGACTTCTCCAATACCAATGTCCAATATAAATAGCAAATAGTCTTTTTGACCTGCTTCTTCAAAGTTCAGCTTTTGCATTTGCTGCTGTAGGGAAAATCTTTGCCTGCACTACATTGTCTTTGTAATATGTACTCATTCTGGCAACTTAATATCTTTTCCAAACTCATCATGCTTACTCTACAAAGTGCTACGCTACGATATAATTTTTAGATATAATCTTATCTAAATCTTAATGATTTGAATGTAAGAGAAGATATAGTAATGCTTCCATTACTACTGACAATTGATTAAAAAAAAGCAGAAGTTATCTTCATTGTCAATTCTAAGGCTAATTACCATACCTGTATTTATTACTTGTGTCACTTTTAAATTCAGTTTTAGTCCCATTATTTTTTACTGTGCTCCTTGATTTTCCTTACTAATGCTGCATATAATTTATATTCTAAGCTATCAAAAGGTGATATTAGGAGAAACAAATTAACTCAATGATTATGAATCAAGAATGGAAGAATTTTTTGGTGGTGGTGGGTAATACAGCTTTTGAATTATACTTTAGCAGAAATGCTGTTAAGCATTGCCTCTCCCCCCCCCCTCGCCAAATTAAGAAGTGGCTCTTTTTTAAAGTGACATGACTATTCACAAGTAAGATTAATAGTTTCTTATTTTAGTCTACATATTGTAATATTTTTTCCTCAACTAGCAAATAGGCATGACGTTGATCAACTGAGACATGTTCACTATTGTTCTGCAACCCTGGTTCACGTAATGATGATAATTTAAGACAAAGGTTGATGTTCTTTGAATATTATTGCTTTCAAAAGTATTGAAATGTGGATATCTCTGTATTAGACAGATGGTGGTCAATGGTCCATACTACAGTGAACAGTTCTTGCAGGTCTAAAATGGAGTCCCCAGAAAGCTTCAGACAGTTGTTCTCTGATAAATGGGCATAACGGAATAAATGCATATGATGTTATTTTAAAGTACGGAACACAATTCTAACATTTTTACTACCTTCTCAAACTTTTACTTGTAAATGAGATTCTTCTTATGATGTAATATATTTAACTACCAACATCAGATAATTATAGAAACTTCTATTTAAAAGTACAAGAAGTTTGGAAGCAACAGCATAGTAGTACCTATTTAAAAATAAATAAATACAATGCAGCTATGAAGGTCCTCCTTTGCACCATTGCTAAACTTTTAGAGTGTGTTGGTTCATAAACTACACTTTATGCCACTGTTCTGTGATTTGAATTTAGCGTTGCATTCATTTTAATATAATAACCATCTCTACTAAAAGTGGCCTAAAACACAATGCATAAATATATAAAGAAATGAAATCAATATGCATTTTGAGTTTTGAAAATGATTGTGTTAGTCCAAATAAATTAGTCAAGAAATATAAATTAATCTAAAACCTCATTTTGAAAAGTTGCATATATTTAACCTTCAATATTAAAGAATCTTTTTAAAAAATCTTCCTACCATTCACTTTTTGGTGAATGGTCTATACATTTTCCAAGAATTACAGAATATTTTGTTTAAATAAATATCAAGAAAACATTTCAATTATTATTTCCCACCGTAGGATATATTATTATTATTATCTTTTTGTTGCAAGTTTTTATAGTTGAAAAATAACAGGCAACTTTGTATGAAATTATGAGTATATAAGCAGGTAATTTTGTGCAAATAGGCTTTATATATATGAAAGAAAACTATAATTCTAGTAAAATGAGGAACATTTCTGTTTTTTGAAATGCTGAGGGCATTTCCTTCAGCCAGTGACATCTGCAGCAAACTGATGATACAAATCAAACCAATTCTGCATGATAGCATCACACAGATGCCAGTGTCCTAATGCCTGATGAATGACATAAGTTGTGGCATTTGCATAATAACATTATGCCATGTTCCATTATTCCCTTCTCCATAAGTGCACCTCCCTTCTGAGCCAACATATTGACAAATTAATTGACATACAGTTGGGTCTTTGTTGAGTTTGTTTGTTTTCCTGCAGATGCAATGCCAATTCAATGTTGAATACATACATTATTTACAAATATTTCCAGCATGTAAATTGTCCCACCAGGCAAAAATACTTTAGACCACTACTACACAACAGTAAAAAATGCTTATAGGTCTTTATCACAAGCAGCTGTGGGATACTCTGATCACTGAATGATTCGCCTTGTACCTGCCTACAAAAACTTAAAATCATGAAACCAACAATTAAATAAATGAGGACTTAGTCTGATGAGTCAAAGCTGAAGCTTCAGGCTTGCCTGGATTGCACTGATTAGAATGTTTTTGAAGATACTCTGCAGACCTAGAGGAGCTTACAGATACTGTAACATCATATGTCAGCTTCTGCGAAGACTTATATGTACCAACAAGAAACCTGCATATATATAGTAACAATAAACCTTGGTTCACAGCTAAACTTAAGCAGCTACATTGTTCCAAAGAGGAAGCCTACAGAAAAGGTGACAGAATGCTATACAATCAGGTCAGAAACATATTAACAAGAGAGATCAGAGCAGCAAAAAGAAGCTACTCTGAAAGGTTAAGGAAACAGTTCTCAACAAATGAATCAGCAAACATGTGGAAAACTTAAAAACATCACTGGCTACAGCAAACCTGCTTCCCATGCAGAAGGAAATCAACAACTAGCAGATGACCTGAATGTGTTTTACTGTGGGTTTGAAAGGAAACTACAGCCACCTATCTCCACAACCCCCATCTCAAACACACCAACAACAGCCAAGCCTCCTACAACTGACCCCAACCCATTGGGTTCACAACCTCTGGTGATCACAGAAAAGGAAATGCAAGATCTATTTCACAGACAAAAGCCAGGAAAAGCACCAGGGCCAGACAACTCCTTCTTATTGTGCTGACCAATTGGACCCCATCTTCACCTGAATCTTCAATAAATCACTAGAGATGTACTATGTTCTTTCTTGCTTCAAATGCTCTATTACCATCTCAGTGCCAAAGAAGTCCTCCATTAGGGAACTGAATTGCTCTAACATCTGTAGTTATGAAAACCTTTGAAAGGCTAGTACTGTCACACCTAAAAACCAACATGGATACACTGTTAGATCCCATGCAGTTTGCATACCAACCAAATAGATTGACAGTTGATGCTGTTAATAGGGCTCTGCACTGTATCCTACAACACCTTGAATCTCCAAATACCTATGCAAGGGTCTCTTTGTAGACATCAGTTCAGCATTCAATACCATCATTCCAGACATTCTAACTAAACTAAACCAGCTAGTGGTACCTGAATACACTTGTAGAGATGGTATTCAGCAGGTTCTGATCAGTTCTGGAGAACCACTAGTGGAAATTTTGAGTAGTTCAGAGAACCAGCAAATACCACCTCTGACTGGAGATTTTACAGTATCCTTCCCCTGCCATGCCCATCAAGCCATGCGCACAGAACCGGTAGTAAAAGTTTTTGAATGCCACCACTGAAGTGGATCATAAGCTTCCTAACAGACAGGAAGCAGCAGGTGAAGCTAGGCAAAATAATCTGATACCTATACAATTAGCACAGGCTGTGTGCTTTCTCCACTTCTCTTCTTCCTGTATACCAATGACTGCATCTCAATTAATCCATCTGTTAAAATTTGCAGATGATACAACAGTGATTGGTCTCATTCGAGACAACGACAAATCCGCATACAGACAGGAGGTTGTGCAACTTGCCTCGTGATGTAACCGGAACAATCTGGAACTGAACACACTCAAAACCATAGAAATGATGATAGACTTTAGGAGAAACCCTCCCATACTACTACCTCTTGCAATACTAGACAACACATTATCCACAGTAGAGACTTTCAAATTTCTAGGTTCTATCATATCAGAAGACCTAAAGTGGACACTTAACATCAAAAACATCATGAAAAAAGCACAACAAAGAATGTTTTTGTCAGCTGGTGATCCATTCAAAATCCAAGAAAGAAATACTTAGACTCCATTAGTTAGAGAAAAGATATCTTTTACTGGAAATCAAGTGGTAGCAACAAAAGAATTCTGAATCTGAGAAAATGAGCACATAAATCACATATACAAAGTAATGGCAACCCCCAATAGTTCAATTTGCTCCTCCAATTAAAAGTTGTTGATAGCATCATGTGGGCATCTTCAGGTGGTGATGAGGCCTCTGTCCGTTGACCTTGACATATTTTGATAAAGAGTTGCGGCTGCACATAGCATAGAATAGAAACCTAAGCAAGAATCTCCCCCCCTCCCAACTTATACAGTTTTGTTTTGTAACACCTCCAGCTCGCTTCCCATAATCATGGCCCTCTCTCTCCCCCTGTTACTTATGACAGCCAAAAGATGCAAAGCAAAGGATGAGAAGCAAAGGAAGAAAATCTTGAAGGCTGACAGTTCTTTCTGTGCCAACTCAGGAGGCTCAAACTGCCCAAGCAGCTGTTGATTCAGTTCTACAGAGGAATTATTGAGTTTCTCATCTGCACCTCTATAATTGTCTGGTTTGGTTCTGCAACCCAACAAGACAGAAACAGATTCCAGAAAGTAATTAGGACTGCAGAAAAAAACAATTATTACCAACCTGCCTTCAATTGAGGACCTGTATACTGCACGAGTCAAAAAGAGGGCTGTGAAAATATTTACAGACCCCTCACATCTCGGAGTTAAACTGTTTCAACTCCTACCCTCAAAACAATGCTATAGAGCACTGCACACCAGAATAATTAGACACAAGAACTATTTTTCCCCATGTCATCACTCTCTTAAACAAATAATTACTTCAACACTGTCCAACTATTTACAAAGTCTGTATTACTACTACTATTAACCTTCTCATCACTCCTTATCACCCATCTCCTCTCACTTGTGACTGTATGACTGTAACTTTGTCACTTGAATCCTTACAATTTATATTGACTATTTCCTAGTATGATTTGATTGCTTATTGTACCCTATGACTATTATTAAGTTTTGTACCTGATGATTCTTGACTCTTGATGAATGTATCTTTTCTTTTATGTACACCAAGAGCATTTGCACCAAGACAAATTCATTGTGTGTCCAATCACACTTGGACAATAAAAAATTCTATTATGCCTGTCCAATCCTTGGATGGGGCATAACTTAATCTGATAGATCTATTATGATCTATTACTCTGAGATCTATTGGCAAACAGGAGGAGTTAGCCAATGCTTCACAAATATCTTCTTATAGACATTCAGCAAAATGTTTCATGTAGTTTAATAATACTAATAATTTCAAACATGATATGGCATATCCATACAATACAAAGGTAGAAAATAAATTAGAAACAGGAACGTACTTTCTGATATTAGCTTTGGGCTTTTACTTGGTAAAAATTGTTGTTGCTCACTAAATGTATTTCTAGATAAGTATGGACCCATTTAAAAAAAAAACCTAACGCTAACCCTTCTTTTTAAGGTTACTGAGTACTTTAGATTTGAAGCAAATGGTGCTTTTGGGTGAACAGACAAACTCATGTAGCACCCATCTACAACTCCTTCACTGTCAGCCCTTTGTGGTAGACCACATCAGAAAACAGTTTCCACAGGAAATACTGGAACTACATTTTATTGTAGAAATAGAATCTCGAAATCCCAGCAGCATTTTCCTTCCCTCTTTAAGGCAGAGCCATTTTAAACTTCCTTCCAATGTTCTTTTCTTGACACTGGCTTAAATTATCACCTAGACATCTATGTGGCTCTCTCTAGTTACCCAACTCTGTTTTCTCTTGAGATTATGCATCAGATACAGAGTGTAAGTCTACAATTGCATGAAAAGGCATGGCTGCTTTAAGGAGTTGCCAACAAGAGCTGTAAGAATGCCCCCCTCCTCCAATCTCCAAGGCACTTTTGTC
The DNA here is from genome assembly GCA_023653725.1 of Bungarus multicinctus. NCBI lineage: Eukaryota > Metazoa > Chordata > Lepidosauria > Squamata > Elapidae > Bungarus > Bungarus multicinctus. Next base: position 228,790,097 of record CM042834.1, on the reverse strand, counting down.
TTTGAAACTGAAGCATTGCATAATCTTCAAGATTGTGTTATAATTTACTTGAGATTATTTCCTTTAAGAGTATGATCTTCCATTATTTAATCTTTAGAAGGTATGCTCACCAAATTGCCTACTATAAGTTGCAAGAGCCATTTGTCTTTTTCAAAATTGGAATTATTTAAAAATGGAAGTCAGACTGAAAACATTTATTCACATTGAAACTTCCTGCTGTAGAAATAGGGAAAAGGCAACAAAGCAATTCTATCATCCTTATCTATGTCAAAAACAAGTTATGGTATTAAATCTCCACTGTCCAGATGCTCTGTTTCCCTTCTCTCAGTTATTTGCTTTTGAAACATGTGTTTTAAGAATAGCTTTATGAAAATTAACAAACTATATAAGTTTGTGTCATTCAGCTTGCACTTCCCTGAAACCAGAACTGTGGTCTGAAAAGGTCCCCAGTTGTGTAACAAATTTGCTTGGCAATGTTATCCTACTTGGAATCAATGATAATTTGCCAGTTGTTGTTGTTGTTTTTTCCAATGCACTCCAATCTTTTTTCCAGAATTATTTTTACTCATCTAGATTGCATTATTCAAAGCTTTTAATATAACAAGCCAGAAGGAAGGAAGGAAGGAAGGAAGGAAGGAAGGAAGGAAGGAAGGAAGGAAGGAAGGAAGGAAGGAAGGAAGGAAGGAAGGAAAGAAAGAAAGAAAGAAAGAAAGAAAGAAAGAAAGAAAGAAAGAAAGAAAGAAAGAAAGAAAGAAAGAAAGAAAGAAAGAAAGAAAAAGAGAGAGAGAAACATATGGTACAATCTCCTTTCTAAATCATTGGAAAAGTAAAAAGCACAATCAAATATAGTTTCCCATTTATACCTAACCTTTACAGCCTTCTCAAATGAATACTTCTTGCCATGGGAGAAAGCATTTTTTTTAAAAAGCAGAAAAGTTGTGTTTATTTTAGATTTTCCAATGATAAAGCAGGGAGGAAAGCCTTCATCCTTTTAAAGTAGCACATTAATGATAATAATTTAGGACTGCAGCTTTTTGCTGAAATGCCTTGTAGGAGATGAATATATTATACAGCTTTATTTTCATTTTCTATAGTCATTTGCTGACAGAAATCATATTCTTCTAAATCCTATTCTGAGATGAACCATTGCTTGGCTGAAAGCACTGATATATTCTTTATAAAATTTCTCATGCTGCATTCCCATATTCACCATAAGCTGCACAAGATTGAAGAAGACTAGTTCAAGATTGCAATGCTTAGTTGTTTCTCTTAAAATATCAGATTGGACTAATCCCATTTGCACACTTCCCTTAGCTTCTGTCTAAGCCTGACCTCAAACTGACTCTGAAGTTCATTACTAAAGAGAATACTTTGAACTGAGGATAGCAAAATGCTTAAGATGACATAAACAAATCTGATGGGATTCTAAAAGTGGAGAAAATTAGGAAGAATAACAATAAGAAAATGCATTGGTTGTAGGGGGGAAAAAAACATACTTCAACTTAAAATCAGAATCATAAGGGCTCTCATTTCTACATTATAAGAAATAAAAATGTCACAGAGAAAAATAAATTGCTTTCAGAGACTACTCCAAACTGTTTTTTTGGATATCAGATGGAGAATTCGAAAAGCTGGGTCATTCTTTCTTTGTAACCATTGTTAATATTGCTTTGAAGTACTGTGACTAACTATAACATGATCTGGATGATTAAAAGCATTTTCCTCCACTGTATAATTAAACAGATTACAGTACATGTAGTCCTGGACTTACAGAGGTTTATTTAGTGACCATCCAAAGTTACAACAGCATTGAAAAAAGTGACTTTTAACACTTTTTCACACTTATGACCTGGCAGCATCCCCTGATCAAGTGATCAAAATTCAGACACTTGGCCAGTGGCCAGTGACAGTGTCCTGAGGTCATGTGAAATCATCTTTGTGACCATCTAACAATCAAAGTCAATGGAAAAACCAGATTCATTTAACAACCATGTACTAACTTAACCAACTGTAGTTATTTATTTAACAACTGTGGCAAGAAAGGTTGTAAAATGGAGCAAAACTCACTAAACAACTATCTCATTCAGCAACAAACATTTTGGGCTCAATTGTGTAATGCTTAGTCACTATTCAGAATTGTGAAAGCTGAAATCCACACATATGAGATGCCATAGTGATGGGAAAATGTAGATTCTCAAAGTGAAAACTGTGAGTTAATAAAAAAAAAACATAGTCACATTTTTTTTTTTTTTAGAATTCTAGGAGGAACATAACTGATACTCCCTTGAGGCATAATGCTTTTTCTCATGCTAGAGCTTTTGTTTAGACAAATGTTCTGGTGTGAGGCTCTTGGTAATCAATTCATTTAAAAAGCAAGTATTCCCTGAGGATTTTGTTTTTAAGCAAGATTCATTGTTTCAAGTTTCTAGGTTCTACAATATCTCAATACTTAAAATGGACACCTAACATCAAAAACATCACCAAAAAAGCACAGCAAAGAATGTTCTTTCTACACCAACTCAGAAAGCTCAAACTGCCCAAGGCGCTGCTGATTCAGTTCTACAGAGGAATTATTGAGTCTGTCATCTGCACCTCTATAACTCTCTGGATTGGTTCTGCAACCAAACAAGACAGACACAGACTTCATTGGATAATTGGAATTGCAATAAAAACAATTGCTACCCAACTGCTCTCAACTGAGAATCTGTATATTGTGAAAATATGTACAGCCCCCTCATATCCTAGACTTAAATTGTTTTAACTTCTACCCTCAAAACGACATTATAGGGCATTGCAAACCAGAATAATTAGACACAAGAACAATTTCCCCCTGTCATCACTCTCCTAAACAACTAATTTCCATAACACTGTCAAACTATTTACTAAGAATATATTACTATTATTCTTCTCATCCTTCCCATTACATATTTCATTTTCTATTAATGACTAAAACTTAGTTGCTTGTATTTTTATAATTTATATTGTTTAATTTATTTCCTAGTATGATTTACGTTCATTGCTTATTTAATATCCTATGATGGTCACTAAGTGTTGTATCTTATGATTCATGATGAATGTATTTATGATGACTATGATCATGATTTATCACTTATATCTTTTATGTACACTGAGAACTTATGCACTGAAGACAAATTCCTTGTGTGTCCAATCACACTTAGCCAATAAAGAATTCTATTTCATTCCATTCCATTTTATTCAAAAGGTAAGGATTATGTTAGATTAATTTCAGTTTAGAATCCTATTTAACTGTTAGAGTGAAGTTATTCTTGGCCTTTTCCTAATGACCTCTTGTTATTGTGAAGCAAACTACTTCAAAACTACTTCCTAAATATTTCTGTGGCTAATTACAATTAAGGAGCTATGGCAATTTGTGAATATGGATTCAATTCTAGGTTCCATGGAACTGCAGAAATAGCAGAAAACAAGTTAATTTTAAGAGTATATTTAAAAGTATATGTAATTAACTAGAGTTGTTTCTCTCCTACTTCTGTAATCCCATGGAACCAGGAATTGAATCTATATTCACAAATTGCTGTAGTTCATTACTGCCATAATCAGACAAGGTAGAAAAGTTTTATGAGGGGAAAACAGCATGCACACTTATTGGACATCATTCTCATTGTGCTTCAAGGGGAGAAATGTAATTTATATTAAACCCATGTAACTTCCTAAACCAATGATGTCATCCATTTATCACCTACTGAACTAGAAAAACCATCCTATATACAAAGCACAGAATGTGGAAGATGCACTGATCAATGCATTCTTCTCTTATGGCTCTTTCTGCTTTATGTTCATATATGGATTCTGCTGTTTAGTTTTGGGGAACAGCTGCATTCAATTGAAGTCCTTCTGTTGGTAAATTATCTCCTGTCTGAAGCAAAGCCTTTGTAAGAAGATGCTCTAATTTTATCAACTCATTTTCCCCGTAAGTGAAAATGATAAATGATCACTGCATTCGAACAGATGAGGCCATCATTGACTTTATTCACCCCATCATCTTTTCCCCCTCTCCCTTTAGTTTCCAGCAGAATTTTCTTCCCATCAAGGAAATGATTATTCACTTCTGTACTCTCATCCAGTACTCTGCAGGTGCAGCTCTCACATGTAGGCCTTCTGCCCAAGTCAGCTTTAGTTGTTGCTGCTGCTGTTGCTTTTCCTGTTGCTTTATATATATATAGCAATTTATATACAGATATATATATATATATATGTTGGTATTTTATACAAAAGAAAGGTATTAGGAAAGTGTGCTTGTTTGCTTGCCTGAGAATAAGGGAACTAGGGAATAAGATGAGAAGAAGAATAAAAGGGGCTCTTTTTATTTTTATTTTACTTGCATGCACTATTGTAGCCCATCGTGTTACAAGAAGAGCTTCCTGCTCTCCACAAAATGAGCAAATTCCAGTTTCCTTTTGTTTCTTAAGTATCCTTTCAAAGGCCCAGATGTGGACTTCATATATTCTTCACCATGCACATCTAGAAGTATAATAGCTTTTTGCAACCTTATGCCATTTCAAAATTGAAGACGCTTTTTAGCTGTTATAGTATATTGATTTTTATATTTTCTGATGTATTAGAGCAATTTTTCAAATGTATCCACCTTGCCTTGATATCTTGAGTATAGCGAGAGGATTTCACATTTATTAGCTTTGTGATATATATACTGTATACACACACACACACACACACACACGTGTGTGTGTGTGTATATGTGTGTATTCATTTTTCAATGTTATCAGTGGGATATAAATAATTTTGGTTAAAAAAAATCAGTCTGCAGAATAAAATGCAGATCTTGTGTGCAAGTGTTACATAAAGATCAAGCAACAAGGAATACATTTTTCCAAATACTAAAGAGGATACTTTAAAGTGTATTTCTGGAAAATAGAATTGGTATATCTTAATAGGGAGTATATAATGAAGTAAATATTTCATTATCTGGACTGATCAACAGAAAAAAGATGAAAAAGTATGAAACTCTTTACAGAATACTTCTGTATGTACTCAGATTTTTAATCGGTAAATGCTGCACTGACAGCAAAAGATCTATTTTATGGCTTGCGGCATATAGAACTATAATCTTTTTTCTTTCTCCATTTTAAACCAGAGTGGTTTGTCTTTTTCTAATGTAGTTTCCAGTTAAAGATATTCTCTATCTAATGTACTCCCTGATAATTGCCTTTAACACTGCTGCTTGATATAATTCTCTCTTGTCTCCATCCCACCAATCTACATTGCTCTTTTCTTTCCTCTTACACATTGAGATGCATCACCAAACAAACTAAAATTCATACATTATTATTTTATATTTTCTTTTGAGACAGGATGAGCTTCTTACTTCTTCCTATTTGTTGGATTTATCTTTATGACATAGTTTCAGGAATTAATTTCTTTGCAATAGTCAGAACTGACATAATAGCAATAGTACTTGACTTATATACCGCTTTACAGTGCTTAACAGATAACAGATAATCAGAGTTGGAAGGGACCTTGTAGGTCATCTAGTCCATCCCCCCGCCCAAGTGGGAGACACTACACCATTTCTGACAAATGGCAATCCAATCTCTTCTTGAAAGTCTCAAGTGATGGCACTCCCACAACTTCCGAGGGCAAGCTGTTCCATTAGTTGATTGTTCTCATTGTCAGAAAGTTTCTCCTCATTTCCAGGTTAAATCTCTTCTTGTTCAGTTTCCATCCATTATTCCTTGTCTGGCCTACAAGCGCTTTAGAAAATAGCTTGACCCCTTCCTCCCTGTGGCAGTCCCTCAAATATTGGAAGACTGTAATCGTGTCTCTCCTGGTCCTTCTCTTTACTAGACTAGCCAAGCCCAGTTCCTGCAACCGTTCATTGTATGTTTTAGCCTCCAGTCCCCTAATCATCCTTGTTGCTCTTCTCTGTACCGAAGTCTTTATAGAGTGGTATTAGTACTTCCCTTGATCTTGATTGTATCCCTCTGTTAATACAATTTAGGATTGTGTTAGCTTTTTTGGCTGCTGCTGCACACTGCTGGCTCATATTTAGCTGGTTGTCCACTAAGACTCCAAGATCCCTCTCACAGTTACTGCTATTGAGCCTGGTTTAACTCAGACTATGTGTGTACTTTTGGTTTTTCTTGCCTAAGTGTAGGACTTTACTTTTCTCTACACTGAATTTCATTTTGTTAGATATGGCCCAGTGTTCTAGTCTGTCAAGATCCATCTGGATCTTGAGCCTATCTTCTTGGGTGTTAGCTATTCCTACCAGCTTAGTATCATCTGCAAATTTGGTAAGTTCCCCTTCTATTTCCTCATCTAAGTCATTAATGAAGATATTGAAGAATACTGGGCCTAAGACGGAACCTTGTGGCACCCTATTGCTTACTTCCCTCCATGTAGACTTAGATCCAAGTTTGCATCCATCAAAGAAAGGACTGAGTTACTTGGCATTAAATTCACAGATTTCCTGGATAAACATTTAAACTGAACAGCGGGGACAGAGAATTAATGGATTCAGAACATTTCTGTCCCCAGCAACCTAAAACTAATAAGGATACCAGTGTATGCAAAATATATGTTTGTGCAGGTAAGATTATCAACTTTGATGCCAACCAAAACCAAGCATTTAATAGTGAGTGCCGTACCATGTGCACTAATCAAACAGGTGACAAGAAAGTAGGGACAGGCAGGCACAACACAGGTTATTTAGACAGTAAATACAGTATCAGGCATAAAGATCTTAAGTGCCTATATACAAATGCACAAAGTCTGGGGAACAAACAGGGTGAACTCGAACTACGAATACATGAAGGTAAATATGATATAGTTGGAATAACAGAAACTTGGTGGGATGAAACCCATAACTGGAACATACTGGTAGAAGAATACAAACCATTCAAAAAAACCAGACTCCATAAAAGAGGAGGTGGAGTTTCACTGTATGTAAAGGACCAATATATTGCTACGGAAATGCATGAAGCCAAAGATGAAAACCTCCTAGAATGCATATGGATCAATATAAAAGAAAAAAAGAATGACATGGCCATACGTGTATATTATAGGCCACCCAATCAAGCAGAAAAATAGATGTCCTTTTTGCCAGCCAACTAACAAACATATGCAGGAAACACACAACAATAGTAATGGGAGACTTCAATTATCCTGATATCAATTGGAAAACTAACTCTGCACTAAATGAGAACTCAAATAAGTTCCTAACCAACCTAGCTAACAACTTTGTTGTCCAAAAGGTAGAGAGTAAAACTAGAGGGGCAGCCATACTGGACTTAATTCTTACAAACAGAGAAGAAGTGATAGAAGGAATTGAAACTGCAGGAACCTTGGGTGAGAGTGACCATGTCATACTAGAATTCAACATAATACAAACACAAGCACCAGAACATAATGGCACCAGAGTCTTGGGTTTTAAAAGAGCTGATTTCAATAAACTCAGAGAGAACTTGGGAAAGATTCCATGGATGAAAATCCTAAAGGGGAAAACAACTCAAGCATCTTGGGAAACTCTAAAAAGTATGATCATAGAAGCCCAGACCAGCACAATACCACTGAGAAAGAAAAAGAAGAAATCCAAGAAGAAACAAGCATGGCTGCACAAAGATCTCTCTGGCAAATTGAAAAAAAAAAAAGGACAAGTACAAAAAATGGAAAGAAGGACATACAACTAAGGCAGAATATCAGCAGATAGCCAGAATCTGCAAAGACGGTCAGGATAGCAAAGGCTCAGAATGAACAAAGACTTGCAACAAAAGTCAAAGATAATAAATTCTTCAATATCTTCATTAATGACTTAGATGAGGGAATAGAAGGGGAACTTACCAAATTTGCAGATGATACTAAGCTGGTAGGAATAGCTAACACCCAAGAAGATAGGCTCAAGATCCAGATGGATCTTGACAGACTAGAACACTGGGCCATATCTAACAAAATGAAATTCAATGTAGAGAAAAGTAAAGTCCTACACTTAGGCAAGAAAAACCAAAAGTATACACATAGACTGAATAGCTCAATAGCAGTAACTGTGAGATGGATCTTGGAGTCTTAGTGGACAACCAGCTAAATATGAGCCAGCAGTGTGCAGCAGCAACCAAAAAAGCTAACACAATCCTAAGTTGTATTAACAGAGGGATAAAAAGTTTCTTCCAACATATAAATAACAAGAAAAAAATCAAGGAAACAGTCGGTCCACTAAAGAGAGAAGATGGCAAGGAAGTAACAGACAACAGAGAGAAAGCAGAACTGCTTAACTCATTCTTTGCATCAGTCTTTATGCAAAAAGAATTATAGCTTAACCCACCAAAAACATAATTGTAAAAGACAGACCAGAAATAAAAGTTATGAAAAAGTTATGAAAAGACTTTTCAAGTATACCCAAGATTCTTTATCTCATTAAGTAGTATTGCATTTATATAATTATTAAAATATAACCCTCTTTTAAACCTAAATAAAGAAATATGGATTTGTCAGAATTTGAAATTTTTTACTACTTTTATGTGTTACTAATGTATCAAATTAACCATCAGTGTCATAAGTCAGTTCTTAGGATAAAGTAAGAATAATGCCTGAATGATACTCCCTTATTCACAACTTATGTTTTATTTTGCAGCTTGGAATATTTTAGATGTTTTTTTTTTTTAATTACAATCTTTTTAACAAAATAAAATGCCATTCTCCATGCAGTTGTGAAACAACATGTGTGCTGTTCAACTGTTACAAGAATGTATGAGTGGTAATTTGCTACTTTCTACTATGAAGTTGTATTTGATGTCAGCAAAGAAGCAATCTTTGTATTTACATCATGATTTTCTGCAAAAGATTTGGGTTTGCAAAAAATACTTTCATATATGCAATTGTATATTTAAAGACTTTCTATTATAACAATCACACAGAATAGCTGTTCAGTGATATCATACTGCAACTTTGGAATAAAGGATCTACTTACCAATATCAGTATGGGGAATTGGAACTCTTCTTAGCACCCTTCAAATGGGCTTAGATATATTAGGTTAACTCCTATTCTCATTCCCCTGGACTTATCTTACTAAATCTGACAGTATCTTTTCATTTTTCTTTATTGGCATTATCTGCTAAGTATAACACTGTAAATACTGTAAGTACTCTATATTTTTTGATTCTTTCATTGCTCTCAGAGAAAATAATAATGCTTACAATGATTTCATATTGATACTCTGATATTTGTGATCTTTCCTTCAATCCTTTTTCCCTCCCTCCCACTATCTTTGTTTCGATTCTATCCATAAACAATGGTGTTTTAGCGGCGGTAATAACGAGGCACGTACTCTTAGTGATTTCAGCTCTTTCTTTTTATTTCAGAACGGACACGGACAGCGAGTGCAGGCAGCCTCTCTTTTAAAGGTTCCCTGCGCTTCACCCAGCCAATGACAAGGCAAGGCTTTTCCCGCCGGAATCACGGCCAATGAAGAGTAAGTATTTTAAATACAATTGAACCAATCCAGAACACCCCTCCCCTCTTGGTCCAGTCCGACCAATCAGGGGCTCCGCCTATGTTATGTAATCACGTAGATAGGCGGGACCCCTGCGGATCCGACTGGACCTGCGCGGCTCAGTCATTTCGTTGCTGACTGTCGGAACGGATGGACCTGTTGGTCCTCCTGCCTCTGACCTGGGAAACTTCTGGAAGGTCGAGCCGGCCGAGTCACTCCTAGCGGGCCTAGCTCGACTGGTTGAGATGGCTAGGCCGCTCCCTCTCTGGCTTGGATTATCATCGGCCGTGTCTGCTGTTTCGTCTGGAAGTTCCCCTGGCTCAGGTATGTAGCTGCGCAAATCGACCGGGGCTAGTGTTGAGGGTGTGTGTGTGGAAGTTAGGGTTTCATTGTTTGTTTGAGTGTCTGCTGCTTGTTGATTGTTGGTTGGGTGTGGGTCTGTTGTTTCTTGATTGTGTGGTGGTTGATCCCCTCCCCCCCCAAGGGGGTCGCAAGGTCTTGTAAGGGTGCGGGGTCTAAGTTGATCGATATGCCGCTTCCAGCTTTTATTATCAGAAGTGGTAAGTCAGTATGATCGTGGCCCGGTGATTTGTGTGATGGTAGCTGGTACCCATAATGGATGTCCAACCAAGTTTTTTGCATAGACTAAGTCTCCGATTTGAAATGTTCGGAGCTTGCTGGAAGAATCTATTGGTTTGTCTGTGGAGTATGTAGGGTGTAACCTATCCAAAGGGGAGCGTAATTTCCTCCCCATAAGTAGTTCAGCTGGGGTTTTGTTTGTAGTGCTGCTAGGTGTGGTATGTTGTATAAATAGTAGTTTGTCGATGCGTGTTTGTATAGGGCCGTGGCCTAACTTGTGGAGTGTTTCTTTGGTGAACCGAACCATGCGTTCGGCTCGTCCATTCACTGCCGGGTGTGCCGGCGCGGTTAGGGCATGGCGTATGCCCGAGCTAGCTAAATAGCCCTCAAATTCTGTAGCAGTGAGTTGAGGGCCGTTGTCTGAGACTAGGATGTCTGGCAATCCATGTGTGGCAAACCATTTTCTGAGTTGTCGAATGACAGCTTCCGAAGAAGTAGATTGCATTAGGCTTACTTCTAGCCAGTTGGAGTAAGCGTCTACCAGAATTAAAAATGTATAACCTTTTGTCGGACCCGCGAAATCTATATGGACTTTAGACCATGGGCTCCTGGGTAGCTCCCACTCAGTGACCGGTGCTTTCGGGGGTGAGGGTCGGGATATCTGGCATGGTTGGCAACCCGCAACCCACTCAACCACGTCCTTGTCCAACCCCGGCCACCAAGCGTAGCTTCTAGCCAAACTTTTCATTTTAACAACCCCAGGGTGACCTTCATGCAATAATCGCAGAATCGGATCCCTCAGCCTTAGTGGAATAACTACCCGGTCCCCCCAAAGTACACAACCTTTTAGTACGGAAAGTTCCGTTTGTCTTTGTTTAAAGGGTTTATACAAGTCTTGTAGTTCAGTTTCTGGCCATCCCTTTGTAATCCACCCACTCACTTTGTGCAGTAGATGATCGTTGGCGGTTTCGTGAGCGATGTCTGCTGCTGTCATCGGGAGATCGGTCAGGGTTTCAATTAGTAGTGTGGATGTGCTGGGGTTCGGGTCAGGGTCACTGTCCGGCAATGGACAACGACTCAGAGCATCGGCATGCATGATGGATGGACCGGGGCGGTAGGCTAATGTATAGTTGTATGCAGCAAAGAATTCTGACCATCTTGTCATTCTGGGTGATAAAATGTTAGGCGTCGCTTTGTTTCCAGCCAGAATTCCTACTAAAGGTTTATGGTCGGTAATTACAGAAAACAGTTGGCCGTAGAGGTACTCATGGAACCTTTTAATACCTGATACAATGGCTAGTGCTTCCTTGTCTATTTGACTGTAATTTCGTTGGGTTTTAGACAATGTCTTTGAATAAAACGCAATCGGGGCTTCTCTGCCATTTGGTAAAAGATGGCTTAGAACGGCTCCGATTCCAAAAGGTGATGCATCACAAGTTAATATCAATGGTAAAGTCTCATTGTACTGTATGAGTACCTTTGCTGAAGTAATGAGGTCTTTAATTTTGTTAAAAGCTGTTTCTTCCCGACTGCCCCACTTCCAAACCGTGTCTTTGTCCAGGAGTCTATGTAAGGGTTCCGCCACCGTTGCTTTGTGCGGCAGAAAAACATGGTAAAAGTTTATTAATCCCAGAAAAGCTTGTAGATCTCCTTTGTTAGTCGGAATGGGGGCGTCTTTGATTGCACGGATTTTTTCTTCTGTCGGGTGGATGCCATTGCCATCAATTAGGTATCCCAGAAATTCGATTTTCTCAGTTATTAGTGTGCATTTTTCTTTTTTAACTTTGAGACCTGTTTCAGCGAATTTGGTGAGCACTTTTCTTAGTCGGTCTCGCAGTTGTGCTTTGTCTTTAGCTGCGATCAGGACGTCATCAAAGTATGGAATGACTCCCGGTATTCCCTGAAGGAGACGTTCCATTAAGCTCTGAAAAATGCCTGGAGCCACGCTAACGCCGAATTGGAGGCGGTTACATTTAAATGCGCCCTTGTGTGTGACAATCGTTTGGGCTTCCGCTGTTTTTTCGTCTACAGGTAGTTGTTGATATGCCTGAGCCAAATCGAGTTTAGCGAAAATCTTTCCGCCTTTGATAGAATGTAACAAGTGTTGCACCACTGGAACGGGATATGCACTTTGTTGCAACGCATGATTAAGGGTTGCCTTATAGTCCCCACAGATACGAATCGACCCATCCGCTTTGATAGGGTAACTATGGGGGTCTCCCACCTGGCATGGTCCACTGGTTCGAGGACTCCTTGCTTAGTTAATTTGTCTAGTTGTTCCTCTATTTTAGGTTTTAAGGTGAAAGGGACGCGCCTTGCCTTTAGTCTAATTGGGGCTACCTTAGGGTCTATGTTAAAAGATATCGGGTTACCCCGGTACTTGCCTAGTTCGCCGCTGAATATGTCCTGGAATTCTTGAATGAGGTCTGCTTCCCAGTCTGCATCTGCAACGTGGTTGATACCGGTCATCCCAATTCCGAGCGGGTCGAACCATTCCAATCCTAAAAGACTTGGTCTGTTCCGGTCAACAATTGTGAGGGGTAAAATTTCGGTGCGATTTTTGAAAGTTACCTGAAAATGTCCAACGCCCACAACAGGGATTTTATTACCTTGATAGTCTTTTAGGGTTAAGTTTTGTACTTCAAGCTCTTCCTGTTGGATGTCTGGAATTAAGTCTTTGATAGTGTCCCACGATACCATTGAGAGAAATGATCCCAAGTCCACTTCCATTTTACAGTCTTGTCCTTCAATTTTTACTTGAATGTGGACTTTTCTTACATTCTTTGTATTTGAGTGTCCAATTATGACTGTTTGGTGTGTTTCTTCTTTGCGGTAAGTTGATTCTTTGTATCTTCCCTGTCTTCCTTCTTGGCTCCAACGGCTACTCGTTTTTTTTTTTTCTTTCGTTCTTTCTCTCTCTCTTGGGGGAGGGCTTCCTCTTCGCCTCGGGCTATAATTGGATCTGGCTCTGCATACCTTCGTGATGTGCCCTTTTCTCTCGCATTTTCTGCAGATCGCATCGATGAAACGACACTCAGATCTGGGGTGATTTCCCCCGCAGCGGTTGCATTCAAAGTCAAATTTTCTGTTTGCCCGCTCTTTTCTCCCTCTACCTGTCTTCAGGTGGCATACATCGTCTTCTTCACTACTGGTCTCAGTTTCCAGATCCTCATGGTGTGTCGTGGTCTTCTCTCGTTCTCCCTCTGGTTTTGGTGTTTCTCTGGTATTGTGGGTTGCAGCTTGGTTAATTTTTTTCATTCTCGCTGCTGATTTCTGGGTGGCTTCGGCTGCGGTGGCTTCTTCTATAGCCTCCTTGACTGTTATCTTCGGGCGATTTAACAGTCTGCTCTGTAGTATTGGATCTCTCAGCCCTAGAACGATCCGGTCTCTTAGGGCTTCGTTGAAATCCGAGAATTCGCACTCACCCCCAATGTCTCTTAAGATTGCCACGAAGTCGGCTATGGATTCACCTTCCTTCTGATTCCGGAGGTAAAACTCATGGCGCTTAATTAGGCAGGAGACTGTAGGAGCGTAGTGGTCTCGTAGGATCTTTTCCAGTTTGGGCCAGGTTAAGGTTTTTACGTCGATCGGAGATGCAAGCGCTTTCGCCATTCGGAATACAGCTTGGCCGCAATGGGTCAGGAAAACCGCTCTCTTCCGATGATCGGAGACGCCGTTCAGGTCGCTGCTCTCCAGGAACATGAGGAATCGGTCCACGTAGGTCTGCCATTCCTCCTTTGCCGGGTTGAATTTCTCAGGCGGGGTGTTGTTTCCAGACATGGTGCCGTTCGATCTCCACCGCTATCGTACTTGCTAAAAGTGCTGTCTCGATCCCACCTTCGTCGCCAGTGTTTTAGCGGCGGTAATAACGAGGCACGTACTCTTAGTGATTTCAGCTCTTTCTTTTTATTGCAGAACGGACACGGACAGCGAGCGCAGGCAGCCTCTCTTTTAAAGGTTCCCTGCGCTTCACCCAGCCAATGACAAGGCAAGGCTTTTCCCGCCAGAATCACGGCCAATGAAGAGTAAGTATTTTAAATACAATTGAACCAATCCAGAACAAATGGGTCACGGGCTAAATCAAATACATAGGAAACTTTGATGCAAAGTTTCAATTACTGGGTAAATTCAGCTTAATTAACATTGGAGCATGCAATGAAGCACATTGAACTAGATCTTTGATCTGAATTGATTCAAAAGTCTGAATCATAAACTGAATTAACTGGACTCTTTAAACTATATTACAAATCCAATTAGTTCTTTGAATCACATTGTGAATTTAAATAGAATCTTAACTGATTCACAAATCCCTTAATTTATGGTAAGAAATATTTGGAAATATGAAGGCTGTATGAGGCCATTGTTGTTATCCCTACCTAGCTGGAGTTTTTAACTTCCATTATTTCTACATAATATATTGCAATGCTGAACTACTGAACTTACAAGAGTGGACAATGATGTCATGCTGAGAGCAGTAGATCTATGGCATCTACTGAACATTAGATTTTAAATTATCTTTTTTGTGAGCATGAATATTTTTATTTGAAATTGGTCTCTCTATTAAGGTATGCCTGTCAGATGGATGAACTTTGATGAGTAGCTTTCAAGCAGATTAAAAATTAGAGCAGTATAATAAACCAGAGCTGAATAATGACAGTGAAACATGAGAGCTTTGCTTATGGGGGCATTTTAAAGATGTGGTATCAATTTTTAAATACGCTAATGCAATGTTCAATAACTTGATTAGGTCCTTTGATTAATATGGTTGTTTAAAATGCAACACTGTTAAACCTCATGTTTATTTCCTAAACTACCAATAATTAAGTTCTCTGATAATTAGCTTTTCTTAGTTATTTGTGACATGGAAATTGAAAGAGCAGTACGACGAAAGCAAATGGTAGTACAGGTTTAGGTAGCACAATAGTAATACAAAGCTTCCTTCACAATTTATAAACTCAGGATCAGTGAAATTCATTAGAGAATGGAAAATTGCAATGTTATTTTTCATAAGTTAAAACTATCTATCTCAATCTGGTTTAATAATTGCTGCTATCACTATTTATAAATTTATTTATTTATTTATTTATTTATAAAATTTTTATACCGCCCTTCTCCCTAGGGACTCAGGGCAGTGTACAGCCAATCCAAAACCCCGACAATGATACAAAAGTTAAAAAGAAATTAAATTGAATATTTGGCCGAATATAAAAGCCCACCCCACCCCCTTAAAACCCCCAAATTAAAATTACTAAAAAGCAATGGAGACAAATTAAAACCCTCTCTCAGCCCAGGCCGGCCTGCTCGAAAAGCCAGGTCTTCAGCGCGCGCCTGAAGGACCTCAGGTCCATGCCGGTACGCAGTTCCAGTGGCAGAGTATTCCAGAGGGCAGGGGCCGCCACAGAGAAGGCCCTACCCCTCGGGACCGCCAGGCGACACATGGCAGCCGACGGAACCCGGAGAAGGCCCTCCCTGTGTGCACTGGCCTGCTGGAGATCACCGGTAGGATGCGGTCCTGTAGGTAACCTGGCCCAATGCCATGGATCGCCCTAAAGAACCTTAAAGCGAACCCGGAGAGCCACCGGCAGCCAATGCAGCTCGCGCAGGAGAGGCGTCACGTGGGCGCTACGTGACGCCCCCATGATCACCCGCGCGGCCGCATTCTGCACCAGTTGGAGTCTCCGGGTGCTCCCCGCACCATGGAGCCCCATGTAGAGGGCATTACAATAGTCCAGGCGAGAGGTGACAAGGGCCTGAGTGACCGTGCGCAGGGCGTCCCGATCCAGAAAGGGCCGCAACCGGTAGATCCGACGGATCTGATGAAATGCCCCCCTGGAGACGGCCGCGACATGGTGTTCAAGCGACAGCCGCACATCCAGGAGGACTCCCAGATTGCGAGCCCTCTCTGTGGGGGGCAAAATTTCCCCCCCAATAGCCAGCGACGGAGTCAACTGGCTATATCGGGGCGCCGGGAACCACAGCCACTCGGTCTTGGATGGGTTGAGCCGGAGCCTGTTCCCGCCCATCCAATCCCGCACGGCCTCCAGGCACCTGGACATAGCCCCCACAGCATCGTTGGGGTGGTCCGGGGTGGAGATGTATAACTGAGTGTCATCTGCATACAGATGACACTTCACCCCAAGACCACGGATGATCTCGCCCAGCGGTTTCATATAGATGTTGAACAAGAGAGGGGAGAGAACCGACCCCTGAGGCACCCCACAAACCAGGGGCCTAGAGGTGGACCTCTCCCCTCCCGCCAACACAAATTGCGAACGGTCGGAGAGGAAGGAGGAGAACCATCGAAAGACGGTTCCCCCAATTCCCAACCCCTCCAACCGTCGCAACAGGATACTATGGTCGATAGTATCGAAAGCCGCCGAGAGATCTAATAGGACCAAGACAGAGGAGAACCCTCTGTCACGAGCCCTCCAGAGATCATCAACCAACGCGACCAATGCCGTCTCAGTGCTATGCCCAGGCCTGAAGCCCGATTGGAACGGATCGAGGTAAGTTGTTTCCTCCAGGTACTGAGGAAGCTGACGTGCCACCACACTCTCAACAACCTTCGCCACAAAGGGAAGGTTGGAGACTGGACGGAAGTTATTTAAAACAGCTGGATCCAGGGAAGGCTTCTTGAGGAGGGGCCGCACCACCGCCATCTTCAGGGCGGTCGGGAGCGACCCCTCTCTCAGAGAAGCGTTGATAATCCCCTGGAGCCAGCCTCGTGTCGTCTCCCTGGCGGCCGAAACCAGCCAGGAAGGGCACGGGTCCAATAAACAGGTGGTGGCATTCAGACTCCCCAGCAACCTGTCCACACCCTCGGCGGTCACAGGATCGAACTCCCCCCAGATAACATTCACAAGACCTGCCCCGGACACCTCCCCCGGGACCATCCAATTGGAGTTAAGCCCCTCCCGGATCTGAGCGATTTTGTCATGCAGGAATCGAGAAAACTCCTCTGCTCTACCCTGCAAGAGGTCATCCCGCGCTCTCGGTTCTCTATGTAGAACACATAGAGCCTATACATTTAAAATGTTTTTTATCCCTGTTTGCTCCATTTGCTAGCATTCTTTTATAAGTTTTCAGGAGACTAGGCACTGCTTTATCTTCCAGAATAATACAGGTTGTAATGATTTGGGTGAACTGCAGAAAGATATACTGGGCATTGATGTCAACCATCTACTGAATGAACCCTAAAGTGGTTGGCCAAGAACAACAGATCATTTAAATTTGGGGGAGGGGTAATTATAGGTTTGACAAAGAATGCCCTCTATCAGGGCAAGATTCAAACTGCATGGTAAAATATGGGCCTTTTCAAAAATTACCTACATCAAGAAAAGAATTTCATTTCTCATGTATCATTTATAGTACAAAAGACATTGCACATAACATTTTATGATCTTCTAGTTAATCATGGTTTTTGAATGCTTGCAAAGCTACAAAGCCAACCACAAAAAGCAGAGAGACTTGGAAAAACTATTGTTACTTTGTCTTTAAAGTATGGATATAGCCCCTCCCTCCCCCATTTTAAAAAGAACTTTACTAAAGGGCACAATATATATTTTCAATTTCTTTTTTTTTTGGTCTGCCATTTTTTTTATTTTTATTTTATTTTTTTATTTTTTATTTGTGGAACAGACAGAATTTAATAAATTAAGCAACCTTTTTTAAAAAATGATCATCCTTTAAGGTCTATGGCTAAAATTTTGGAACAAGTTTTTATCACTTAAAAATGAAAATTTTGTCTCATATTGTCTCAAAAATAGATGCTTCATTCAAAGAAATGGAGTTTATCCATACACAAGTCTATTTCATTCAGTTGAGATAAAGAGCTTAAGAATAAATAACAGTTGAAACAAAGAAATTAAGCTGAATACAGTTAAACCAGTGGTGGTATTCTACCGGATCAGCCTGGTTTCGGTGAACCGGTAGTAAAAAAATGCAGTGGCAGGAATAATATGGAAAAAGTCACTTGGGGATGACAGAATCAGCAGAACACAGGATGGTGTGGGAAGCTGTGACTTCCCTACTATAGCACTGGAGTGGCTGGCCATGGCATGAAGCTTGAGGTGGCAGACCATGGCAACAATATCAGTTGTGTTGGGGCTGCATACAGGTGGCAGTGGCCATATGGAGCTGCTGAAGGCCCTGTGACTCTACTACAACCAAAGCATTGTTGGTTTGCCACTACTGTCAAGAAATACCATTGTGTAAGACAGATAAAAGTGCAGAGATAGGAAGTTATAGGAGATGACAGGAGAAACCCGACTGCAGGATCAAATATGTCATCAATTTGGAATTCTTATGCAGTTACAAGACCTGAGTCCAGTTCCCACGTGAATTCTGTTGACTCTTATATAGCACCAATTCACCTTGATGGTTAACAGATCAGATTCTTGTGTATAGGTAGCATGTAATAAATTTAAAGTGCTTTAATTTCATCTCCTGTTCCTGGTGCAGGTAACCATCAAGACATATTGGCACTACGTAATGAAGCATCCTTGTATTTATAAGTATGGGTGGACTGCCAAGAACTTGAATTTTAATCATGTGACAATAGGATTGCTACAACAGCTGTAACTTTGGAAACCATGCATAAGTACCACTCGTTTAATGCTGCCATAATTTTGAATTGTTACTGAATGAATGTGAATGAATGGTTGTTAAAAAAAACTATCTGCAATTCTTTTCAATATAGCTACTCTAACATACTGTAGCATACAGAAATATTGTACTTAGCACATTTTATTTCTGTCTCTGAATAATACTTAGATGAGTATAAAACAATATAATACACTTTAGCAACAGCACTAGCAATAGCACTTAGACTTATATACCATTTTACAGTTCTATAAAGCCCTCTCTAAGTGGTTTACAGAGTCAACATATTGCCCACAATATTCTGAGTCCTCATTTTACTGACCTCAGAAGGATGGAAGGCTGAGTCAACCTTGAGCCTTGTGAGATTTGAACTGCCATATTGCAGGCAGCCGGCAGGCAGCAGAAGTAGCTTGCAGTACTGCACTCTAACTACTGCACCACTGTGGCTCACTTTGCCATCTATTGTATTCTATAAGCAAAATACAATGCTCCTTATGTTCTTTATTGGATTTCATGATACAACAATGTATTTAAGATCAGCATATGTGTTCTGACCTAGTCTTCCTTAGAAACCATAGAACACAATCTTAATCCCAGAAAAACATCTTTTATTTCCACAGCTGTGGATTACATCCATTCACAAGCTTCACATACAGTCTTTCAGGTGAATGCAGGTAGAGAACTAATTGTCAGATGCAGAGCAGAGCCAAACATGACACAAAGTCAAACAGGATTTTTCAAAGCTTATTGTTCTGAGCAAACAAACTAATTGCTTCCTGCAAAAGCTCATACCCCATTCTCTTCTTTTTTATGTCCCATGGGAAGGGCCAATCATCTCTGAGGTGTGGTGTGGCCTTACTTTTGAATCGACACTGCTTTCTTAATTGTTCTTGTCTTCTGTTAGCTCTGTTCATGTGCAGGCTGAGAACCGGTTCCATAAGCTCCCCCACCTCACTGCTGTCTGAGTCTGAAGGCAGCTGCTGACGGCCAGCCTGCCCTAGCCCTATCTCTGCCTCTGATGCTGTGTCCTCCTCCGGATCTTCCTCAGCCTCTAGGCTAGCCCAGGTTCCTCCCCAGTCTCCTCACTACTGTCTGATTGCTGCTAGCTCCATCAGCTGCCAGCAGGCCACAACAATATGCTTGTCAAATCTGGTCCCCATAATATTAATAATAACATTTCATTGGGAACCTCAGTGGGTATTTTAAAATCTTACATGATAGTGAATAAAGTTATAATATAAGAGCATTTATTACAGTTAATTAATAATGAAATCACAATTAGAATCCACTAACATTTACTTATTATGTTCAGAATGTACAATAAATTGTACTTCTGACCATTTAATTTTTATAACACAGAACGTATGCATTGCATTTTCCAAACTCTTTTGATGGTTTGGAAAGTTTCACTGACATTAATTAATGAGGTTCTTTGAAGGAGCCAAAGATTTATTATTGACACTAATGTAGAAACTCAAAAAAACCCGCTCCTTTAGAATATGATTTGATTGTGACAAATGCTCTGTCCTTCCCTGGAGTGTCTTTGTTGATAAGCAACCAATAATACTATTTGTTCTACATGAAAAGGGAAACTTACTATCAAGTTTTCCTTTTTACAGAGGCACCATCTTACCAACTAGAATAGTGGCATGTTCAAATTCAAAAGAACTTCAGATATATTAGCTGTCAGGGCTTTATTTATTCAGGTGAAGTCAAGCAGTGGTCATGTAAACAATAAGGGATTTTATTAATTTATGTAAAGGAACAAGAGGGCATGTCCTATCTGTGTACATTTCTATGTACTTTTTGACTACAGCTGTTTTCCTGTAGGCATCTTATTAAGCTAAATTCAGTTACAAGTAGAGATGGTAAATAAGTGGACAGGGTTGGGTGACATTTATTTATATACTACAGCATAGTCTGCAAGATAAAATTCAAAATAGCATGAAGATGATTCCTTGAATCCTGAGCAAGTTATCATTAATATTCTAAAAATCTTTATGTCATATCCTATCCACATTTTCAAAGCATTCCTACCATCAAATCAACCGTGATTGAATTAATCTCAAGATTATTCACTGTCCCCAAATTTTCTCTCTTAAAAACAGTTGAGAAGGTGAGGTAAATAAGGGATTGCTGGTGGTTTTGAATTAAAAAAAAAATCAAATTAGATAATTCAATACTCAGATAAATAAAATTAGCGTGAAAAAAAGAAGGCAAGTGAACACTGTCTACTTAAATAGTCCTAAGACAGGGGTCTGCAACCTTAAACATTGAAGAGCCATTTCTCACAGAAAAGAAAACACCAGGACCCAATAATTTAACAACTGGTGTGACTGGGTGGGCGTGGCCAACTTGATGTCACTTACTTCTACCCAATCACCTCCTGCTCTGGAATATGGAGCAAGTCTCCATCCTTCTCAGGCCAGGTGAGGAGTGACAAGGAGGGGAGGGGAGGGGAGGGACAGCCAGTGGTAGGATCAGCCAACAGGGAACAACAGCAGAGGGCTGAAAAAGCTACATGTGGCTCCAGAATCGCAGGTTGCAGACCCCTGCCTTGCCCCATATCCAGTATGGTCTGCATAATAGTAGTTTAAAGTGTTGCACTTTGCCCCATATTGAAGACTGAGCTAACACAAAGCATGTCATGACACTGCTATAAAGAAAGTGGTCAATGTAGGCCAAGGCTTTAGGCTATATAAGTTGATATAGGCAGTACTTTAACAACCTTAATTGCTCATAAGTCAGGGCAGTTCTTAAGTGGACTACCATGTGACCTGACTCAATTTTATGACAAATTTTATGATGATCATAAAGCAAGCCACCATAGTCATTAAATGAATAACATGTTCACTAAGTAAATCCAGTGGGATTTTGGGGAAAGTGGCAAAAGTGTCACAAATTGCAGTCATGTGACTGTGGGATGCTGTAACCTGTCATAAATGTGAGCCAGTTGCCACGCACCTGAAATACATTCATTTGATTTCAAGGGGAATGTGGGGGAGGCACAATGTTTTTATCCAAGTTGGAAGTGTTTTGTAGATTATAAAGCACCCTTTGCAAAGCTGTTATAACTTCAAACCATTCTTAAGCAGTTTGTCATTAAATAAGGACTATTTTAAAAATTTTAAATGAGTTACAATGGCCTTAGAAATAGTTGCTCATTTAAAAATTTGTATTTGTGCGTGATATCTAACTTTACATTAAGTAAGGATCCCTTATGCAACAGGAGTTCCCAATTTTCCTGTGTCTTGGTGTAGACTTGCTGGCTAATGGCAGCCAGTCATAGTGGGATTAGCAATATTCCTAGGCCACTCTAACTCATGACTAATCCCAATATTGCAATTCAGTTTGTGTTCAATTATCTCTCTTATATTCCTCTCTTAAATCATTTCTCTTTTTTTACATTTTCTTTTTAGTCTCTCATGATAAATTAATTCAGTAAATAAGTGAGATGGAAAAACAACAACCCAGGCTCTATCTTATACTGTGTAGAACACAACAATACTTTAGGAACTGTTTTATTTGTAATGCCTCAGAAATATTGAGCAATAAACATATTTATGATGCTCTATCATACTAACACCTTAAGAATTTTATGAAAATATTAATTCATACCAGAAGACCTCCAAGGTCCCTTCTAACTCTGTTATTCTATTCTATTTACTGGTTTATGTTCATGCATGCAGTTTTATTAAATCTGAACATCTGTCAACCACTGTAAAAAGGCTGCAATGACCCTGAGGGTCACTGAGACCATTCAAGTTATTCAAAATGACTTGAAATGATAACCACTACTTTTGTTTTTCTAACCTTCTGGGAACATCCATATCAGCAGTTAGGTAGCACATTCAAATTCACAGGTGAGAGAAAAAATAAAGAATAGAGATGTAAACTCTTGGTGTAGGACAAATCTTGAACTTGGCAGACAACAAAATGCCTGCTATTTTGAATCTGCTATAACAATGTGGAACCACCAATCATAAAAGAAACATACAATTTCCAAAAATAATGTATTAGACAAAGGAAAGATTTACAAAACTGTTTCAAAATAAAAAGTCCTAGTTAAAAAAAAGCTTCATTATTTTAAGCTCTCTCTCTCTTTGGGATATGACAATTACAGGCAGCTGAAATGAAACTATGGTGATTAAGAAATCAATCCTATGTTATCAATATTATACCCATTCCAAATTTATAGTAAAAACTAATCAAGTTCTTAACAAGTTATTTAAAAACTATTAGAAACTCAGGTATTTTAAACTAATAGATCCAGTCAAAACTGCAAAACAGCAAATCAAGACATGTTATGTAAAAATGTTCATGATGCTGCTGAAAAAAAATATTGGTACTAGAAGCTATGCCATAACCAGTTTGCTTCCCTGTCAGTCTCAGTCATGCCATATTGCACCATCTCTATCATTATTTTTCAAGTTAAATTCTAATGTTTAAAGCCTTTACTAAATGGGGATGAGAATCTAAATGACCACCATTTGCTAATCAAATTTGTCTATCCAGCCTGGACTGACAGAAGCTTCCTAGTCAAGGCCTGCACTTACCAGGAAATGTGCTGGGAGGGGCCCTAAAGATAGACTTTTTGTTTGGGGCTTTCCTTCTATTAAATAGGTGATCATCAGAGGTGAGAAGGGACAAAATCCTCATAGCTTTTCAGAAATCTGTAATGCTTTTTCTTTTTATAATTCTTCATGACTTTTCAGGATTGATTCTGGAGCCATCACTGTAGGCTTAATGATTATAGTGATTTATGTATTATGTCATTATTGTAATACTCTTGTATTATTTTATAAAATACAGGGTTCACTTAGACTGAAACAGTGCATATATTTCACAAATGAATAATAGGAGAAGGACTACATTGGAAATGGACAATCAGAAAAGACTCTGAAATATCATAGTATTGACATTTATTTATTTTTTCAATTTATGTTTTTTTCTCTTTTTCTTTCTAAAATTGTTTTATCATTACATAACACAGTTATGGTAAGAATGAGCCAATCTTTATTTAACAATCTAATGACAAAGTTGATAAAGGATTCCCAGTACTGGATTCATCATTTCATGCCTAAGCAATCATTGTCCAATACAACTGTTTAGTTATTTTCCTAGTGAAACTTGATTTAAGATAGTTACCTATTAAATTCTCTTACATCTCCTGGAAGCATCTCTATACATTGTAATTTGTAATCACTGCTTTAGAACAGAACAGAACAGAACAGAACAGAATAACAGAATAACATTAGAGCCAACTGGCTCCTATGCTAAAAATATAGATGTAAAATGCATATGCAATACTGATTTTACATATCATTATAACATTAAATGTTTTACATGCTCCTACCTCTACTGAAAACAGTATTTTTATACTGTAATGTAGTATATTGTATGAGAATGAATAGGATTGTCCACAGCAAATTCTGTCAGATCAATTATAGTGTTTGGGGATTATGGGCAACCATCTGCAACATATTAAATAATATAACCCACATCATCTATCAAGTCTTTAGTGCCGCAGACAGAAACAATATTATTAACGAAGAAGCAGAGTCTATTTATCATCACAGCCGTGCAATCAGTGCAAATCTTTTATTTTCTGTTGATAGCAGTAAAATTATTAGATTTCTTCATTTGCAAAATGCTTTCATTTTTTCCTTTTCATCACAAACATTGTTTTGATATCAGCTCTTTTCTTTATTTAGATCAGCCTTTCCCAACATGGTGACCTCCAGATGTTAGGACATCTGGAGAGCAATAGCATTGAAGAGGACTGATCTAAAAGGAGGTTTGAGTTTCACTTTTAATACAAATAAGGAGACACAAATATTTTGTATACTTTTCCATTCTAATTTCTTATAAGAAATAGTCAGTTATTGATTTACTAAAATTATGCAAGCCTCTGGCTGCAATTAGCAATTGTGAACTTGTGGCAAGAAATTAAAAAGAAAAATAGGAAAAATGCAAATAATTTGGGATGGGAAGGCATTTTCCCCAAAAGGGAAAAGATCAAAAATAAAACTTAAATGTTTTATTTTTGAGTTGAAACTCAAATTGAGCAAGAACAATAAAAAGATTAGAAGAATGATAGCTGAGCTGACTGGGTATCAGTGCCAGACATTTTGATGGAAGGAGCAAAACGAAGCTTAGAAAAGCAAAATTGTGAGCCTGAAGGACTAAAGAAAGAAAAGATGTTCTTTTTTTAAAAAAATAAATGTTCTTTAATTAATAAAAGAAAAAATAGAAAGAAAAACACAAAACACATAGTGGTTGTGATACATACATTGTTAAAGTGAGAAAAAAAGAACACATAAAAAGTACTATAGCAAAAAAAGTGATAAAATATATTTTGTGAAGGGATATCCTATTTTTTCTTTTTTGTTTGTTTGTTATGGAACTGTCTATGTCAGTTTTCCCCCCTTCCCCTTGACAAGAAAGGAAAAAGTGTTTACAGAAAAAGAATTTAAGCAGGAGATAAGTGGGATTATTCTCTCTATGGCCATTTGGAGCAATTTATACCTACCCAACCTAGGATTTGAGGGAGGGGAAGGAGGCAGGGAGGAGCGGGAGGGAGGAGAGGGGGAGAAGGAGGAGGAAGAGGAAGAAGAGGAGGGGGAGGAGGAGGAAGAAGAAGAAGAGGAGGAGGAGGAAGAGGAGGAGGAAGAAGAAGAGGAAGAGGAAGAAGAAAAGGCAAAGAAGAAATGATGATGATCTAGGAACACAAACATAGCCCATAGGAAAGATTTGGAAAGAGAAATCAGGCTTCACGTGATCATGAAGTTTCAAAGCAATGAAGTAAAAAGGCCTATGGATTGATCAGCTGGGAGATATGCTCGGTGGAAAGGACCTTGGAGAAAGAAGCTGACCTGGAACATGCAATTGTGTAACCCAGAGTGCATAGTTAGTTTCAAGTTCATCAGCATACCCTGCTGTTATAAAGTCAAAGAAAGGGTTCACTGCACTGATTCCAATCATGTTTAATGTTATTCTTACTTCAGACTGAAATAACTTGAAAACAATTGTTCTGAAAAAAAAAATTTGCACTGTTGCTGTAAGAATTCTGAATTACTGCTATTGCTGTGATGATTTTATATTTGTTTCCAAGAAGTTTATTTCCTTTCTCTTGAGTCTACCAGCAAAGAATTGGAAACTGACTATTTAGAGATCAAAACCTGCAGAGGTATATTGCACTCAGGCAATTTTCCTAAGCCTAAATGTAAAATGGGATCAGGAACAGTCTAGTAAGATTCTAGAAAATTCTAGATCCTGGAATAAAGATCATCAAGTTTAAGACAGAGGGGAGCTGTTATTGTATTATGTTTTATTATTGATTTTCAATATTTTATTAATTTTGTGTGGCTTCACTTGGTTTTCTGACAGTACTCCATGCTAAATAAAATTGCTAAATTTCAAATAGGGAAATATGACATTCATTTTAAGTAAATTCCAAAATCTCATAATTAAATGTAAACAGATGTACATTGCCTAAGCAATATGTAGACAATCAAATAAACTGAAATCAGTGAATATGGTTAGGTCTTGTTTTGTCCCCATGTGCACATGATGGTATTGTCAAATTTGTATTTAGTCCCCTTGCTACAGTTTACTTGTCATCACTAGTGGCTTTTTGCTTTTACACTCCATTGATATGATTGGATGGGAAAGGAAGTTTTGCTGATGAGCTATGAAGCTCTTCAAGGAAAAAGAAATAATACAAGTACTGTAAGCTTTCTCCTATATCTGATGGGCAAAGAAGCTAATATATCTCTAAAGCTGAAAGGAATGATTATGAAATAGCCGCGGCCAAATCTGATGCCCATTTCATCCCTAACAAAAATATACTGTATAAACAGATCTGTTTTTATCAAAGAGCAGAGAAACCAAAAAGACAGTACGGTCATTTATTACAGCCTGTACGAACCAGTAATACTGAGTTTGCAGAGCGGAGAGGAGATTATTTTAGAGACAGCTTTATGTTTGGAATTTCAGATAAGGAATTATCTGAGAAAATGCAGTTAATAGATGATTTAATCCTTCACAAAGCTATCAAGATGGCAAGGTAATCTGAGCTGATAAAAGCACGGATTGGACAATAGAGACAGATAGAGAATCATTGGGAAGAGGTTACTTGTTTTCTGCATTCAATGAAAAAATCCTAACGTCAGTTTGAAAGGGAACAAATAGAACAAAGAAAAAGCATAATCCTCCCTCCCTCCCTCCCTCCCTCCCTCCCTCCCTCTCTCCCTCCCTCCCTCCTTTCTTTCTTTCTTTCTTTCTTTCTTTCTTCTTTCTTTCTTTCTTTCTTTCTTTCTTTCTTTCTTTCTTTCTTTCTTTCTTTCTTTTTCTTTTCTTCATCTGTAGAAAGAATCTACCTGTACAAAACATTGTATAATCTACCTTGTAATTTATCTGTAATGATTATGATCAGCCTTCATGGCCCTGCAACATCCATCCATTTCCATTCAATATATGGTAGAACTCATACAAATCTCCCTTCGTAATGCATAAGGCTTAGATACGAGCCTGGATATCATCTAATCCGTTTTATTTTCATTTGATCTCCCCTCCCCTTCCTTTCTTTTCCTTGCAACTCTTAGTGCATATAGTATATTTAAAACTTTTTCATGATACTTGTTTTGCGCATATTCCCAACTTTTGATAAAAATGTTTGCAGATAATCTACAAATCAAGAGACAGAAAGAAACTTCTGTTTATTACATTTGGTAAAAGTATGTTTCCTTGTTTAAATAAGAGACACAAATAATTGTTTGTTTTATTTAAAAGAAATTTCTTACATCTTACATATTGAACTCATTATTTCCTTAGAGTTTCTTTCCCCTTTCGTTTGGTGCCTTCATTCTATTATTATTATTATTATTATTATTATTATTATTATTATTATTATTATTATTATTATTATTAGTTTATGTTCTGTCTTAACTAATCAAAAAGATACATTTTAGGAAAACTATATAATTTGAAGCTATGCATATATTTAGTAGAATGAGTGCCATCTCCTGGCACAGAAAAATATGCTGCATTGTTTATAAAGTTCTAATTTCAGTGAACTATGAACAGTTGTTGACAAGTTCTTTTATGATGCAGCCCTGAAATATGCACGATAGCTTGCCAGCTGTTGTATGAGCATGTTTCACTTCTTTGAGTGTGTATGAAATGCATCCAAATTTGGATTTTCAACAACTCTCAGATGCTCAAAACTATATAAATGAAGATTACTTGCTACTACTGATTTCGTCCTACTGAAGTAATTATATTTTTAAAAAATATAATTAAAAAAACCACCATTTTCAATTGGAACTTTTATTGTTATGGTTTCCTTTTTGTTGTTGTTGCAAATAAACAATCAGGATATATCTTGAAAACTGTTCTTAAGTGCATCGGCATAACTACTGTAGGACCAGCCAGAATTGAAAGTGATTGAATCACAAGTATGCAGACAATTTTGGTGGAAAGATGAACTGAAGAGATAACAATGAATATATTCAGAACACATAGAAATATTTTTCAGCAGAATGGTAAACTTCAGCTCTGAATTTTAATACTTGTTTTTTTCCTAATTATACTTTTTTCTCCCTTGAATGGTCTTAAGGTTATCCTGTATCATTTTCTAAAAACTTTTAGTCTGTTTATCCCTATTATTTTATTTTATCGCTACAGTAAGCTCAGAGGATACATGTAATGAAGATCCATATAGGGAATAGGTGAAGGCTCTGATGGATTGGTGCAATAAAAGTAACCTGGTTCTAAATGTTAATAAAACAAAGGACATCATCATAGATATTAGAAAGAGCCAACATGGTCATACTCCATTCAGTATCAAGGATGCAGCTGTAGAGGTGGTCAAAAGTATTAAGTACCTAGGGGTGCAGATAACTAACAATCTGAACTGGTTTCTCCACACATTATCCTTAGTGAAGGGTGCAAACCAGTGTGCAAATTTCCTGCATCAGATAAGGACAGCACATCTTTCTCCTTCTCTCCTGGCTACTTTTTACACAGGCACAATTGAGAGAATTTTAACAAACTGCATCACTGTTTGTTAAAATGGCTGCAATACCTCAGATGAAAAGTCCATTCAGAGAGTGGTAAGGACAGCAGAGAAGATTATAGGAAACTTGCTTCCTGTCATTCAGGATGCTGCTTATAAGCACTATGTGCTTAGACCTCAAACCGTTGTTGAAGACCCCCCCCACACACACCCTTCATAGTCTGTTTCTGTTGCTCCCCTCTGAGAGGAAGTTTTAAAGTATTTCTAGCAGTACTATCAGATTCTGTAATAGCTTTGTTCCCTATGCCATCCATCTGGTAAACTTGCAATATTTGTTTCTCTCACTGTGTATTTGTTTACATCCAAACTAAACTGTGTTGTTTTACTGTGTCATATAATATATGTAGGTATATGCATAATTTGGTATGTATGTATGTATTTATATATTTTGTCCTTTTATATAGTGTACAATAGAGGTGGAGACTCTTTGAGAGCTGTATGCAATTAATTTTCATTTTAATGTATGCTGATTACTGTACATTCAAAGCAGCAATAAAGTTGTTCTAAGTGTAAGACATACTATTATTTGTTACATTCTGTATATAATAAAGTGAAATATATTTATTTTAATTTAGGAATCTGATTTTGTTGGTCAAATGATGTGAGCTACCTTTGAACTGTTACCAGCAACTCAACATTTCAAAAGCTGAAATGCCCACAATGTAAATAATGGTGAGGGAAGAGTAGCATAATAGATTTATAGACATCCATCATCTTTTGGGCAGCAGTCACTCTCAGAATGTTTATTTTCTTCATGAGTAGGAAATGAGATATTTAGCAGCTCCATATTCTGTTATTATATTCAGAACTTTCATCTGAATGACTCTCCATCATAAAAAGGAAGTGATTAGCAACAAATTACATTACTTTTAACCTAATTTTTGCTAACTTTGTTATTTTTCACATGTGGACCTACTGACAGAATTTCCCAGTACCATATCATATTCTGGAAGTACATTGTGAAAAGATGTCATTTGATTTTGAATCGGCTTCACAATTTGTATTTATTCTGATCATATTCCTTTGCTGAGATACAACAGAAAAAAAATAATACAAAGAAGAAAAGGACATATACAAGGTGGCATGCAAATACAAAGTAAAATAAGCTTGAACAAGCCATAACAAGTTGATGAATGGAAAGCAAGAATTGCTACTTTAAAAGCAGCATCTATCCTCAAATAAATAAATACAGGAAGATGCACTCGCATTCGTTATAACACAAAATGCCAAATCTGCATTCAGTTCTAATAGGGCATTCTCCCGAGCTCAGCGAGCTGAAACACTTACAATATGTGTTTACATCATGATAAGGCATATTTTAAAGAGCTGATTCAGTTTTGTGCTTTCAGGGAATGTACAACCCTCAATCAAGGATACCAGACTTCACTTATGTTTATTAAACAATAAAACAAAGCCCATTTTAGTAAGTGATCCTACCTGGAGAGTACAATCCATTATATTCATTGTGAGTTTGCTACATAGATATGCATGTGATTTGACAAATAGTAGAATATTACCTCTAGCTTTATTTCAATATTAATGTCTTTCCATGACATAAAGTGGCAAAAATGCTTAGTGACTCCATATTAGGGCCTGCTTACAATCCTCTATGAAAACTGGATTTGGCAGTGCAGGCCTTCGTAGCTCATTTATCCTTTTAGTACTCCCCCTCCCAATTTTCAATACAACAGTTGTATGAAGACCTGCTTGTTAACATAAACTCAAACTATTTTCTGAAACAGTTTATATTATAGCAATTTAAAGAGAAAGGAGTAACAGTTTATATTATAGCAATTTAAAGAGAAAGGAAGCAATTTAAAGAGAAAGGAGTAATTTTTCAAGACCCAGGAGTAATCTAGAATTTAGGTAAGTTAAAAGGCCTTATAATTCAGTACTCTAAGTAGTAGAATTCTAAAACAAGCATTTTATTCCTTTTTCATTCTATGGTCCATTGGGAGGAACAAGTAATATAGAACTAAAATGGTTCTGCTACTTATAAGTACATTAGACAAATGCTCTTTTATTGTGTTTTTTGAAAACTTGGATTAGGGCTTCATTCTATAGGGAAAGATAGATTTCATATTGCTTTCCAGTGTTGCTTCATGCATGAAAGGACTTTAGAAAAGAAAGAAAAACTATATTGACATCAATTGAGAAACATTTATAAAATGTTGCACTATATTTGAGCAGCAATATGAGTGGGAAAGGGAGTTTGGGTGGAAGGCAATATCTAGATAAAAAAAATACTTGTAATTAAAGAAAAACTGAATGATTGTTTTACGTGAGAGAGTTATAATTTAATATAATGTGTATGCAGCCTACACATAATGTTATTAAAGTGTAATCCAATAAATTGGTTGATAATACACTTGAGTGGACCTCTGTAGCTTTATTTCTAATGCACTATTTATATTTCTCAAGCTTTAGGTGTTGTGTAAGAAAGCCTGAAAGAAACTATATTCATATCCAGGTTCCTGATTAAATTATTCCCAAGATATTCTGGGGGATGACTCAACAGAAACAGTGCCTGGAATGCCAGTATATAAAGATGAAAAGCAAGAATAAGTATGAAGTCAAAATTCAGCCTTATGTCATAGCTACAAGAGAGGTAAGCAGCCATCACTTCTTTCATATCATGTGGGAGGACTGTTCAGAAGGAGCTTTGTTTAGGGTAGACAACTATCTTCTGGGCAGGCAGAGAGGACATCAAATGGAAATGCTTCCACAGTTTTATGAATAACTTCACAATTCTTTACCAAGAGATTCCCTCAGATTTTCCAATTTGATTCTTCATAGGTGCAATCAATTATTTCATGAACTACAGTCTGCATCCTTGGAATTTAGGAGGGTACATTATGGCAGGCTATGGGAGATTAGCAATTCTTCATTTCAGGAATTCAGCCTTAAATGAATTGTTAAAAGGTTCTCCCTGGAGTCAGCCATTTATTTTATAACTGTAATCCTATTTCTAATTTTTATTTCATGGGACAGTTTATTAGCACCATGGTTGTTGGAAATCTACTAAGTAAGCTGGAAGAAGTGTAATATCTAGACTTTTTTTTACTCAGTTTAGATCTGGCATTATTAACCATAGTGCCCTTTTTGGATACTTATAAGTTTTGATGCACACATACATATTCTGCCCATTTATACATACATACATACAAACATACATACATACATACATACACACACATATATATTGCCATTGTTGATATTACCACATTCCAAATCAACATATCAGCCCCCACAAGGTGATGTTAAAAAGCAGGAACAAGCTCTGTGTTATGCCACATGAGAGTGATCACTTGGCATATCTGTCCTCTTTATTTTTTTATTTTGTCAAGCGATTATGAGATAACAGGTATAAGTATAAACTTAGTTATGAATACATGAAATGGATACATATAAGAAAAATAAAAAAGAGACAATAGGATAGGGAAGGTAGGAATGTTGGTGCTCATGCACGCCCCCTACAGACCTCTTAGGAAAGGGGTGAGATCAATAATAGACAGTCTAAGGTTAAAGTTTTTGGGGTTTGGGGAAGAAACCATAGAGTCAGGTAGACTCTTCTTCTACTATCAACTGGTAAGGGACAGAACCACTGAAAATATAGTCTTATATGCATGGTGGTTATCAAGCCTAGGCAGATGAATAAGTCTAAGGCTGATATATATTCTGTTTTGTTCAATCATGTCCGATTCTTGGAGATTGCTGGATCAAGTCCCTGCATTTTTTGAGAGCGGGGGGGCAATGTTTTTCAGAGGAGATTTGCAATTATCTCCTTCCTAGGGCTGAAAGAAGGTGACTGGCTCAAAGTCATCTAGGTGGCTGTGTGGCTAAGGCAGAACTAAAAATCACAGTCTTCTGGTTTCTAGCCTGATGCCTAACCAGTACTTCAAACTGGCTTTCATATATTAAGCCACCTATGTCAATCTCAACATTGACATCCAAAAACAAACATTGAAAAGAACTATCCCAACAAGTTAGTTTCAGTGTTCCAGCAATCCTCCATTCCGTCCAATAACTCCGAGACAGACATTTTCTCAAAAGATTCCTCTTTATTTGGATAGTAACTGGCACAACTGGGCAATTCCGAATCTGAAAGTTCTGGACTTGCTTACAATAAGTAAAAACTATAAATCTATCCACTGCATCCATCATCACATGGCCCAGTCACTTCTGTCCCGAGTTAAGACTTCCTTTCACTATGTGCAACATGACCTGACCTTGAATCAGAAAAATAATGTTATTATGTTTAACTAGATATACTCCAATATATTCCCCCCTCCCACTTTCCCAGGCTCAATTGTGGTAGCATTGGATCTCATATGGCTTCCAAAGCTGACAGATAGTTGGAATATCAGAATAAAATAGTTGCTAGTTCAGGGATGGGATGCAAATATTGTTACTACCGATTCTGTGGGAGTGCTAGGTGGGAGTGGCTAGGTAGACATGGCCATGTGACTGAGAGCGCATGGCTTCTTTTTTTGTGCAGCACCCCCCACACACACACTCTATTTTTTGTTTTTGTTTGCCTCCTGGGCCTCAAGGAAGCCTCCTGGGTGAAACAGTAAGACAGAGAGAAGGATCCCTGCAAAGGTGATCGTCAGAAAAGCTGATCATCGGGAGGGAAAAAAATAGATACCAGTTCAGCCTTTTTTACTACCAGTTCACCCGAATTGAGCCGAACCGGTAGAATCCCACCACTGTGCTGGTTGTTTATCAAAATTTATTTATTTTATTTATTTATTTATTAAATTTTTATACCGCCCCCTCTTCCAAAATGGGACTCGGGGCAGTGTACAGCCAAGATAAAACAACACAATTAATAAAAAATTTAAAAGAGATTTAAAAAGAGATTAAACAAGTGGGTAGAATAACACTATTAATAATATTGTATGCAGGGATGATTTCTTGAGGCGGGGCCTCACCACCGCCTCTTTCAAGGTGGCAGGTAAAAGCCCCTCTCTCAAGAAAGTGTTAATAATCCCCTGGAACCAACCTCATGTCACCTCCCGAGTGGCCAAACCAGCCAGGAGGGACACGGATCCAGTAAACATGTGGTGGCATTAAGCCCACCCAGTATCCTGTCCACATCTTCCAGGGTCACAGGATCGAACTCAACCCAAGTGACCTCATCGAAATCCGCCCCCGCCCTCCCACCCAGAGATTCCCAGTCAGAATCCAGCCCATCCCGGATCTGAGTGATTTTGTCCTGCAAATATCTAGAAAAATCCTCGGCTCATCCTTGCAAGGAATCCTCC
The DNA here is from genome assembly GCA_023653725.1 of Bungarus multicinctus. Classification (NCBI taxonomy): domain Eukaryota; kingdom Metazoa; phylum Chordata; class Lepidosauria; order Squamata; family Elapidae; genus Bungarus; species Bungarus multicinctus. Next base: position 228,756,090 of record CM042834.1, on the reverse strand, counting down.
CACACTCCCACATACAAAAGGGAGCGGGTCACTCTAAAAAGGGCGATCAGGCAATTTTCTGCAGATGCAATAAGGGCAGAAAAGTAAGATCATTTTGCCACCCTTATCGCCACTAAATACGCCCTAATATGGGACCGCAAAAGTGTTCTCTAGGCGTCTTTTCTGGCATTTTATCTCCCTCAGCTCCTGGAGTCAAATGGGATCGGCATCGGGTCAGAGGCCGCAAGGGCACGATCCAGTCAAGGGCCTCAGCAGCCACCCTATCCCAGTGGCAACCAAGTCCCCAACTGAGTCGTGTGTGCGAGTCTTGGGAAATGGCCCAAGCTCCATCAGGAACCTATCTGGGTCCATCAGGCGCCTGGGGCGGAACTGTTTTGTCAGTCTTTGATCTGGTGTTCACTCTTGTCTCAGACATTTTTCTTTCCTTTTCAAATATAATTACTTCTTTGTTATACTTCAATTTCATACAATATGGAATTTGTGGCTTTTTTGCATCTACAATGATAGTATCATTAAACTATTTCAAGATAAGCGCTTAATGTTACTATATGTATTATTATTTTTTAAAAAAATAAATTTTATTGAACAAAAAAGAAACATTTAAAAACAGTGAATGTGGTATAATCATCCTGACACATCTAATTGTCTTACATAGCTATTTCAAATGATAAATAATACATATTTACATAGTATATACTTAGTGTATGCATTAATATCAACAATTCTTAATTAATCCTAGTCTATCATTTTAACATCCTTATCTTATTTTAATTTGCATTTTGAGACCTTCCTTTTTCCCAATCAGTGCTAAAACTTTTCCCATACTTTATAATATTCAGATTTGTCTTTATTTTTTAATTCCTGTGATAATTTATTAATTTCTGCACTTGTCCATATCTTTTTAATTATCTCTATTTCATCTGGAATTTCCTTAGGTTTCCATTTTTGAGCATAGACTAGTCTTGCAGCCGTAATCACATGTATTATTAGGTACATCATTTTTTTATTATATCTTTCTATATTATTTCCCAATAAAAAAAATTCCGGTTTATATTCTATTTTAATTTCACCCATTTCCTGTAACCAGATCTGAATTTTATGCCCAAAATTTTGGCCATTTCCAAATAGGGGATAAATTTGGGAAACATTTTAGCTAATTTTGTTGGCGAGATGTGTCCTCTGTAAAATATTTTGTATACATTTTATTTATACGATGTGGCCAATATTATATTTTATTTCTTTCCCATAGAATTTGCCATTTGTCCAAATTAATACCATGACCAATGTCTTTCATCCATGCCACATCGTTTATTTTACTTTTTCTTCTTCTAATTTACATTCCAATAATACTCTGTAAATTTTCCTTATCAATTTATCATCTGTTCCCAGTAATATTTCATCTAATTGTGTTTTTTGTCTACTAATTCCCTGATCTTTCATATCTTTCCTGTAACTCAATTGCACTTGTAGGTAAGCCCACCATTCCAAATTTACTCCTTGCTCTTTCAATTCTCGCCTTGATTTCAATTCTCCCGACTCATTTAAAATATGTTATGATTTTTCCTTGACAAGGCAATTTTTGATACATCAGAGCTTCCAGTGTAGATAGCCATATTGGTGTTTCTACATTTATTTGTTATTTAGTTTTGTTTCATGTCGATAACAATGCCTGCCTGATCTTATATCTTTGAAAGTATCAGTGAACCTCTTGTCTATCTTGACTTGCCATCCTGCTTGTAGATTGTGGCCTTCTAAAGCTAACATTCTATTATCAAGAGTTATCCAGTCCTTTACCCAGGTGAGGTTTGCAGCCTGATAACAAATCTCCCAATCAGGTAAGCCAAATCCACCTCTTACTTTGGCATCCTGCAGCAATTTTAATTTAATTCTAGTTTTTTTGTTTTGCCGTATAAGTTTCAGTATTAATTTGTCCAAATCGCAAAAAAAAAAAAAAAATCTAGTTTAATGGGGATGTTTTTGAAAAGAAACAATAATTTTGGTAGTATATTCATTTTTATAATTGCTATTCTGCCCATCTTAGTTTACCCCATTTTTCCAAATCTTCTGTTATGCGTTTAATTAATGGTCTGTAATTGTCATCCTTAACTGCAGAAATCTTAATTCCCAAGTACTTTATGTGTTATCTGGATAATATTGTTGTATGCAGAAAAACTTACAGAACAATACTTTGCATTTTAGAGAAAATTGTCTAGCTCAAATATTCAAATATTCAAGTAATGTTTCTAAATTATGTTGATTGTTAGTTCAGTATTTTCATTCTTTTTTATTGGTTTTAGGAGGATTTTAAAGTAAGTGATCCTGCAGAAGAATAATGATCAATGAGTTTATAGCTCACCTTTTTTTTCTATGTCTGTGTCTTCTGTTTACTTTTCCATATAAATTTAGTATTTATAATGGGCTTTAATGTTTTTATTTTATTTTTTTATTTTATGTTCATTTTCTTTTTGAATTATGCAATTTGTATCTGTCTGAATTTAAAATTACCAAGGAATCTTAGGAAATTATTGCATACAGTTCAGCAGACAAAAAATAGTCTAAATCAATGGAGCCTATTGTATATTGGCCTTCTGACTAAATCATTTAAGACATGGATTATGACTGAACTCAAAAAAAGAACAGAAAAGGTATAGATTTCAACCATTTTCTTTTGTTTCTTCCTAAAGGAACATTATGAAGAGTGACCTTTCTTCCGCAATTATTGTTATTATGACTAAATGGCTCTTTAGTGAAGTGTTATAAAGGACTTGAAGCAGTTCTTTGTCTTGTCTTAGGATAATGAAAAGGTTGTCCATTATGATGAAGACTCTCAGAAATATGTCCATAATGAAGTCTGATCTATTAAGTATCCTGAAGGTTATGCATGAATTTATGCTAAGTTAAATTTATTCTAGCAATATAAAAAGGACATTTTGAAGTGGGTCTACTAGATTTACATAGTACAAATCATAATCTTATATACTTTTACTCCAAAGGCCTATTGTGTTTAGAATTGCATTTAGCATTTACCTGAGGATCACCTTCAATGAATATTTCTATCTAGAAGTCAGATTTTATATTACATTATACTAATGCTTAAACTTTATCCTATTATCTGCTTCATTTCAAAATCCCATTTCACTGAGCATGATTTGAATATATAGAAACCTCCATTCAGAAATCCTTTCTTTAAAAAAAAACCTGGCTGTGTTATGAGGAATTCTGGCTTGAATAGAAAACATTTAAGTATTCTCAAATTGTCCAGAATGCTCCTTTCCAGATAAGAATCTTTGTACTTACACTGAGTAAAAATATAAATGTAAAAGTTATGGGCCTGACACCTTATCATCATTTGTGTAAGTTAACCCACAATAAACAACCATTTAACCATATCATTCTTTCCCTCCCCCCAAGATGGGATTTTAGTTTTTATCAATCCAAATGCTACACAAATACTTTTTCTTAAAAAAGGCATTTGGTACCAGATGCTGATTTTTGTTTTTTTGTTTAGTTCTGGCTTCTCTTTCAAGGAGATCCTGAGGAGTTTACAGTATTTAAGAAGTATCTGTTTAAACTTTTACAAATTCAACAATAGTGGGTATAAAATGCACAGATTTCCTGAAAAGAACAGACCTGTTGCTCTATCTGTCAAGAGTATTAAGTTTTTTTTTAGTTTTTGCTTTTTGCTTCATTCTCACAACTACTTTTTTTACATTGAACCTCTTTCAACTGGAATATTTTGTTTCTTCATTTCCCTACTCCCAAATTTATTTATATATTTGAAATGTATCTATACTGCTTCTGATTAAAAGAGAAAGCAGATACTTGCTTTTGTTGTTTTCTAACACACAACAAGTTTTGATCAATCCATCTGTAAACTCACATAGTTGAAGAAAAAAATACCACACTACCATTCTTAAATGAGAACAACATCAGGCAATTACCCGTTGAAACTAGTTCCCAGAAGGGAATGGCTTCTAATCATTCAGCAATGTTCCTCTGATCAAAACTTCCATGTTTGACAGATGAAGTCAGCGAAAATGGAAAATAATATATGCATAGGTAACATGAAATATATATAAAGTTCATAATTTTCTCAATATGCCATCACATCTTCAATTTTTTGGAATTTTAGATCCTCTATCAAATCATTTAAATATTTGGGCTGTACTTCAATTGAGGATGAACTGATGTCACTAAGTCCAATTCAGGCTTTGTAAAAGAATATAAATTAATATGTCCATGCTATAGGGCTGGCCAGGCCACATCCAATAAAGAAAATTTGCCACTTCATTGAGTGATTGGTCATTCTCCTGTTAGAAATATTTTCCTAACATTCAAGTAGAAAGAACTTTCCTAAATATAATCATTATTCTATACCCCATAATACAGATTATGTGTTGACCTTTGAAATATAATTTCAAGTATTAAGAGAAGTGTTATCATACCAAATGTCTAGTTTCTTGATCCTTCTCGATATTTTCTGAAATGAAGCCTAGAATTACTTCTTTCCTTTTTTCCTTCTTTTATTGCAGCATCTCTCACTGCTGACTCACAGACTCATATTCAATTTGTAATCAGTTACAGTTTCAAAGATTCCTTCATAGCACAATTGTCAAGTATACGGTATTTAACTCTAGTTTTCTAAATGTTAAATTTAGAAATCTGTCTTTGCTAAATTCACTCTATCATTTTCTCTAACTATCAACATTGTTAGGCATTTTGTTTCTTTCTTCTGCTGTATTGTTATAGCAGGGTTGGAATCATCTGCAAATCTGATAAACATTTATCCACATCCTTATTCAAGTCCAAAATAAAATGTAGAAGAGCACATAACACTCAGGATGAAATCTTGTGGCACATAACTTGGCCTTCTCCAATTTCATAAAAAAACATTTATGGACATTCTTTGAGTAGCCATTAAATCATCACATTAAATTATCATGCCATCCAGCTCAGTTTGGACTAGAATAGACTTGGGGTAATTTTAACTCACTGGTGCCCCTAATGGCAGGGGCCTCCTTTGTCCTGCCTCAAAATCTTGAATAACAAAAAAGTCAGAATGGATATTGGAGTCTGATATTTCTGGCTATGAAGCTAGTCAGATTATGTTTGCACAGATCTGTAAAATGTATTTCCTACTATTTTACATAATTAGAAGCCCAATTTTTTTTATCATATTATTTTTTTCTGGTGAGACTTTGGGTTTGTCAGGATCTTTTGAGTCTGGAACAAACCATTGGAGCTTAAAACTGTAAAATTTGTACAATTTGAGTGATATCATTCCTGGACAGGATCTAATAGATATAATCACATTAAGCATTTTTTAAAATATGTGGAACATGCTTATTAGAATAGAGTACAGCTGGAAGGTATTTTGAAGGTCTTCCAGTCCAGGGGTCACCAACCTTTTGGACTGCAGGGACCACCAAATAATTTTAAATCCCAAGGATCACTAACTGGCTAGTAATGGGCCTAATTTGTGGGTGTGGCTTGGTGGTCATGTGACTGGCTGGTAATGGCTTGTATGTAAATATTATAAATATTTATATAAATATTGAATTTGTTATAAAAAAGACCAACTTTTACCCAAAATCAGGCAAAGCAGGCAGACAGATTGAGTTGCTCACAGAATCAATCAATGATCTATCTATTTGCCATCGGCTAGCTTAATCTGTCACATAAAATTTGCTTGCCATGAGTTTGCACTGAATAATCGAATCTTCAGTCCTAACAGAGGTTCAGCTATGCTTAAAAGCAGAGCCAAAGATCTAAAGACTAGCTAAAAAGCAAGAAATTTTCTGCTTTCTAGCTATGATGGAGCACCCACAATTTCTGAAGGCTTGCTATTCCACTGGGTAATTGTCCTCACTGTTAGGAAGTTTCTCTTTAATTCCAGGTTGCTTCTCTCTTTTGTTAGTTTCCAACCACTGTTTTTTGTCCTGCTCTCTGGTGCTTTGTAGAATAATTTGACCCCCTCTTCTTTGTGGCAGCCCCTCAAATACTGGAATACTTGGCTGCTGGTTGAAATATGCACTTCATTGAATATATGACTATAGATAGGCCACTAGATGATTAAATTATATTTTAATTAAAATGCCAATAGGCATTATAAGGTTTCCTAATTTACAGATGTAAGTTTTAGAAATGCTGAGTGAATGCACACATGCCATCAGTGCTACTAATGATTAAACAATAACAAACTTGAGAAATTAACTGGATAATTGGTTAAGAAAATTGTGCAATAACTACAAATTGAGTCTTTCTCACAATGAAAAGTAGCAAAGATCTATCTCAGCGATACACGCTGAAAAATGACAAGTTTATTTATATTTCATACTTCTTAATTGCTCACCTCTCAGACAACTGATATGTCTAATAATGAATACTGGGAGAAATATATTATCAATATATTACCAACATCTGGAGCACCATAAATTCCCCATCCCTGTAACTCTAGCGAAAAAGTAAAGCCTCTTTTTTTTTCTTTTAATAACTATATGGCATACTTAGTAAAAAATGAACTTTACTGAACTAGTGGGCTAATACCTATTTTAAAAACTTGAACTCAACATTGGTATCAAAATTCCATCTCATATCAATACTTGTACATAATTTGTACAAAAGAGTTTTTGCTTTTAAAGGTCATTTTCAGAAGACTGGGATTTATTCCATTGTATAAATACTTGAACTTAGGTTTAAAATTCCTCAGAAGAAATTGCCAACCCCTGTGCAGGCTCGAGTGGGCAAAACTGCAATTTACATAATAATTTTGCAGAAAGAATGTGTCTCAACAGGTACCGCTTCTGTAACCTTGTCAAAGCAAGGACATTTCTTTTCCATTTCTGGATCCCCTGCAACAGTATTTGAATGGTGATATTTAATAAATGTTAAAAGACTTCATAGGAAGAAACAACTGAGATACAAATCCCTGGATAAATATTATATGACAGCATGCCACCCAAGCTTTTAATAGAGAACAGAATATCTAAAGAATGCAATTACACCAAAATGCCAGGAGAGACTTGATGCGATCAAGTTGTAGTCTTTTTTAGAAGACTGTTATTCCCTCTTTCCAGTTGATTTCAAAGTTGTCCTATTGTGCCTGTGATGGGAGGGAGATTTTTGTTTTACTGCCTGTTTTGACATTGTCAAAAGCAGAAAAATGTATCATCAAAATGCAATCCTGGGTGAAATAATCATATAGCTAGATTTACATTCATTAGTCTAATTTTTGAAAAACAATGTAATATTGGCAATAGCTTCTATTTAGTAGCATCATTCTAAGTGCATTTTATAAAAAATATTCAATTTTATCCTTTATAGAAATACAGCCAGCCAATTTTGTTGTGATTCAAACATCAGCCTGTGCACATGAGACAAGAATGTTTTTTATACTGAGCAGAAATTTCCAAATGAGACTTCTACTGTGTGTTGACAATGATTGTGGGTTTAGTTTCTACCAAAACTGAAAACTATGAAGTTAGTTTGCATGCAACAAATCCTCAATCAGTGTCTATATTGAGGTCAGGTCAAGCACATGCTTCATTCAGTTCTGCTAACAAAAATATAGCTTGATGTTTATTTAAAAAATGACAATGAACATCAGAAACAGTTGCCTGGCAAAACAGAAAAGCAGAATATGGGCAATAGGTAAGAAATTTAAAAAGGCAGGAAGCTTGATATCAAATTATTTTATCTATAACTATATTGTAAGAAAGAAAAAAAAGGTTCTAGAGTCACTGGAAACACTACAATGGGTAATAAGTATAGATCAGTGTTTGTCAAACTTGGCAACATTAAGATTTGTAGACTTTAAATTTAATTAAATTAAATTCATCTGGAAGTTGAAGCACACAAACACTGTTTGTGTGCTTCTGATTATAGATAATCCCCAAAGGAGGGATCTTTCTTTATTCTAGTTGTAATTCTTTTATTTACAAGACAGTGGCAGAAGAGTGATTGTAAACAGCGATGGGATTCTACCAGTTCGCAGCTATTCGCTAGAACCGGTTGTTAACATTCTAAGCAGTTCGGAGAAGCGGTTGTTAGAAGAAATTACTGGTCCAATACTGTAAGGAAGGCAGGAAGGAAACATTCTGGTGTTGCTTACAGAAACTGCCTCTCCATTAATCCTTATTACATTCTTGGCAGGACTAGACTTCCTGTCTCAGGAATTTCTCTGGAGTTTTTTTCCTCTCCTTTACTGGTACTTTGCTTTTGTGGAGTGACCATTCAAAGTTACAGTGGCACTAAAAAAAGTGACTTATGGTCATTTTTCATACTTACGATTCTTGCAGCATCCCCACAGTCCTGAGAGGCCAGGGAAGGAGATGACCACCAAGCCATGCCCACCACCTAAGCCACGCCCACAGAACTGGTTGTTAAAAATTTGAATCGCACCCCTGATTGTAAGTACTGTAGGTTACCAGATGATCTTCCTTTATTCTATACCAAGAATGAAACAATTTGTCGGGCAGAGAGATATATCCAATAGTAGGTAAATGTCTGGCAAAATTTTGCATTACTAGTTTATAACGAATGATCAAAATTGGGAGCATCCTATCAAATTCTGTACCTGTCAACAGTGGTGTCCCCCAAGGCAGTGTTCTAGGACCAACTCTTTTCATACTCTACATAAATGACCTCTGTGGTCATATCAAGAGCAACTGCGTTCTCTGCTAATGATGTAAAGCTATTCAACACCACCAACAATACTGCTACCCTTCAAAAAAACCTTGACTATGTATCAGAATGGTCAAACAAATGGCAACTTCAAATCTCAACAAATAAATGCTCTGTCCTACATATTGGCAAAAAAAAATCAGAAAATAAAATACCGGATGAATAGTCAAGACCTTGTTGATGATCCAAACTCTGTCAAGGATCTTGGAGTACTCATCTCTAATGATCTAAGTGCTAGAGCCCACTGTAACTATATAGCCAAAAAGGCGTTAAGAATTGTTAAACTAATCTTATGTAGCTTTTTTCTGGTAATATTACACTAATACCTAGAGCATACAAAACATTTGCTAGACCAATACTCGAATATAGCTCATCAGTCTGGAACCCACATTACGTATCTGATATTAACACAGTTGAGAAAGTCCAGAAATATTTCACAAGAAGAGTTCTCCACTCCTCTACTCATTGCAGAATACCTTATGCCACCAGACTCGAAATTCTAGACCTAGAAAACTTAGAACTATGCCACCTTCGGTCCGATCTAAGTATAGTATATAAAATCATACATTGCAATGTCCTACCTGTCAATGAATGCTTCAGCTTCAACCATAACAACACAAGAGCAAACAATAGATACAAACTCAAGGTTTTGAGCTTTGGTGGTGCAGGCTGTTAATCATCAAGGGTTGGCAGTGGGGGGAAAGAAGCTGGCGGGGCAGCTGTTGCGGAACCTGCTCCCTAGCTTGCTTGCATCTTACCAGCTCCGCTTATCCATGGGCCACCAAGCTCTATGCATGAGTGAAGGGCTGCACCTTTTGCCTGCTGAGGAAAGAGCTCAAAGATTTGCCACCGTCACTCTGCTGGCATGGGGGGAAGCCAGAGGGACACAATGGGAGAGGCTGCGCCTGCTGCATAATTAAGCATTGCTTTCAAGAGTTGCGCTTAATGCCAGGGTGGTGCTCTCCACTGAGGGCCACCCGCTTGCTCTTCCCCCACCTCAGACCCCACATCCAGCCTGTGACTGGGGATCTGCGGCTTCCGGGCTAATCCAGCCAGCATGGGATAGCACCACGCTGGGGTGTGGCATGCTCTCAGGCTTCCCACCCTTCTATGCTTCTGCTCTGTTTCACCCAGGATGAATGGAAGCACACAGGTACCTAGCACTAAGCAAGACTCTTGGAAGCAATGGATAATTATATGGCAGGCACAGTCTCTCCCAATGGGACCCTTCATTTTTTCCCCCACAGCGGATTGACAGTGGACTGACAGGCAAATCTTTGAGTTCTTTCCTCAGCTGGCAAAGGTGTGGCCCATTTTTGGCTGTCCCCAGAAGCACTCTGCCAGCCAGAAACAGAGAGCACGGATGCCTCCTGGGGCCTCTGCCCGCCCCTTTTTTGGCCTCCCCATCCCCATTTTCTGCAAAAATACCCAGGAAGGGGTGTGCTCTTACTCTCTCTCTCTCTCTCTCCCTCCTTCCCTCCCTCTCTGTCTGTCTCTCTCCTCCTCCTCCTTCCTCCCTACAGCTTCTGCAAAAACTCTTCCAAACAAACTCTTCCACATGCACACATTCCTCCCTCTTCCCCCTCTCCCTCCAGCTGATGCAAAAAAGCTTCAAAGGTGCGCACACTCCCATCTGTCCTCTCTCCCATCTCTCTTCCCTTGGCTTCAAATGTTCACACACTCCCACCTCTCCTCTCTCCCACCTCTCTTCCCTTGGCAGTCTGCAACACCCCCCCCCCCCCCGGAAAGCTTCAAACTTGTGCATGCTCCCAGCTCTCCTTTTTCTAACCTCTCCTCTCTCAGCAATCTGCAAAACACCGAGGAAAGCTTCAAACGCGTGCATGCTCTTCTCCACCAACTGTCCCTAACCCACTGGCCCACCAGCCTGTGCCCTTTGGCCTAACCTGTGCAAGCAGAAGTGAGCAGAAGTGCATCTGCAGTAGTGAGCAGAAGTGCGTCTGCAGTAGTGAGCAGAAGTACGTGTGCGGCTGCAATGTGCAAGGTATATAAAGGCCGATGGCTGGAGGGGGGGCGATGAGGGGGGCAGGAAAAGCCAGCCATGCAAGGAGTGGCTGGTAAGTAAGGGATGGGGCTTAATCCCACCACTGCATGGGCCAGATAGAAAGTGTCAGTGGGCCATATCCGGCCCGCGGGCTGTAGTTTGAGGACCCCTGCTCTAATAGAATAAGTCCCTCCATCAGACAAAATACCCCAACCAAGGAAAATCTTTTGTATCTGGCCAACATTTAGGGAGAAGGAATAGCATCTTTATGACAGCTAGACAATAGGTCTTTTAAGGAACCAGCAAAATGCTAGGCCACCCAACATTTGTAATAAAATTTACCATCAAAACTCAATGAGCAGGAAAATTTAAAATCTAGCAGATGTGCAAACATAAATTGGCACTTGGACTTATAGGTACAGTCACGAAACTTTGCAATTTGGAATATAGTGTCTGAGTTTTGATTGTCCCAAAATAGCAAAAAATTCATCAGGATGTCTAGGAACATTCCTAGTGTAGGAAGTTAGCACCCCCACTCTCCTAGAAAAATTGAAATAGCCTAGGAAATATTAAAAGGCAGAATATTTCTCCTAAAAAGAATAGTCACTCAAGAAGCAGAAACTCACCTCAGAAGCAGAATCTCACCCCCACCTTTGTTAATGGGTGGGCCATTAAGGCCTGGGCCGGAATACTTTACATAAGAAGGAACTCCAAATAAAAGCTATAGCAATTACCAAAAGCCTTTTTAAGAGCATAATCACCCAGCAAGGCTAGACCAAGCCTGGAACTCAGGACAGCCTACAGAGTTGCCCCAGGGAGTCTGACAACCAACTAGAATACAAGCTCCAATTCAAATCCCAACAGAGGGTATAAAACCCAGGCACTCTCAGCACCTCAACCCTTTTTTCCCCTTCTCTTCTCACCTTGAAGCATGTGATCATTCTTCTCTGGAGCTTCAGGCCATGTGGCCCTGTAACCATTAAACCTTCCAAGCAGCCTCCATGTTTCCAGTGTCTTTTTCCCCACTTGGAACTGAACCCAGAAGGATATTTCTTTCAACAACTGGCACCCAAGCAGATGGGACTCCAAGCTAACCTAACCAATAGACCAGGCCCAGATAAGATTCCTTGCTAATAAACAGACCCATTGAGTCTGTGGGTGAGTTTTTCCTGGACCTTGGCCATTTGGAAAAAAGGTTTTAAAGGGGTTTTGAGTGTTGAGCTCAAAGGCTGCTTGGAAAGTAGGTGAGTGCCTCTAAATTTTAATTTTAAAGCATGGAAAAGCATGGGAAATATGTGTATGATTGCATGTGTGTGAGAGGATTCTTCTCCCAAACACAATTGGATCTTGCTTCCTCTGTGCATTTCCTAACTGCAGAAAGACCAAGAGTCTGGAGAGCATGGGGGTTTTGCCAGAGCACAGGACCTTTTGTTAGAGAAGATGGAAGAGCATGTGTATGAGTGGCTTCACCCTTAGACAGCAGCTGGATCTCATTTCTTTGTTTGGCCTCTAGCCGCCCTCTTGCCTGTTGTTAGCTCTACAGAACCATGACCATCAGGACAAGAAAAGCAAGGGGGGGGGGCATCAGAGTGTGGGACCTTCTGTATAAAAGAGGAAAAGCCAAGCAGGTTATGATTGAAGGGAGGGAAGAAAATTTGTCATTTTTTTTGTCCAGTGTATCCCAAAAGTAAACCCCAGGATTTTAGGTAATCTTAGGTAATTTGGATGCTAAATTGGAGTACCAGTACTTGCTTAAGAAGCAAGTTTTCCCGGATTTGAGGTCTTCCAGATCCGTAAACATGGGCCTGAAGGAAAAAGACGGGAGTACCAGTACTTATCTGTAGGGGAGCAGAGAGTCTCACGGACTGTTTTTTGGGGGGAGAGGAAAGAAGTCTGCACAGGCAGCATACCCCCAGTCTGAAAACCGTGGAGAAAAGAGATAGTCTCTTGTGGGTTTTTTTTTGAAAAAAAAGGGGAACGCGTGTACTTTGTCAAACACTTTGTGGAATACTTTATGTAATACTTTGTGGAATACTTTGTGAAAAAGAGTTTAGTGGGTTTTTTTAGATAGTGTTTGATTTCGTTGCACGAGGTGCAACAACAAAAGTCTCCCCCAGACACCTTTTTTTTTTCTTGCTCTTGAATTTCTTGTGTCTGAAACCAGTCGCTGACCCGACTAGGCCAAAGTGTAAAACCCCACATCGGAAAGGAAACATGGGAAACGGTAGTTTGAGGGTCCTGAGTGGAATGGACCCCCCTGGGAGAGCTGTTGGAGGCTTGGGATGAGCAGCAGATGCTGACCCTAGCTGCATGACCAAGAAAAAGGCAAAATGTATAGGTAGAGAATGGACTTTGCTGAGAGATACAGGAAGACCAATGTGGTAAATAAAGGTACTTAAAAGGGCACTGTATAAACAGGATCACATGGAATTTTCTTAATTCTTTCTTTCTGTCTTTCTTTCTTTGTCTTCTATGCAACCACGTGGTTTGTTCCTTAAGATTTATGCCTTTCCCAATTTAATTAAGATATTTATTGTGGGAATGATTAGTGTGTGTATAAATCTCAGAGTTTTGTTTTCCTCTCTGTGTCCTTGTTTCTGTGTGTGTGCGTGCGCACATGTGTGTGTCTAAGTCTTTGTGTGTCCTCGAGGTAACTGTTGCAACTATTAAAAGTGTCTGACCTCTTCAGATATTAATTTTAAATTATTAAGATTTAAAAACACTGAGAGAAATTGTCTTCTCCCTGTCTGGTCTGGCCAACCAAACTGGATGAGGAACAGTCAATTTTCTTTCTTCTCTGTGCTTTTAAGAAAAATCCAAGGTTATTAGTGAATGTTTTAAGTTCATTTACAAGAAAAAGTTTCATCCTTGCATTTACTGTGTGTTTAAATGATTTTACCTGTTCATCCTTTTTCCTGAAGCTTGTGAATCCAGTTTTTTCCTTTCTCATCTGCTGTGTCTCCATTTTGTTGAAACTGATTTATCTTTTTAGTAACTGCAATACTAATGTGTTATTCTTCTTCATCCTCAAACCATGTCTGCCCCCCCCCCCAAAATCTCTAATCCTTTTACAATGCCTTTCCTGGTAGAATTACCAGCAAAGGGGGAGGGGACCCTTGTTCTGTGTCTTCAAGGCCTACCACATGTGGAAGCAGATGCTGCCCCCTAGAGACATTCCATCCATTGGAGCCAGGAATTGGATTTGGATCCAGCCTCCACTGAAAGTCATTACAGCAACCAGAGTGGGCAGACCTTCCCAAGCCTGACTGACCACCCATACCACCAGGCCAAGCCTATGCCACCCAGAGACGTGAAGGAAAGGACCCTGAGATGGACCAGTAAAAGACTAAAAGACTCTTTTCAATCCCCAAAACATAGAAAGATTATGGGGGGAGAGTGGAAATTCATTGTAACTGAAAATTCATTGTGAGTCCCCGTTTCCCCTGGGTCCCCACACTGGTGGCAGAGGTGAGGGAGGACCAGGGGAGACCGGCAAGTTCCAGCTGGACCCGGTCGGAGGACTGTCGAGGCCATAGGGCCGGTGGAAGCGACAGCTGTGGCAGCGGCAGCGGCGGTGGCATTGGTGCGGCGGCATTGGCGTGGCGGTTTTGGGCCGCGATGGGACAGCGGCTATGGATGGAGCCATTGCATCCCCTGGTTCCCCCCCACTGGTGGCAGAGGTGGGGGGGCCCGGGGGCGAAGAGAGCAGTGGCCGCGGTGTTGGCGGCATTGGCGCGGTGGCCGCGGAGGTTTCGGGCTGCGACGGGGACAGCGGCTGTTGGGTGGAGCCTTCGCTCCCCCTGGGTCCCCCCCGCCACTGGCAGAGGTGGGGGGAGCCCGGAGGAGGTCGGGAGGCCTGCCTGGGGCCAGCTGGAGGGGCGATGAGAGCGGCAGCCGCTGTGGTATTGGTCGGCCACGAAGGTATTGGGTGGCAGCGGCGGTGTCAACAGACGAGGAGGATTTCTTCATTCCCCCTGGGTCCCCCCACCGGTGGCAAAAGTGATCCAGGGGAGCTTGGGGTGCCTCGCCTGGAACTGGCTGGAAGGGCCATCGGGACTGCTGGACCAATGACAGCGGTGTTGGACGGCCACGGTGGCATCAGGCGGCAGTGGTGACGATGGCCATGGACGGTCCCTTCGTTCCCCCGGGTCCCCCCACTGGTGGCAGAGGTGGGGGAGGACTGGGGGAGACCGGTGAGTTTCACCTGGAAATGGTTGGAGGGGCTGTCAGGATTGCAGGGCCGGCGAAAGCAGCGACCGCATCTATGCTGGGCGGCCACGGCAGGATCTGGCAGCAGTGGTGACAACGGCTGCGGACGGACTCTTTGTTCCCCTTGATTCCCCCCACCGGTGGCAGTGGTGGGGGAGGACTGGGGGAGGCCGGCGAGTCTTGTCTGGAGCCAGCTGGACCCGACATCGAACATCTGAGACAGGACCAGTTGGCCCGCGGAAGTATTCACGAGCCGAACTCTATGCCCTTGAGAGGGTGCCCCTCTCTCTGACATGGCCGATGGGACTGTCGAAAGTCCACCTCAAAGACGGGTCTTGGGATCCAGAGAGGTGGCATGGCCATTCTACGAAATCTCTGGAGGGCTCGGGACAGGGGTTGTTCCTCTGTCCTGGTCCTATTAGATCTCTCAGCAGCTTTTGATACTGTCGACCACAGTATCTTATTGCGGCGGTTGGAGGGGTTAGGAGTGGGGGGCACCGTGTTGCGGTGGTTCACCTCCTTCCTCTCCGACCGTTCGCAATCTGTGTTGACAGGGGGGCAGAGGTCGGTCCCGAGGCCCCTACTGTGTGGGGTGCCTCAGGGGTCGGTGCTCTCGCCCCTGCTGTTCAACATTTATGTGAAGCCGCTGGGCGAGATCATCCGTGGCTTCGGAGTGGAGTTCCATCAGTACGCTGATGATACGCAGCTGTACATCTCCACCCCGGGCCACCCCAACGAAGCTGTCGAAGTGATGTCCCGGTGCCTGGAGGCCGTGCGGAGTTGGATGGGTCTTAACAGGCTTCGTCTCAACCCGGCCAAAACCGAGTGGCTGTGGTTTCCTGCGCCCAGATACAGCCAGCTGGTTCCTTCGCTGGCCGTGGGGGGAGAGGTTTTGACCCCCGTGGAAAGGGCGCGCAATCTGGGCGTCCTCCTGGATGTACGGCTGTCTTTAGAAGAGCATATTGCAGCCGTCGCCAGGGGGGCTTTTTATCAGATACGTCTGATTTACCAGTTGCGGCTCTTTCTGGATCTGGGCGCACTTCGCACAGTCACGTCCGCCCTCGTTATTTCCCGCCTGGATTATTGCAATGCTCTCTACATGGGGCTCCCCTTGAAGAGTCTCCGGAGGTTACAGTTGGTCCAGCATGCAGCCGCACGGGTGGTTGTGGGTGCCTCTCGGAGCTCCCGCGTTACACCGCTTTTCCGCAGGCTGCTCTGGCTTCCTGTGGCCTACCGGATTCGATTCAAGGTGGTATTGATGGTATTTAAAGCGCTCCATGGCTCGGGACCTGGGTACTTACGGGACCGCCTACTGCCATCGTCAACCTCCCGCCGCCCAGTATGCTCCCACAGGGTTGCCCTACTTGGGGTCCCGCCGCCTGGCCGCTGTCGGCTGATGGCCCCGAGAGTTCGGGCTTTCTCTGTGGGAGCTCCCTCCCTATGGAATGATCTCCCCCCGGAGATACGGGCTATGACGGATATTCTGACCTTCCGGCGCGCAGTGAAAACCCTATTTTTTAAACAGGCCGGCCTGGCCCAGTAACTGTGTTTGTGGTTTTAACTAATTTTAATTGGGGTTTTATTAGCTTTTAATTTTTAATTGAATTTTGAATAGACAGCCGGATCAAATTATTTAATCTATTTTTAATCGTATTTATTGTATATTTATTGTATGTTTTTTAGTAGGCTGTACACCGCCCCGAGTCCCTTTTTGGGAGAGAGAGCGGTATAAAAGTTTGATTAAATAAATAAAATAAATAAATAAATAAATGCTTGGGGAGGGGGAGGGGTACTCAATTGGTTTCTTTTATTTTTCGATTTTTAATGGGGTTAGGGAGGGATGCTATGGGTCTGGGGAGGGAGGTGGGGAGGAGGGTGAGGAATAGATTTTTAGTGGGATTAGTGGATTGGGGGTTTGGGGTCAGCCAAGCCAGTGAGCACGCCTGGGGGGACCCGGGGGACCGGGGGTTGGGGAGGCGACAAGGGTCAGAACGACCGAGGGTGGACCTTATTGGCCCTAAGTGGGGGGGCAGATATGGCGGGGGTAGAGGGCCATATCAGGTTAGGGGATCGCGTGCCCGCTATCTTCAAGTGGTAACGTGCTCCGACCCTCTCGACCCGTCTTGCAGGCCTGGTTGTGCAGAGTCTCAGGCCCTGAGCACCCGGCTGATGTTATGCAATGCCAGGTCTGTTATAAATAAGGCCCCCCTGATTTTTGATCTGATTCAGGATGAGGGCGTGGACCTGGCAGGGGTCACCGAAACCTGCTCAGGCCCAGAGGGGGGTCTCCCCCTGGTAACAATGTGCCCACCAGGTTTCCAGGCATTTCATCGGCCAAGGGCTCAGGGTAGGGGTGGTGGTGTGGCGGTAATTATTAGGGAAGATCTCTGTCCTAGGGAGGCCACTGTACCTCAGATGGCCGGCTGTGAGTCCCTCTTTGTGAAGTGGGATCAGGGTGGGCAGATGGGTCTTTTGATAACGTACCTGACTCCCTGCTATGTATCATCGGCCCTGCCCTGGCTCCTTGGGGTAATAGCCGAGCTGGCGGTGGAGACACCCAGACTGTTAGTTATGGGTGACTTCAACCTGCCTTCACTCGGTGAATCCTCTGGGGTGGCCTGAGAGTTCTTGGCCTCCATGATGGTCTTGGACCTGACCCAATTAGTTTCTGGACCCACTCACACGGGAGGACACATGCTGGACCTGATTTTCATCTCTGGACAGTGGTTGAATGATCGGCTAGGGAATATAGCTGTTAAACCTTTATCATGGTCTGATCATTCTCTCCTTAGACTAGACTTCTGTACCACCAATCCTCACCGCAGGGAGGTGGAGCCGAGGAGATGGTTCCACCCCAGGTGCCTGATGGATCCTGAATGGTTCCAGATGGAACTTGGGCCATTACCTGAAACTGTGGCTCATAATTCGGCCACAAACTTGGTAGCTGCCTGGGATAGGCTGGCTGCCGAGGCTCTGGACCAAGTTGTGCCTTTGTGACCTCTGACCCGGCAGAGATTTCACTTGGCTCCGTGGTTTACGGAGGAGTTGAGGGAGATGAAATGCCAAAAAAGATGTCTGGAGGGTGTCTGGAGGGCCAGTCGTGCCGAGTCCAACCAAACACAGCTTAAGTCCTATATTAGGACCTACCTAGTGACAATAGAGGCAGCCAAACATTCTCACTTCTCCGCCCTTATTGCAGAAAATCGACCCGCCACCTGTTTAGAGTAACCCGTTCCCTGCTTGGGCCGGGAGTGCGGGAGGATCTCTTGCAGGGAAGGGCGGAGGAGCTTTCTCGATTTCTGCACGATAAAATCACTCAGATTCGGGCCGGGTTGGACTCTAGTTGGGAGGTTCCGGGGGAGGTGACCGCGGTGAGTCTTGAGATGGTTATCTGGGATGAGTTCGACCCTGTGACCGCCAGGGTATAGACAGGTTGCTGGGGTGGCTGAATGCCACCACATGTTTATTGGACCCTTGCCCCTCCTGGCTGGTTTCTACCACCAGAGAGGTGACGCGGAGTTGGCTCCAGGGAATTGTTAACGCCTCTTTGATGGAGGGCTCGCTGCCCACTGCCTTGAAAATGGCAGCGGTGTGACCCCACCTTAAGAAGCCCTCCCTGGACCCAACTCTTTTGAACAACTATTGTCCTGTCTCCAACCTTCCCTTCGTGGTGAAGGTTGTTGAGAGTGTGGTGGCAGGTCAGCTTCCCCAGTACCTGGATGAAGATACGTACCTGGATCCCTTCCAATTGGGCTTCAGGCCCGAACATAGTACTGAAACGGCATTGGTCGCGTTGGTTGATGATCTCTGGAGGGCCTGTGACAGGGGTTATTCCTCTGTCCTGGTTCTATTAGACCTATCAGTGGCTTTTGATACTATCGACCATAGTATC
Source organism: Bungarus multicinctus (assembly GCA_023653725.1). Taxonomy (NCBI): domain Eukaryota; kingdom Metazoa; phylum Chordata; class Lepidosauria; order Squamata; family Elapidae; genus Bungarus; species Bungarus multicinctus. The sequence continues at coordinate 228,737,305 of CM042834.1, read as the reverse complement.
CTATTGTGACAGTTGGGGGGGTTGGGTGTTGGGGGCACTGTGTTGCGGTGGTTCGCCTCCTTCCTCTCCGACCGTCTGCAATTTATATTGACGGGGGGAGAGGTCCACCTCTAGGCCCCTCAATTGTGGGATGCCTCAGAGGTCGGTCCTCTCTCCTCTCTTGTTCAACATTTATGTGAAGCCGCTGGGGGAGGTCATCCGTGGCTTTGGGGTGAAGTGTCATCTGTACACTGATGATACTCAGCTGCACATCTCCACCCCAAGCCACCCCAACAATGCCATGGAGGTCATGCCCCATTGTCTGAAGGCTGTGCGGAACTGGATGGGTGGGAACAGGCTCTGACTCAACCCTTCCAAGACTGAGTGGCTGTGGTTTCCGCTGTCCCGATATAGCCATGTAGTTCCTTCGCTGGCTATTGGGGGTGAGATTTTGCCCCCTTCAGAGAGGGCTCACAATCTGGGTGTCCTCCTGGATGTACGGCTGTCCTTGGAAGATCACATTATGGCCATCTCCGGGGGGGGGCATTTTATCAGGTTCACCTGATCTGCCAGATGCGGCCCTTTCTGGATCGGGATGCCTTACGCACGGTCACTCATGCCCTGGTCGCCTCCCGACTGGACTACTGTAACGCCCTCTACATGGGGCTCCCAAATGGGAGCATCTGGAAGCTTCAACTGATACAAAATGCGGCCGTGCGGGTGGTTATGGAGGCGTCAAAGTTCTCTTATGTGACGCCCCTCCTGCGTGAGCTGCATTGGTTGCCAGTGGCCTCTCGGGTGCGCTTTAAGATTTTAGTGTTAACTTTTAAAGCGCTGCATGGCATCGGACCAGGATATTTACAAGACCGCATTCTGCCATTTTCCTCTCACTGTCCGGTGCGCTCCCACAGGGAGGGTCTCTTGCAGGTCCCGTCGGCATCTATGTTCTGGCTGGTGACCCCGAGGAATAGGGCCTTCTCTGTGGGGGCATCTGCCCTCTGGAATGGGTTGCCTCCAGTATTACGTACAGCCATGGACCTGGGGACTTTCAGGCATGCCTTGAAAACCTGGCTCTTTGACCAGGCCAGCTTGGGCTGATTTTAGATTTGGGTATTTTAATTTTTATATCAAATTTTAGGGTTTAATGGAGGGGTTTTAATTGTTTTCAGCCAGGATCTTTAATTTAATTTATTTTTAACTTTTATATATTTAATGTTTTTAATTGTATGGCTGTGCACCGCTCCAAGTCCTTCGGGAGAGGAGCGGTATATTAATAATAATAATAATAATAATAATAATAATAATAATAATAATAATAATAATAATAGCTGTTGTTGTTGTTGTTCTAATGTGAAATCCATTGTAATGTTTTCCTTCTTGTATCATTTATATCGTAACCAGTTTAATGTACTCATGTAAGGATTGTATTTGAGAGTGGCTGGCCCAGCAAGTTCTGAACACCTTGTACTTCTGTCTGGTGGGAGGGAAAATTGTCCACATGTTTGTATTATCTGTATTGTAAAACTAGCTGCATACCCCAGGCACATATACAGAGACACACCATTTAGAATTAGATAGAGGCTAACCCCTTTCACTTACCTCTACACAAAGCTGCTCCTAGCTTTGTTTTAATGTGTTTTTTTTATTTGTTTTGCTTTTGTTTGCTGCTCTGAAGCACTAAGACCCAAGCAGTCATATTGCCCTGCTAATTCCATGGGGAAGAGGGCATCTCCCTCAGGCAATTCCTGAAGAGATAGCAGAAAAGAGATCTCCAAACCCCAAGTCCTGACTGCTGCCCAGTTGCCCAGTAAAGCAGGATATGTTGCACTGGTGGTCTCATTGAGTAAAAGTCCCAGGGCTCATTGTGTATAACTTTAAAAATACAAAATAGCCTGGTTGCACACTGGCTATCCTCAATTTGGCCTCACAAACCCTGGAAGCTAAGAGCTAGGCAGGTAATAACCATAACCTTGGATAAGGGCAGCCTGTAATTTAAAGGTTGTGAAGAAGGTAGAGGCTTGTGCTTACAACCTGACTGTAAGCTCACAAAAAAGTACATCAAACATTTGAAAATTATTTGGCATGAATAATTGGATACTGTTTTCAAAAAAAAAAAAAAACCCAGAAGTTTTCCCAGACCTTCATGGTTAAAAGCTTTTGGGAGCCACTGAAGGAATCCTTTTTCTGTTGCCTCTTTTTCAATGCCTTTCCTTTGCATCAGAGAATTTATTTTTTTTAAAAGCACCCAAGTCTCCCTGATCTGATCACCTTTTAATTTTTTGTCAAAACTCACGTGTTTTCAAAAAAAAAACAATGAGGGATTGTAGGAAGTTAGCATCCACCCCTCTCCTAGAAAAATTGAAATAGCCTAGGAAATATTAAAAGGCAGAATATTTCTCCTAAAAAGAATAGTCACTCAAGAAGCAGAAACTCACCTCAGAAGCAGAATCTCACCCCCACCTTTGTTAATGGGTGGGCCATTAAGGCCGGGGCCAGAATACTTTACATAAGAAGGAACTCCAAGTAAAAGCTATAGCAATTACCAAAAGCCCTTTTAAGGGCATAATCACCCAGCAAGGCTAGACCAAGCCTGGAATTCAGGATAGCCTACAGAGTTGCCCCTGGGAATCTGGCAACCAATTAGAATACAAGCTCCAATTCAAATCCCAACAGATGGTATAAAACCCAGGCACTCTCAGCACCTCAACCCGTTTTTCCCCTTCTCTTCTCATCTTGAAGCATGTTATCATTCTTCTCTGGAGCTTCAGGCCATGTGGCCCTGTAACCATTAAATCTTCCAAGCAGCCTCCATGTTTCCAGTGTCTTTTTCCCCACTTGGAACTGAACCCAGAAGGATATTTCTTTCAACACTAGTTAGAGGCACTATTATATTATTATGATCATCTTTATAAAAGAGCCAATAAGCATGTTGAGGTCTGTGGATAGATAATACACATCCTCTTCCAAGTTCTGCACTTTATACAGTTTGTACTAGAGGGATAGCAATGAAGAATATAACTGCAATCATAACTGACTCCCGCTTTTTAAGAAATGGCATGATAGCTGTAATTCCGTTAGGCTGTCTGAGAAATGTAAGTGGCATAGACTTTTTTTTCAATCCACAGAATGAAAACTCACTACCACAGAAATAAAGCACTCCACATGTGATACATACTGTCACTAACAATCCAAGTAAGCCATTTTATAGAAAAAACATACTCTTGGTTTTATCAAAATTCATTAATAACTCTTCTTTTTTAGAATAAATCATCAGGGATTAAAACATTCTCCCTAGTCCTGTTGATGATATTCATTAATGTCATTAATGTTAACAATAATGCTCTGTGACCATGCACGATGTTAGGTGCATTAATTTCCCTTTTAGTTAAGCCATTATGAAGCTAATATGGAATCTGAATAGGACAAATACATTCTTTTAAAATTCTTGTTACAGTGGGTTCGATACTTGATATATGAGCTTCTGAGTTATACCTTATTCTTAATAAAGTTGTGATATGAGAGCAAGGAAGTAATAATTGATTGCAATAGCTTTAAGTTTCTTCTATCATATCTGGGATATGATAGAAGATTTTTTTAAACCAACAAAATCCATATAAAAAGCTGACTTTAGCTCTGGGTTCTATTTTTCTACTAGATTATTTAACATGTGACACTAATCAATTGTACTATGACAGGCTCTACATCTAGCTTGCCAAGATGTTTTTTGAGTCCAATCAATTTAGCTGCTTCCTGTATAGTTGCCTGGCATAGATTTTATTGATTGTGCTTAGTAGATTGATTGCACTATAATTGGCAGGGTGGTCTCTGTTGCTCTTTTTAAAAATAGAAATAATGATTGCCAGGCCCCATCTATTTGGAATTCTAGCAAAGATACATAAAAAAAAACAGAATTAGGACCTACCCTTCCATGTTCTTTTGCTCAATCTAGGAGGAATGGGTTTCACTCTAAGTGTCTCACCAGGTTTTGAACTGACTTCAGGTTAAATGCCTCTGAAAGGGATTTAAGTGGAGGCTAAAATGCAAAAACTGCTATTAGATTATTTGTAATATTTATTTATTAAATTTCTATACCGCCCCCTCACCCAAAAAAGGGACTCGGGGTGGTATACAGCCAACTAAAACAGAAACAGTATATACAATTAAAAGCAATTTAAAATGATTAAATTGGAGGCCGAATATACAATTAACAAATATAAAACTGATAAAAAATTTAAAATACCAAATTTAAAACCCCAAAAATCGTTACTGGGCCAGGCCGGCCTGTTGAAAAAACAGGGTCTTTACTGTGCACCGGAAGGTCTGGATGTCAGTAATGGCCCGTATCTCCAGGGGCAAATCGTTCCAAAGGGAGGGAGCCCCCACAGAGAAGGCCCGCACCCTTGGGGCAATGACCAGGTGGCGGAATCCCGAGGAGGCCAACCCTGTGGGAGCGCACTGGGCAGCGGGAGGCTGTTGGTGGCAGCAGGCGGTCCCGTAAGTACCCAGGTCTCGAGCCATGGAGCGCTTTAAAAACGATCAATACCACCTTGAATCAGATCCAGAAGGCCACAGGAAGCCAATGCAGCATGCGCAGGAGCGGTATAACATGGGAGCTCCGAGGAGCTCCCAAGATCACCCGCACAGCTGCATTCAGGACCAACTGCAGCCTCCGGACACTCTTCAAGGGGAGCCCCATGTAGAGAGCATTGCAATAGTCCAAGCGGGAGATGACGAGGGCAGAAGTGACTGTGCGAAGTGCGTCCAGATCCAGAAAGGGCCGCAACTGATAAATCAGATGAATCTGACAAAAGGCCCCCCTGGTGATAGCCGTAATGTGATCTTCTAAAGACAGCCGTACGTCCAGGAGGACACCCAGATTGCGAGCCCTTTCCATGGGGGGCAAAATTTCTCCCCCCACGGCAGCGACGGAATAAGCTGGCTGTATCTGGGTGCAGGAAACCACAGCCACTCAGTTTTGGTCGGGTTGAGACGAAGCCTGTTAAGACCCATCCAACTCCGCACAGCCTCCAGGCACCGGGTCATCACTTTGACGGCTTCGTTGGGGTGGCCCAGGGTAGAGATGTACAGCTGAATGTCATCAGCGTACTGATGGAACTCCACCCCAAAACCACGGATGATCTCACCCAGCGGCTTCACATAAATGTTGAACAGCAGGGGCGAGAGCACAGACCCCTGGGGCACCCCACATAATAGGGGCCTCGGGGTCGACCTCTGCCCCCCTGTCAACACAAATTGTGAGCGGTCAGAGAGGAAGGAGGAGAACCACCATAAAATGGTGCCTGCAACTCCCAACCCCCCCAACCGTCGCAATAGGATACTGTGGTCGACAGTATCAAAAGCCACTGAGAGATCTAACAGGACCAAGACAGAGGAACAATCCTTGTCTTGGGCCTTCCAGAGATCATCCACCAATGCGACCAACGCCATCTCCGTGCTGTGTCCAGGCCTGAAACCCGATTGGAGGGGGTCTAGATATACCGCTTCATCCAGGTACTGAGGGAGCTGACGTGCCACTACACTCTCAACAATCTTCACGACAAAGCGAAGGTTGGAGACCGGACGATAATTCGACAATAATGCTGGATCCAGGGATGGTTTCTTGAGGAAGGGCCGCACCACTGCCTCTTTTAAGGTGGCAGGTAAAGCCCCTCTCTCAAGGAAGCGTTAATGATCCCTTGGAACCAGCCTCATGTCACCTCCCGAGTGGCCAAGACCAGCCAGAAGGGGCACAGGTCCAATAAACAAGTGGTGGCATTAAGCCCCCCCAGTATCCTGTCCATGTCCTCCAGGGTAACAGGATCGAACTCATCCCAAATGACCTCACTGAAATCCGCCCCTGCCCAGAGATGCCCAGTCGGAATCCAGCTCATCCCGGATCTGTGTGTTTTTGTCCTGCAGAAACCTAGAAAAATCCTCAGCCCATCCCTGCAAGGGATCCTCCCACGCCTCCACTTCCAAAAGGGAGCGGGTCACCCTAAACAGGGTGGCCAGGCGATTTTCCGCAGATGCAATAAGGGTGGAGAGGTAAGACCGCCTTGCCGTCCTTATCGCCACTAAATACGCCTTAATATAGATCGTAATAGTGTTCGGTGAGATCCAGAGTGGCTGGCCCTCCAACTGCTCTCTAGGCATCTTTTCTGGTGCTTCATCTCCCTCAGCTTCTCGGAAAACTAAGGAGCCACTCGGGATCGGCACCGGGTCAGAGGCTGCAAGGACACGACCCGGTCAAGGGCCTCAGTCGCCACCCTATCCCAGGTAGGCACTAAGCCCTCGACCGAGTCGTGTGTGTGAGTCTCAGGAAACGGCCCAGCTCCATCAGGAACCTATCTGGGTCCATCAGGCACCTGGGGCGGTACCATTTTATCGGCCCCGCCTCCCTGCGGTGGGGGGGTGCAGAATGGAAGTCGAGTCTAAGGAGCGAATGATCAGTCCATGACTGGGGTTCTACAGCAACATCCCCTATACCGAGATCATTCTGCCACTGATCAGAGACAAAAACCAAATCCAGGATGTGACCCTCCAAGTGAATGGGGTCCCGAATTAATTGGGTCAGGCCCATGGCTGTCATGGAAGCCATGAACTCCTGAGCAATCCCCAAATCTCTGCCGGCAGAAGGTAGGTTGAAATCCCCCATGACCATAAGCCTGGGGGTCCCAAGATAATAGTCCTCTATTGTCATATGGCTCATGAAAATGTACTATTGGGCTACTCTGTAAGTTGTATTTATGTGGTGCCTTCCTATTGCTTGATGGTGTGCTGATGGCTAATGATTGACTGTTGTTTTCTTGTGCTGCCAAGCCCTCAACTCCTAAGTACTTGAGAAACTGGTGGTAAATCAGCACTTTTGTTAACTCACAAGGAGGCTGTTCCCCAGGCTACAATCATTTCCCTGATTATCTTTGTACCTCCATGGCCAATGATCTTAGTAGCTGAAAAATTGAATGTGTGTCCTTGTTCATTGCAATGTTAATTAAAATAATCCAAAAGGGAAAAATTGTTTCTTCTTGATCACTTTATACAAGAAGACCCAATATCTACATCTAAATTTGTTTGGAACAATTTCTTCACATATAAATCCCAAGCCAACAGTTGAAGATTTAAAGCTAGTAGGAAGTGATCATGGTCTGGGCAGTAATCAATCTTGAAGTTGCCCAAGAAATGTAAGAAGCAATGAGACATTGTAATATTGTCTCTAGTACTTAGAGTGACTTCTGACTAGTGTGTAAATTTTCCAGGACAGCCCCTCACTGAAATCAAGCCAAAGTGCTGCAAATTTACTGAACATACCTTTAAATATGTATGCTCTGGGCGTAAGGGCTGGAATTTAAGGTAAATGGCCACATCACTGGTCCTATCACAGCATTAAAATCACCTCTTAACAATCACCACCACTTGCAGAAAGTTAGTTGTTAGATTTATTTCTCATTTTTTAAACCCATGACATGTATCTTTTATTAGTATTCATATGCAAGAGCCAAGAAAGCAAACATTTATCAACAAAAGCAGTGGGAACTAAAATTAATTAGAGTTGCTATTGCATACCAATTATATGAACCTAGTTTAAAACATGACTCCTTCAATTTTGCTGAAATAAATGTAAATAGTGCCCCTCTTAGTTTGCCCATCTCCCAGAATTGCACTAAAGATAATTTAAGTGTAACATTTAACCACCTGTTAAGGTTCTATAAATCATTTTCCTGATCCTATAACTCTGCCCTTTCATAGAATAATTTCTGATAATATATCCAGATATATTATATAATATATTGCCTTATTAGCTGCCTCACACTGTTACCAAACATTCAACTTGCGATCTGCAACAATACCCAAATCCTTTTTACCCATGCCATTGTCAAGCCAAGCCTGTCCCTTGTGGTACCATTATCTTCTGGCAAAGAGGAGCCTTCTCTTTCTTGAATTGATATATCTTCTCTCTGTGCTGTTGAATCAGCCAGCAGTTATAGCTGGTGGGGGGAATAGAATAGAATAGAAATTTCTTTATTGGCCAGGTGTGATTGGACACACAAGGTATTTGTCTCTAGTGCATAAGTTCTTAGTGAGAGATAGTAGATAAATAAAGAGAGAGAGAGAGGGAGAGAGAGGGAGGAAGGGAGGACGGGGAGGAGATGCTAGAAATCATATATATATAACATTACTTTTTCTTTGCAGTATTTTCCGGCAAGTGAAGGATTTTTGTTACTATTATGTTGATCCATTAGTTGTGACAGGAATTGACCAATTGACTTGTTGCCCAAGCCTGAAGTCAGGGTTGATAGTGCGTGACTGGTGCAAAATCACCCATTGGGCTTTCATGACTAAGGCGAGAACTCACAATCTCCTGGTTTCTACTAGTATACCAGATTATAATCTACTGCAATTGAGATAACCATAAAATACATCCAAATTTGATAAAATTGTGGTTCATGCCTCTGATGTTTCATTATTTTAACATTGTGATTTTTTTTCCAATGAAGCAGTTGAACAAGCCTTCTTAAACCACAAGTAAATTGTTATGTTATCTATCATTTTCCAATGTTGCACTTTTATTATTTTAAATGCTAAAATTAGATAAAAATTTCTTTATTTTTAAGCTTATGATTTTGTTTTGTAAATAAATGCACAGTAAGCCTAGCTCTGGGAAGCATTCAGTTGTTTGATTACTAATAGTACTTATCTCCCCAAAGATTTTATGCCCAAAAGGTATCACTTTATTGCACGAATAATCCAGTACATTGAAGAAAAACCAGACCACTACATAACAATGTCATAAGAACAAATACACATATATTGGTCTCCCTAACATTGGACTCTAAAATTTTTGGGAAAAGCCAGTTTTCAACAGCCTTCTCCAAGACCACACAGATTCATATTAGAAGTTGGATAAAAGAAGAATATACTGTTTTATATTTCATATACTACAGAAAGCTGTATGCTTACTATGACATGAAAAATAAATATGCTTGCACTGACATATTCATTTATTATAATAATACAATAATTGTTTAGACCAATGGTGGGATTCAAATTTTTTTACTACCAGTTCTGTGGGCATGGTTTGGTGGGCATGTGTGGCTTGGTGGGCGTGGCTTGGTGGGTGTGGCAGGGGAAGAGCACTAAAATATCCATTCCCACCTCACTCCAGGGAAAAAGTTACTGCAAAGTTCCCATTCCTTCCCCACTCCTGAGGGAAGGTTACTGCAAAATCGTATTCCCTCCCTACCCCACTCCACTAACCTGCTTTCCAGCTCCATTCTCTTGTGGAGGGCATCAAAAAAAGACCCAGCTGAGACTCAGGAGGCAGAGAATAGGTATATTACAATATATTACCCTATAATTATGCCATATATTTCTTCCCAGTTGTTTTGTTTGACATTGGTAGACCTAGCCACAGTAGTAAGGAAATAAGAGTTTAGTTTTCCATCCTGCCCAGTTTTCTGGTGCTATTTTATGCTATTTTAAAAATGAGTTTAACTTTTATTAATTTAAACCCAAGCAAAGACCTTATGAAGGAACTCCTCCACAGGAGTTTCAACTGAATATCAACTACATTGTATATTTCAGTTAACTCTCAAGTCCTACCACATACTTTTTAGAAGTTACATGGTAATGGTAGGAAATTTTCAGAGGGGAGGGAAGCAATAATTTAACTAGCTTATAATACTTATTCTATTTTTTCCACTCTTGGTTTCTCGTTCTCTCTGTCTTCACTTTAAACAAATTGGATACATTTCTCTCTTGTTGTTGTTGGGGCATTACATAAATATTACATAATATACAAAAACATGCCCTTGTGGGGAACTTCAGTCTTTGAATTTCGTGTTCTTTGACTGTTCTCTTTTCAGGAAATCATGGACAACTTGTTAGTTCTATCTCATAAATTTCTTTTTCTGGAAAAGAACATGATTTCTATTTGGTCATCTCCTAGCTAACCACTCTTCCAGAGAAGCTTGTTTCTATGCTACTATATGCAGTATCCATTTCTCCCTCAGCTAGAACATTTGCATTACTTTTCTTTCTTTTTAGTCTTAGTAATCCCATTTTTACTTGCTTTATATTTTGTCTGATTGCTAGTTTCGAGACTAATAAAAATTTGATTTGATCCAATTTTCAGCAATTTGTAAGCTGAAAGGCATATCATTGACATTATACTTGATCTTAGCCAAAAGGCCAAAAAGTGATATCTGAATTTTTGACCTCAGAGTCTATTTCAAATGCATAGCCAGATTGTTCAGCTGATTCATATGAACAAGCATCAGTCAATTATTGTGAAACTTCAGATCCATGTCCAAATCTTGATATAGGCTGCATATGATAATAACTGCATTAAGGCTAAAAAAGCAATATCCTTTCACCTGGAAAACTTTCTGAGTGTATTGTGTGTGTCCAAAGATGTTATAGAAATGATCTTTCAGATATTAGTTTTTTGTGTGTGTTTGCGTGCATGCACACACTAATATCTACAGATGAAAAGAAGGATCATTTCTATAACATCTTCAAAAGGAAACTGCAGTAATTTCAGATGCGATTTCCTCTTGTAGGGATCTTACAGAATGGCCAAGACTCTCCATAGCTGAGGTTAAAGATCTTATTGCCTAATTAAAACCAATGAAAGCATCTGGAGATTATTTCATTCCCCCCAGAATTAATAAAAGTAAATAAAGATTGGTAGGTACCAGTTTTGGCTACCTTATTTAAAGACGTTACTAACACAGAGCAGTTTCCATCTGACCACCGTTGTACAAATAGACAAAGGAAAAACATACTTGATAATACAAGTTATAGGCCTATTAGTTTATTAAACACAGTGAATAAATTTTATGCTAGATATTTATATCTAAAACTAGTAGACTGGGTACAAAATAAAAATATAATTGTTGAAGAACAGGCTGTATTTAGAGAGGAATGATCAATTTTAGATTATTGTTTGGTACTCAGAGAAATATTCTGTTCCATCTCATGTCTCCCTTTTGTAATCTTTGTTGAATTTCAAAGTAACTCTCAATTTAATATCAAGGTAAAGGTACTCTATTCAAATATCTCCCTGAAAATTAGATATACTCCTTGGGAACATTTATCTAAAAAAGTCCCAACTTTTAATGCCACAACAATAGTAATGGGAGACTTCAATTATCCTGATATCAATTGGAAAACTAATTCTGCATCAAGTGAGAAATCAAATAATTTCCTAACAAACCTAGCTGACAACTTTGTTGTCCAAAAGGTAGAGGATGAAACTAGAGGGACAGCCATACTGGACTTAATTCTTACAAACAGAGAAAAAGTGATAGAGGGAGTTGAAACTGTAGGAACTTTGGGTGAGAGTGACCATGTCATACCAGAATTCATCATAACACAAACACAAGCAATAGAACATAATGACACCAGAATCTTGGATTTTAAAAGAGCTGATTTCAATAAACTCAGAGAGAACTTGGGAAAGATTCCATGGATGAAAATCCTAAAGGGGAAAACAACTCAAGCATCTTGGGAAACTCTAAAAAGTATGATCATAGAAGCCCAGACCAGCACAATACCACTGGGAAAGTAAAACAAGAAATCCAAGAAGAAACCAGCATGGCTGCACAAAGATATCTCTAGAAAATTGAAAGAAAAAAAGGACAAGTATAAAAAATGGAAAGAAGGACATACAACTAAGGCAGAATATCAGCAGGTAGCCAGAATCTGCAAAGACGAAGTCAGGATAGCAAAGGCTCAGAACGAACAAAGACTTGCAACAAAAGTCAAAGATAATAAAAAAAGTTTCTTCCAACATATAAATTACAAGAAAAAAAATCAAGGAAACAGTCAGTCCACTAAAGAGAGAAGATGGCAAGGAAGTAACAGACAACACAGAGAAAGCAGAACTGCTTAACTCATTCTTTGCATCGGTCTTCACGCAAAGAGAAATTATAGCTCAACCCACCAAAAACATAACTGTAAAAGACAGACCAGAAATAAAAGTTAAAATAAACAAAAAATAGTAAGAGAACATCTCTCTGATCTTGATGAATACAAATCACCGGGGCCTGATGGATTATATCCCAGAGTTTTAAAGGAGCTGGGCAGAGGTCATCTCAGAACCACTGCACTATATCTTTCAAAAATCCTGGAGCACCGGGGAACTACCAGAGGACTGGAAAAGAGCTGATGTGATTCCCATCTTCAAAAAAGGAAAAAAACCAGAAACTATAGACCAATCAGCCTAACATCAATACCCGGGAAGATACTGGAAAAGATAAAAAAATAGATCTGCCAACATCTAGAAACAAGTAAAGTAATAACTAGCAGTCAGCATGGGTTTGTTAAGAACAGATCATGCCAAAGCAATCTTATTTCATTCTTCAACACAGTGACTAAATTAGTAGACCAGCAAAATACTGTGGACTACTGTATATTTAGATTTCAGCAAGGCATTCGACAAAGTAGACCACAACCTACTTCTTAGTAAGCTAGAAAAAAGTGGAATAGATAGCACCATCACTAGATGGACTCGCAACTGGCTGGCAAACCATACACAATGAGTAGTCCTTAATGGGTCTAAGTCTACATGGAGGGAAGTAAGCAGTGGGGTGCCACAAGGTTCCATCTTAGGCCTAGTACACTTCAATATTTTCATTAACTACTTAGATGAGGGAATAGAAGGGAAACTTACCAAATTTGCAGATGATACTAAGCTGGCAGGAATAGCTGATACCCAAGAAGATAGGCTTAAGATCCAGATGGATCTTGACAGACTAGAACACTGGGCTGTATCTAACAAAATGAAATTCAATGTAAAGAAAAGTAAAGTCCTATACTTAGGCAAGAAAAACCAAAAGTACCCATATAGACTGGATGAAACCAGGCTTAATGGCAGTAACTGTGAGAGGCATCTTGGAGTCTTAGTGGACAACCAGCTAAATATGAGCCAGCAGTGTGCAGCAGCATCCAAAAAAGCTAATGCAATCCTAAGTTGTATTAACAGAGGGATACAATCAAGATCAAGGGAAGTACTAATACCACTCTATAAAGCCTTAGTAAGACCACACCTAGAGTACTGCATCCAATTTTGTTCTCCACATTATAAAAAGATGTTGAGACTCTAGAAAAAGTACAAAGAAGAGCAACCAGATTGATTAGGGGACTGGAGGCTAAACATACAATGAACGGTTGCAGAAACTGGGCTTGGCTAGTCTAGTAAAGAGAAGGACCAGGGGAGACATGATAGTGGTCTTCCAATATTTGAGGGACTGCCACAGGGAGGAAGGGTCAAACTATTTTCTAAAGTGCTTGTAGGCCAGACAAGGAATAATGGATGGAAACAGAACAAGGAGAGATTTAACCTGGAAATAAGGAGAAACTTTCTGACAGTGAGAACAATCAACCAATGCAACAGCATGCCCTCTGAAGTTGTGGGAGCCATCACTTGAGACTTACAAGAAGAGATTGGATTGCCATTTGTCAGAAATGGTGTAGGGTCTCCTGTTTGAGTGGGGGTTGAACTAGATGACCTACACGGTCCCTTCCAACTCTGATTATCTGTTATCTATAAAGGTATACATTTCCATTAGCTCCATTGCTTTTAAATTTATATCTAATTCCAATAATTCAACTGTTTCACTCTGACTAATCCACTCTGACTAATCTTGTGATTCCAGAACTATTGTTTGACAATGAAGTTGTTAGTATGTCTACTTCACAGGTGGAAATGAGAAAATTACCTAGGACAGGGATGTCAAACTTATGGCCTGCAGGCCTGATATATCACATGCTGGCCCAACTCTCACCCAATTTAGTGAAGGGGGACAAAGTCCCGATATATCACATGACGTCACCATGATGATGGGAGTTTGACACCCCTGACTTAAGGCATTAGCTTTATTTTGCATAGAATAAAATTTATTAACAAATTATCAGAAAATCAAAATCTTAGGTTTTGTCCAACATTATCATAAAATTCACTAATGGTAAATAAATGGAACTCCAATTGAACAGGTGCATATCTATAAATACCTCAGAGTGCACTTTCATGCTTCCTTATCCTGGCATGATCATTTTTCTTATTGGGCAAATGTTGCAGAGAGTACCTTTACAGCTATTACAAGATTTTACCACTTAGTGTAAAAGGAACCCATTACATTCATGTTCCTTGCAAAGTCTTCCCTCAGCTTCTTTGTGGCTCCCAAATTTCCTCCTTTGCAAAGCTTAATTCTATGGAAACCATCCAAAATAAGTTTATTAGAGCCATATTGATGTTTGAAAAAATAGTAAAATTGCCATTCTACATGGATACTTCTTACCTTCTGACTAAAATTAATTCTACTTCAATAGTTTTAGTCCAATTAGAGTTTAGAGATTGTTTTAAATCATCATGGTTTTAAAAAGGTCTTGATAAAATTCACTTGCTGTGCTTCTTCATGGAAGCTTTGTGCTAGCTAAGTTTAATAATGCTAGAACTGGCCTTAAGCAATAAATTCGGATTATAGATCTCCAAAAAAAAAGGTTATGCAAGGAGTCACACCCCAATATTTATCATTTGCTTACAAAAGGGTACTCTCCAGTGTCCTGTTTATCATCTATTCCAATTTTGAAATTTCATAAGATCTTCAGTTTAGCCAGGTTAAACTGTACTCAGGAGTCCTTTTTGATGTTTTAAGGATTTTTCTATGCACCTTTGCTTTGGTGCATGTGGTGCTGATTCAATAGACCACTCTAAGCATATGCTATTATATTGTTCTATACATTAGGACTCTAGGCAAATCCTTATATCTTCTGTCTTGAAGAAATTTCCAGATAGAGAATGTGATTTCAATTTAATCTTACTTTTTTCAGACAAGAACTTGAAAACAACCTTCCAAGTCACTGAGATTTGTACAATTTGCCACATCATTATTTAGGTTTAGAACTTTTTATAATAGTGTTTTATTTGTATTTATTTGAGCATATTTGTTCTTCATTATTATAGATTTTATTATACATTATTTTTTCTGTTGTGATGGACTGTAGTAAAGAGGTGGATTCTCAGGAAAGAAGAAATACATTCCACAGTAATAAGTAACACAGCCCAGATATTATCAGCCCCTCCCTACTAGTTCACAGAGTATATTGTAGATGCAGATAGTAGAGTGTTCAGTCTGAGGAGATTTTGCCTATAGGTGTGAAATAATTAAAAAAAAATTTGAAAGAAGTGTCGTGACTTTTTAAGGGGGGGGGGGGATTGATCTCAGTTATATATACTATCGATACAAATTCTGAACATATTCTAAAATGAACCAGAAGAATGGAAGCATTCTTCAAGAATGAAACCTTTGAGAGATTGTTGCACAACGTTTCTTTAAAATGCGTACATTTTTTTTTCTATGATTCAACTCCCATGAACTAGAATTCAAAGACTGGCACAACTCAGTATATATGCCAATTTATAACAACTATTACTACTGCACTCTATGACTGAATAGATAGTGGCAGTTACTTATTCAGAGAATGTGAAGATAATTCATTACTAGAATGGACTAAATAAACAAATGAATAAGGAACATTAATGAATAGGTAGAAAAGTTCCTTATTACTATCATTTTGTCCAGTATCATGAGATTTGTAGTTCATTACCCTGACTTCTCTTTGGCACAAAACAATACATAGATAGATAGTTAATTAATAGTATATAATGAATGTAATTTCTAGATTTTTAACAGGCTGTATTATGCTACTTATGTTAAATAATTGATAAGCAGCACTAACAATCACTCTTAATATTAATTATTCACTTTTAATGTCTGAATAATAAAGAGAAATTTACTCAGTCTATTTTAACAGGTGACCTCTACAAAACCTTCAGTTTTCTAGGAAATTGATGAAATTTACTTTTTTCCCTTTTTAGTTATATAAAGAGCTATAACTATGCATATATTTGTTATCAATTTATGAAAAAAAAATCAACTAAGTATTTGTGGCAAGTCAGTCAGATTCAAAGTTAACATTAAGCAAAAATAAATATTAGTGATTCAAGTAATAAAAGACAATGCCTTTACATTCATTTGGATGATCTGAATATTTCTCTATATGCACACAAAATGTTTTTGTTACATTTGTTTGGAAATCTAATAGGATAAACATCATTTGACAATATGTTTGAAATTCATATTGTACTGGTTTTCTAAAGCTACAATTTTATATGGCCTGTTTCTCATTGGCTTAACAGTTCATATTCATATCTATTGTCTACTGATGGATCAAACAGAGAGAGGTATAGATAGCTTTGACAACACTTTACCAGTATTTTATCTGGCTGCAATTGTAAAAATGCAAGAGGTAAAAATGATACAATCACATCTGGAATGCTCTCCTATCAGATTTCTATGCTATGGGCTCATTTACACATTGCAATATACAGTATATTGGAATCCCTTCAAATAGGTGTATTACAATTGCAATTGCTGCCTTTTTAATTGATAAAATCTGTTTTATTGACCTAATGTTATCTTTATATAACACATAAATACTTTTATTTTTGGGAAAATAAAATTGGTTCTCAATTCAAATTCTTCCTGCTGAATCCCTGATTTTTGGATTTCAGTGGAGTTTACTGCAATCTGTTTCCTGCAATGTGTACACGAGAAGCTTTCTTTAAATAACTGGGGCGAAAATCTGCCAAAATTGTTCAATTTTGAATTATTGAATTATAACTTGCTACTTTGAGGAGAATTGCAGTGGTGGGCTGTTCATTTTTGAACCAATTCAAAGGGTTGGTACTTATCCAGAGAGCCCTAAGGAACTTGGGATTTAGCTCCCTAGAAGGTATGCACAATTCCCACACCAATCTGCTTGAACTTGAAGAGTGTCTCTTGATGCCTCTTCTACATGGAGACAGATGTCAACTATGGGAATAGAAGCCTTCTTGGCAATAGTATTGTGATCTTTTAGTTATCAGGCTAAGAACTATTTCTTCACCCAAGTATTTAAGTTTTATGTACTTGTTTAATTTTATTGGCTAATTTTACCTAGGATTTCATTTTACTAATTTTATTTTTAAATGTTGATTTCTGGTGAAAAGGTAAAAAAAAAAGTAAAGATTTCCTCATACAGTCATGTCCGACTCTAGGTGCAGTGCTCATTTCCATTTCCTGGCCAAGCGAGCCATCATTGTCCAAAGACATTTTCTGTGGTCATGTTGCCAGCATGCCTATAAGCCAAAGGCCCCTAGAATACTGTTACCTTTCCACCCAAGTGGTATCTATTAATCTACTCACATCTCCATTCTTTCGAAATGCTAAGTGGGCAGGACCTGCGGTAAGGAATGGAAGCTCACTCATTGTGAGGCACTCGGGTCTCAAACTTGGGCTGTCAGCAATCATGTCCTCAAATTCTGGTGAACTATGGGAAAATTAGTTAGCAATAGAAGTCAGTAAACATTTTAAATTAAGTAAATAAAATTTGTCTCCATTTGCTTTTTAGTGATTTTAATTTGGGGGTTTTAAGGGGGTGGGGTGGGCTTTTTATTCGGCCAAATATTTAATTTAATCTTTTTTACTTTTGTATTATTGTCGGGGTTTTAGATTGGCTGTAAACCGCCCTGAGTCCCTAGGGAGAAGGGCGGTATAAAAATTTTATAAATAAAATAAATAAATAAAAATAAATACAATTTCAGCATCAGTATGATATGCATTGATTGTGAATCTCCAATGCTTAAGTTATTCAACTGCTGGTTACAAATATTTTATCTATGTCAAGCAAATGTAACTATAATAATGTGGTATTATTACAATACCACATTATTACAGTTACACTTGCTTGACATAGACAAAATCTTGTAATAATTTGGCTTTGATTAATAAAAGTTTGTTTTATTTAACATCCACACCTTTTAAAAATATTTTCAAAGTCAAAGAATGATGCATAGTAATAAAAATGAACTGTTGTGCTGTTACATCCTTTGGGGGGGTATTACAATTAAATCAGGCATAAAAAAGTCTATTTCTTACATGGTTGCCTTGCTTACAGTGATTCAATCTAACAGGGATCATGGCTAGCATTGATGTAAGGCTGCTGGGAAAAAATATTTTTGATAAGGTTGTTTCTGGCACATGACTGAGAATGTTTTCTTCAAAAAAATATTAAACAGAGAGACAGTCAAAAGTCAATGAAATTCAAATAATGCTTATACCTAAATTGGAATGGATATTGCTCCTATTAAAGGAATGTAGCAATTTAAGCCAAAAAATTTAATGAGGATAATTTTGTTTATATACTACTTAATTTTCAATTTTTGTGAATTTAATTTCATGTTGGGAACCCTACATAATGTGACTAGGGCTCTAAGTTTCATACAATTAGTTATTTTATTGATTCCAGGCTTCTTCCTGAACAAGTTAGCTGTGAGACAACAGTATAGTATAAGTGGGACGATGTTGTGAAAAAAGAAACAATATACCAGAAAAATTATCTTTATTTTTATCAGCTAAATGTATACAATATTCCTTGCCCAGTTTTCTTGTATGCAATAGCAAATTCCAAAGATATTCACTAAAAGGTATATCTCAGTCAAAAGCAACATATTTTATTCGCAATAAACTAGATAGGACTGAAGGCTAAATGCATTAATATCTTATCTGAACCATATGGTGCACTATTGCTATTAAATTCCCATTTATTTCAGAAAGATATGTGTGAATATATAGTTTAGAGGTTTGTATAAGACATGTTCTTGGTCGCTTATTTGCAGTTGTATGACACAGCTGGAGCAATGGTTAATATGTTTGGAACCTTGAAAACTGTGGGATTATAATTTGGCCAGGGTTGGATTCTATTGGTTCGCATCTATTCGTTAGAACTGGTTGTTAACTTTCTAAGCAGTTCAAAGAATCAGTTGTTAGAAGAAATCTCCTTTTGTTTTTTTCCACATTACTGGCCTAATCTTGCAGGGAAGGCATTTCTTACATTCTAGTGTTGTAACTGCCTCTCTGTTAACCCTTATTACATTCTTGGCAGGACTAGACTTCCTGTCTCTGGAGGTTCTCTGGAGTTGTTTTTCCCTACTTTGCTGGTACTTTGCTTATGTAGAGTATGAAATTGACATATGTGTAGCCATTTCACTTGGAAATCTGACAGCTTGACTTTCTTAAAGGGGAAGGGTTGCTTTAAGTTTTTTACATTACTGTTGGGAGGAAATACTCCCTGTTGAAGTTAGCACTTTGAAGAAATAATTGAGTAACAAAGCAGAGCTGCTGGAAAGAAGCTTTTAATGACAAGGAACCAAGATGAGTGACATTCAGCAAGACTTCTTGGCTAGCTAGAAAGATTGACATTCAAAGGTGAGTTTACATATCTTTTCTGAGTTTTGATCTAAAACTGGTTTTGGTGAAGTTTAATCCTGTGTTTATTGATGGGATAATTTTCCCTATTCATCTTTGTTTGGAAGGAAAAAGGTTAATCTCTGTTCCTGAAAAGAAACTGGGTTGAGAAATATGGCTAGTTCCTGTGTCTATTTGTTCTGGTAATTGGTTTAACAAGCAACAGCTATTGTTGTGATTTAATTATTTGTATTGTGTTTGAATTTTTTTCCTGCCTCATGGTTTCTTTTTCTATCTGGGGAGGGGGGTCTTCCTTCACTGCTTTAGTGGTATCTGGCACCGTCCTTTTGGGGTATACTTCCAAGAGGCAGGATGCAAGCTTGGCACTGATTTTTTTACTGCCTTTCTGCAGGGAATGTGATGTTTCCTTAAATCTGGATGATTTCCTTAGGATATCTTGTGAGGTGAGTGAGACCAGCTGGTGCAAATGAATCTAAGGATTGCTTCTCCTGGGTGTGCTCTTTTTGGAAAAGGATTTCACTTTATGAGCAAGAGTTGGCTGCTGATAGTTATCACTGCATTTTACTATTTTAATTCCTCAAGGTGCTCTGGCACCCTGCCTGATTTGTAACTCCAGCTTGCAGGTATTTTTAATCTAATGATTGGTATTTAGGGCAGCTTTTTGCAAGCAAAGAAGCTTTTTGTATTTTTATACAGACAATTCTTGACTTACAACAGTTTATTTAGTGACCATTCAAAGTTACAATGGCACCGAAAAAAGTGACTTATGACTGTTTTTCACACTTACGACCATTGCAGCATTGCCGCAGTCATGAGAGGCCAGGCGAGGAGGAGCACCCCATGATGGAAGTGATGTTGAGATGGCCATGCCCAGCCAGTCACATGACCACCAAGCCATGCCCATCAACTAAGCCATGCTCACAGAACCGGTTAAAAATTTTGAATCCCATCCCAGCATTTGCCTAGTCATAAAATCTCACTCAATTTGAGGGTTATGGTTTTAGGGGAAATGCAAAGAAAAGGAATTCTATATGAGTCACTTGAACTCTTATGGAAATGTTTGGAGATCCATCTAAACATTAATTAATTACATTAGGAATGGAAGGAAAAATATGTGGTTTGCATTTCAAATATAAGCCTATTAAATTTATACTTCCTGAATTAATTCATTAATCAAAGCAAATCATTTATTTATTCAGTTTATACACTCCAGATTTTATTATGAAGTTTTGCTATTAAAAATGCATAGGACAATGCACATTTTAAAGAAAATTGTAGATTAAAATGTGTGTAATAGGGAAAATGCATAAATGAATAACCTAATAGTAGAAAGTAGAAATTGCTTGTACAATGAATGTTTATAAGAATTATTGCATTCCAAATATATACATATTTGGGGAAATGAGTAAGAAAATATGTACAAATTTTATATGCAGGGTTTTAATTAAAAATATGCCTAAAATGATTGTGCATAAAACAAACTGGCACTTCAAAAAATGTCAAAGTTGTTGAAAGCGAATCAAAATGATTCATCAGTGTGAGGGAGAGTCAAATTAATGTGTTACTGCAAAACTATAATCTTTTTCACAGGAATTATCAGAAATAAATGGGTAAATTCATTCATGGCTCTGAAGACAACTTGGCTGTTACTGAATCTGGAATGGGACATTGCCACACGCACTTCACCTGGACTCGCCATTGCAGCTGACCTATCATGACGTTCATTCTCAGCTGGCCCTTTCTCCCTTTCTCCTCCTCAATGGCTTGCCCCCCACCTCTTATTCTTTCCTTTCTCCTTATCAGCAATTCAGATTGCATGCAAATTTTAGCCTGGGCAGGATGCAGATACAGATCAAAGGTTTTGTTCTGGAATGTTAATTTTATTCAGCCTTGTCTCATTCTTTGATGCTATTTTCTATCACATTTGATAGCCATCCATAAACCAGTCCTGACATCTAATTCAAAGATGAAAGGGGTGGTGCCTTTTCATAGTTCTGGGGAAGACGGGTCAAGACAGATCTACAGTTTTTATAATTTTAGGTATCCTTTACAAAATATACCCTTTCTCAAAATATGAAATCATTATATATGAATTTTGATCTGAGCAAAATAAGTTTTTATTTAAATTTCTCTGCCACATATATTTTCCAATAAAAAATAAGAATAGTTCCATATTTAAGCAACAATATATAAGTTGAAAATCATAATTTCTGTGCATGCTGAGATTCTGTTAAAAAGAAGTTCCAATCAATCAAACTGAAAACAACATAAAATCTTGCCTGACATATGAATTTCTATAGTCTATAGGAAATATGCTTCATTCTTATGAAGCAAAATTTAAAACAGCTCAAATGCTTATATTGCTAAAGAACAAAACTTAAAAAAAAACACTAGCTGCATTCTGGCTTAAGGAAATAATGAGAATGCAATATTTGATCTCTTGTTTGTACCTTGGTGCTTTAAAGATACTTAAAGTGGCAGACAACTTGTAAAAAATACCATTGAATTGATTATTTATTTTTCTTCTGGAAACTGAAAAAAAATCACTTCTTTAAATCCTATTGATGATAGGGCAGACTTGCCGGAGCTTGTAACAGATTCTGATTTCTAATATAGTGAATTTTCAGCTGATTCAATAAATCCCTTGAAGGGCTCAACTTTGAATTCATATGAACAACTAATTGCTTATTTACATCATTTTCATTAGCATCCAGTTTAGCATATTACAGGCATTTAGCACTGTAACAACAGCAGTTTTACCAAACCTTTGGCAAGAATAAGAGAAGGTTGCTGGTCAGTACAAAATCTATTCTTTTTTTAAAAAAAACTATTTACCAAAATATTGTTAAAATCAACACACAGCAGCTAAGCCATCTGCCTATTATTTATTCTCTTTGTGTGTGTCTTTCTCTCTCACACACACAACAGCAAAAAATAAAGGCAAAAAGCATATTACAACCAGAAGCAGAATGCATCTTAAAAAGCTCACAACAGGAGAAGAGCAATCACACACAGAGAACATGTATCAACAAAGTTACATTGAAGAGAATCACAGCAGGATAGGAATACATGAGCAAACTCACCAATGACAAAGCAATAGCCTTCAGTTTTTAAAATCTACTCAGTTCTGCTTACTAAAAGTGTTCTATGATTTAGACTTCGCTGTCTTTCAGATTAAGTTCATAAATTCTTCAAAATACATGGGAATGCAAAAACATGCCTATATCTCATTAAAGCTGACCTATCTTTGGTTAGGATCAGTCAGATATGCAGGTAGTGGAAAATGGACTAGAACTAGGAAGAGTGTCTTGAAACTATCAAAACCCAATTATAAGCTACATTTGGCTGGATGTACCACTATGTAGCATGATATACATATACACACACATTACATGCATTTTTTTAAATGACCCTGGAATCCCTTTTTACTGGGGCAGCTGAATGTAGCTGAGCATTTACTGGCCGGATGCCCTTTGCTGATGCCTATGTGAAGTTTGTAGCAGATATTTTTATTCAAATAGAGAAATATGTGTCATGGCTTAGGGTTGAACTCTCAACCTTTTGAGTTAGGAGGCAAGTGTTTTCTCCTCTAGGCCATAGCGCTTCTCATGCATACATGCATGCATACATACATAATACATACATACATATTTATATACATGCACACACACACACACACACATATAGTACTCTATTTACATTGATAAATCAAAGAAATCTTATATATTTAACTAAGACCCTCGCACATGTAATATGACTGGTTCATCTTTTCTTAATGCCCCATATTCAACTGGTTTCTTACACCATACTGTCATGTTAGACCAGTGTTTCTCCCATCCAGCATGCTGAAGAATTCTGAGAATTGAAGTCCACCCATCTTAAAGTTGCCAGGATTGAGTAACATTGCTTTCAACTTCACAGCAGATGCACTAGTTAGAGGATTGTGTGACTTAACAAGTTGGCTTGATTCAGAGGGAGGAGAATAAAAAGGAGCAATATGAGAATGATTCATGGAATTAGGAAATCTATGACTATTACCACAGGTGGGTGGTTCCAGTGAACTTGAACTCCAGGTAAGATAAAACTGAGCATTTCTGGGCAGCATTTTGTTAGGCAGAAAAAAATAATTGACAGCTTCTAAACATCTATTCTTATTGCCAGCAATTTGGTTGCATAACTGTTGAGGTCTACTTTCACAATTTCTTCTGTATAAAATGGTTGGTAGTTGTTTAATCTTCAATAACCAATTATAGCAAGACTTTTAAATTGGTAATAATTATGTCATGTGTAAATAGAGTCATTATTGGTCAGGCTTAGTTTTTGGGAAAGAAAATAAGGAAAAAAACTCTGCCTTTGCCTACCAGTTTTCTCTCTCCTTTGTTAATTCATAAGTAAGTATTACATGTAGGTCTGTGTATGGATTTTTACCTTCAGGACAAAATTAGATTATGTGCATATTTATTGTCTGAGAGTCTTATCATGTTAGATACATAACTGTTGTTTTTGTGTATGCATGCTCTCCTCATTTATTTTGTTTGTATGTACTGGGAAGCACAGAACAAGGATGAAGGCTTAGAATAGAGCAGTTTCAAATTATGGGTCAGGTAAGTGCACAACGTTTCTGCCAAACTGCCTGTTTCTAAGGAGGTGCTTTTCTCTGGTTTCTCTTCCTCCCCAGCCTCCAGTAGGACCAATTCACTGTAAACTTCCAAGATTGCTTCAGCTATTGGGGGTTCAAAAAGTAATAAAGTGAATAAAATAAATCCACCCATTTTTCAAATTGAGTTTTTCTTTTGCTAGCTTCTCCTGTCATATTAAATTTGGTTTTGTTCTGTTTTGTTTTTGGAGATTTACCCTGCTGAGAAATATGTAGAGTGCTGAGTCCTTTTATATAATTTATTTTCTGCATTCTATTGGGTTACAGAGAATTACAGTGAATAAGCCTCCATGTGTCTCAAATGTGCTTTTTTTTCAAAAGGCAATGTACTGTTTTTTCCCTGAGGAAGAAGAAAATGTTTTGCTTCTCAACTGAAAAGCTTCATAGGTTCTGGAAGGATGGCGGGAGCGAAGGAATGATTAGTTCTGATAGGAGGGGAGGGGTTTGAAGGATTTTATTTCTTTGTAGTCATCTGGGCATTTACAGTTTTCTTCTTCAACGAGGAAAAACAGCCCCAGTTGCCTTTAGAAAGAGTAGCTTTGAGACAACCATGATCTGTATGTCTGAGAATCTCTACAGACATTGAGTCTCCAGGTGTTAATCATTTTTAATCTATGTGTTTCCATTAGGTGCAGACATGCTTGACTCTAGGAAGCAAATTGAAATTCTAAATATTGTAAACCAAATGAAGACCTTCCATCAACATCATCAAGTTAAATCAAATATACACATACATGGCCTATTTTAATAACCATGCCAAAATCTTGTTCTTTTTCATATGCTTTCAAAACATTTACTAATTTAGAAGGGTTTTTTAATGTTGTTGGAACTAGAATTTGGACATAATTTCATTTCTATAATTAATCAGCTCTACTTGCTGGCACAAGCAGTAATTAGCACCAATGAATTAGATACAGATGTTTTTCAAATAAATAGAGGCAGCAAACAAGGATGGCTTCTTTCATTTTTTTTATTCAATCATCAGATATTGGCACATGTTATTATGAAAAATAAGAATATTCAAAGATTGCTTGCAAACAGCATGCTCATTTTTCTTAAATATGTATTTCAATTTCAAGATGAATTATATAAATTTTATCCAGTAGCGTATTCAGATGTTACCTTTGATCTGATATGTAAATGAAAACTGGTAATAATGAAGTAAATGTAAGCTTAGATAGAGTACATATTGGTGGGCAATTATTACAAGAGGTTGTTATTATTTAATATAATATATTTCTCTCTCTCAAGATTAAAAGGAACTTAAATCATTGAATAGCTTTGATTATTAATGTTTAGTTTCTACTTTTTATGAATATATTTCATAAAATTCTATTTTATTCCAAACACTTGAAATGGCATTCTGTATCATTGATTTTCTACATGCAAAGTATATATTCTCTCTTTTTTTTACATAAATCAGAGAGCAAATGATACAGTAAAAACAATCAGATGATGAATGCTTTTTCTAGATATTTCAAATATTTAAGGATTATTTTGATGCTTTTCAACAAGGACAATTCATATCCTTAGGAAATAAAACAAAATGGTTTAGCATTGAATTTCTGTCATTTAGGATGGACCTATTGTCTCTATTGTAAGAAATTAATATGTATAATGGTAAATCCATATTTAAAACTAACTTCAGACATTTGGAAAAGATGGAGACAAGTTTTGGTCCTTGATTTTTTCTTCTCTTCTGATTTTTTCTTCTTTCGATTCCTAGACTGTTTTCCTTTTAAACATGAAGATAAACATTTTATTACTAAGAATAAGAAGACTGAAGAATTTATAAAATTAATTTCAGCTGGAAACTATATTACTATGAAACTTCAGAGCTTTTCAATACAATTTACCTTATCCTTGGCTAGATGTTCTGCATCATAGAGGCAATGCAATTTTCCTCATTAAGTCAAAAAGTTAACAGAATTCTTTTCATCCAGGGATTTTACCAATATACACACTACAATCTTTATCTTAAAAAAAAAGAAAAAAGAAAAGAAAGAAAAAGAGGTGAAGCAATACAACTTAGAAATGAATACAAAAAGTAGTTCACTTCTAGAAAGAACCATGTTCAGTCATTCTTTCATAAAATATCAAATCCTCAGTAATTAAAATTATTAATAGAATTTAAAGCAGAATGTATATCTCCTTCATTTAATAGAAAGGGAAGGTAATGTATATTATTTGTGACTGTTATTAAGGAGGATAGGTTTTCTTGAAATTCTAGCAAGATGATTTGGGATTTCAAATTGTTGAATTTCATGGATATTCTTTGTGGCACAGAATTCGTTTTAAATTATTTTCAACAAATTACCAGGAATCAACCAGGAAAATAATTTCTAACCATACAATCAATCTTTCTAATCTAGACTGTGTAGCTGAAGTATGAGCGCATAGTCTCATAGTGCCATTTTTGATAGAAATATTCATTTACCTAGTCCTTTTTTAAGAACATGAAAATGCTTCATTTTAATATAATTAGTTCTGATCTCAGTTCATTATTGATATCATGAAGGTGATGCAATATAATAAATTAATTCAATCCAACTCTGTTGCTAGATTTTAATTGTAAATTGAAAAATCAAAATGTTTCCAATTCTGGTTGGTTATATTTCACAGGAAATACAATTTTGGCCATAAGTTATTCAGGTTTTTTTTCTATTATACTTTTCTCATCTGTATTATTATTTTGGACAGAATACCAATATGGATGTAGGAATCAAGATTCAGGACCACATGAAGATGAGACAAGCTTCCTTCTTTATTGTCAGATTGAAAATAAGAAGAGCTGTCTGCTCTATTGCCAGAGTTCGTTCTATCTATATACATAGTAGCATACTATTGGTTAATTTATACACGTATTATACATCTATTTAGACAACCTTTGTCACTACCTGCTTCAGCAATTTCTACATTCATCTCTAGTTAAGATTAACTCTAGTTAAGATTAGCATAAGCTTCAGTTCCTGTCCTTTGTTCTGTCATATCTGGGTTTTAAGGTCTTGTTTTCTTCAAGTTAATCATGCACACGTTGAACTTTGCAGGTAATATTCTCCATCTGAGGTTTGCCATCCAAACAGGAATATTCGGAATGCACAACGCCTACATGTCCCCATTTTTTACTTTATTGTGAGGAAGTAAGGATTTTTGAATGTAGCGTAACTGAATAGGATGGAGAGAAGCCGGAACAGGATGGAACAGAGCAAAGAGTGAAGGAATACATTGAATAAAACAACAACATATGATTAACATTACTACAAGAATTATTCCATAAAAGAACATTTGTTTTAACCAAACCCAATCTGGCAGCCAATTAGTCAACCATTCAAAAGGAGAGGGAATAGTATGAATATTATTCTGAAAATAGGACTGTAAGTTAGCAAGCTCATCTTCAATAGTTTTATTTAGAGAGTGAAAATGAACAGCACAGTCGCACTGTCCTACTAATTTACAAAAAGCTCCTTGTCTAGCCAGGAGATAATCAATAGCCAAGATTGTTGAAGATTCTGTAACTGCGAGACAACAAAGGAAGAAGAGGCAATAAGTTTAGGAATAAAAGCTACTTAGCCAAAAGCCATGGGAGGCTCATAATACAAGGTTACATTAGTACCATGGATCATAAACATATACTGAGCATGACGAACCCACAAATTAGGATTAAGACGCATAGTATAATTAACATCCTTTGCCCCTATTCTACTGACACTTAGCAGCAAAAAGCACATAATAATCATTACAGAATTAGCTGTTATAATAGAAAATACAGCAGTAACCAAATTTTCAGGAGTTTGTGGCAATGCCGCCTTTTACAATTGTTGCTGTGCTTGATAGGTGGTAGCTTTCACTTGGCCGCAAGTAATTGGCAGAAGGCATTCAGCTTTGGGCTTCAGAAGACGGACTTCCGTTTTCAGGTGCAGGTTGAAGTTTGGAATTGGATTGTGTAGGACCTGTTGCCACACCATGATAAGGTCGTACACAACGAGCAGGGATCCAAATAGCTTGGCGAGGCTGCAGTGCTTCTACATCAGCGTAACCTGGGCCCCAAGTAATTAACCGAGCCGGACCTTTCCACTCCAGGTCTGGTACTTGACGATATTTAACCAAAGGTTTGTCTAAAGGTTCCGCTGTTCGGAAATGCAAAATAACAGGTGGCTCTGAAAAGGAATCTGAGACAATTAAGTAATTCCAAGTGAACAATATAATGGAAATTATATTCTGTATTTTTTGGAGATGATAGGGCCCAGATTCAGTTTTTAACTGTTTTTGAAGTAATGCTTTAAAGGTACGGTGAGCCTGTTCAACAATAGCCTGTCCTTGAGAATTATAAGGGATACCATGTACGAATGTTATGTTCCATTGTTGACAGAACTGATTAAAGTCCTTACTAATATAAGCAGGACCATTATCAGTTTTCAATTGTAAAGGGCGACCCATAACAGCAAAGGAAGAAAGACAATGAGCGATAACATCCTGTGCACACTCATGTCGAGAAACAGTTACCCATAAATAATGAGAGTAAGTGTCTATGGAAACATGCAAATTACTATAGAGCTTGAAGGCTACAAATTGTGTGACATCCAGTTGCCATATCTGATTAGTATGAGTGCCGCGGGGATTAACCCCAACTGGAAATGGGACGGCCAATTGTTGACAGGCAGGACAGGTTCGTACGATATCACGTGCCTGTGAAGAGGAATATGAAACTGCTTAACCAGTGATTTTGCAGTTTGATGAAAATATAAATGACTTGCAACAGGATCAGAAAACAAAGAAGTAACTGCTTTTAAGGATTCTTCTGCTCTCCGATTTCCTTCCGTAAGGGCATTAGTAAAAGGAGTATGACTTCTTATATGTTCAACATATAAAGGATAGGAACGAGTTTTCAAGACATTTTTTACAGGGCCAACAAATTTACGTCCAAATTTAAGACACAATGCAAGTACGGTAGGGACTGCATAGCTAGATACACATACTGAGTATCAACTATAAGGTTAATAGGTTGATCAGAAAATAAGTTGTAATGCCAGAATTACGGCTGCCAATTCAGCACGTTGAGCTGAAGTTTGTACAGAGGTATATTTGGAATGCCAGAGCTGCTGCTCCTGCCATACAACAACTCCCCTAGTTGGGGACCCATCAGTAAAGACTGTGATAGCAGAAGACAAAGGAGTTCGAACAAAAATGGAAGAGAAGGCAGGATTTAAAGTAGAGGTGATTACTATCCGGGGGTCTTTAGGTAAAGAATAAAGAAATTTCCCCACATATTGGGAAAAGGCTATTTGATAAGAGTCAGAAATAATCATTAGATGTTCATGTTCAGCTTTTGTACAAGTAAAGGCTATACTACTTAGATCACGTCCAGTAAGAACTAAAGCTCGCTTTCTTGCTTTAATTATTATGTCTTCTAAAGCGGACTGATAAGGGTAAATATTATGAGGTGGAGTAGCAGATAAATTAAGCCATTCATGTATGTGGACCTGCTTATCAGAAACAGGTGTATATAGACAGCCAGTGGAAAGGGGAGAATAAATCCTGTAAAAATCTCCATTTCCCACTTTTCTTTTTTATTACAAAAACAGGGGTATTCCATGGACTGGTAGAAAATTCAATATGTCCCGCTAAAAGTTGTTCATGAACTAAATGCTGTAAAGCTGAAAGTTTATCAACAGGAAGAGGCCATTGTTCCACCCATACAGGAGTAGAACAGAGCCACTTAAGCAGGAGAGCCATCATCCAAAATTAAATGAGCATTTAAAAAGACAAGAACACTACGGCCCATATATTAGTATGAATATCAAAATATATGGTTTTAAAGAAAAGAACTTACCAGCAGCAGTGGAAATGTCAATATCCTGAACACTTTGCCAAGCTGAAGTGGAGCCAACCATGCCCCACAAGGAAGAAACAGCTTTCTTAGGCTATTGAACAGGCCACTGTAAAGAGGAGATGACAGTAACATCGGCCCCTGTATCCAATAGCCCTTGAAAAGGTTGCTTATTAAGGTAAAGTGTTAGTAAGGGTCGACGTAATGTCAATGGCTGAAGTAGACCCACCAAAGGAGAGGTGGAGCCAAAGCCTGCATTTCCACGTATTTCACATCCAGAAGAAAGAACTTCATAAGGAAGAAGAAGCAATTGGGCAATAGAAGAATAAGAAGGGATATGTTGTGGGAGGTTAACCCAAATTTGTATCATAAGGGTGCCAGTGTAGTCAGAGTCAATAACGCCAGGCACCACAAAGCATCCCAACTTATGAGCAGAGGAACGAGGTAATATTAAACCAACAAGACCTGAAGGAAGAGGGCCTTTGTATTGAGAGGGAACCAATTTAACTTCCATTAGAAATTTAAATTCAACTTCTAATTGTGTAATCAAATCAATCCCAGCACTACCGGCTGTGGTCGGGGAGGCGTGGGAGAGAGGACTGTGGTGGAGTCAGGGTTATGAGGTAGGCACTCTTTGGATTCTGGGTGGGTGCCACACCCATGGGCAAGTTTCCCGAATGGAATCTACATTGATTAGCCCAATGAAAACCCTTTTTACAAATCGGGCATTTTTTAGATGGTTGGTTTTTAGCAATATTAGGAACAGAACGGCATTCTTTTTGAAAATGCCCTGGTTTACCACATTTAAAACAATTTCCTGAGGGCTTTTGGCCCTTTTGAATTGCTGCAGCTAATAAATGCATTTTATAGGTTTATGACCCAATATCCTGACAGACACGTAGCATTTCTGCCAGGGTATAATGATCTGTTGCCTTTAATGGTTGTAAAGCTCTTTTACAATCACTATTAGCATTTTCAATAGCCAATTGACGAAGAGCTCCCCAGCTGCTTCTTGATGATCGAATTGCTGCTGAATGGCTTTTGATAACCGTTCCACAAAATCAGCATAAGGCTCATTAATTCCCTGTCTGATGTTAGAAAAATTTGCTCTAGGTTTCCCAGTCTGAGGAACTTTCAGAAATGCTCGATATGCACATTCTGACATGACAGCTAACGTCGCAGGTGGCAGGATAACTTGCGCAGGGATAGCTGCAAATTGTCCAGAGCCAAACAATTGTTCTACAGTGTAAGCTCCTCCACCTCCCATTGCAGCTGCTTGAGCATGTCGCATATACTCACTTTCCCAGACTACATATTGCATTGAAGTTAGAATCATATGAAAAATTTG
Organism: Bungarus multicinctus; assembly: GCA_023653725.1. Lineage (NCBI taxonomy): Eukaryota > Metazoa > Chordata > Lepidosauria > Squamata > Elapidae > Bungarus > Bungarus multicinctus. The sequence goes on along the minus strand of CM042834.1, from coordinate 228,706,184 downwards.
TTTCCAATCTTCAGGAACCATAGTATATCTTTTTTAATACCCTCCATAAGTCCTCTAGTAAAATTACTACTAATACCATAGTCTGTAACAGCTTTTTTCAATTCCCTTAATATCTGATAAGGTAAACCTTCCCATTCTGCTATCTGCTGACCCAGCTGTTGGCCTTGACCCGGATGATACTGCACAGGACAGACAGACAATAGTTCAGCTAGCTCTGCCCCTGGCATGGAGACATCCCTTTTATATGTCTCCACCATTTTTTGAAAAGATGTTTGAATAACCGGATCAGGAGGTTTTTGTCCTGTATCTAAGGGAGCAGAGGGAGAGATAGTCAGATATTCTGATGAAGATGGAGGATAAACTATGGGGGCTGTGTATTGTGAAGGGGGGGGCACTAATAGAGAAACCTCATTAGTACCAAATATCTCAACTGCATGCCGACATAAATGCCAAGCATGTAAAATCTCCATGCTAGCCCTTGGCTCTGTATGTAAAGTAATTCCAATTTTCTCCCAATCTACTAACCTAAGTGACCCCTTTTCTGGATATCATAAACATTGAGCTGCAATCTCCTGGACCAGCATTGTGAGACTGTGCTGAGATACATCTATATGATTTTTCTTTAAAAGGTATCCTAATTCCTCCACATGCTTTCTCTGCTCTTCAGAAAGTGAAGAACCCATACTTACAGAAACGGTTACAAGGTTGAAGGTACACCAAATCCTTGCTGGACGACGTAAGGGGTCCCTGTTCGAGGCGCCACTTGTAGGAATCAAGACTCAGGACCACATAAAGATGAGACAAGCTTCCTTCTTTATTGTCAGATTGAAAATAAGAAGAGCTGTCTCCTCTATTGCCAGAGTTCATTCTCTCTATATACATAGTAGCATACTATTGGTTAATTTATACACATATTATACATCTATTTAGACAACCTTTGTCACTACCTGCTTCAGCAGTTTCTACATTCATCTCTAGTTAAGATTAACTCTAGTTAAGATTAGCATAAACTTCAGTTCCTGCCCTTTGTTCTGTCTTATCTGGGTTTTAAAGTCTTGTTTTCTTCAAGTTAATCATGCACACATTGTACTTTGCAGGTAATATTCTCCATCTGAGGTTTGCCATCCAAGACAGGAATATTCGGAATGCACAATGCCTACATATGGATTTTTGGATTTATACACACACACACACACACACACACACATAGCATGTGTGTGTGTTTATATCAATTTGTATATTCTCCCACTTTTCCAGCTGCTGCTTTCATTCTTAAATCAGTTTTATTTATATTTTTAATATTTATCAGTCTTGATTCCTGCTGACTGCCTTTACAAGTCCCTGAAGTTTTCAGAAGCAATTTACCATTGCCTCCTTTCTAGGGATGAAAGAGAGTGACTGGCCCAAGGTCGCCCAACTGACTTGGTGCCTAAGGCAAGACTAGAACCAAGAGTCTTGGGTTTCTGTCTGATCCTTTAACTACTGCACCACAATGGTTCTCTCTGCATCTTTCTCTCTAATTTGGCAGTAACAGGAAGTTTGGTTAATTAATTACTTTTTTTCTAGAAAACGAATGCATTTTTAAACAAGTGCAAAAATATTCAACACAAACTACATTTACAGATAAAGGAGTTATATAAGGAAAAACATAGTGCAGTTTGTAACTATTATACCTAACAAAAAAAAAATGAGGAGAACAGTATCTTTTAACATTGTTCCAGCCTTGGAAAATAGAGTTTCATCCTTAATGCCCTGACCTCCACTAAGATTTTGTATTCAATGAAAATAAGTTTAAAATTCCACTAAAAAATACTAAATACTAAAATACTAAATACTAAAATGCAAGGCACAATATCAAAAGTTTCAGGCAAATGTGGCAACATGGAGAAAAGGAAAGTACTTTTAGGTAGGAGAGCTTGATTAAAGAAAAAGAAACAAAGTGGGAATGCATTTTTATAAAAGAGATGTGCAAAAGTGACTCATGTGGATTAGTGTTTTGTTTGTCTGTTTTGCAGATGATCCCATCTGTTTAGATAGTAAGATGTAAAAGTGATGGAGAAGTGCACAATCTTTCCAAGTGAATGAGTGGGCTTTTAAATGGAAAATGCAAGCAATTGTGAAATGATGCTTATTGACATCCAAATTTCAATCTATACATTTGTGACCTCTGAGCTAGTAGTGATTGATCTAGAAAGATGTAGAGTCATGATAAATAGGTCCATGAAATATCAACTTACTGTGCCTAGTTCATGAACTCTTTCTCTCCATGGGTTGTTCAGCAGGGAGCAATTATCTTATCATGGTCCTGTTTTTCACTTTTCAATTGTTCCAGAGATAGCTGAGCATTGTGTATGTAAGCTCACAGAGAAGACAAATGGATGTGCTGTTTATGCCATAACTTCATTCCCTGTTCCCTTATGTAAGCTCAGCTGGTTAAGAAACAGTTTCACGATAGATGATTGTAGGTTAAAAAGAATAAGCAGATGTGATAATGGCCTCAAGTGTGCAATATGTTAAGCTTGTATAAATGTACTTGGGTTTGCTTGAAAAAGAAAAATGATTACATTTTTTCAAATAAATTGGTCAAAGGGAAATATATTCTGTGTTTAAAAAGGACTCTGCGAAGGACTACTCTATAGCGCCATGCCCATTAGGCTAGACAACAATAAAGAGAATTGAATGTATTACTTTAAATAAGTATATTTAATGAATGTGTAATAAGGGATATCGCTTTCATGCTCAGCACACTTGATAGGCAGCTCCAACAATATTGTATTATATTTTCTACAATGTCTCTGAGTACAAAGAATTCTCCAGTCACCTAGACTTCAGTGTCAGTTTTAGATATTGCTCTTCATATTTCTTCTTTTGTCCTTACCTTTTAAAGAAAACTTTTGTCTTAACTGTTTCAGGTCTTTCCATATGGGTTACAGTCTGGCTAATTTTTTTTCTAACAAAAACATCTATTTGTGTGCTGCTTGCTCAAATTTAGTTTCTAGGAAACTGTTTCTTTTAGCTGCCTTCAATCTGTCCACATTCACTTGCAGACCTTATTTGATAGATATCCTATCCTGAAAATATTAATAAAGTCCACTGACTATGTGGATATCCAATAACCTTATGCTGACAGTATATTATCCTAGGAAGTTTTCAAATAATATCATTTTCCACAACATATCATGAGCAATTTGAAATAATTGGAAAACAGTTTTGAAATGTTGCAATTCTTCTTTATCTCAGTAAAAGTCTCTAATTTGCATCTATCTTTCTCTTTTACTTGTCTTGCTAAAAAAAATAAGTTTGGCAACCTTTGTCACAATGGTTGGAAGCTTTCCTATTGTCTTGTAAGGTCTTTAGCCCAAAAGTTGATTCCGCTTGCCAAAGCCTGTGTATTTCTGTCAATTACAAGCTTTCATTATGTTGTTATCAAAACAGGCTTTTCCTTTTCTAAAATGGTCAATTAAGTTTCATGAAAATAAATTGTGAGGCATTAATGGAAATGCTGCTTTATGTATGTATGTTTTATGGCAGAACTGTCATTCATACATTGAAATTGCAGACCAAAATACCAGAGTGCTTCTTAATGAACAGGAATCACTTTCCTCAAACTAGATAGCATTCTCTTCTGTGCTTTTATTCTCTCAGATACAAATCAGGACTGAAAGTTCTTAAACCATCTACAGTGCACTGAAAGAAAAATTCTTCCAATTAACTACTCCATTTATTTTGGTTTGCATAAAGCCCATTATAAAATCAATCAAGGCCGTCGCCATCAGATGAGAATCAGTGGACTAAAGATTTTCTAATCATCCTGTAATGTGAACAAAGAAGCAAAGGAAAAAAATTGTATAAGTGATTCAAATAAACATTGTTCCAAAGCCAGCTAAGACCATGTATTTGTCTGTAAATCTAAAGATAAAATTCTTGTTCATACATCAAGGCTATTTTCATAATTCCACAGAAATAAATAACCATTTCAAAGTTCAAAGTTATTTAAAATAATATTTAAAATAATGCAATTTGGGAAAGAGCTGGCAAGTGAAGAAAACTGAATTTACTTTTTTTCTGGTGATAGAACTGAAATTATTTTGACCATGATCCAGTTACCAAGTCAGGCAAAGAGAGCGGGTCCTATGAATTGCTTGTAATTTTAACAAGTTTATTGATTGTTCACTAAATAGTTATTAATAAGCAAATTGTGCTAAATCTGAGTTGCCCAAAAAAAAGATAGGCATTACACTTAGCTTCACAGTACTTTGCTTAAATAATATGGATGCTATTTTTGTCAAGGTTTTTAGATTCACTTTTTAATGAACTGATAATTTCCTTTTTTGGGGTTGTCTAATATAATAATAATTTTATATTCTTGATTTCTCCCATTTTATAGTTATTCAAGGACTATTTTATTTTAGTTATCAAAAGTAAAATCTGAAATTTTCCCCTTTTGATCAAGTAATATTTTTTTAAAAAATTATTGTATTGTTTTATCCTAGTCTTTGGATATAATAAAGTTTATTTTTCAAGTTTATTTGAATAACATGTATATTACATTATTGTTGCTGTTTTGTTCAAAATTACTTAGGTACTTTCCAGTTTGGTCTTTACTCAGTGCCCAGGCAATGCCTATAACCCAATCAGAGCATGCCACAGGATTTGACTGGCAAAAATATATCTTGATATTTATTATGAAACATCACAAACATAGCAACATTTCATTGACAAAAATGGATAAGGCAGGCAAAATCATAGAAACACAAAAACATGAACACTGGACAACAATTCACATTATATTGCTATATCAAAAGGCACTGAAATTTTCAGAACCACTGGAAACAATACTGTGAGTAATTAGCATGGTTTATTATTCACTTTAACCCTTTTATTACATAATAGCAGCAGAAAGGAGAGAAAGGAGGATATAAAGATAAATTTCCTATGTTCTGTACCATAAAAGAAACAATTTGTGGTTGAAAATTATATACTCATCAGTTTTTAATTTTAATTATAGATCTTGCAAATTGTCTAATGTTCATGATTTATTATAAGCCATACAAATAAATAAAACTTTAATCATTAAAATGTGAGTAAAATTGTATGCAAAATTTTTGAAGTACATCAACTCTACAAAAAGTTCAATTATTTCTGGAAAAAGAAAGGAGGAGGAGGAGGAGGAGGAGGAGTTTGTTTGTGTTTACAAATGAATTTTTTCAACACCTAACATTTATGTGATTTTTCCATAAATGTGATTTTCCTTCTCCCCACGGGACTGATGCCTCCTGCAGCACTCTGCCAACAAAAATGGGGCAGGGGGTTTGGCGCATGCCCCCCTTGACCTCATTTTCACTGTCCATGGCCTTCTGCAGCACTCTGTTGGCTGAAAATGGGCTCGTTTTAAACCCATTTTTGATCCATATTTTGGCCCATTTTTCAGCTCAGTTTTCAGCCTAGTTTCAGCTGGCAGAGTGCTATGGAGAGTGAAAATATGGCATGGGGGGGGGGCACATATGGCCATTTTAGCCACCAGAGGCACTACAGGCTGGTCCTTTGATAGTTCCAGGTTGGCCTTGCAGTCTCGATTTAAGCACCCCACAGGCAGGGTTAACTACTGGTTCGATGATTTATGAGGTTTGGTAATTTACGATGTACTTTCCTGCATGCTGCCCCCGCGCACCTGTAAATTGTCATCAGCATGCTGCATGCAGAGAAGCAGCCTTTGAAACAGCACGTTTTTCCTGCTTTTTTAACTGCAGCTGTGCCTTGCACAGCAGCTGAAGTTGAAAAAGTGATAAATAAAGGTCAGGTAAGAGCCTGGGCAGGCGGGTGGGCAAAAACATCAGCAGACATAGAACCGGTTCTATGTCTGCTGCTCTTCAGAGTTACCGGTTCTACAGAGGTAGACAGAACTGGTAGAAACCCACCCCTGCCCACAGATCAGATCTGACCCATGGGCCTTAAGTTTGACACCCCTGATCTAGGAAGTTATTATATAAGAACATTTTATACACTGGAGTAATGTTCTAAAATGTGAAACTAATAATTATATTTGATCCAAAACACATTTTCCTTCAGTTGATGTCAGGGAGTTTAGAGGACGGTGGTGGAGGAATCAGATACAAAAAATTTTTGTATTGGCTATTATGAAATTCCTGATTGCAGCTAGGTGAAGTTAGAAAGATAACTAATGTTATCCACTAAGAACTAATCTCAATTGTTATTTAGTTATCATAACTATATGTGGGGAATGGGGCAATTAATTCCTTTGGTTGTGAATGTCCTAAATGATAGCTCTGTTCATGACAGGCACTCAATATTTGAGTAGACTTAGTCAATTAATCAGGATCAAATTTGGAAGCCCAGTATGATTTTTAATATATTGCTTGCACTATGATACGTTCCATAATGCATTGAACATGCACTATTATCTGGTTTCAGCTGGTAGCAACTTGGGTCTCTAAACAAATACTACCTGGAGTTGTGATTTTGGAGCAGACTTTGTTTTATGCCCTAGTGTGTGTGGGACAATCACAGACCACAGTGAGGTAGGAAAGGTAAGATTAGGAGAAGGTTGGAAAAAAATATCAAGAGAAATAGAAATATCAATTGCTGGAAGACAGTGAAAGACAATTTCTTTCAGGCTTGCTTGAGTTTTTCATCACAGTAATAACAAAGATGCAAGTTTTAGAAAGCATTTTAATTGCTAAGATCAGCACTTTAATTATTATCTGCTTTCAAAAAGCTTTATGATTTGAATGTGATTTTTGAAGGACTAATTGCCAGAAGCATGGATCACTGCTATTTCCAAATGCATTCTTAATGACTTCAAAAACTAACTGGACTCAATATGGAACACATTCTTCTATTTAAAAATGCATGAACTTAAAGAAACCATCAAAAATTAATCAAAACTCTCTTCAAAATCTTTAGCAGCCCCATTCTTGCTTTACATTACAGAGGAAACAGAATCGCAAACTAGCCATTTTGGCAAAAAAAAAAATAAGACACAACATAACACAGTACAATATCAAATTTGTTGGCTGTTCACACTTCCCCTTCTTTTTTTCCTAATAGTCATCAATTGCTCAAAAGAATGATTTTTTCCTCTTTACCTTTGTGTGTATGAATTGTTTTCAATATTTAAATTCCTATATAGTGAAATTGTTTTTTAAAAAATGATATGGTATGATTTGTTATCTCAGCTAATGCAGGTGAAAAGTTTGTATTCCTAATCTAAATGTGGATCATTTATTATTAAACAGAAGAATTTCAAGATAAAGAAAAAATAACTACAGGACATATATTTTTATAAGTCTTACCAAATTTAATTATATAGGTCAGAATTTTAGTACACTTTAGACAGATTAAATTTCATATAATGTTTGTCCAATGTCACTTGTAAATTTATGGCCTAAGTGATATTTTAATTGAGAGTATGATAATTCATATTCTTCAACTACAGCCATACCTCAGTTAATTGTTAATTTTGTAATAATATATTAACTCTTATTCTGAAATAACTTGGCTGATATAAAGCATTGTGCCCCTAAATAAAATATAAACCATGTTTCCATCTCAACAAGTGTAATTTCATTGATCAAAACAGTTTTGATTAATTATAACTTCTCCATCTTAAATAATTCAGCAAATCTGCTTGTCAGAGTCTAAAATTTCAGAAGTACTGGTAGTACTTTACTAGTAAGCTTAAGCAGTGAAGTGTTAATACTAAACAATTTAAAATACTTTGGAAATTACTTTGAAGAATGCATCCCAAACAATGTCATTCCTGGGTTCCATTCAGTGGTGGAATTTAATTTTTTTTACTACCGGTTCTGTGGGCATGGCTTGGTGGGCATGGCAGAGGAAGGATACTGTAAAATCTCCAGTCAGAGATGGTATTTGCCAATTCTCCAAACTACTCAAAATTTCCACTACCAGTTCTCCAGAACTAGTCAGAACTTGCTGAATACCACCTCTGCTCCTTTGTTTTCCAGTGATATTTTGTGCAAAAGCTGTTTTCTGGTAAAATGTCTAGGCAATTGCAGTTTATATATGATAATAAGATAATTACTTCTAGCTTGACAACACTTATTTTAAAACAAAACATTCTGAGCCTCAGCCAAGAAAAAGATACACAGAACCTTGTTTAAGCTATGTGTTGTTCTTTTTTCAATTACAGGTAGTGCTTGACTTTAACCATTAAACTGGTTGCCTCCCCCCTTGGTCCCCATGTATGGTAGGAGTACCGAGGGGTCCGGGGATGTCGGGGGTGACGGATGAGCCACCGGGCGGCTGCCTGGGCTGCCTGGGTGATTTCCTCAGGTGGCGGTGATGGTCTTGCTGTGGACGTAGCCGCCGCGGTTGTCGTGGTGGCGGCTGCTGCAGCTGCCGAAACTACCAGGACTGGCCCATGGTCAGGGGCTCTTCAGAGGTCCCCTGCCTTGGTGCCGGATGCCTCGTCGATGGACCCGGCAATGGTCCTGTCGCGGCCGCTGCGGCTGCTGTGGATGGCGGCGGCGAGTGGTATCGTGGCGGCCGCGGGTGGGGGCAGAGGCCTTGCTGTGGTTGTTTTGCAGCTGGAGGCCCCGCTGCGAACCTGGACCTCATCTCATCTGGCTCTACCATGGCCAGGAGCAGCGCCGTGGCGGCCAGTGGTGGCGGGCAGTGCCACGGTGGCCGTGGGGGGTGGAGGCAGCGTCAGCGCCGGCAGGTTTGTTGTGGCCTCCACGATTGCCATGACTACCTTGTGGACAAGGGCCTTGTGGACAAAGGCCTGGTTACGGCCCATTGCTTCCTCTGGGACTACTCCATGAATGACCGTGGCTCCGGTGATCTGGGTATGGACAGCCAGTTTTTAACCATCGCAGCTGCGGCGGCAGATGTTGCAACGGCCGCGGCTGGTGGGCAGCGCCACGGCAGCCGCAGGTGGTGGTGGCGTTGCTGCTACCGTGGCTGCTGCAGGGGCCCCGCAGTGGGTCACCCTTGGCTGGTAGTTCTGCTGCAGCCTCGTGCTTTGCTTCCAACTGCCCTGCTTCCATCTGCTGCTACAAGGACCTGGACAATCTTGTTCTGGTCTCCGCGGCTGTTATAGGTGGTGGTTGCCTTGTCGTGGAGTGTGTCGCCCCCGTAGTATATGGGGGTGGCCCCTCTGGTATGGTGACCCCACCAGCAGCCGTGGAGACAGCGTCTGCGCCGACTGGGAGATCTTTGCGGCCTCGGAGGTGACGTGGACGGCGGAGCGGACCAAGGGTGCCAATGGCAGTGGCAACAGCGGTGCTGGCCTGCCCGAATGACGGCGGTGGTTTTGATGAAGATGGCCCCAGGGACGGAGACGGCGGCCCCGATGACATCGTCGGCGATGGTGGCTGTGCGGCCCCAACGATGGTGGAGTCAGTGGGGGTCTGGTCCAGGGTTGGCTCATGGCATGAAGACGGTGGTCCTTGACCCAGTGGGGATGGTGGCTAAAAGACCAATTAGCTACTCTTTGGCGGACTTACGGGCTCTGGGGAGGGTCTCCCACTCCCTGAAGTGGCCCTCTGGTCTATCAACAGCCTACCTCAAGAACAGTTCCTGGGATCTGGAGAGGTGGCATGGCCATCTGAAAAGAAGTTGTAGGGTTTTTTTTAAACTTTTTCAATTTTTATTTAGAGTTGTATTGGGGTTGGGGAGGGTGACTAGGAGGGGGTTGGGGGATAGGGAGTTATTGGGGTTAGGAAGGAGACCCAGACCAAGTTTGGGGGATAACCCGGGGGGGTTTGGAGTCAGCCAGGCAGGCGTGCACGTCTGGGAGGGCCCAGAGGGTCGTGAGTTGTGGGAGCGGCTTGAGTTTAGATAGCCAGGGGTGGGTTCCATTGGCACCGTAAGTGGGAGGGGCAGATATGACGGGGTAGAGGGCCATATCAGGTTAGGGGATCGCATACCCTCTGTCTCCAAGCAGTAGCATGCTCTGACCCTCCTGACCCATCTTGCAGGCCTGGTTGTGCAGAGTCTGAGGCCCTGAGTACCCGGTTGATGTTGTGCAATGCCAGGTCTGTTTTAACAAGGCCCCTCTGATTCACGATCTTATTCAGGAAGAGGGCATGGACTGGCTGGTGTCACTGAAACCTGGTTGGGCCCAGAGGGTGGTCTTCCTCTGATAGAGATATGCCCACCAGGTTTCCAAGCATTTCATCGACCATGGTCTCAGGGAAGGGGTGGTGGGGTGGCAGCGATTATTAGAGAAGTTCTTTGTCCTAGGGAGGCCACTGTACCTCAGACGGCTGGTTGTGAGTCGCTCTTTGTGAAGTGGGGCCAGGGGATTCAGATGGGCCTTTTGATAACGTACTTGGCTCCCTGCCACGTATCATTGGCCCTGCCCAGGCTCCTCGAGGTGATAGCCAGGCTGGCGGTTGAGACCCCTAAGCTTTTAGTCATGGGTGATTTCAACCTGCCTTCACTCGGGGAAACCTCTGGGGTGGCTCAGGAGTTCCTGGCTTCCATGATGGCCATGAAACTGACTCAATTAGTTTCTGGCCCCACTCACACGGGGACACACACACTGGACCTGATTTTGGCTCTGGTCAGTGGTTGAAGGATTGTTCTGGGGATCTAGTCATAAAGCCCTTGTCATGGTCCGATCATTCTCTTCTTAGACTTGACTTCTGTGCCGCCACCCCCCATTGCAAGGAGGTGGAACCGAGGAGATGGTTCCACCCCAGGCACCTGATGGATCCTGAACAGTTCCAGACGGACCTTGGGCCATTTCCTGAAACTCTGGCTCATAACTCAGCCGAAGACTTGGTGGCCACCGGGATAGGTTGGCCACTGAGGCTCTGGACTGAGTTGTGCCTTTGCGACCTCTGACTCAGATCCCATTTAGCTCCATGGTTTACGGAGGAGCTGACGGATATGAAGTCCCGGAAAAGATGTCTGGAGGGCATCTGGAGGACCAGTCGCGCCGAATCTGACTGGACACAGGTGAGGTCCTATATTAGGACCTACCTAGTGGCAATAGAGGCGGCGAAACGTTCGCATTTCTCTGCCCTTATTGCATCGGCAGAAAATTGGCCTGCCACTCTGTTTAGAGTAACCCGCACTCTGCTTGAGCTGAGAGTGCGGGAGGACCTCTTGCAGGGTAGGGCAGAAGAGTTTTCCCGATTTCTGCACAATAAAATCGCTCAGATTCGGGGTGGGCTGGACTCCAGTTGGGTGGTCCTGGGGGAGGTGTCCGGGGCAATACTTGGATGGTTATCTGGGAGGAGTTCGATCCTGTGACCGCCGAGGGTGTGGACAGATTGCTGGGGAGGCTGAATGCCACCACATGTTTACTGGACCCGTGCCCCTCCTGGTTGGTTTCTACTTCCAGGGAGGTGACACGAGGCTGGCTCCAGGGGATTGTCAACGCTTCGTTGATAGAGAGGGCGCTCCCTACCACACTGAAAACGGCGGTGGTGTGACCCCTCCTCAAGAAGCCTTCCCTGGATCCGGCTCTTTTAAATAACTATTGTCCTGTCTCCAACTTTCCCTTTATGGCGAAGGTTGTTGAGAGTGTGGTGGTGCATCAGCTCCTTCAGTACTTGGAGGAAGCGATCTACCTAGATCCATTCCAATCGGGCTTCAGGCCCGGGTACAGCACCGAAACAGCATTGGTTGCGTTGGTTGATGATCTCTGGAGGGCCCGTGACAGAGGTTATTCCTCTGTCCTGGTCCTATTAGATCTATCAGCGGCTTTTGATATTATCGATCATCGTATCCTATTGCGGCAGTTGGAGGGGTTGGGAATTGGAGGCACCATTTTGAGGTGGTTCTCCTCCTTTCTCTTGGATCGCTCGCAATTTGTGTTGATGTCCACCCCTAGGCCCCTGGTTTGTGGGGTGCCTCAGGGGTCGGTCCTCTCCCCTGTTCAACATTTATGTGAAGCTGCTGGGAGAGATCATCCGTGGTTTTGGGGTGAAATGTCATCTTTATGCTGATGACACTCAGCTTTACATCTCCACCCCAAACCACCCCAACGATGCTGTGGAGATTATGTCCCATTGCCTGGAGGCTGTATGGAACTGGATGGGCGGGAACAGGCTTTGACTCAACCCTTCCAAGACTGAGTGGCTGTGGTTTCCGGCGGCCCGATATAGTCAGCTGACTCCATCACTGGCTATTGGGGATGAGATTTTGACCCCCACAGAAAGGGCTCACAATCTTGGTGTCCTCCTGGATGTACGGCTGTCTTTCAAAGATCATATCATGGCCGTCTCCAGGGGGACTTTTTATTAGGTTCACCTGATACGCCAGATGCGGCCCTTTCGGGACGCCTTATGCACGGTCACCCATGTCCTGATCACCTCCCGCCTGGACTACTGTAACGCCCTCTACATGGGGCTCCCCACGGGGAGCACCCGGAGGCTCCAACTGGTGCAAAATGCGGCCACGCGGGTGGTTATGGGGGCGTCGAGATATTCCCATGTGACGCCTCTCCTGCATGAGCTGAGTTGGTTGCTGGTAGCCTTCTGGGTTCGCTTTAAAGTATTGGTTTTGGCCTTTAAAGCGCTCCATGGCATCGGACCAGAATATTTACAAGACCGCATTCTACCAGTAGTCTCCCACCGACCGGTGCGCTCCCACAGAGAGGGTCTCCTTCGGGTCCCGACGGCATCTATGTGCTGCCTGGTGACCCCAAGGAATAGGCCTTTTCCATGGGGGCACCCACCCTTTGGAATGAGCTGCCCCCAGTGCTATGGACAACCACTGACCTGATGGTGTTCAGACGTGATCTGAAAACCTGGCTCTTTGAGCAGGCTGGCCTGGGCTGACTTCATTTTAAATGAGGGGTTTTAGAACTGATTTTGATTGGGGTATGGTAATTTTAGCTCATTTTTAATCAGGGGTTTTAACTCTTTTAACTGCAGCCTCATAATTTAATCTCTTTTAATCTTGTAATCTGTAATTTGTAATATATTTTAGTTGGCTGTTCACCACTCTGAGTACTTCAGGAGAAGGGCGGTATACAAAACTATTTAATAAATAAATAATAAATAAATGACTGTTTGGAATTATGACTGCCTCAGAAAGGCTGATTTATGATACATAAAGCACTTTCAGCTGTTGTACCTCATGGTCACATGACTGAATTTTGGGTGGTTGCAACTAGCTCACATTTTTATGACTGGTTGTAATGTCCCATGTTCATGTGACAAGAATTCATAATTTTTTTGCCAATTTCTGGCAAAAATATCCATTCAGAAGAATTGGTTCAAACTTAAAAACTGCTAAACTACCATGTGATTTGTACTTACAGCTGTATAATTCATTTAATACCATAGTAAAATGGTTGCAACATTAGGTCAAGCCTCAGTTTACAGTTGTCATGACTTATGACCAAATTTCTAGTCTTAGTTGTGGTCCTAAATTGATACCTGCATGATACAGTGAAAACATGTGATTAACAGTTGTGTTTTGATTTAAGTATATGAAGGGAAATTGTGTAGAAAAATGGAACTAACTTGTTCTTCATTGCTCCAGATAGTATAATATGAACTAAATGGATAAAATTTTCAAGATAGCATATTTAGGCTAAACATTGATAGTGGGATAGACTGCTTTTTGAAATAGTTCAGCAGATAGTAAAACTTCCTGTAGAGCAGTGGTATCAAAATCACGGCCTGCAGGCTGGATGTGTCATGTGCTGGCGCTGGCCCTGGCCCTGCCCAGTTTAGCGAAGGGGGGAAGTCCCAAACATCATGTGACACTGCTATGACAACTTGAGTTTGACACCTCTGTTATAGAAGCAAGATAATTACTATGCAGCTTACCTAATATTGCATCCCCAGTGTTATATTAGTATTTACAAAATGGTAGTATGAAGCATTCAGACTGCTTATCATCCTTTGAATTTGAAAATGTTAATAACTAGAAAACACATATAAGAATAGTCTTGCTGGATTAGATCATAACATTATCAGGCCAACATTATTTAAAGGAATCACACATGTCTGATAATAATACTCATGGGTACATTTGAAGAGAGTAAGGGGCAAGTGTTTCATCACAAGATCATAAAAGTGACATTAATTATGATGATATCATAATGCATGTGACATTAACTTCTAGAAGAGACACATAACACCATCTTCTCCCCATGTTTTGCAGGAAATTAATATTCAGAGACATATTGTCTCCATTAAATGATTCAACATCAGGTAATCAAAGTTTGAACTTTACATTTGCACTAACAATTCTGATGAACCTCTGATGTCAAAGCAACATAAGTGATAGACAAATAGAAAAAAAGATTACTTATGCTGATTGTGTAAAAGTGAAAACTAAATTTCAATACACATTACTGGACAAAATTGCAACATAGATTAAAAAATACTATCTATTAAGCACATTACAGATTAGTATAATTGTGTACCTGATATTATCTGGTAGCATGCATTGAAAAACTTGCAGAATCATATATATCTGATATAAACTGGAACATTGAAAAATCTGATTAAATTTGAATATCTCTTTGCAAATCTTGGCCTTTTTTAGTTAGACTCTTATACTGAATACGGTATAAGTCACAGTATTTGCATTAACCAGCTCAATATGTTAGAAGGGCAGAATATGGCTTTGGCTTGTTATTGCCCATGACCTTTCCAGTCAAGTTCTTATATCCATCCCATTCCCACACAAGAAGCAGAGATGTTATCCTGAAAGAAGCAAGCAAACATAAAGAAGTTAATCATACATTTTTGTGTTATTTTGGTTTTGATTTTTCTCTGATTCACACTCTTGGAAATCTATATAAAACAAATGAAGAGAGAAAAGGTGAAGTGCAGAAAGGGAGATAATAGGAATAAGTTATATTACTCATGCCCAAAACTGCTGTGTTATTAGAAAAAGTCCTATAACAGAAAGTTCTGTCTTTACTGTAGATTCTCAGAGTACATTTTGTCATATGATCTTATAAAGATGTTTCCTATGTGACTATATTCCCAAATAGGAAAAATGAAAGATTGTTTTGCTTTCAAAATACAGTTTCAAAATCCACAACTGAAAGTTTTCATTGTTGTCCATTTTTACTAAACACCATCACAGCTCTGAGTATTTTGAATACTTAATGCTTGTTTACAATCATTTTAAAAACCAAGAGCACCTAGGGATTTTGCTTTTTTCTAATTGCTGATCTACAGATGATCTCAAATTTGATTCAACAGTAATAACATATTATATAATGACACTTCAAAGGTTTAATTTGAAAAGATTAGCAGTGAATTATGATATACTATGTACATTAAATGCCAGGTTGTACAAAAAACATTGGAGACAATCTGTAAAATGAATGATGAATATTTTAAGGCCTCTGAAAGGCATTAATTACAACAATTGAGGTATTTTATAGCAACTAAAAAAGCCCAGTTTATACAAGACATATTTCATTTGCTACAAAGCTTCAGAAATATGGAGTCCTTGGTTCTCTCTGAGCTTGGTTGTCTCATTACAAAATAATGTAACATCACCAGGGGATCTATAACTGATATGTTACTAGTTGGATAATGAACATTTACAAACACTCATCAACCTCAGAGAGCCCCCCAAAATTCCACAGTTTAATCCCTGAACCCCTGCCTTCCCCTCTTTCCTTTACACAGATCTTTTCCCGTGTAAGATTGAGAGTATCTTGGTTATGTTTCGACGAGGTCCCACTCGCCATTTTCAGACAGGTGCTTTTGGCTTCATACTTGTGCAAGCACAAAGCCTGAAGCCGAAAGCACCGGCCTGAAGATGGCGAGTGGGACCTCGTTGAAACATAACCAAGATACTGTCAATCTTACACGGAAAAAGACCCGAACACACCAAGACTATATACTTATAATTATTTATCAGTTCAAAAACCTAAACACACATATAAACAAAAGACAACGAAACTGTTGTGGAGCGACGGAAATACTCAGGCAGAGACCAGGGCAAGGCTTCAGCTCAAACTTTATTAACAAGAATAAAGGGTCACCACTACTGCCGCGCTAACACGGCAGCCAGCTGGAGCGGCAACAGCTGATGCCGTTTGACAGCCGCCTTTTATAGCCGGCTGTCAAATGGCTCCAGCCAATGGGAGAGGTCCGTGCTTCCCGCTCGAAGCATGGACCTGAGTGAAGACTCAGTCAATACACAACACTCCTCCCTCCCACATGAGGAGCATGCGTAGTCCTTCAGGTACGTTGGACGCCTGCGAATTCGTCCGGATCTTCTAGGCTCCGTCAAAAATGGCGCCGGGTTGCTGTCTGGTGCCCTCTGCGTGTCTTCGGACGACGGTGAGGCTGCTGGGCTGTCTGGAGCCGGGTCTGCACCTTGGTCAGCTTCTCCATCTGGTAGGCTGTCGTTCCCGGTGGGTTGGAAGCTGGTCTCGTCGAATGGTGTGGTTGCTTCTGCATGGGGCCCGTCTAGATGACCTCTGGGTGCATTGCTCCAACGCTTCCTCAGGTGGTCTACGTGATGCCGCCAGGTCCGTCCATCAGGTAACTGGACTCTATAAGACTTGGGACCAGTTACTGCTATCACACGCACTGGTAACCATAGTGGTTGCCCAGCAAAATTCCTGACAAACACCTTGTCATTTACCAGGAACCCTCTGTCTTGGCTGTTTGACCCAAGGGGAAGCAATGGGGCATAATTTGGGTGCAGCCTGGCTAGAGTGGTCCTCAGCCGGCGTCCCATTAATACTTCGGCTGGAGACATATTTGTGGAGGCACAGGGTGTAGTATGTTGGCTCAACAGGTATTGGGCCAGCTTGGCATGCCAGTTTATAGGACCCAATCTTTGTATCACCTCCTTGGCAGATCTAACTGCCCTCTCAGCCAGCCCATTGCTAGCAGGATGAAAAGGAGCTACTAATATGTGTATGATGCCCAAACTTGCTAGAAACATCTCAAACTCACAGGAGGTGAATTGGGGGCCATTGTCAGATACAATGGAATCAGGAAGGCATTGTGTGGCGAACATCCTAGTCAGTGCCTTGCTGACTGCTTCCGTAGTGGTGGAGTGCATTAAGGTCAATTCCACCCATTTTGAATAAGAGTCTACCACCACCAGGAAAGTACGCCCATGGAAGGGGTCTGCCAAGTCTATGTGTATTCTGGACCAGGGGCTGCCTGCTTCCTCACAGGTCTAGGGGTGGCTGCTGGTGGTAATGCCCTGGTGGCCTGGCATGCCTGGCAAGAATTTACCCATTAGAGATTTGGGCATCCATGCCTGGCCACCATACATAGCTACGGGCGAGGGCCTTCATTCGCACAATTCCTGGGTGACCCTCATGCAGCACCTTCAATATGGAGGTTTGCAATTTGTGGGGAATGACTACTCTGGTTCTCCATAGTAAACAGCCTTGCAAGGAGGAAAGTTCTTGTTGGCGTAATTTGTAGGGTAGGAAGTCTGAAGGATAAGGGGCCGTAGGCCACCCCCTCCCTACCCAGTCCAGGACTTGGGATATTACCTGGTCCTTGGCCGAATGGGCAGCGATGTCAGCAGCAGTGACTGGTAGCTTGAGTTCGTTGATGAGAAAGACTGTGGTTGCTGGTGCTGGGTCCACGACTGGCACTGGCAGGGGGCAGCGGTTGAGTGCATCAGCATGGCAAAGGCTTTTCCCGGATCGATGGATTAGAATGTAGGAATACGCAGCTAGAAAAACTGTCCATCTGATCATCCTTGGGGACAAAATCTGGGGAGTTTGTTTAGTTCCGGATAAAATACCTAACAGTGGTTTGTGGTCAGTTATGAGTTCGAAATGATGCCCGTAGAGGAATTCATGGAACTTCTTCACTGAAGCCACTGCAGCCAAGGCCTCCTTGTCAATCTGGCTATAGTTGCGTTCAGTGGAAGATAGTGTCCTTGAAAAGAAAGCTATAGGTGCTTCTGCACCATTAGGCAATCTGTGGCTCAGGACGGTCCCAATTCTGAAAGGAGAAGCATCGGCTGCTAGAATGAGTGGTAAGTCTTTATTGAATTGGATTAAAACGGCCTTTGATGTTAACAATGACTTGACTTCTTGGAAAGCAATAGTCTCCCTTGGTCCCCAGTGCCATGGTGAATTCTTGTCTAAAAGTCTATGAAGGGGCTCAGCAACAGAAGCTTTATGGGGCAGGAACGAAGCATAGAAATTCAAGAGGCCCAGGAAAGCTTGAAGCTCAGTTTTGTTAGTAGGAGTAGGCGCATCGTGAATGGCCTTGACTTTTGACTCAGTTGGGTGAATACCCTTGGTATCAATCTTGTACCCTAAGAATTCCACTTGTGGAGTGGCTATAGTGCATTTCTCCCTTTTTAGTTTGAGACCAGATTGCCTAAAACAGTCAAGTACACTTCTGACCCTTTGTAGTAATTGCTGTTGATTGGTAGCAGATACCAAAATATCATCAAAGTAAGGCACAATGCCTGGTAACCCTTGCAGGATTCGTTCCATAAGGAACTGGAAAATTCCAGGGGCCACACTAACTCCGAATTGTAGGCGTGTGCATTTGAAAGCCCCTCTGTGGGTTACTATTGTTTGCAGTTCAGCAGTTTCATCATCAACAGGAAACTGTTGATACGCCTGGGACATGTCCAACTTTGCAAAAATGGAGCCAGGCTCAAGGGAATGGAGTAGATGTTGTACCACAGGGACTGGGTACGTGCTAACTTGTAAATATTTGTTTATTGACGACTTGTAATCAGAGCAGATCCTTAAGTTTCCATCCTTCTTTAACGGTGTTACTATGGGGGTTTCCCACTTTGAGAAGTCTGTAGGTTTCAGTATGCCCTGCTTGATTAATTTGTCAAGTTCCTTGTCTAGTTTGGGACGGATTGCAAAAGGAACTCTGCGGGGCTTCAAACGAATTGGTACTGCCTGGGAGTCTACCCTGAAGGATATTGGGGTTCCCACGTAGCAGCCTAGGCCCTCACTGAATACATCTGCATAGTCTCTGAACAGGGATTCAACTTCTGAACTCGTAATGGTGTGGATTCCCCCTTTGTGGAGGCCCAGGGCTGGGAACCAATCTAGTCCCAATAGGTTTGGGAGGACGCCATCCACTATCACTAGAGGCAAGTGACCCTTAAACCCTTGAAATTGGACAAGGAACCTGCCTTTTCCGATGACAGGGATGGTTCTGCCTTGGTAGTCCCGAAGTGTTAGATTGCAGGCTGGAATTTTCTGTCTTGATATTCTGGGGAGTAGCTTCTTTAAGGTGTCCCACAAGATGATGGATAATGCAGAGCCGGTGTCAACCTCCATTCTGCAGGGTCTACCTTCTATAGAAACAGTGACACTAATTTTGTTAGATTTTTTGTTTTTTTGTATCTTAGACTGGTAATATGTGAAACAGTCCTCAATTTGTCTAGGATATTGAATGAGCTTCTGGGGCCTTTGTGGCTGATTGAAGGTTTTCCCTGCCTGACATATTTTGGCCAAATGGCCTTTCTTTTGACACCTTAAACATATGGCATTCCTGAATCTGCAGGATGCCCTGAAATGGTTGCCCCCACAGCTTAAGCATGTAGTTTGTAAGCGTGGGGTTTGACTTATACCTTGCCTGAACTCTTTTTGATTTGTGTTGGGCTGTCTGAGGCGGTTTACCTCAGTAGCCTCTTCTGAGCCATTTTCTGTGGAGGCTTCCTCAAAATATACTGTTGGATTTTCTAGTCTGCTGGGGTTTCCCTGCATTTCAGCTGCTGAGAGTGCTGACAGCTCAGCAGCCTGGGATTCCTCTATGGCTTGCTTTAAGGTTAGATCCCCTTTGGCTAATAAACGTCTTTGTAATTTGGCGTCTCTAACGCCACAAACCAGCTGATCCAACAGCATATCGTCCAGGTAATCTCTGAACCCGCAATGCAAGGCAGGTGTTCTCAGTGCTGCCATATAATCACTAATTGTTTCCCCCTCTGTTTGGATGCGCCTTCTGAAAGCATGGCGCCTAGCAATTCTGGAAGGTTTAGGGGAGTAATGATTTGAGAGAATTTCTTGCAGTTCCTCCCAAGGAATAGTCTTAATAGAATGTGGGGCCAGTAATGTTGTTGCGGTGTCAAAAACAGTGGCTCCGCAAAAGCTTAGGAAGTAAGATTTTTTCCTATGCTCAGGAATTTCTGACAGGTCTATAGCATCTAAGAAACAGTCAAACCGGTTCCTGTATGACTCCCATGTCTCAGCGGTTGGTCTGAAGGGCGGAAATGCAGGATTCGAAGTCATCTTTCTGTCAGCTGTGTTGTTTTTCCTCAGGCGAGTTAGAGACGGCGCTTCGCGGCTAGAGGCAGCAACTCTGTAGCGATTTCAGCTCCCAGCTAGTGATTTCGCTCTTTTCTCTCTTCCTTGCCTGGCTTGCCTTTATCTAGTATCCCGTCCTCGTCGCCAGTGTTGTGGAGCGACGGAAATACTCAGGCAGAGACCGGGGCATGGCTTCAGCTCAAACTTTATTAACAAGAATAAAGGGTCACCGCTACTGCCACGCTAACACAGCAGCCAGCTGGAGCGGCAACAGCTGATGCCGTTTGACAGCCGCCTTTTATAGCCGGCTGTCAAACGGCTCCAGCCAATGGGAGAGATCCGTGCTTCCCCCTCGAAGCATGGACCTGAGTGAAGACTCAGTCAATACACAACAGAAACAAATAGCTTTCTGTCTGGATGGTCTCTGGTGATGAGCCGAAAGATAGAAAAGGACAGCAGTATGCTTCCTCCCTTGATTGGGGCTTACCAGGGTGCTGTAACACAAGAATATACACTCATTCCCCTGTATCGCTGATCTGGATGAGAACCTGTGGCCTAATGGCAATTACAACTGCCTCACATGTAATACTTCCCAGGTTCGAATCCCAATAAGGGTATGGCTAGTTGACAAGAGCTAAGTAGCTCGAAATAGATATATACTACTCTCCCTTATTTAATTATTTATCAGCTCAAAAACCTAAACACACACACACACACACATATATATATATTCCATTGGCTTCAGAAATATATTAATATTTCTGAATCAAATATTATATTTTCTATTCAACAAAGCAATGCTGTAAACTAGATGAAAG
This sequence comes from Bungarus multicinctus, assembly GCA_023653725.1. NCBI lineage: Eukaryota > Metazoa > Chordata > Lepidosauria > Squamata > Elapidae > Bungarus > Bungarus multicinctus. Next base: position 228,685,184 of record CM042834.1, on the reverse strand, counting down.
AAACAAGACTTATATCCCAAGAATGAACGATGTTATAAATTGACAGTTAGGATTATATGGCATAGTATTTTTTTCAGTGATCAAGGTGAAAGTTTGAATACAAAGGAAGTTGCCCTGTGGGTAGAAAATCAACCTGTATGTCCAAGAGCCTTATGTAGTATTGCCAGACATTCAAAGATGGATGGAATGTTGCTAGTAAACTACAAAGGGCCTTTCTACAATTGATTAGAAAGTTGGTTATGTCTTCAAACAATTGAAGGAGCTCCAGGAGTTAACCAACCAATTTTACTGACATTTTGCCTAATGGCCAGAGACAAGCAGGAAACATAAAAGTGCAAGGCAGAGAATGAAGGAAAGGACCACTCAATGCTTTCCAATGAAGAAAAGGGAACAAAGAAACTAGACATATTTGTTTTCAAGCAGTTGATGCTGCTGGAATAGACCTATGGCAGTACAACGTTATCCATGAGTTTCAGCAAAAAAATACATTTTCCTGACTCCAATTTTCTGCTTGCTTAGAAAGAAAGGGTCAGTATACAACAATGTTGTTAAGTTGAAGCATGCCTAAGCTCTTTGTAATGACCATAAACAAATGTCATATTTTCTCCTTTTTGGTTGATTTTAATTCACTGTAATTTTTGCATGAATTGTACACCTTTCCCAAATGTCATTTTTACTGAAAATTGCTTTATTTATATGCATGTGCAATAGCATGAAAGTGTAGCAAATACATGGCTATTTTATATATTCTGGAGATAGCATAAGAAATTTAGAATGATGTGTTTCTCTACTTATATCTCTATTGTAGGTTCACAAGCCATGTTAAAACATGATTACCATTTACAATGGGGAAGATACCTATTCTTGCTTAGTGACCTGGACCACAACCTGAATCACAAAGGATCAGGGAAACTAATCCTGGCAGTAATTTGTTGTCCTTTTTTATCCAGCCAGATTCTTAGCTTCTTTTGCTTGCTAATTGGCCAGCCTGGACTAGGTTAGGTTACAGCCAGTGGTGGGATTCAGTCAGTTCGTACCACTTCAGGAGAACCGGTTGTTAACTTTATGAGCAGTTTGATGAATTGGTTGTTGGAAGAAATCATTAGGGCAGAGAACCGGTTGTTAAATTATTTGAATCCCACCACTGGTTACAGCTGATTAAAAAAGTAAATGCTAGCTGTGGTTTCTAACAAGTCCTGGAGCTTGCACACACACTCCTCATATTGTAAGTCATATTTCATCTTGGATTGCCATTTCTGGGAGTTGTTTAAAACATTTCTGGATGCTGCTGTACCCTTATTTTGTTACCATTTGCAACCTTACTTTGTGACCATTTCTTCCTCTTGGTTCTAAGATTGGAAGGCAGAACAGAAAATTGTCCATGTTAAATTATTTAGTCTGGTATTGATGATGTGGGAAGCTACCCCTCCTCCTAGAATAATGAAATATTTTGGGAAATATTAAAAAGGCAGGATAAAATATTTGTCCTAAAACAGAAATAAAAATCCTAAGGGAGAAAAAAAACTCAGAGCCCCAGCTCCCTGCTCCCAAGCAGATGCTAAGCTGAGGCCAGTTTTTAGGAATTTGATAATCCATTATTCACTGCAGCAAAGTCTGAACAAAGGCAGATTAGTCCTCACTCAAGATCCAACATAAGAAAAGGCCATTAAGCCATAATAGGAGTTGCCCAACGGCCTTTCAGAACATATGCCTTTTCATTACATTATCTCAGAGAGTCCAAACTTCAACCAAACTTAGCTCAGAAAATCTATAGAGGCAGCTACATGGCCCCATGGGAGTCTGACAACAACCAATAGAATACATGTTCTTGCACAGAAGCAGAAAGCTCAAGTACAAAATGCAGAGAAGGTGTAAAAGCCACTCCATTTCAATTCCATCTGGTCAGCTACATCATGTGCTGGATGGTTGTGTTCATCAATAAACCAATCAACCTCCATTTTTCAATGTCTATCTCCCGGCTTGGAACCAGATTTGATATTTCTTCCAACAATGACTTACAAAACTAAAACTTTGGTGATTTTTTGCCACTAATATATCTACTGTATTGTAGGTTCACAAGCTATGCTAAACATGATTACTGCTTACCATGGCAAAGACGCCTTTGATTAAGATACTGATCATGAACTACAAATTAAGCCATAATGCCAGTTCACAAACTTATCTATACATAAATTAATCTACACACTAATCTCTCTCTTAAGCCAGGCTAACACATACACTGATGGTTAAGCTGAATCTTTTAAAGGTATATTTTTCAAGATAAATACAGCATTGTTGCTTTAATACTATGTTTTTATTTTTCTAACATTTGCATTGTTACAAATTTTAGTTTTAATGTTAACCACTAAAAGATTCACAAAAAACTTGTGTCAACCACAATTTAATTGTAAATGAATTCTGCTCTGTATTTGTTAATGCTTCTTATCCAGTTCTGTTAAAAATCAGGTTTTTTTAAAAGTCTCATATCAGACAATCAGTGAAATCATTAGCATTTAAATGCCTAACTGATTATGTGTTTTCTTTTCTTTTCTTTATAACATTGGAACTGAAGCTGTTAATGTAATCCATTAGCTTTAAAGATCCTTGTCTTACTAGAAACACCACCCAGATAATGATAGTATATCAGGGTTCATTTTTATTGCATCTGTTATACTAAATTAATGTTTGATCCAATATATGCTAATGTTCCTTCCTTTTAAAGGCCTTCATGGAAAGAAATATAAATATTGGAGGAGTAAAACAAATTTGTGAACAAAGAAGGTAGAATGGATATATTTCATCCATCCATTGGATTCAGTGCATTTGCCAGTAATGATATATGTATATCAGAAATCAATAGTTACCGAAGCAAATGTTTTAAAAAAGGATGCATTGGATATGTTGCTCTGAAAATATTGTAACTGGAAAAACAGAAATACAAATTTTACCAGAGCTATCAAATGAAAGAGAGAGAGTTCCAGTTCATATACTTCCATGTTTGTATTCACCAAGTTTTGAATGTCATCAATTTGCCATATAATCTCTCTCACATCTTAATAACTGTGCCTGGAAAATAGATGATTCTAAGACTCTATAAGTATAATGGCCAGACTTTTGAAACAGTTATATAATGCATGTGTTATCCTAAAGTTTTAAAACTTCTTTTAGATTTTGGTGTATTCAACAGAGATTTCTTTTTTGCTTTTTAAAATTATTATTCTTGTATGATTGTCCTTTATCAAAGTCTGATTTCCTAAGCATATTGGGGGTAGTTTTTCTCTAATAAAGGACAGTATTATATCTGACAAATAGGATATCCAAAACTATATATCATTGTGATTAAACACTATGTAATTTGATCCTAAGAGCCTATTCTATTCTCTATTAATTAAAAATCATTTTCTAATTGTAAGATATCAGCTCAGAATCTTATCAAACTGTAGGAAGTTAGCACCCACCCCTCTCCTAGAAAATTGAAATATCCTAGGATATATTAAAAAGGCAGAATATTTCCCCTAAAAAGATTAGAAACTCAGAACCAGAAACTCACCTCAGAAGTAGAAACTCATCCCCACCTTTGTTAATCGGTGGGCCATTAAGGCCTTGGCCAGAATACCTTACATAACAAAGATCTCCAGGTAAAATTATAGCAATTGCCCAAACCCTTTCAGTGCATCATCCAGCAAGGTTCAACCAATCCTGGAACTCAGGACAGCCTACAGAGTTGCCCCTGCATGGTCCCATGAGAGTCTGACAACCAATCAGAATGCAAGCTCCAATTCAAATCCCAACAAAGGTTATAAAAACCAGGCACTCTCAGCATATCATCCCTTCCTTCTCTTTTCCTTCATCTTGAAGCATGTGATCATCCTTTTCACTTTGGAGCTTCAAGCCATGTGGTCTTCCTGTCCACCATTAAACCTTCCAAACAGTCTCCATGTTTCCAGTGTCTTTTTCCCCACTTGGAACTGAACACAGAAGGATATTTCTTCCAACAAAACCTTTATTGTTAACCTAAAAATATGTCACAGAAATATGACTACCTTAGGATTATGAAGTAAAAAGCCATATTATTCAATTTTCCACCAATTGCTACTTTAACACAAAACTTTTGAAGTTTCATCTCTTTTGAAGTGTGGAGTCTTTTTGTATAAGCTCAATTTTTGCTCTTAACCTTAGCTGCAACAGTTGTGGTCTCTGAGTGGGTTAGTTAAGTTTTTTAATTTATTTCTCTTCATTAGATAAAATTCATAAATTAAAACCCAGTGGAACACTTTCTATGAGCTAAAATTCTCTAAAAGGATCCTATATCTCTTCTTTTCTACCTATAATATTTGTACAGAACAAAGTATGATTTTCATTTATTCTTTGAAATCCCTAGAGATGGTGCCTGCCAATCTATCCTGTAAATTTATTTATTTTATTTATATCTTGCCTTTATTATTATTTTTTTAAAATCCAAGGCAGAAAACATGTCCAATACAAAAATTTAAATTTTTCAAATACAAATACAAGCCAGACTGCTTTTACATGTAAGAACCTTGATATGTGATCATGGTTGCCATCTTGATTTTTTCAATATCTCTGTGAATGTACTGTTCAAATATATCTCTTTTCACAAGAATTATACACATCATCATCATCATCATTGTTTTGTATTGACTTAAGTTTCTACTCAGGTCCGTGCTTTGAGCGGGAAAGCACAATTGGTTGTGCCGTTTGACAGCCGGCTATAAAAGGCAGCTGTCAAATGACATCAGCTGTTGCCGCTCCAGCTGGCTGCCGTGTTAGAGCGGCAGTAGCGATAACCCTTTATTTTAAAAATAAAGTGAGAGCTGACCTTTGCCTTGGTGTCTGCCTGAGTGATTACTGCCGCTCTACAACACTGGCGATGAGGGTGGGATCCTAAATATAGGCAAGCCAGGCAAAAAGGAAAAGAGTGAAATCACTAGCCGAGAGCTGAAATCGCTACAGAGTTGCTGTCACTGTTCGCAGAGCACGGTCTCTAACTCGCCTCAGGAGAAGCAGCACAGCTGACAGAAAGATGACTTCGAATCCTGCATTCCCGCCCTTCAGACCAACGGCAGAGACATGGGAATCATACAGGAACCGGTTTGACTGCTTTTTAGATGCTATAGACCTTTCAGATATCTCTGACCATAGAAAAAAGTCTTACTTCCTAAGCTTTTGCGGAGCCACGGTATTTGACACTGCAACAGCATTACTGGGCCCACGATCTATTAAGACTATTCTCTGGAAGGAATTACAAGAAATTCTCTCAAATCATTACTCCCCTAAGCCTTCCAGAATTGCCAGATGCCATGCCTTCAGAAGGCGCATTCAGTCAGAGGGAGAAACCATTAGTGACTATATGGCAGCACTGAGAACAGCTGCCTTACATTGTGGATTCAGGGACTACCTCGAAGATATGCTGTTAGATCAGCTGGTATGTGGAGTTAGAGATCCCAAATTGCAAAGACGATTACTAGCTAAAGAGGATCTAACCTTAAAGCAAGCCATAGAAGAATCCCAGGCTGCTGAGCTATCAGCACTCTCAGCAGCTGAAATACAGGGAAACCCAATCAGACTAGATAACCCAACAGTGCATTTTGATGAAGCCTCCACAGAGGAAGGTTTAGAAGAGGCTACTGAGATAAACCGCCTCAAACAGCCCAACGCAAATCAAAGGGAGTACAGGCAGGGTACAAGCCAACTCCCACGAATACAGACTACCTGTTTAAGCTGTGGGGGCAACCATCTCAGGGCATCCTGCAGATTCAGGAATGCCATATGCTTAAGATGTCAAAAGAAGGGCCATTTGGCAAAAATATGTCAGACAGGAAAGACCTTTAACCAGCCACAAAGGCCTCAGAAACCCATACAATATCCAAGACAAATCGAGGACTGTTTCACATGCTACCAATCTAACATACCTAAAAATAATTCTAACAAAATTAGTGTCACTGTTTCTATAGAAGGTAGACCATGCAGAATGGAAGTAAACACCGGCTCTGCACTATCCATCATCTCGTGGGGCACCTTGAAGAAACTACTTCCCAGGGTAACAAGCAAGAAGATTCCAGGCTGCAATCTAGCACTACAGGACTACCAAGGCAGAACCATTCCTGTCATGGGAAAAGGCAAGTTTCTAATTCATTTTCAAGATTTTAAGGGTTGCTTGCCTCTAGTGATAGTGGATGGCGCCCTCCCAAGCCTATTGGTACTAGACTGGTTCCCTGCCCTGGGCCTCCACATAAGTGGAATCCACACCATTGCAAGTTCAGAAGTTGATTCCCTGTTCAGGGAATATGCTGACATATTCAGCGAGGGCCTAGGCTGTTACGTGGGAACCCCAATATCCTTCAAGGTGGACTCCCAAGCAGTACCAATCCGTTTAAAACCCCGCAGAATTCCTTTTGCAATTCGTCCTAAACTTGACAAGGAACTAGACAAATTAATTAAACAGGACATACTGCAACCTACAGACTTTTCAAAATGGGAGACCCCTATGGTGACGCCTCCAAGGAAGGACAAAAATTTGAGAATCTGCTCTGATTATAAATCTTCGATAAATAAATATTTACAAGTAAGTGCGTATCCAGTCCCCGTGGTACAACACCTACTCCATTCCCTTGAGCCTGGCTCCATTTTTGCAAAATTAGATATGTCCCAGGCGTATCAACAGGAAACTGTTGATGACGAAATTGCTGAACTGAAAACAATAGTGACACACAGAGGAGCTTTCAAATGTACACGTCTACAATTTGGAGTTAGTGTTGCCCCTGGAATTTTCCAGTCCCTCATGGAAAGAATTTTGCAAGGGTTGCCAGGCGTTGTGCCATACTTCGATGACATCCTTGTATCTGCCACCGGTCAACAGCAATTACTACAAAGAGTCAGAAGTGTACTTGAGCGTTTTAGACAGTCAGGTCTTAAATTAAAAAGGGAGAAATGCACCATAGCCACTCCAGAAGTGGAATTCTTAGATTACAAAATCGACACCAAAGGTATTCACCCAATGGAGTCAAAGGTCAAGGCCATTCATGATGCGCCCACTCCTACTAATAAAACAGAGCTTCAAGCTTTCCTGGGCCTCCTGAATTTCTATGCTTCATTCCTACCTCATAAAGCTTCAATTGCTGAGCCTCTTCACAGGCTCTTAGACAAGAAAGCCATGGCACTAGGGACCAAGGGAAAGTCTTGCTTTCAAGGAAGTCAAGTCACTACTAACGTCCAAAGCTGTATTAATTCAATTCAATAAGGACTTACCACTAGTTCTAGCAGCTGATGCTTCTCCCTTCGGAATTGGGGCCGTTCTGAGTCACAGACTGCCTAACGGTGCAGAAGCACCTATAACCTTCTTTTCCAGGACGCTGTCCTCCACCGAACGCAACTATAGCCAGATTGATAAGGAGGCCTTGGCTGCAGTTGCTTCAGTAAAGAAATTCTATGAGTTTCTCTACGGTCATCACTTCGAATTCATAACTGGTATTTTATCTGGCACTAAATAGACTCCCCAGATTTTATCCCCAAGGATGACCAGATGGACTGTTTTTCTGGCTGCATATTCATACACTGTACTCCATTGCTCCTGAAAAAACCTTTGCCATGCTGATGCCCTCAGCCGTTGCCCCCTGCCTGTTCCAGTCGAGGACCCAGCACCAGCGACTGCCATTTTCCTCATTGAAGAACCCAGGCTGCCGGTCACCGCTTCTGACATCACTGCCCATTCGGCCAAGGACCAGGTAATTTCCCAAGTCCTTGACTGGGTAGGGAGGGGGTGGCCTACAACCCCTTATCCATCAGAATTCCTACCCTACAAGCTACACCAACAGGAACTTTCCTCATTGCAAGGCTGTTTACTGTGGGGAACCAGAGTAGTGATTCCCCCCAAGTTGCAAACCTCAATCTTGAAGGTGCTGCACGAGGGTCACCCAGGAATAGTGCGGATGAAGGCCCTCACCCACAGCTACGTATGGTGGCCGGGCATGGATGCCCAAATCTCTAGCTGGGTCAATTCTTGCCAGGCATGCCAAGCCACCAGAGCATCCCCACCAGCAGCCACCCCTAGGACCTGGGAGGAGGCAGGCAGCCCCTGGTCCAGAATCCATATAGACTTGGCTGGCCCTTTCCACGGGCGCACATTCCTGGTGGTAGTGGTTTCATTTTCAAAATGGGTGGAATTGACCTTAATGCACTCTACCACTACTGAAGCAGTTAGCAAGGCACTGACCAGGATGTTTGCCACACATGGCCTTCCTGATTCCATTGTATCTGACAATGGCCCTCAATTTACCTCTTGTAAATTTGAGATTTTCCTAGCAAACCTGGGCATCAGACACATATTAGTAGCCCCTTTTCATCCTGCCAGCAATGGGCCGGCTGAGAGGGCAGTTAGATCTGCCAAGGAGGTGATACAAAGATTGGGTCCTATAAACTGGCATGCCAAGCTGGCCCAATACCTGTTGAGCCAACATACTACACCCTGTGCCTAATAATTAATAATTAATAAATAATAGTAATAATGATGATGATGATGATGATGATGATGATGAAGATGATGATGATGATACATTAACACACACACACACATACACACACACCAGCAATGTTTAAAATCACAGACTAACATAGATTAAAAGATATGAAAATATAATTCTTATATTTCTAGTTAGTTTAATAGCTGCTTATTTGTTCTTTGCTTTTAATGGTGGCTATTGTGTTGAGTGTTTTTGAAAATATCATTAACCAGCTTTTGCTGTAAGAATCATATTAGGTCAATCAATTTATACCAATAGCTGGAGATAAAATTTAACAGATTTGTCTAGAAGGGATGTAAGCTTATAAAAACAATGATTATATAATGAAGGTATTGTTTGTTTATGATATTACCAGACTCTTATTTGTTTTTGTTTCAACTGGCTAAAATGGCTATTCTGAAAATAGTAGGATGGATGGATGTAAGATTTTAGATTTCTATCAATTGTGAATGGTTTGAGCAAGCATGGTTTCCCTATAGTCTGTCAGCCAGTGTTTTCTGTAAAAGTTGATAACAGAGAAATTGGTTTGCCTGTATAACATGAATTCAAGAAGCCTCCAAAATCCACACTTATTTTCTCAAGATGAAATCGCCTTGTACTTTGAGGCTCTCTTTAGAGCAAAGCAATTTGTTGACCTTCAAACCAAAATGTGCTGCTTGTTTGCTTGTTTTATTTTTACTTTTGTTTTTAACCATACCAATTTTGTCAGTTCTTATCTCTAGGCAAAGAGTTCTTTTCAAATTCAAATGAATGATGAAAATATAATATTATTAGCAGGATATTTATTAATTTGCTTGCTATTGTGTCTTCATTTCTGAATGCTTAAATTGTCAGTATAAAGGATTACAAATTTTCACCTTGCTACTCTTTTAGCAAGATATTCCTTGTGCCCGAGAAACAATTGATTTGATAAATGTATGTATGTATGTATGTTTGTATTTATGTATGTATGTATATATGTATGTATGTATGTAGTCTTTCTAAATCTATGTTGTTGGAGTTATATTTGCATTTTACTAGTTTTTTTTCCTTTGATGGAAAGGTTACATTTGCATTAACATAATTCTGAAACTCTGCAAATAACTGTTTCGTGCTTAACTGAAGCAATGAATATGCAGCAATCAATTATTGTAATCTTTGTTTAATCTACCATCTCTAGAGAGGTGTGGCCAGTGTTCTTCTGAGTGACAGGTCAATAAGGAATAAATGTCATACTTTTACAACCTTATCCACAATCAGTTAAACTAGAGCATCAAGATTTAAAATGATGCAGCCTCAATTAGGATAGCAATATCCAGCTGACTTTGGCTGAACTTCAATAAAATGAAACAGAATGAGACCTAGTTAGTTTACAGATAAGAGGCCATCAGAAAATTCCTAGTCTATTGGCTAGACAAGAAAAGCTTCTTGGAAGAAAGCAATGGCAACCCTTTTTCTACTGTTTCCAAAAAAACCTACTTGATTCATATGGCTCAAGATCATTTGAAAGGAAATATTATTACTGGTCACATTATTACTGGTCTCACTGTTGAATTAAATTTTGTTCAAGGTGCTTAAGTTGTGTTTGTTGTGCATAATCTTTTAATGTTGGGAATAGCATCCAAGAACATTAAGGTTTTAACTATCCTACCCAAAGGTTATATACCAGCCTCTGACCTTGGAGGGAGGGAATTTGATGTTAGAGGCCTTCCACTTTCTGATGTAGGGAAGCACCCTAAAGAGAATTTTATCTAAAAAGGACTGATAATTTTCATTGAATCAAATAGTCTCCTATCTTCCAACACTCTTCCAAAGCATCACAGAATCTGGGCCAATGAAATCTATTTGCAAAAGAAGAAAAACATTTTTTAAAAAATCTGAAATGGAAAGGAGAGATAGAAATATTCACTCCTGCCTCTGATGTATGAATGCTCTGATCATGAATGGGATATTGGCCTATAAATGGATCTTTACTAAAATCCATTCTCTTCACTAAATTTACTTTTAATTCTCATCCAAACTATTGCACAACAAAGTTTTGTTACTTAAGAAATTCTTGCTAGTATTATGGGAACTTTAAAAAAAAAAGACTAATAGAAAAGCAATAACCAGAGTACATCTTATGTGGGACATATTGTTATGTTTTACAATAATTTATAGCACAAAATAAATTAGAAGAATGATAAAACATTGGAATTTCTATAACAGTCTTAACCATTTTTCTTTGTAGGTTAACTAATCATTTAAAACAACTAAATTGTCATTGTTTTGCAGGGTCTTCTATCTACAATAAACATGTAACCCTTTGGTAATTGTTAAGATGTCTTTTAATGAAATGATTATTCCATTATGATGATGCAAGCATTTCAGTGAATGTAAACTTTATCTAAATATAACCTAGCACTGTAGCATGAATTTAGGCAGTATTTATCAAGAACAGGAATAGAAGTTAAGATATCCATGAAATTCAATATTCAATAATTCTAAGCATGAACTGATCTAATGTGTGTCTTCCAAACTAATGTTTAATCTACTTTTAAACTTGTTTTCAAAAAAGAATGGAGTGGAAAAGGGAAAGGCGAAAAGAGAAAGGCAAAGGCAACGCAGATTCACCATCTATATACAAATAAAAGCTCTTGTCTGTTTTTGTAACGTTCAGTTGGGCAAAATAGGTAGGATTATTGAACCAAAGTAAATGTCCTAACCTACATAATGCTGAACCCATTACTCCCATGGGAATGAACTTTGAGAAAGCTGTTGCTCCTTCAGTGCCACCATGACCTCCAACTATACTTTTCATAAACCTGTTTTGTGGCACCAGAAAAGAGGACGGCAAATCCCCATCTTCTTTCTTGTCTCCCTCTAACCCCTGCACCCAATCAGCCGGTCGCAAGACCATTGGCTGTTTTTCTCCACAATTTACCAGATATTAAAAAAAAAAAAAAAATCCACTTCCCAGTTTATCTTACACTCCTTTCTCCTTAAATTTAGGAGAAAGGGGATTATTCAAGGAAGGCTAGGTATTATCATATTTTTTTCTATAACAGAGAAAGAAAAACCTCAAGTTCAATTTTAAAGCATCTAGTTTCGTATTTGGGTATCAAATTTTATTAAGCAATTACAAGCAAGTTACAATGAGTCCCCAAATGGGATATTAGTATACACAGCTTGCTTATTCCGTATTTTTCTGTGACCTCACCCATAAAACTTGGTAATTGAAATTATTCAGTATTAAGTTAAAATAATTTAAAGTTTTTGGTTTTTATTATTAAACAGAATTGGATCTGGTTTCAGATTTTGATTTTTTGTTGCAAGAATAGAGCCTTAAATTTTCTCATTTTCTTTCCCTATTATTCAAATAGATTGAAATCAACATTTAGAAAACAGTTCTAAATGTACTTCTGATTTATTGAAGTTCATAGCAATTCTCTCCATAACAAATTCAGCAGTAGACCAGCATTTCTATTACTGTGTACCTTCCAGTCCTTTGCTATTTCTTGACCTGGTTGCCTAGCAAAGAGAAAAAAGTCCTATAGTTTACCTGTTTACCTGATGTCAAGAAACGGAGCATCAGATGCAGCCTTCTATTCTCATCCATGAAAGAAACAAACTGATAAATAAAGTTGATGTATAAAGCACTTTTTCTATGACATCACCCATGGCCAGTTTGATTTTAATACTAAAGATATGAAGAATAGTTCGTCCCTAAGGCTAAGTGTTGCTTAATCTTTAGAAGCAGCCTATTATTAAATGTCAGTTAAATGGAAAGAGAAACTGTGACATAGAACCACAACATGTTTGTTAAGTAGAGCCACCCATTTTCCATAGTAGAAACAGCATCTTAGATAAGATGGCCTCGGTTTTATTCCAGACATACTATTCAAGTAAGTTCTGCTTTTGAATTAGACTATTTTTCCCAAAATCTTTATATGGTCTAAATATGTGCACTATGGGGAAATTAAATCAACTGTAATAGAAAATCCATGCCAAAAGTTTTAAGATGTATTGCAACCCACCTCTTACATGGATGATTTCCTACTTTGAATAAAAATGATATGATTTTACTGTTAGTTAATTACTGTTATTTTGCTTGAGGTATATTGAAATATCAGTGCTAGATAGAGACAAGATTAAACAAATGCATGAATAGATTCATTTTATCAATGAGCAAATAGAAATGGAAGTTAGAACATGGAACATAAAATAATACAGTTGGAAGGGACCTTAGAGGTCTTCTAGTCTGACCCCCTGCTCAAGCAGAAGATCCTATACCATTTCAGACAAATGGTTGTCCAGTCTCTTTTTGAAAGTCTCCAGTGATGAAGCAAGGCAACTATTCCATTGGTTGATTGCTCTAAACATTAGAAAATTTCTTCTCACTTCTTGGTTGCTTCTCTCCTTGGTTAGTTTCTATTCATTGTTTCTTGCCTTGCCTTGTGTTGCTTTGGAAAATAATTTACCCCCTTGCCTTTGTAGGAGTCTGCTATAATGTTTCCCCTAGTCCTTCTAGGAATCCTAGTTTTTCTTTACGCCTGTTCAAAATAACCCAAGAATTCAAAATATGCAATCTTAACCTATGTGAAAAAGGTAAAATATTGTTTGAATTGTTATTTTGATTGGGAAAATCAGTGCAATTTGATCTGAATGTTTGATTAAAAGAATTGAATTTGACTATTTCAGTTTGGATTTCTGTGCATGCCCACTAGTGTCTAAATAAATTGAATCCATTCAGAAGTATATAATGCAATTTAAACATTTGATTTGGCTTTCAATTTAAATTCAGAAAGTTGATTTTATTTGGAGATTGGATTTTATCACTTTAGATATAAATTTCCAAATTGAAATTTTATGTAACTTTCTTCATGTTACAGAATCAGTTAAAGCTGTCAGTCACTTCAAACTAGGTCAAGCATTGTGATGTGGCCTAAATTGGCCCAGAACAAAATAAGAAGCCTACTTTAGATCTGAGATTTTTAACATTTCACTGGAGAAAATTATGGAACAATGTAGCTCGTGATAGGAAAATTACCTCTCTTTGCTCAGAAATGTTATCCTTTTAGATTTGATCAAATTTTGCATTTTAATAGACAGGTGTGTGTAAAGAACAACCTAGCAATATCCTTGCTAATATGTCATTAGAGGATTTAACTAATTAGAGCATTATGATTTCGAAGAACGAATTTGCATTTAAGTTGGCACTTCAAAGGTTGTTGTGGATTTTCTTTATTTGGAAGATCATAATCAGTAGACTGGAACTCAGATAATTGCAATTTGCTAGTCATAAACTTTGCATTTTCTCCTGTAACACCATCATGTTTTTGAACTATCTGACATTATTCACATTTTCATGTTTTACTATGCAGAAGTGGTTTTTATCATTTCATGGTCACTGATATATTTAACACAATGTAGTATTTCTGTTACAATGTCATATTTTCTTGGTTTTATGACATAACAGTAGAATTTTACTTTCATTTTAGAAATGGAAAACAAGATTTCTTAGATGAAACATTTTTTAAAATTATATGGATTAATATCAATATATTCATTCTTGGGCAGACATTTGTTTATGTAATAAAATCTAAAGAAAATTGCAAACAGGACTTTAAATATATGTGAGTATATGATGTAGCCAGAGGTCGGCTGCACTTTCATTGACAAGGGGCTCACTGATCACACATGTGTGCTCACTTCACTTGCACACACTGCTTTGGGGCTGAAATGCATCTTCAAACAGGCAGCTAATCGATTCAGGCAGCTCCGGTGAGTACAGCAGGGCAGCACAGAACTCACCTGGGCAGCCTAGGCAGGGGAAAAGTTAGTTATTTAGGGAAAGCATAGAACAAAGGTGGGTAGGCGGGGCCAGCCAGAGATCACAGCTAGGGACTCACCATACCTTGCCAATCATCCAGCAGTCCACCACTGGATGTGGCCCAGCATGAAATAACTAGTATGAGCATGACAACTTGGAAAAAATAGATAAAATTGACTACTAGATTCTGGATGTTTTAAAGCAACATTTAGTTGTTTTCCTTACTATTCATCCTAAATGTAGTTTTTTCAAGAAACATTACATATTCTTTCTCAAAAGTTTCTATGTTACTAAAATCATAAAAGAGTCCAAATTTTGGAGACACACATGCTAAACTGTCTACTCACTAACCTGCTTCATTTCCAAACCTGCTTCAAGAGGAAATAAAGGAAAAACCACACATTTTACAATTCTAGATTGAATCACCTTCCATGAATTTAACTAATCTCTTTTTAAAACCATCTAAATTGGTTGTTTTGGCCATAACTAGTCAGTAGGTCTAATTATGTGATACTGCTATAAAGTCAGACAATTAATTATGTGAATTTTTCAAACTGAAGTTGATCTTAATAATAGTGATAATATGCTGATATTTGATACAGTTGCTAGCACTTTTATGCTCCGATTAGAAAGTGACTAGCATAATATTTGAGATGTTTACTATTGTATAGATTGTATTCAGAAAATGTGCCATATTGTAAGGTATTTCTTCTTTCAGCCACTGAAGTGTTATATAAAGAATTTGGAGCATGTCAGATATAATACATCAAGGCTGGTTCATTTAAAATGAATGCAACTTAACCTACATCATAGATATAGCCAAACAGAGTAAAAGTATTTACAGCAAGCTCTTTGCACTTCAAATGGTTGGTAATATCTTAGAATGTCAGGTTGCTGTATTAGAATGTACAGGCCACCTCTCTTAGCCCATCAAATACTAATGCAGTGAACAAGGTTTGACATCAGTTTAATTCTTTTTCTCACCAAATGCCCATGTTTGAAGTAATTTTCTTTTCTCTTTTAAGAAGAGGCAAATTTGTTCAGCTATATCACTTTTTTTTGTAGTGAAGTGTATCTATGCACACACACATGCCTTCACTGGATGAAATTTTAGAAACTAGCATTCTATCTGTTTATTCTCATAAGGAATAAAGATGCTGTCAAATATAGAAATATTTATCCATAGATAGAGAGGAATAGATCAACCAAAAAATCATATTTATTTGGTTGTTGTTGTCATATGGTCTGCTACATAGTTCTGATTGGATAGATATTTTTGACTATCAAATCCTTCCAAAGGATCGAGGATACTTAAATATGTGATTATAATACTGTATATGTACTATTCCAAGTAATCTGATTTTAAATAAATATTGACTTAATATCCTGATTGGGTCCAAGAATTTTGTCTAGACATTTTTATTTTTTACTGAGCACATCCATGTTGTTGTTATTGTTATTAGCAATATTAATATTAATGTGGGAAATCTGCTATTCTAAATCAATTTCCAT
Organism: Bungarus multicinctus; assembly: GCA_023653725.1. Lineage (NCBI taxonomy): Eukaryota > Metazoa > Chordata > Lepidosauria > Squamata > Elapidae > Bungarus > Bungarus multicinctus. Next base: position 228,669,341 of record CM042834.1, on the reverse strand, counting down.
TAATCTATATTATATCTATAATCTGGATGCAGGAATCAAGAAGCAGATGTGCACTTTTTTGTTCTTCCGCAAATGTACACCGACTAGGCTGTTTCCCCAGCACATACACACATACACAATGTCCCATCAATTTGGAATTAATAATTTTCTTTAGCAATTAAATTTAAAGTTGGGGAAGTCCTAATCAAAACAGACATTCTACTACTCACTATCCAGCTCTAAGCTGGCCATTTGGCCAGTGAGTATAAGTTACAACTCCAATTCGTCCTCTCTTCTTTTGAATATTGACATGAAACCTATGTGGTGAAGTAATGTAGAATCATTACCTGTATACTCATCAACATACAGATGATAGCCTACTCTGTTGGAAAATAGTGAACCCATAAGATCTAGCACCTTTTTTGATGATTTCTTGTTTTGTGGATTTTTAAAACACAGAGACTTTGAGAAGTTCTTGTCCCTGTAGATAACATACAAAAACATGGACATTTAAGGAATCTGACAAGTTGTTCTTATGATTTATTTGAATTTCTAATTTTAAACAATACTGGCTTTTTAGCAATATTGATTATTTTAAAAAAATAGTTTTTTTTCTATTTTCTCCCTTGGGTTCTTTTTTATTTAAATAAATAAAATATATAATGAGGACAAGCATATTCCTAGTTTATTCTCAGAACTGTGATAAATGAATGAGTCTCTTAAGAATAAAACTCTTCAGGTGAGCAAACAATGGAAACTCAATTTCCCAAGCAGCATTCATTTATTATTTTGGGGGAGTGCTGAGGAGAGATCATTTAAAAACATAAAATAAAATACTAAAATAAAATAAAGCTGGTTCGGTAGTATAAAGTTATTGATATTCTCAAATTTATAGTAAGTTATATATTCCAAACTGGCTCCTTCATTTTAATTGTTGTAGTATTTAGTATCAGTGGCATGTCAAATATTGAATGTGCTTCATATATAAAATTCCAGCAAAGCAAGTTCTGCAGATTTTAATATAAAACTCATGCAACTGATTTATTTCAGCCCAGAATAGTTTTGTATTCAGAAAAAAATAACATTTAGATCTTTAACATTTTTAATTTGTTTATATAAAAATAAATATTAGATTACCTTATTTACAGTTTTGGAAAAAAAACCACAATTGTTTCCTATGATAAAAATACAGATGTGGCTAAAAACCACACTAGGTATCTTGGTATTATCTCCAGTTATAAATCTGAATTATTAATTTCCCTGTCTGATAGCCTTGTGAAACAACATTTCAGAAATGGGGAGTCAGGGATAGAAACTTGCTTAAGGCTTGCTTAAGGGAACCTATGAAGTTCATGTCAGAGAAGTAACTTTTGACCCAGAGTTTTCCTGCTACATGGCTACTGTGTGATATAATTACTTAAGAAAAACTGTTTATCCCCTTATATTATTTTACAAATGGTATTTATGGCTTCATGAGCCTTAGCCTCCACTAAGGAATAAGCAGAACATGAAAAAAAAAGAACAAGTTGATTGACACTGAGGAATTATTTCAGTAGTATGATTCAGAATGCTCCAAATTTATTTCAGAATCCTCAATACTGGATAAAATGGTAACTACTGCTGAATTGAATTTTCAGAGATATCCCTCCTGTTGAGCAATACAAATCAAGTGTTTTTGTGAAAGCTCCTAAGTTGTTTCTTCTTAGTCCTTAGGATTTCTTTTGTATGGGCAAGAGAGAAAAAACATCTCTGACCAGAACTTCTAAACTAGCTTGTTATCCTCCATTTATCCTGGATAATTCTCTCCTGCAGTTGGTAGTTAACTAAGCTTTAGCTGCCAATGCAGCTGGCTTTTCCATGTGGAATGAAGGATGGTGCCAGCTTGTCCTTGCTTCAGAGACTTATGTCAGCTGATATCACAGAATTTAAATTAATGAGATTTCAGAGTTTGTTATTTGTCATTTATGTACAAATTCCACCAATTGTCTCTTAAACTAATGGGGAAATAAAAACTTTGCTATCCCCTAGCTCCTGGATGTTGTGATGTTCTTTCCAAAATAGAACATTAATCAAAATATATTTACAATGCATATTATGGCAGAATAGGTCAGAAAGTGCACAATGTGAATTTTCCAATGGGAAACAGGAAAAAATAGCAAAAGGGGAAGAAATTTACAACTGATCATACAAAGAAGACATTAATTGGAAATAAGTTGATTCTTCTGTACTTAAGGGAACTAAATGCTGAATGTTATTGGAGTTGGAGGCAAAAATTCAGTGCACAAACATATATGATTGTTTTGTAGCTTCATGACCTTCTAGAAGCTCATAAAAACTTGGATGTTCTGGAGACTTTTTATATCTGAGTGCTTTATTGCTTCAGATGCCAGGAAAAATAATTATAATCTTTAGTTATAATTTATTTATAGTTTATAATTATATATTATAGTTCATTTAATTTTGCTTATTGTCACATTGGTTAAAACTGTTTAATTGTTTTAATTTTATGTCATATAATATGCCTTATTTTAATTGGGATGCTTCTGACATGAATAAATTAATGTAAGATCTGAGAGAAAAGCCAGAGGAAAATTGAGAACCATAACAATTTTCTGATCATATGCTTTCCCAAATTGTATAATTGTAGTGTGTAAAAACTATTTGTATCTAAACTGGTTTTGGAGAACATCAGCAATATATCTAGTGATATTAGATGAACAAATTAGAACTACAAAACATCAACATCTAGTAGGAAATTACTCTTGACTAAATTATTTTTATTTTAAGAAACACTATTGCAATGCTTCTTTTAGATAACATTTCTGCTGGACTTTATATGATCACATTTCCCAATATTACATGTGATGCCTTTGCTTTTACTTATTTCACCTTTATTTATTTCACTATTTCACCTTGGAAACATTGGGCAACATAAACATAGAGTACTTACATTTCCCTCTTCTATAGATATACATGTATCAGGGTTTTTTCATCTATATATTCAAAAATATAGAGTAAAGAAAATCTGAGCCATGTATTGATATGTCTTTCAAAATCAGCCTATACATTCATTTTTCTTTCAAAAAAGCAGTGTCATTTAATGTCCTTTTATTTTCTTTCCTGTTCTTCTTTTATGTTGCTGTTTTCTTCATTTGTTCTTATTGACATCAATTTTATTTATCAATGCTTAATCCAAGTAGCTGCTAATACCTAATTTCAATGATCAACATTTGCATCATTTTCAAGTCAGGTATAGTATAATTGTATTCATAATAAAATCATATGGAGACTTAAAAGCAACCTAATTAAAATAAAACAGGTGATTTGCTGATGGTAATGTTGAAGAAAAGGAAAACTGCCAAGCACAGCATATCAAATATTGTTTGATATTATCCCCTCTCTAATAAATCCTTAATGCTCACGGAGAAGAAAAATGGGATAAGATTTCAGAATCAATCCAACAATCATACTTTCTTCCTTCTGGATATTAGTTCTCCTTTCAATTTATCTGAATATAATTCTTATTCTAAAACAATATATACACCATACATTTTTGACATCTGTCTTTAATTCTTCAAGAAAGCCTAAAACAAAAATACATTGTTTTCAAAAATCATATCTATCCTCTATCTATCTATCTATCTATCTCTATCCAACTGATATACAAAAATGCTGTAATAAACAGAACTAAAATTGCTTTTTCATTTATATATTGTGAAAAATAAATGATGTTGTATACAGTGTATCACTATAAATGAAATAGATTACTCTCTTCCTTCGAGATCTCTTAAGGGAGGAAACATAAGTAGGCAATCCATTTCCTGAATACAGAAATAACACAAAAGCATTGTGGATGGAACATATACACATATATTTCTGAATTCCGATTTACCCTTTTCCTTCACAAATAACAGCTTTCTAAGCTCTGCTAGTGAGGCATTATTGCATATATTTTTACATGCTAGAATGATTATTCTAACTAAAAATCTATAGTGACTTTTCCATCAACTAGAAGAAAGCCAAATGTGTTTTCAATGAAGATAAGCAGAAATTCAGTTTCAGAGAAAAATGGAGCAAATTGGATTGAGGGGACCCAACAAAATCTATCTATCTGTATTAAGAGAGAAAGAAGAAGAAAAAAAGAGAGAGTTATTTTCATAAATTAGTTCCAGACAGGTCTCTTTTTATAGAACATTTTAGCATTCTAAGAGGTAATACTATCTCTTTCCTCATATAGACATGAAAGATACACCTTATTTGGGGGTACAGCAAAAAATTCCTTCTTTATGTCTCTTAATAGTCAAAAAATTGAGTATGGAGATTTATTAATCTTAGTTATGTAAAGGAGCTGAAAATATTTAGCAATAGCAATAATACTTAGATTTATATTCCTCTTCATAGTGCTTTACAGCCTCTATAAGTGGTTTATAGAGTCAACATATTGCTCCTAACAATCTGGGTTTTCATTTTACCGACCTCAGAAGGATGGAAGATTGAATCAAGTATGAGCCTGATGAGATTCAAACTGTCAAACTGCAGGTAGCGAGCAGTCAGCAGAAGTAGCCTGCAGTACTGCATTCTAACCATTACACCATCTCTTTAGGCAAAGTTTCCTTCCTAATATTGTCCTCAAGATTAAATCTTATAGTCATTTATTCACAACTGGTTTTTGTGTTAACAACTTCATACTTTCCAAATTTTCATAAAGATTTTCGCTTATATATGTTGCTTTTGCCTTTGTATAATATTTACTATCAATTTCCTGTTCCTTTGATATGGTATTCCTTCAGTTAATCCTGAAACTAAAATACAGTGTAGGGTAGCTTTTTAAAATAAACAAACAAACAAATAGAAATGTAGTTTCAATAGTTTTTCTTTAATTATGTCTACCATTTATTTTAAACTTGATTTAACTAAACCCAGGAGAGAATTTCAGTGACATTTGTTGAAATAAATTATTTCAATATTCAATAACTTCTATATGATTAACCTCGTTTAATAGGTTCCATATGTTCCACTACAGACAATGCCAATCCTCTGAGTGAAAGTGATGTTAATTTTTCTAATTACTGCCCTTTAGTATTTTATTAAGATAGATGGATATATTTTTACAGATATAATCTGAAACACTACATAATAAAATCTGAATAAGAAAAAAAATCATTTTCTTATAATAAGATTGTTGGCATTTTCCAACATGCTCCTGGAGAAAATCTGGCAATTTATTCTGCATTTATGTAGCTTGTATAAATTTATTTTAAAATCCTAGATGGGGTACTTACTGATAGGTTATAAGAAGGATAGTCAAACATTCCACACTCAAACAAACAGAACATGATTTACACTTATCCTAATATTCCATTTTCATGATTCTGACTTAAAGCCTGAATGCTTGAAAAAAACACTATAGAAGGCTGTGATGCAAATGGACATAATTTGTCTGAAATGGTATAGAGTTTCCTGCCTGAGCAGGGGGTTGGACTAGAAGATCTCCAAGGTCCCTTCCAACTCTGCTATTCTGTTACGTTATTCTGATCAATAAAGATTTGCATATTGTTTGTTGTGAACACTTACATTAGAACTCCAATAATTTAACTTATCTAAAGAATTTCACTGGTACCTTTACTGGAAAAGAAATGCACTTTAAAGGTGATATTATTGCACGTGTAGCAAAACTATATTTTATACAAAAAGCAATGGCTTGGTGAATATTATTATTATTATTACCTTTATTGTCAGAGTACAACATGTGTACAATGAGATTGGCTGAGCCTCCCTTCATGCACTCCTCCAATACAACTCAGAGTGAGGACAGAAGTCCCTAACCCAGTCCCAATCTTATTACACTATGTGACCTTGTTGCACAACAAGCTGGTCCCGCAAGTCTATATACTATGTTGACATGAAGTTATTTTCTGTTCAGAAGTCTGACAGCCCATGAGTAGAAACTGTTCTTCAGCCTGTTGGTGCAGCTGGCTATGCTTCTATATCTCCTACCTCATGATAGGAGAGTGAAGAAGTGCTGACTGGGATGTGAGTCATCCCTGAGAATTTTCTTCACTCTTCTAAGGCAGCGAGTCTTAGCGATATCATCTAGTGGTATCAAGAAACAGCCCACAATGTTTTGTGCTATGCTCACCACCCTCTGTAATGTCTTTTTATCCATAGCTGTCAAGCCAGCATACCACACCATAATGCAATATAGGAGGATGCTTTCTATCATAGACCAGTTAAAAGGAGTCATCAGTCATTGTTCCACTTTATACTTTCGCAAGACCCTAAGGAAATGGAGTCTCTGTTGGGCCTTTCTGGCCACCTGGGTTGTGTTGATTTTCCAAGTAAGATCTTTGCTGACGTAGACTCCTTAGGATTTAAAGAAGGAAAGTCTCTCCACACAGCCTCCCACAATATAAAGTGGGGCCGGTTCCTCTCTCTTCTTCCAGAAGTCTAACACCATCTCTTTTGTCTTGCTGATGTTTATGTGCAGGTTGTTTTCTAGGCACCATGAGGAAAATTTTTGAACCTCCCCACTGTATGCCATTTTGTCTCTACCTGTAATGAGACCCAATACTGTAGTATCATCTATGAACTTAATGATCACAATGGATAGTTCAGATGATACACAATCATGTGTGTACAGGTAGGGACTGAGCACACAGCCCTGCGGAGAGCCAGTGCTAAGGTTCAAAGAGATGGATATGACAGACCCAGCCCTCACTGTTTGTGGTTGGTCCCTCAGAAAGTCTTTGATCCAGTCACAGTTGGAAGAGGAAAAATCCAAGTCAATCAGCTTTCTGATAAGGATGCTCGGCAGATAGTATTGAAGGCCGAGCTGTAGTTACTGAAAAGCATCCTGACATATTTTCCAGATTTCTCCAGATGGCTCACTACAGAATGTAAGAGAGTAGTTAGGGTGTCATCTGTTGACCTGTTCCTCCTGTAGGCAAACTGATGTTTGTCAAAGTCAGGTGCAAGACATGTCCTAAGGTATTGGAGAACCAGTCTTTCAAAGCATTTCATCACTACTGATGTTAATGCAATAGGTCTGAAGTTATTTAAACAGTTAATTGCTATTTTCTTGGGCACTGAGACAATAGTGGCTTTCAAGCATGACGAAACACAGGCCGTTTGCAGGGAAATGTTAAAGATCTTTGTCCGGACCCCTGCTAATTGATCAGTACAAGTCTTTACCACTATCCACCACTATCCCCATCTGGACCTGCAGCTTTACTGGGATTCACAGCCTTCAGTGCAGTTCTCACTTGATGTTCAAGTACATTGTTATAGGTACATTGATGAACTACATAAAACTTAAAGGATTCTCTCACTAATCAAAACCCAGTTAATCAAGAAACAGAAACAATATATGACCAAGAAAATCTACTGGTACTTCCAATGAACTTGTAACTTTTTCAAAAAGTCAACCTTAAAAAAAAAAAGACTTCAATCAGTGAGTTTATTTTGATGATATTAGAGATGTGGTAGCAGAATCACAATTATTTTTTTTACAAGAACAATGAAAAAGTTAAGACTCCTTAGACTTATTTTCTTTTTAAAATATTTGCTTATAACATTTCTGTCCTCTAAAAAGTTTATAGTAAATAGACATGATGGCAGAAGTTGCATAACAGTGAAAGTTGAAATCAGTGAAGGAACCACATCTTAACAGATATTGGTCCCAAATGAAATGCAGTTGATGAATGGCCACATCTATTGTTTGAGAGCAGAAATACATTTTTGGTGAAGCAATAGAAGCAAGAATATAGTGTATTAAATATGTCCATCATTCATTTGTCCCTCTAAATATATTGTTTATATGCTAAGGAGTAAAGACGTGAAGTTGCTGAGACGTGTCAACCAATGAATTAAGGTCATCTTTGTCCCTTTCTCTTAAGGTGACTTGTTCTTTTGCAAATAATTCTACAATTCATGGCTTTTCCTTCAGCTGTGTTGATATATTTGTATTATTGAATACCTGAATATGAGGTGATGCCAATAACCTTAGTTTATATCAGATTAAATTCTTCGTGCATGAATACAAGTTCTGAAATATGTTTTATATGGACATTGAAAGAAAATTATATTGTCCCACCTTGAGGATATGATTATTAATCAAGAATATCTAGTATATTCATATTACAATTCCAGGAAACATTACATTCATTATCTAAATTAATTTTTTTCATGGTTTGGAACACTTCAAAAAGTTATAATTAAACAAAAACTCATATTATGTATTATTTCCTCTGCAGATGATTTTGTCTATATATTTATATATATGTATATTGACAGAGACAGAGATACAGATACATAATCAATTCATAACATTGTTTAAATGTTTTAATTTCTTAATAACATGGCATATGTAAACAATGGGTTAATTATTCAACTTCCTAAAGCAACCTTTAAGCAACATATTGAACATTGTGAGGTTTTAAGATCTAATTATGCACTCAGTTTCTGAAAGATTGAAACAACAATAGCCTATTATAAAATGAGAGACAAGAAGAGGAGACATTATTTTGAAAATTGTATTAATTGACTGTAAATAAAAATGTTTTTGTAGAATAATATAGAGAGCCAGTTTGATCTATTTAAAGAATCAGGCCAGAAACCAGAAAACCATGAGTTATTTTCTACATCAGGCACAAAGCCAGTTCTGTCAACCCAAGGAAGGAGACCCAAAGAAGGAGACAGTGGCAAACCACTTTTGAAAACCACTTCTGAAAATCCTTGTCAAGAAAACTGCAGGGACTCATCCACCAAGAGTCAAGACTGGCTTGAAGGTTGAATAAATTGAACAAATTGCTTAACAATCAAAATATGGAAGAATCAAAATAATAGAATATCCATAACCTGGCATGGTTTTACCATCTCAGCAATCCCTCCCTTCAAAGTGAACACCTGAGTTGCAAGGTTCCAATAATATAATTGCAGTACAATCTCAAATAGTAATTTCCTTCACATAGTTTAAAAATCAACTCCTATTTATCTCTCTATTGTTTCTGCCTCACATAAAGGCTTATATATCCAATGTTTGTGAGTACCTGAATGGAAACCTGTAAATGCAAAAAGTGTGTCTATAAGTAAGGAGAATGACTGTGAATTGGCTTATGTTCTCAAATATATTGAGCTGATATTCCATATGTTTAGCTCAAAACCTAACTTGGGTTAAGCTGTGATTGACTGTATGAGGGTTAAACACACTTGAAATTAGATGCAGTGAGAACAAAGAAGGTCCAATAGTAAATAACATTGAGATGATAATGGGATCGCCTGCAGTGTGATATAGCAATTTTGTGTTTGTTTTAAAATGCCTAACCCAGGTGTTCTAATCTGAATAGCAACCGGAAGCCAATAACTAGGGGAAGAACAAAGTTTGAAAGCTTGTTTACAGACACGCAGCACAGCAGTAGCAATAGCACTTATAAACTGCTTCACAGTGCTTTATAGCCCTGTCTAAGCACTTCACAGATCTAGCATATTGCCCCAACAATCTGGATCCTCTATTTACTGACCTTGGGATAGAAGGCTTAGTCAACCTTGAGCTGCTCAGAACGAAATCCAGGAGTGAGCAATAAGTTAGCCCTGTAGTCCTGTATTGTAACCATTGTGCACCCAGGCTCTCAATATCAATAGGATATTGATGCAATTATTCACTATAAAGAAAATAAATAATGGGCAAGAAGTGCATGTAAATACATTTAAATATGTAGATTTTTTAATAGAAAAAGAGTCTAATATGAGTATTATAATTTGTATTGCCTAGCAAATATATAAATAAATTATCTTGGGTTATCAAGACTTATACCCTGGCAGTACCCAATGCCAAACAAATGAGTCTGAAATATTTCCTTGAAAAATAACATAATAGGCAACTGAGTGGAGGTGCCTGAAGTTGATAATTTTTTATTTTCTTCAGAGCTCAACAATTTCTCATAGCGTTGCCAAGGTTAGTAAAGTTTAAGGCAGTGCTTCACTTTACAAGAAATGCTCCAAGTTAGCAGCCATAGAAATTAATCCTTAATGAAGCATTTATTCTCCCTTAGTTCCCAAATAATTCAATTTAATAAACTTTTGAAAGGAATAATGCAAATGTCTTATAAGGGTTTTCTGTTCTTTTGTCAAAAGGGAAAGAGCAACAGAATGTACCAGTGATACTTCTGTTGATGGAATGGACTAAATGGCTGTGCATGGATGTACACTATCCATTTAGTCATGCTATGTGAATGAGGCAGGTGTGCATTTTAATATCAGTACCACTAGACATATTTCAGTGTGAAAATTATGTTAGAAACACTGATATGCTAGCAAGTCCTGATTTTACAGATATATGATTGTGTGGCAGTCAGTAACATGAACTCTTTGTAGAGCCTCACACTCAATATGGGTATTTATTTATTTATTTATTTATTTATTTATTTATTTAGATTTGTCAATTGCTTACAAGATAATAGGTATAAGTATATACATAGTTATGAATACATGAAATGGGTACATACAAGAAAAATAAAAGAAACAATAGGACAGGGATGGTAGGCACATTGATGCGCTTATGCATGCCCCCTACAGACCTCTTAGGAAAGGGGTAAGGTCAATAGTAGACAGTCTACGGTTAAAGTTTTGGGGGTTTGGGGAAGAAACCAGATTCAGGTAGAGTATTCCAGACATTGACCACTCTGTTGCTGAAGTCGTATTTCCTGCAATCAAGTTTGGTGCGGTTAACCTTGAGTTTGTATCTATTGTGTGCTCTTGTGTTGTTATAGGTGAAGCTGAAGTATTCATTGACAAGTAAGTCATTGCAATGTATGATTTTATATACCGTACTTAGATCAGACTGAAGATGGCATAATTCAAGGTCTAGAATTTCAGGTCTGGTGGCATAAGGTATTCTATAACGAGTAGAGGAGTGGAGAACTCTTCTTGTGAAATATTCCTGGACTTTCTCAACTGCGCTAATATCAGATACGTAATGTGGGTTCCAAACTGATGAACTGTATTCAAGTATTGATCTAGCAAATGTTCTGTATGCTCTAGTTAGTAGTGTGATATTACCAGAGAAAAAGCTACGTAGGATTAGGTTAACAACTCTTAATGGCTTTTTGGCTATGTAGTTACAGTGGGCTCTAGCACTTAGATCATTAGAGATGAGTATTCCAAGGTCCTTTACAGAGCTTGGATCATCAACAAGTCTTGACTATTCAGCTTGTATTTTATTTTCTGATTTTTTTTTTGCCAATATGTAAGGCAGAGCATTTATTTGTTGAGATTTGAAGTTGCCATTTGTTTGACCATTCTGATACATAGTCAAGATTTTTTTGAAGGGTAGCAGTATTGTCTGTGGTATTGAACAGCTTTACATCATCAGTTGTTCTTAATATGATCATAGAGGTCATTTATGTAGAGTATGAAGACAGTTGGTCCTTGAACACTGCTTTGGGGGACACCACTATTGACAGGTACAGAATTTGATAGGACACTCCCAATTTTGACCATTTGTTGTCTGTTTGACAGGAATGCTTCTATCCAGTTATGCAGTTGTCCAGAGATACCATAAGATTTTAGTTTTAGGAGTAGTTTGTAGTGTACCACTGAATCAAAGGCTTTACAGAAGTCTATGTAGATTGCGTCTATTGTTTTGCCCTGATCGAGTTGTGTAGTCCATATGTTTTTGCAGTGTAAGAGTTGCAGATTACAGGATAGTTTTTTTCTGAAATCAAATTGTTTATTAGAGAGTAGGTTGTTTGTCTCCAAGTGAAGGATAATGGATTGGTTGATAATTGATTCCATGACTTTACAGGTGATGCAGCATAAGGAGATTGGTCTGTAATTTTCAACTATGCTGGGGTCTCCCTTTTTGAAGATGGGGATGACCATGGCTTGTGACCATAGTTTAGGCAAGGAGCTGGTCCTGAAAGATTTTTCAAAGATTATGCTTAGAGGTTCTGCTATGCCAGTGGATAGCTTTTTTAAGAAGTAGACACATATTCCGTCTGGTCCAAAAGATAGAGATGGTTTTAGATTGCGTAATGCTTTTTCATATATAAAAGTCTACATGTCCAGACTTTTCTTTTTAAACTATTTATATATTTATTTATTTCAGTTTATTAGTCACTTGAATTTAAAGCCTCTAGAAAGTTTACATAGTACAATGCAAATATCATAAAACAACTATAATGCCACATTATATCTCCTTAATTGCATAGATTTTACTCTGACCGTTTAATTTCTGCATCTATTCTGGAAAAGCCAAGTCTTACTCATTGCCCGCAAGCTGATAAGAAGGTTACTTTACCAATTTACTTTGGAGGTAAATTGTTCTAGCCACTGAGAATTCATGCCTCCATGCCACTTCTACATAATCACTATATGGAACACCTTCAATAAGTATGTTCACCCAGGTGAGTGGGCAGCATTTACTTGGGACAAGCATCCTGTAAATTATTTAAAAAGCTGTACTTGGCTTTATAGGTGAGAACTCATGTCTTGAAATGTATTCAGAAACAAACCAGTAACCAATGAAACTCCCACAGCAATGGTTTTCTGTGACAATGCTGAGATTCTTCCATAAATAAATACATATCTGCATTTTATATATGCCAATTTTTTCAGGTAGTTGAGGGCAATTTATGTAAAGCAAATTCCCATAGGCTAACTGAAAAGTGGTAAGAATGTGAAGTTTAAGTGCATTCAGTTTTTAGTAGGTCTCCAACTAATACACTAATTAAAGTTGGACAAAGACTCTCCTAACCATAGCCCTCATTTGCTGATCCAGAGTCCTAGAGAACTCTTAGAAAATGAGCCTGCTCTTTCTAGATAACAATCCATCAAGAGCCAAAGATTATATCTTCCACTTGCCCCCCCCCAAGGCAAAATTTTGAACGTATTTATTTTGTTCTAATGTTGCTTATATATAATCAGGAGCAAATATTGTTTCAATACATTGCATCTTTCCATGCCATACCTTTTAAAAATGACTTTTTAAAAGGTATAAACTTTAGATATTTTACAAGATATTAATAAAAACTTTAGTGTAAATTAGCATATTTATCAACAAGCCCTTAGCTATCTCCCTCTACACACTGCATGATAATGAACCCTATCACAGAATGGTGTTATGTGTGTTTTGCCATTAAGATGCTATACACAAACCATAATTATCACAGAAAGCCACTGCTTGCCAACACTGATCTATTTAAAATGTGTAAAAACTCAGGTTACTTGTAATCTTCCAAACTAAGATCATCCTGTGATAATTTTCCTTTTATAGTTTACAACTTATCTTCTGTTCTATTTCGGCCTAATTCGGGAGGGGGGGATTTCAGTTTTTCTTGCGTGTTACAGACATAATAGGGCTATGCTGAACAAAATATATTTTAACATTTCTTCATAATTTTAGAAACTATTTTCCACTGTCATTCAAATAAGACATGTACAAAGTATTGAGAAGGAGAACATTCAAAAGTCCTTTATTTCTATTTTCATGAAGGAGAGCAGAAGGACTAATCAAGTAATGTTGGGAGGTCCTCAATGGAACTCAGTAGAATATAATTTTGAACCTTGAATTTTGAATGAATATTGAATTTCTCATTGCAAGAAAAAGAAAGTTTTGAGAAACAACCAGGTTGAAAATTTACATGGAACCAGAAGAATTGACTTGAATTTTACACAATTAGTCACAAAGACAGTAACTGAAAACAGACAAAAAGATTCAAATTATTGATCAGATGCATATTTATTTATTTATTTATTTGTCAATCACTTACAAGATAATAGGTATAAGTATATACATAGTTATGAATACATGAAATGGGTACATATAAGAAAAATAAAAGAAACAATAGGACAGGGATGGTAGGCACATTGGTGCGCTTATGCACGCCCCCTACAGACCTCTTAGGAAAGGGGTGAGGTTAATAGTAGATAGTCTAAGGTTAAAGTTTTTGGGGTTTGGGGAAGAAACCACAGAGTCAGGTAGAGTATTCCAGACATTGACCACTCTGTTGCTGAAGTTGTATTTTCTGCAATCAAGTTTGAGTTTGTATCTATTGTGTGCTCTTGTGTTGTTATGGTTGAAGCTGAAGTATTCATTGACAGGTAAGTCATTGCAATGTATGATTTTATATACCGTACTTAGATCAGACTAAAGACGGCATAATTCAAGGTTTTCTAGGTCTAGAATTTCAGGTCTGGTGGCATAAGGTATTATATAACGAGTAGAGGAGTGGAGAACTCTTCTTGTGAAATATTTCTGGACTTTTTCAACTGTGCTAATATCAGATACATAATGTGGGTTCCAGACTGATGAACTGTATTCGAGTATTGATCTAGCAAATGTTCTGTATGCTCTAGTTAGTAGTGTGATAATACCAGAGAAAAAGCTACGTAGGATTAGGTTAACAACTCTTAATGGCTTTTTGGCTATGTAGTTACAGTGGGCTCTAGCACTTAGATCATTAGAGATGAGTATTCCAAGGTCCTTTACAGAGTTTGGATCATCAACAAGTCTTGACTATTCAGCTTGTATTTTATTTTCTGATTTTTTTTCTTGCCAATATGTAAGGCAGAGCATTTATTTGTTGAGATTTGAAGTTGCCATTTGTTTGAAAATTCTGATACATAGTCAAGATCTTTTTGAAGGGTAGCAGTATTGTCTGTGGTATTGAACTTTACATCATCAGCTTTACATCATCAGCGAATAGAACGCAGTTGCTCTTAATATGATCACAGAGGTCATTTATTTAGAGTATGAAAAGAGTTGGTCCTAGAACACTGCCTTGGGGGACACCACTATTGACAGGTACAGAATTTGATAGGACACTCCCAATTTTGACCATTTGTTGTCTGTTTGACAGGAATGCTTCTATCCAGTTATGCAGTTGTCCAGAGATATCATAAGATTTTAGTTTTAGGAGTAGTTTGTTCAGTGTACCACTGAATCAAAGGCTTTACAGAAGTCTAGGTAGATTGTGTCTATCGTTTTGCCCTGATCGAGTTGTGTAGTCCATATGTTTTTGCAGTGTAAGAGTTGCAGATTACAGGATAGTTTTTTTCTAAAAGCAAATTGTTTTTTAGAAAGTAGTTGTTTGTCTCTAAGTGAAGGATAATGGATTGGTTAATAATTGATTCCATGACTTTACAGGTGATGCAGCATAAGGAGATTGGTCTGTAATTTTCAACTAGGCTGGGGTCTCCCTTTTTGAAGATGGGGATGACCGTGGATTGTGACCATAGATTAGGCAAGGAGCTGGCCCTCAAAGATTTTTCAAAGATTATACCTAGAGGTTCTGCTATGGCAGTGGATAGCTTTTTTAAGAAATAGGCACATATTCCATCCAGTCCAATAGATAAAGATGGTTTTAGACTGCGTATTTCTTTTTCAACATTGTCTTCTGTAAAATCGATATGTATTAGATCATTGTAGTTTTCTGTGGTTCAGCTAGGAAATACTGGGCATGATCCATTGCTGTTTACAAATACTGAGCCAAATAATGTGTTAAAGATGTTGGCTTTAATGGTGTTGTCGTTGCAGTCTTTACTATTAGGTCCTATGAGGGGTGGGATGGACCTAGAGTCTTTTAGTTTGTTGTTTACAAAATTGTAAAAAGCGCAGGTGGAATTGGTGCGTAGAAGATTTTCCTCTTGTTTAATGTGATAATTGGTGCATTCAGTCTTTATCTGGTGACAGAAATTTTTGTATGGGATTTTGAAGTTGGCAATGTGACCAGGTTTGTTTTTCATTCCAGAGTGATCTCTTTTTGGATTGAAGTTTCCTTATTGTTATGGGTAATCTGTTTTTTTTTGTTTTGTTTTGGGAGTTGTTATTGGTACATATAATTTGATTACTCTTTTGACTTCAAGGAAAAATATGTTGCAATGATCTTCAACAGTATTGCATCCAGTGAATAGAGATTGCCAATCAAGGGATGAGAGATTGTTGTCTATAAGATCATAGTTGACTTTTTTGAAGTTATAATTGGGGATTACATCATTGTGATGATTTTTGTGTTGGCGTATGTTGAGACAAAAGTCAAACATATTGTGGTCACTGTTAGAAAAGGGTTCTTTAGTTTGTATTCCATAAATTAAATTCGAACTATTGCAGAAGATGAGATCGAGGCAGTTGTTAAGTCTAGTATTGTTGGCTACTAGTTGTTCCAGTCCCAGATTTGTAACAGCATTGTAGAAGGTTGCATGTATGGGTTCAGTTGTACATTCGTTTAGGGTCCAGTTAATATAAGGTAGATTGAAGTCACCAAGAAAGATAAAAGCGTGTGGGTAGGATGTTGCCCATGTTAGTAGTGAATTTAGCTTGTTTACATGTTTGATGTCATAATCAGATGCTCTATAACATAGTAAGAATCGAAATGTGATATTTAAAGATAGTTTGCAAATGATGGTCTCAGGAAGAGCAAACTCCTGGGTAACTTGGATAATTTTTATAGAAGATAGCAACACCACCTCCTCTACGAATTTCATGATCTGATTGGTAAACATGATAGTCTCTTATTGTGATAATGGAGTCAGGGAGAGATGCGTTGAGCCATATTTCACAGACAAATATGATGTCCAATTTAGCCATATTTAGTAAGAGGAGAAATTCAGGTATTTTATTCACAAGGCTTCTTGCATTGAGTAGCTTGCATTTAAGGCCAGCTGTAGTTGGAATTGAGGTAGTTAGGGGCGTGCATGCCTAGTCTTGGGTGATGGTGGATTGGTTGAAATAGGTTGTGGTTGAAGGTTAAAGCTGAATTACGGGTTGTGTGACTTACTTTTGATACAGTCAGCATGGTAGTCAATGTACAGGTCCTTCTCTCCATTTTCTAGACATTTTTTGAGTTCTGTGCGGAGTATATGGGAGCAGGCACGTTGCTGTATGGTTAGGTCAGGGCAAGAACGGAGGTTCTTATGGTTGGTGTTGCTTTTGGCAAGTGAATTTATGGTATAAATGAATTTACGTTTGCTTGATTCATTTTTGCAAATGACTATGCAGAAGTGTGGGGCCACAGAGACATCTCTGTTTTTGAGCTCTTGGCCAATGCGGGAAATGTCAAATATTTCATCAGGGGAGATGGTTGATGCTTGATAATCACTGATGATGTTTCAGACAGTTGTGATGTCATCATTGTCATTGATGTCCTCTAGACCAAATAAGATGGCGTTTGGACATTTCTATTCTTGCTCAACAGCTTCTCTGATGAGGATTGGGATATCATTATTTGTCTGATTTATGTTTTGTTATGGATTGGGTTGTGGATTGAGTTGTGGTTGTTGGGTAGAGATGTGGTTTGTAGCTATTGGATGTTCAGGTTTTTGTGTTGTGTCTACAAAAGTTGCTGTAAGCCTGTTATTGATCTCTCTTTAATATACAGTAAAATTATTTGCAACTTTGTCATAAATTTTAAACCAAGTATGTCCATAAATCAGCAGAATTGTGTCTGGGAAAAATCATACAATAATTTCATTTTAGTGTACCCAAAAGAAGTTTAGAGGTTGGTGACTGCTTCATGTTTCCTTTCCTCACCTAATAGCATTATGTGTTTCCTTCTCCATCTGAAAAGAAAGTATCTTTTGTAGCTGTCTGAGTGAAAGGTGATTATTTGGTGCAAAGAGGTTTCCATACATATATTATGAGATATACATTAGTTATAATGACTCTATGGTTATTGTAGTCTTTATTTAAATCAGTGCTTCTCAAACTCAGCAAGGTTCTGGTTGTCAACTTTAAAGCCCTTAATGGCTTGGGACCAGGTTACCTGAAGTTGTCTGAGGGACAGTCTCTTGCCCAGTGGTGGGATTCAAAAAAATTTACTGCCAGTTCTGTGGGCGTGGCTTGCTGGGTGTGGCATAGCGTGGCTTGGTTGGCATGGCTTGTTGAGCGTGGCAGGGGAAGGATACTGTAAAATCTCCATTCCCATCCCACTCCAGGGGGAAATTTACTGCAAAATCCCCATTCCCTCACTACTCCACTAACATGATTTCCAGCTCCATTCTCCTGTGCAAGGCAACAAAAGAAGACCCAGCCAATCAGCTGGGAGTCAACAGGCAGAGAATAGATGGGGGCAAGGCAAGTCAGAGCTAGTATTTGTCGGTTCTCTGAACTACTGAAAATTTCTGCTACCAGTTCTCCAGAACTGGTTAGAACCTGCTGAATACCATCTCTGATGTAGGATCATATGGAGCACCTTCCCAATAAAGACATCTAGATACAGAACAGTTTCTTTATTAATTTGGTTGTGAAAATATTAGTGTTCAAGGCAGGGGTGGGATTCAAATTTTTTAACAACCGGTTCTGTGGGCGTGTCTTAGTTGGTGGCATGGCTTGGTGGTCATGTTATTGGCTGGGTGTGGCCAACTCACTATCACTCATATTGAGGCATGCATCTCCTCGCCTGGCCTCTCATGACTGTGGGCACCCTGCAACAGTCGTAAGTGTGAAAAATGGTCAGAAGTCACTTTTTCAGTGCCATTGTAACTTTGAATGGTCACTCCACACAAGCAAAGTACTAGCAAAGGAGGGGGAAAAAATTCCAGAGATGTTCCTGAGACAGGAAGTCTAGTCCTGTCAAGAATGTAATAAGGTTTAATGGAGAGGCAGTTTCTGGAAGCAACACAAGAATGTTTCCTTCCTGATTTCCTTACAGGATTAGGCCAGTAATTTCTTCTAACAAACAGTTCTCCGAACTGCTTAGAATGTTAACAACTAGTTCTAGTGAATAGGTGCAAACTGGTAGAATCTCACCCCTGCTCTTGCCCTGACCCATCAGAGCAGAGCAAGGAATGTTGTGGGTCTCTCCCTCTGGAACAGGATTCCCCCAGAGATTAGAATGGCCCCCACTCTAGCACTCTTCCGGAAGGCACTGAAGACCTTGTTCTGCCAGCGGGCATGGGGAATGCAGAGTGGGAAAGAACCCATTTAATGGCTCATATGATGTGTTGTCACTGGGGTGGGGAGTTATTTTATTTTATTATATATAATTCTTTTCTTAGTTTTATTGTTTTTTATATCATGTTTTTATATTTTTATAAGCCACCTTGAATCCCCATGTGCGAATAGGTGGCAATATAAATCTCCTAATTAAAATTAAATTATAAGAGGTGTGGACTTTAACTCCCAGAATTCCCAAACCAGCCATGAAGCTGACAAAACTTAGACTTGCTAAGTTTCAGAAACACTGGTATAAATTGTAATTTTCATTTTTTGGGTCGTAGTGGTTTATAATTACTTCATTCACAAAATTTCTTTTTCCTTTTTTTCAGTGACAAGGAATATCACTAACTGCAAATAATTGGAATCAATTGGAATCGGAACAAGGATGTGTTTAGTCTGAAGACTATGCAATTTAATGTTTCACATTGGTAAATTAAAAAAAAAAGAAACAGGAGAAAGAAAGGACAGAAGTGGGGTGTAATTATTTAAAATCTTGGATATGTAATATCAGTCTAGACAAGATTGACTTGGGTAGACCAATAGTTTAAGTTGGTATAAAGAAGCTGCCCTTTTTAATGAAAGAAATAATAAAAAGGGATATAAACTTGTATAACTAGTTGCATTTGGCCTGTGATCAATTGGGGATAAGAATTATTTGTTCAAATTAAACATTGCTCAAGAAAGGTTAAGGGGTTAGTAATGTTGTAAAAATTATATTATTTAACATAATGCCCGGTATATTTTGAAAAGCCAGTTGGGATTATCATTATAAAAAGATGTGTTCATTAAAATGTTTAATTTATGTGTCTTCTAGAGAATTGCTTATAAATGCTATTTGCACATCTAGCTAATTTGTACAAAAAATGTACAGCCAGTCTTAGTAGAACTATTTTAGTTTCCTAAAAAAAGGGATATTCATATAATACTGTATAATTATTCCACATCAAATATATGTTGTACATTTGAATTACAGCCAATTAAAATTACATCATTAGTTTCAAAATCATGTCATCAGTCCCTGGACAGTATGTTATGTTGTCTTCAGAAGAGATTTTGTGTACATATACAACAATATCCTCTCCTTACAGAGATATTTTGGATTGCAGAGAACAATACAATTGCTGCTTTATGCAAGCAGCCATATTAGAAAAATGCAAACTTCTTTCTATGTTTAATACACATCACAAATGTTTACTCTGGAATATTTGTCAATCCACATAGGAACTTATTACACTTTTTACAGTTTTTCTTCTTCTCTTCTTTTTAAAAGCAAATATGCCTTTCTAGAAGAGGAAGTTACAACCATCTTGTTAAAAGTAATCTACTCTGAGCTATCAAATATAAAATGCAACATAGAAATGTATTATTGAATGTGATTGTGGATGATTTATGGTTGAACAGACTAGGCAGTGCCACATCTATCCTTATTCTTCCTGATCGCCTATGAACTTTCAATAACACAGTTTATGGTATGTGACTGGACTGTTTCAGAAGGGAAGGATCCAGGGGTGGGATTCAGTATTTTTAACAACTGGTTCTGTGGCCATGGCTTAGTTGGTGGGTATGGCTTGGTGGTCATGTGACTGGGTGGGCATGGTCAACTCGACATCACTCATGTCAAGGGGCGCTTCTCCTTGCCTGGCCTTTCATGACAATGGGGATGCTGCAATGGTCATTAGTGTGAAAAATGGTCATAAGTCACTTTTTTTCAGTGCCATTGTAACTTTGAATGGTCATTAAATGAACTGTTATAAATCAAGGATTACCTGTACAAAAATATAAAAAGCTTATTTGCTTGCAAAAAGCTGCCCTAAATGCCAATCATTAGATTAAAAATACCTGCAAGCCAGAGTTACAAATCAGGCAGGGTGCCAGAGCACCTTGAGGAATGAAAATAGTTAAAATGCAATGACAACTGTCAAACAGCTAACCCTTGCTCATAAATTGAAACCCTTTAGCAGAGAGGTTATTTAAGCTCCCCAGAAAAAAAAACACACAGGAAAAGCAATCTTTAGATCTATTTGCACCACTTAAAGCTGGTCTCACTCATCTCACAAGATATCCTAAGGAAATCATCCAGATTTAAGGAAAGGTCACATGCCCCCCAGAAAGGCAATAAAAAACTCAGTGCCAAGCTTGCATCCTACCTCTTGGAAGTATACCCCAAAAGGACAGTGCCAGATACTTCTAAAGCAGTGAGGAAGACTCTCTCACCAGATAGAAAAAGAAACCATGAGGCAGGAAAAAATTCAAACACAATACAAATAATTAAATAACAACAGTAACTATTGCTTGTTGAAGCTGAATAGGGAAAATTATCCTATCAATAAACACAGGATTAAACTTTACCAAGCACAGAATTAACCTTCACCAAAAAACAGTTTTAGATCAAAACTCAGAAAGAGTATGTAAACTCACATTTGAATGTCAATTTTTCTAGCTAGCCATGAAGCCTTGCTGAATATCACTCATCTTGGTTCCCTGTCACTAAAAGCTTTGCTTCATTATTCAATTATTTCTTCAAAGTGTGGGTTGTCCAGGGAAGTATTTCCTCCCAACAGCAGTGTAAAAATCTTAAAACAACCCTTCCCCTTTAAGAAAGCCATGCCCCAAAGCTCCGGAGACAGTAAGTCTAGGCGTTCTGCTAAGAATGTAATACGGGTGGAAAAAAACAAAAGGAGATTCCTTGTAACTACCAGTTCTCTGAACTGCTTAGAAAGTTAACAAGGGGTTCTATAGAACCAGATAGAACTGGCAGAATCCCACCCCTCAATGGATCCATTCATTTTCTTCCAAGGTTAATTCTAATTGATGGTGATAAAGAGGAAAAGGTCTGGATTAATACTCCATTCTCACATGGTTCCTCAGGATTCAAGTCTTTCTTGATCTTGTTTAACATATACATGAATTCACCAGGCACAGGATTAAGTATCATCATCAGATATACATCTCTGCCCCAGAGCAAGCAAGTGATATTACTGAAACTCTTTCTCAGTATCTGAAGGCTGTCAAAGATTCAATGGGGAAGGACACACCCTTGCTAACTCTTTTTAGTTCTCAAAGTTGTGCCCAGCAAAGGGTACAACTGCCCCCCAAAAAACAAATTATAACTTGGGACTCTCCCTGGACTTGCAGCTCTTGTTCAAGGAACATGTGATGGACGTAGCCAGCAGAATCTTTGATAGGTTTATTATGTATGCATTTGTGTCATTTGCTGGATCAGGAGGTCCTAATCATGGTCACTTATTCCTTAGTTATCTTCCAAATGGATTCCTATCATGTACCCTTCATAAGACTGAGAAGTTGCAATTGGTCCAGAATAAGAGGCACAGGAATTTTTGAGTCCTTCAGAACATTCATATTAAACCATCCCTCTATGAGCAGCAGTGAGTCTCAGTAGGCATCCAGGTAGAATTCAAACTACTGGTTGTAACCTATGAAGTCTTACATGGCTATTTATGGGACTTTGTTTTCCTTTGTCATTGTTCCAACCACACACACACACACAGAAAGAGAGAGAGAGAGAGAGAGAGAGAGAATATTTATATTTATATAAAACATTTGAAATAAATATTGTTATATACACATTTTAAAGTTTTTTCTTCCTAACATAATGTATCTTATGTGTTCATTCAGAGATGGTATTCAGCAGGTACTCACCAATTCCGGAGAACTGGTAGCAGAAATTTTGAGTAGTTTGAAGAACTAGCAAATACAATCTCTGACTGGAGATTTTACAGTATCCTTCCCCTGCCAGTCACACCAAGTCACGCCCACAGAATCAGTAGTAAAAAATTTTGAATCCCACCACTGGTTCATATTCATAATTCCCCTAGCACATCATTTCTCAATGCATTTTGAGTTAAGAAAACTATTGAAAATTTAGAAATGTGCGGTCAATTTCTTCAAATAACTGAAGCCTACTTCACAAATAAGGCTAAATAGGTGAAGTGAATAACTTTACATTAAAATGTAAAGGGAATTTTGCTCCCATTTCTATGCATAAGTTGTTAAACTGTTCTTCATACCTATACAACTAATGGCTCAATTAGTTAGAAATTATGGTGAATCAAAAGTGCTGTATTAAAAACTATAATATAGTTGAGATGAGAACTAGAAAAAGCTATCATTCTCCTTTTCCTTTCCACAGTAACACCTATAAATGAAAAGGATGTGACATGACATGACATGACATGACATGACACAACATCATGTCATTCATTACTTTTCAGGGAATTTGTTTTTTCTGCTTTACAACTTTAACTGCTACTTGTAGGAGTAGACAAACATGTAACTGGGTGACTTCACATCATTCATGGTCCTTGATTCTACCACATAAAGTCAAAAACTGACTAAAAACTAACCAAATAAGAAATTCAAGAAAATAGATACAAACTCAAGGTTAACTGCATCAAACTTGATTGCACGAAATACGATTTCAGCAACAGAGTGGTCTATGTCTGAAATACTCTACCTGACTCTGTGGTTTCTTCCCCAAACCCCAAAAACTTTAACCTTAGACTGTCTACTATTGACCTCACCCCTTTCCTGAGGGGTCTGTAGGGGGCGTGCATAAGTGCACCAACGTGCCTACTATCCCTGTCCTATTGTTTCTTTTATTTTTCATATATGTACCCATTTCATGTATTCATAACTATGTATATACTTATA
The DNA here is from genome assembly GCA_023653725.1 of Bungarus multicinctus. Taxonomy (NCBI): domain Eukaryota; kingdom Metazoa; phylum Chordata; class Lepidosauria; order Squamata; family Elapidae; genus Bungarus; species Bungarus multicinctus. The sequence continues at coordinate 228,645,760 of CM042834.1, read as the reverse complement.
CCTGTTATCTTGTAAGCGATTTACAAATCAAATAAATAAATAAATAAATGACTTTATTAACATTTCTGTAACACACAGTCACACTGACTAAATTTAAAAGGTATAATTTGGATAGATTTCCAGGAAGAACCCGGTATCCCATTATCCCTTGGACCAGAGAAATGTTAACATGACCTATTGTAATACTAAATTCATTTCCAATTATCATAGATATCTACAACTGATAAGATTTGATTAGTTTAACCCTGTCAACAACAAAGGAACAAGTAGTGAGGAAATACACCACTGGCTAGGTCTTGTTATCACAGCCATGTCAGCCTTGTAAAAGATATTCAAAACCACAATGTAGCTATGCCTATAAAGATCAGGCTCATGTTAGCCATGGTATTCCCTGTGATACTCAACAGAGATGAAAGTTGGACTAAAGAAGTGGTGTGGAAGAAGATTCCTGAAAATATCATGGATAACCAAGAAACAAACCAATGGATTATTGAACAAATCAACCCAGAATTCTCCCTTGAGGAACAAATGACCAGGCTCAAACTGCCAAACTCATTGGTAGCCTTATATTGCAATGAGCAAGGACATATATTCTATGTAGCTATTATAATTATTGGCCAAGCAGGGAGCTAGAAAAATGATCGAAGTCTGGAAAATGTGCCCCTTGTCAGTCAATAGGGAACCTGATTTACCACCAGCCTATCAGGTACTTAGAAGCAGAGGACAGGATGGCACAAGGTAACAGCAATTAACAATTTAATAGCCAGCCATTAACATCTTAATCAACAAAGCTACATATAACCAGGAACTATATAAATGCAACATGGAGAACAATCCAATGCACATATTCTGGAAAGAGAAAAGTTCCCTGATGATCGGCTACAGCCCAAGCCTGAAAGCTTGGAATAACAAAACTTTGGTCCCATGACTAACTCAGATTGGATTTCTGCAACATTATCTTGTGGCATGCATATTTACTTTCATTCACATAAATCAATCTACTTCAGATGCATTATGCAGGATCTCTGGAAAAGTCTCTAATGCTGAGAAAAGTAGAAAGAAAAAGAAGAGGACAACTAGTTGCAAACTGGATGGAGTCAATTACTGTGGTGATGGGTGCACCATTTGGATACTTGAAAGAATAGGCTAAGGATATATCTTCATGGACAAAATGAAAAGATCCAGTTTTTTTTTACCAGTTTTCATTATTTTCTCGGCTGTTTAGTAAAACTTATGTTACCACAGGAAAATATACTTTTCTCCTTTAACTAGAACCTAATCATTATACAGTAATAACAGGCAGAACCTGCTAAGGAGCTGTCATAGTACATCAACACCAAATAAATTAATTTATCTGAGAATATATTAAAAAGTGTTGTTTATTCTGAAAGATATGACTTTCAAATTTACACCAGATTTGTCAAATGTCATAGAATTATTTGAGTGAGGGGCAATTTCAATGCTTTATTTTAAACCTTATTGATTCTGAATCTCTATATCTATTTATGATTTTTTTTAATGCATTGCCCTGCATATTTTTTGGGAGGCATGAACAAAGTATAAAAACAAATTATGCAATTCTTTTTCCAACCTATACTTAATTTTATTTCATAGTTAAACTGCATATTTAAGTAACATGACTTGCAATTCTATATACTATGAATTTTGTTGAGAAATTCATTTATAACACATTCCAAATGTAACATCATTTAAATCACTGTTTGACCTGCTATAACAGAATTTTCTTTGAGGATTACATTCATATTCAATATCCTGAGGTGTTCTATTTTATATTGTCATTCCAACTCCACTTTTTCCTTTTCTCTTCTTTTATGGGATGAAAATAGAAAGCTGAATTATGTCTTTTGGAAAAGATAATCAGACTAGGTGCTAAAATGGAAATACTCGTTTGAAAAATAAGACAAAACGGGAATGTCACTCAAAACTACTTTGAGCTGCATTGCAAATTCAATTTTCTACAATAACAATATAGGAAATAAAAAATGGCATGAGCTTAATTTTAGCCACAATAAAATATTTATGCATTATTTGTAATCAAATTATATAATTTGGCACTAAAAGTAATGCCTTAAAATAATGTACCATTAATTTGTATGTATCAGAGTTTTTAGAAAAAAATAGTGATTTAAATAAAGCAATTCATTTTAGAAAAAAAAACTGACTATGATTTCCATATTATCAGGGAGTGCAGGATGAAAGTTTAAAAAGATGACAGTTTTGTCAGTCATCCCACCCTTTTTTATGTGCATGAGATATAAGAAATGGGCACCGCTTGGTGCAGTTATGACTGTTGACTTTTTTTTGGGGGGGGGGGATTTTATCTACTCCCTTTCCAGTGGATAATCCTGAATGATGTGCACTAAGCAATATAAGAATCTTCTAATGTTTTATATAAATAGAAAGAGACCTAGTTTATGCTTCCCAAATATCTAAACAGGCAAAGGAGAACATTGTCAATTGAAAAGAGGACAAATGGGAAGAAAAAGAGGTGATACTATCTTTCTTGGCATCTGAGATAAAAATTACTAGAATAAAAAGAAATAGTCATACCTGTATATGAAATTAACTGCTTCCAGCCACAGAAAGACAGGTTTTCAATAGCAGGAAGAGGCTAGACCTGGTTGTTATTTTGCTCAGTCACTAAGTCCTGTCTGATTCCCCACAACCACAACACACCAGCCCCTCCTCCCCCCCCCAATCCTCTACAGTTTCCCGGCGTCCACCAAACTCATGTCCACTGAGTCAATAACACTATCTAACCATTTTATCTTCTTTCATACCTTCTCTCTTTTGCCTTCAATCTTTCTCAACAGCAGGGTTTCCCCCCACCCAATAATTATTCTCCTATGGTAGTCTTTGAGCTTTAGCTAGAGCTGGCTAAGAGACCAAAAGCCTTCAACAAGTAACTGATTTAGGTCTTGTTAAATTCAGGTATCAGCTCAAGCAGTTCAAGGAGGAAATGAAGTCTAAAAGCAGGACATGTCCTCCTTTTTGCCAGATGTCTGGACATCCTACTTAAGCCATATTACCAGATTGCTTTAATCCATTTTCTTAAACTATTTAAGTTCAAAATAGACTAATTTTCAAGCAAGCTTAGTATTGTTCTAACTGCTCATAATAGTATTTGGTGTTGGCAGCTGGAAAGAAGAATTCTAGATTTCAAAATATTTGCCAGAATATGATGACAAAATCCTATGCTTCAAAATACGGACTTATTGGGTTTTCTTCCCTCCAATCTTTACCTTTTCCTTTCTTTCCTTTCTACACAGCAGGTAGCAGCACTGCTGGATATAATGTCCCATGGAAACAATACACTTATCTTTTGACATCAATTTTTAAGTTACAGAAAGAAAAAAATGGAAAAAAGTTTGCCCCCTTCTCTTGAAATTTATTACCCATATCCTATTTGTGAAAGTTCTTCAGATGTCATCCCTCTAAAGTAGTTCTGCAAAATATATATGATGTTCCATTCACTTTTAGCATCAGGTTAGGTGGAGACACAATACTCAAAGATTAGCATTACCCATATTCAATTCTGGAGCCATATCTTCATGTGATGAATCATATTATTTCCAGACAGTGATATTTCCAGGGTAATCAGAAGACAACCATGAGAATGGAAATTAGACAGAGACAAAGATCATAGCATACTGATCATTTATTAGAAGGTCTAGATGTAGAATGTGATGGTAATTTGATCTTTTTATGAATTTTAAGCTTGAAGAAAATATTTTTGACTGACAACAGAAATGAGAAGCATATCTTGCAGTGTTATCTTCCATTTTGCTTGTTAAACAGCAAATGAGAAAATGCTACACTTGATCCCATAGTAAAGATGGGGGGAATTAAATTAATTAAAACAGTAAAACAGTTTGACATTTAATTTCAATTTTACTATTCAGCTCCTGTGTCTCAACTCCAATAGCCAAGATGATTAGAGTTTGTTCACAGGAGAAGTCAAGAAAAGTGACTTCTGTAGGGACCCAATATTTTGTTCCATTGTTTCATTAATAGAACTGTGAATTGCTTGCAAGCTCAGAGAAATTGGGAGTAAAGATAGAAAGGATCTGAGAAGGTGCACAAGGAATAAATCACACCTTATAAGGGTTGATTTTGGAATTATTTCATTTTTGAAGACTATCAGATAATGTCACTTAGCTATATTCATGCCCATATGTGTGTGTGTGTGTGTGTGTGTGTGTGTGTATGTAAGTTCGGGTCTTTTCCTGTGTAAGATTGAGACTATCTTGGCAATGTTTCGATGAGATCTCACTCGCCATCTTCAGGCTGGTGTTTTCAGCTTTGTGCTTGTGGGAGCAAAGCGTGATCTGAGCTGCTGTCTCCCTATATATACTGGTGGGGAGGTTGGCTGTGTTGTCATTTCGTGATTGGTTGATGAAGTTGATGTTTGCAGATTGGCTGGCTTTTTCTTAAGAACATGTGTGGCTGAGGTATTGGCTGTGTGTTTATCAGCCTCCTGTGTTGTAACAACTTGGGTAATGGGCTGTATGATGATCTTCTGAGTTCTATTGTTTTGACATCCTGGGTCTTGTGTTGTAATCTCCTGGGTCGTAATGACCTGGGTAATGGGCTGTGTGATGACCTTCTGAGTTTTAATCTTGCGACCTCCTGGGTCTTGTGCTATAATCTCCTGGGTCGTAATGATCTAGGTAATGGACTGTGTGATGACCTTCTGAGTTCTAATCTGGTGACACCCTGGGTCTTGTATTGTAATCTCCTGGGTTGTTGGCTGTGTTGCAACTCCTGAGGTTTTGTGGTGTAGCCTTCTGAGTTCTGTGATGTGATATCCTGAGCAGGTGGCTGTGATGTGATGTTCCAGGTTTTGGTTTGGATTCGAGTTTGAGGCCTGGCTCTGTGTTCATGCCATGCGTCAGTTTGCTTGGTCTGGGGGTCGGGGTATGTGGCAGCTGGTGATGCAGCTGTGGTCTGGTTTCTGGATGGTGGTTGCCTTTCATCTATGGGGTGGATTTGGGTTTGAGTCTGGTGAGGGAGATTGGTGGTGGTGTCATGCATTGTTTTGGGTCAGGTGTTGGTTTTCGTGGCTGGGACTCGTTTGTTGATAAGGGCTAGTTTCCAAATGTCTGGTAGGTGGGAGGCATCGTCCCGTTTATTCATGTTATGGGGGTGTTTCTCTATTTCAATGGCTTCCCTGATTATTCTCTTGTTGAAGTGTTTAGTATTGGAGATTAATTTGGTTCCCTCAAAATTAATTTCATATCCTGTGGCTTTAAGGTGCTGGAAAAGGGAGGAAGAATTTTCTTCTTTTCTGACTGCGTTCTTGTGTTCTACAATGCGTGCATTAATTCTCCTGTTGGTTTGTCCAATGTATGTGGCTGGGCAATTGTTGCATGGTATTTCATAAACTCCTTGGTTTTCTAGCTGGATCTTGTCTTTGGGGTTTCTTAGGATGTTGGGCATTTTTTGGTCAGTGCCAAAGGCTGTCCTGATATTGTGTTTGTGAAGTATTTTGCTGATTTTATCTGTGGTGCCTTTGATGCAGGGGAGGAGAGTGATACCATTTCTTGTTCTATGTCTCGGTTTCTGGGGGGGGTGTATCCTTTAGGATTAGGTTGGTAATTGTGTCTCTTTGGAATCTGTTGGAAATTAATACATTAGCGAGGGTGTGTAATTCTGTTCTCAGGTGGTCTTTCTCAGTTAGGCATTTGGTTCTGAAGATGAGGGTCTTGGCTATGGAGTTGATCTGTGCAGGGTGGTGATAGGGTTGTGCATTTAAGTAGCAATTGGTGTGTGTTTTCTTCCAGTAGATGGTATGTCCTAGGGAGCCATTGGTTTTTTTGTAAATTAGGACGTCCAGGAAGGGAAGTTGATTGTTGGCTTCTGTTTCTATGGTGAATTGTATTTTGGGGTGTAGGCTGTTGAAATGTGTGAAGAAGTTGTCCAGTTTTTCTTTCCCATGTGGCCAAATTACAAAAGTGTCATCTACATATCTAAGCCAGAGTTTGGGTTTGGGTTTGGATTTGTCTAGAGCATTGGTTTCAAAATGTTCTATGTATAGGTTAGCGATGACGGGTGAGAGGGGTGATCCCATAGGTGCTCCTTCTACCTGTTTGTATCTTTGTCCATTATGGATGAAGCAGTGATTGGTCATATCTAGGATGTGCTTAGGGAGGTTGTATTTGTTTTGGATGGCTGTCAAGGCTTCTTTAATAGGTACTTGGGTGAAGAGGGATATGACATCGAAGCTCACAAGTAGGTCGCCGGGTTGTAGTTTTGTTTCTTTATTGTTTCTATGAAGTGGAAAGAGTTTTGTACGTGTGAGATGATGGATTCTGTGTAGTGCTGGAATTGTTTGGTGAGAAATTTGGCAAGATTCTGTAGAAGTGAGCCTATGGAGCTGACTATGGGTCTGAGTAGTGTTCCTTCTTTGTGTATCTTGGGGAGGCCATAGAGTTTAGGGCATCTGGATGATTTTTCTCTGGGGATGATTCTTTGCTGGATCTCTTCACTGATGGGGGAGGCTTTTATTTTGGATTTTATTTTTTTCCAGGTAGGTGGTGAGGTCACTATTTAGAGGTTTGTAAGTGGGGTCTTGGAGTAGGTTGGATAGTTTGGATTGTTGGATAGTCCGATGTATTCATCATGACCGTGGCGTTGCCTTTGTCTTCTGGGAGAATGATTATGTTGTTGTCTTTCTTCAAGTTGGTGAGTGCTTTTTGTTCTTCTCTATGTAAGTTGCTTTTGGGTGGACTGCTAGAGCAGAGAACATTGGTGACTTCAAGTCTGATTTTATTGGCTACATCTGGATTAATTTTGGTTAGGCTAACTTCAACTCCACATATAATGTTTTCAGTGGGGATACATTTGGGGGCAACTGCAAAGTTGAATCCCTTGGAAAGGACATTGGTTTCTGCTCTGGTGAGGGTTCTGTCTGATATGTTGTGTACTGTTTGTTTCATGCGTTGTTGTGGGAGGGGGATTGGGCTTATGGTGTTTCTCTAGTCTGTGGAGTTTGCTGGTGTGTCTTGTGGGAGGTTTCTGTTTTGGCTCTCCAGAGGGCTAGTTGTTTGGATTTGTCCCAGAGTGCTGGGTGGATTTTGTTGCTGAGTTTGAGGTGGAGAGTAAGTAGGTCCCTGTTGGTTTGGTCTAGTAGGAATCTTTTCCTGTGGAGTTCATTTCTGATTAGGTCTAATTCTGTTCTTTTCAGGATCCTTTCAGTGGCTGAGGTTTTGCAATGGAATTTGAGTTGGAAGTATGTGGGGATCACTTCTTTGTCTCGGCAATTGGGTAGGAATGTGAGGTCACATAAGATGGTGGCTCTTCAGACTTCGAGTTTCTCGTAGGTCCAGGTCAGCTGGAAGGCTTCCTCCCCATAGAGGTACAATATTTGTTTTTGTAGATTTTCACAGTACAGGTATGCAGGTCTTGGCATGTTCGGGTCTTTTCCCATGTAAGATTGAGACTATCTTGGCAACGTTTCGACGAGATCTCGGAAACAAATATCGTACCTCTACATATGGGGGACTGGAGGCTAAAGCATATCAAGAATGGTTGCTGGAATTGGGTATGTCTAATTAAATGAAAAGGACTAGGGGTGACATAATAGCAATGTTCCAATATCTCAGAGGTTGCCACAACGAAGAGGGAGTCAAGCTATTCTCCAAAACACCTGAGGGAAGGACAAGAAGCAATGGGTGGAAATTAATCAAGGAGAGAAGCAACCTAGAACTAAGAAATTTCCTGACAGAACAATCAACCAGTGAAACCACTTGCTTCCAGAAGCTGTGAATTCTCCAACACTCTTTAAGAAGAGATTGGACAACCATTTGTCTGAAATATAGGGTTTCCTCCCTCAGCAGGGGATTGGACTAGAACACCTCCAAGGTCCCTTCCATCTCTCTCTCTCAATAAGTAGGTAGGTAGGTAGGTAAATAGATAGATAGATAGATAGATAGATAGATAGATAGATAGATAGATAGATAGATAGACAGATAGATATAAGTATAGGTATAAGTATAGATATAGATATGCATATGTATATACACACACATACATATTATACACATATACACATACATACACATATGGTCTATATACACACTGTATTACTCTGCCATGCACAATAACTTCTAATAATAATATCTTCTTTAGTTAAGCACAGATCTGGGAATAAATATGAGTGCATCCTTTTCTTATTTACTATTCACATTCAGTTACTGTGATTTAGCAAGGCAAGTAGTCCTTGTTTAGCAATAGTAGCTGATTCCAGCAACTCATTGATTAACAATGACTATGATTCGGCTTATTACTTCAGCTTTCCTTTGCTTTACAGCATCAAAGGAATACAATCCCAAAAAGTCAGATAAGCCCAAGTGGTGGGGAAGATTTCTGGAATCCTACAGACCCTTTTCCCCCTTCCCCAGTCCTTAGGAATGCTCACCCCAGCAATGGGATAATTAGCAAAAAGAGAATTAATGTTTATATTTGCATACATTGGAGAGGAATACTTGCATACATTGGAGAGGAAGGGATTCCAAGAGAGTAAGTAGGCACATATTGGGGAGTATGCATCAAAAGAAATACACTAGTATTGGTTGTTGATCTACAGTTCTCCCAGCTGTGAATTACAAGCCACTTACTGTGCAATTGATTAGAGTCTTGTCAATTTTAGGTAGCAGCTGTGAGCCAGTGGAAGATACTAATCAGCTAATTAAGGCCATAGAGCTCAGTTTGTTAACTTGCAGTAGCATATTTATGAAGTGTTGTATAGCAGAGAAAAGCATCTCAAGAAGGGATAGCTTGCTTAGGCTTCTCTCTGCTCTGCCATGGCGGTGGAAAGAGAGAAAAATGAGTTTGACATAGGACAGTTTATATCGACTATAATGCTGAACACATAACAGATAAATGCTGTGAGGATGGTAAATGTGGACACTGGTTGCAAATGATGTTTTCATAATTGTTATATTTACAAATGGTCACTGTCTGAGGCAGCATTTAATGAGGACAATAGCTGTGTAAAAGGTAAAAATATGGTGGCAATAAGTTTTTTTATAAGTTTTTTTTCATAGCATCTGTCCTAAACTTTGCTTTTGCCATAGGTGGATGCCCAGGTTTTGTAAAGATTTTTATGAAGTAAGAGTTTAAGTGTAAACCAGGTTTGACTGGTCATATTTGAAAGGCTTCATGTATGACAAAATATTTTGAGAGAATCCTGTACTGTTAATATTCTTCATTAACAGGGTAGCTTTTAAATTGGGCATTTGGGTTGGAAGTATTGTGGTGGAATTGCAGTTACCAGAGATTTGGAGGTAAAATAGAAACTGTTATGTGAAGGAGAAAATATTGTCCCCGAGTTACATCAAACAATTATAAAATTTCATGCTAGGAGATGTCAGTGATAAACTATCTTACCAGAGCAAGGTAGAGAAAAAATCTTAGTCAAGTCAGTACTTACTATCAAATATTAATTCTCTTTCTTAAAACATTTGTTTTTCCTAGATCAAAATTTAAATCTCTGAAAGACATTTACAATTCTGGAGATTAGGCTATCTGATTGATGTCAAGTTCTCCTTTTTTATGTACTGACAATTTGGATATTTACAATACAATTCTAACTGTGAATATTTTGATATGCATTATGTTGCAGTTATAGCTAGGACTTATCTCCAATTTTCTTTTCTTGCCATTACAGACATTACTAACAAATTTTTGAGTTGTGAACTTTGCCAACATGAACAAACATATCGGCATTTAGAAATCATATCAAGATTGCCAGGTTTGTTCATATTAACAAAATGCATATGCAGCAGAAATCAAGTCCTCCCTACAGTGGTGCGATTCAACTGGTGCAGCAACTGATTTGGTTAGTGTGCATTTCACATTTAAAAAAGCCCATTTTCAGTTCTAATACTTACCTTCAACTGCAGCCTCTGTGAATAAAACAGCTGAGGCGTGGCAAACTGCTCTGCCGCACAATTTTTTTAGAGCTGTGCTCTAAAAAAATTGTGTCCTTTTTTAGAGCTGTGCTCTAAAAAAATGAAATAAAGTACAAGAAAGAGCAGGGGCAGGTGGGTGGGCCCACATGCTTGTCAGAATAAACTGGTTTGAAGCCAGGTGATCATCAGAACTAGAGATTCCCCCAAACCGGTCCAAACCAGGAGAATTCCACCCCTGCCTCCCTGCCTTTTCCCAACCCCAAAGTTGCAGACAGGCAACACACTTTTCATCCCACACAAGCAGCAGCATTTGAGCAAAATCTGATTGGTCCAGTGAACCTTGGGCAGCAGTGAAGGAAAGCAGGAAAGAAAACTGGGAGAAAGTAGGGAAGGAACAGCTTCCAGCATGCCATACTACATATGCAGAACACCAGAAACCAACTTCCTTCCACCCCTCTCCTGATCTCCCCTCCATGCCCTGTCCTGTTATTACCCAAAGCCCTCTGGACCTCTAGCCAAGCAAGGCAAGATTTGCACTGTACCTATTTGTTATGCTTATTGAACTTGTGAACAAAATTGATTTATGAACAGCCTCTTAGTACATAATCTGTTCATAAGTAGGTTAATGTCTGTAATGAGAATTAAAGAGAGCACCCAAAACTTTCATAATGGATTTGGTGAACATTTAATATTTAAACCTCTACTGATTGCATGTTTGTTGAATTTCTTAAATGTATCCAAGTTTCTAGTAATGAATATACAGTAAGCAGGCCTAGAGAATTCTGGGACCTACTTTATTTATTGCAACAAATAACATAAGTGAGACATTTTTAGCAGCATAAGGCTGATGACACAAAGCCATGAAGTGGCATCTTGCCTCCCTCCCCACCCAGTTTTGATTTTTCTTACCAGAATACTCATTAATGTAATGCTCAGCTCCCTGCTGCTTAAATCACTTGACTTATTTTTATGGAAAAAAAGACTGACTAAATATCATGAGCAAATACTTTCCATGGAACAAGAATAAGTTAATTAAGGATCATGCAAAAATATTAAAAAATATTTTATATCTTTGGAAGGGAGAGACATGCTTACTATCACAGATATAGAAATCTTGAAATTCTTTATATATTCAATGTAAAAACAAGTTTTTTATAAAAGGTTTTCTCCTGCTTGCCATTAAAATCAGTATTATTCTCCAAGCTTCAGCTGTCTATTTGCCTAAGAAATCTATATAACGTTTGTGATAGACCTATTTTTGAAGACCATTTTGGAGGACAAGAAAAACTTTGATTTCTTCATTGTTAACTCATCTCAGAAAAAATGTAAACTTTGCAGAATTCATGGAACATGGACCAAGGAGGGGTGAGAAGTTTCTATATCCAATATTAGAGATAGAACTTGTTCCAGAAAGCAATTGCCCCTTAGAAAAAGTAGGGTAAATGAATTTACCTGTAATGCACAAGATTGCATTACAATATATATTCTGTAGAAGTACCATTTCTATATTTTAAGAAAAAAATGTTTTACCTTCATACACATCCTAGTCAGCCTTATTTCATTGAATTTCATTGAATATAATAAGGGATTGAAAATGGGCACAGGAAATATTTGTGTGTGTGGGTAGGTAAATGCACATATAAAAACATGCAGAAATATACTGATTCAGTGTGATCCACAGAAATGTTGTTGCAGATCAAGGTATATCAATAAATAATAAAATATCAGGCTGAAACTATAATATATAGCAAATTCATTGATTTTGAGCATTGTATATTCCATACTATCTAACTCCATCGATGGAATTAATTTTCAATAGTGTGTCAATTAAATGATACACATGGGAGTATTCATAGTATAACACAGTTTCAGAGTTAATCAAGCTGAAGACTTCTAAATAATTTACAAAATGTGCTTAGAAATAGTGGCGTAATCCGGCAGAAACTTCATAAAACAGATCTTTGATTATTGACAGGAAAACTTATTCTAAGTATAGTCACTGATTATTTTTAAGATCTTTACTTCATCTTTCTGCAAAATTGCAAAGAAAATAATGTATGTATTTGAATCCTGGAAGGGAGACACCAGACGGGAGACTGGTATAACACTGGACAGAAAGAATTTGGGGAAACCCTAACCCTCAGCCTGCCTCTTTAAAATTGTGCATTGTGAAGGATGTGCAGAGCAGTCTTAGATAATTGTTAAGAAAAATAAAGATGTGTTTTGAGCAGCAAGGGAAAAGGGGCACCACAGAGATTTTTCTCCTAGTTAACATGCCCTTAATTCTTTCACAGCCTCACTCAACTTTAGTTTTAATCACTTATTGAGTCTTAATATCTTGTTGGTAAAACAATGGAAGGCACTACTCTTGGATGTGTTTAGGGCATCATTTGTCCTGAATCCAATCCTGGCAAATAGCTTGTTGGTTTGCAGCATATGCCACTGCTACATAAGTTGTGCCAGAGGTTTTTTGTTACAACATTAATTAAATTAAATGGTTTAACAATTAAGAACACACCACTATTTTGGCCAGTTTCACTATATGTACTTTTAAATGTGTTTTGAAATAAATGTTTTAGTTTTGATCAATGCAAGCACAGCCATAGTTTCTATTAATAAAATGTTCGATCTCTTTTATTCAGGTTTACAAATCTGAAAAAAAAATGCTACTGCTTTAAGGAGTCAATTATTAAACTTAATTCAACTCTTAAGACATTGAAGAAGTCTAAAAGTACAGGTTGCATTAACAAGTAGCAGAAAAGAGTTTTCCTTGACTTCCAAAGCACTTCTGAATCGTTTTTGAAATGTTCACAGCAGTCCCCTTAGTATATGATTAAATCACTTTCTTTATGTTTTACATATTTATTCTAATGCTGCACATTTTCTTGAATATTTTAGAATTGCAATGGCTAAGAAATATAGAACTACTGCAATATTTTCTTTATCCAAAGATATGCTAGCTATGCTAAGTAATTCTTCAGGAATATTTTCCTATCTTTCAGAATTTTTCAGTCAAATAAGGTACTCACTAAAGGGGACAGGGCTAGTGCTGAAAACAGAAATCAGCAGAACCAAAAGCATAACTTCTTGATTTATACTATATTGTACTCTGGGAATCATGCAATATAACAGCAAATAGAAGACACTAAAAGCTCTATCATATTATATAATTTTAACTTGCTTGCAACTCTTTCAAGAAGGTGTAAACATCCGTCTTAATAGAAATGAATGCTTTCTAAACCAAAGTTGCCCATGTAGTCAATATTGACCCTCAAGGACTGATGGGATTATTAATGGAGTCAATAGATAGTCAGTGACCATTCAAAATTACTATGGCATCAAACAAGGAGGATTATGATTGATCCATGAAGTTGCAGCCCTACAGCAGTATGATTGCAATCTGGGTACTCAGGTACCTGGCTTACAATTATGACATCACAGTGAACCATGGTCACCTGATCACTACTAGTGACTTTCCCTATTGGCTGTCCACACAATGGAGAAGCCAGCAGGTAAGGCTGCAAGTAAATTGCTGCTGTAATCTTTTCTCCTGAGAAACCCTACTATAGATTCCAGGAATCCATAGTTTCCTCTCACCCATCCACACTCTATAATGCATGTTCACCCTAAGAATCCCCCAGCATGGCCATGCTCACTAGCACCCACCTACAGCCCTGCCAACCAACCCTCATTTCATAGAATCCACCCACATCCCTCAACAGCCTTCTTGCCTTCCCTAGTACCTGCCAGCAAGACACTTCATTACCCTTGGCATCTGCATACCCCTTACTTCTATAGTGCCTGCTTTTGGCAGATCCCATAGCACAGTAAGTATGTGTGTCCTCCCATGCAGCTTGCCTGGGACCCTTGTCTTTTCCTATTTAATGACCAACACTATCCTGTGGTTACAATAGAAAATAAGACTGCTGGAATTGTTGCCAGTAAGTAAATGTTTTCTCCAGATTCTACAACATCCACTATATTGTTGTTATTGTTGTTCATTGTACAATCAGCCAGTGTTCAGATTGAATTTGGCATTTTTATCTACCTATCAAGTCCTGGGATAGACAGTTTGATAGTGATAAACATATCATTGCAGGATGTAAGCTGTTCCAGGTTAAGCTGTCTTTTATAATTGTCTGATGGTGATTTTTGTCAATGCTGATGGTGTTCAAGTGGTGCTCCAGTTGTTTTGTGGATATACCCAAAGTAATTACTACTGCCATACATTCGCTTTCTTTTGCCACAATTATTCTGTTTCTATTTGCAGGGATGATGATGATGATGATGATGATGATGATGGTGATAATGATGATGATGATTTGTTGCACAGACAGCCTGATATTTAGATTGTATTTGGCATTTTTATTCAGCTACTGATTTCAACTGAAGAACCTGGTATGATCATATGTTTAATAGTGGTATTAAAGTTATTGTTGCAACAATATTTTTTATTATTCATTGTGCTAAAAATGATAGTGGTATTTATTGCACCATTCCCATAAAGCAAATATTTGGTGTGGGCAGGAGATTAATGAACAATCTGAAACTTCATAATGAACTTGAGCTGAAGAGTTTGTGGACCTCTGCTCTAATTGATGTCTCCAGAAGCTGCTTAAATTTCTCTCAATGTGGTCAATGCTGCTTAAAATACCTGGAGACTAACACTGAGCAAGATTTGGAAGAGCAATGGATCTTGAGACATAGTATATTGAAACCTTGCATACATCCAACAAGAGGAGAAAGTGACATTGTAAGTATCCTAACACGAGCTAGCAAATAACACAAGTTATATAATTTGTAACATTCCGATGACTGATGCAATTTACATTGTTCACCTTACCATGACTTGTATTGTTTGCCTGTGTTTTAAAGCAATCAAGTATCTTAAGAGCTTGTCCTTTTTGATCTCTGTGGTCAACATTTCCAATTGTATACAATATATGAAAATGGCAATTTCAAGAACTAATACTTACTATGGTCATTGTATAATAATTGGATAGCTAAAAGAACATAATCCAGAGTCAAACTTTTGATCAGGTTATCTAGAAAGACAATTGTTATTGTGAAGATACATTTAAAAATGCACAAAGCCAATACTGAAAAATATAGATTCAACTGCTTGGGAAGAAGCATTACATTTCCAATTTTTAAATAATCTACTATCACCACAACATCTGCATATAGCACCTTGTATGAAACCCATATCACTTGATTATGGCTGGTTTTGGTCTGTGATCTGCAGATCAAAGTTACAGAACAGTATTTTTTTTCTTTTGAATTGGAAAGCTGAGCTAGTGAATTCTGCTGAGTAGACACATGGGTGACTGAGATAAGCTGCTGACTGAGTTATTCATTTATGTGCTATACAACACAATACTTGGTAGAAGTAGCCATCTTTACAGGAGAAGAGAGGACAAGATGAACAGGTTTTCGCTTGACAGAAAAGGAGACATACATTTACTGGGAACTGATGACAATAAACAATAATACAGGAATAGAGAACCTGTAGTCCTCCAGATGATGTTAAGCGCAACTTGCAATATCTTCACCAATGACTATGAAGATCAGGGCTGCTATGAGATGTGCTTCAATGACTTCAGGGACAAATTCCCCACTTTGAATTAGTTAAATGCTGCATTGAAATTGTCTATAAAAATAAATCTCCATAGATGAAAATACTAGTGTACTGACATAGAGCAAAATAACAGAATATACGAGTTGCAAAAGTACAAATTTTTAGATAGCTAGTCAGAAATAGATTCTACTGAATTCAATGATGCGAAGCTCCAGTATGTTTATATGAATTTTACCCTCTGGAATAATTGTGATAGGGCATAAATCTATGCAAAAAATAAATACATTTTGTTGTACTCTTGTAAAATGTAGTTAACATTAAAATGGCCATGGAGATTGTTTCATTGTGAAGAGTTATCAGACTAAAGTATAGGGCAAGTTTCACTTTCAGCACTGCCACATATTTTCAAATGTTACAAATTCTCCACTTAACTTAGTAATCTACTGTAATTCTGAAGATCAAAAATGATATTACTCTACAAGATATTTCTGGCTGTCTATGTAATTCCTTCTATGAATAACTCTAAATTTAAAAGATAGCCATCTTCTGAAATGGAGTAACTTTGATAAAGTAATCCAAATCAAAATTGGGTGATCCTGAATTTTAGGATGTACTGAGATGAACAGTATTTATTTTGAGTTTCTAAGGCCAATTTGATACGTTTTGGAACTTCTAAATCACAACTTCCCCATAAAGCATTATTGCAAGACCCAGGAGGTGAGATTCAAAATAAGGTTCATGAAATCCAACCAGGAATCGTTTTTACTGATTTTTTTAAATTAAATTTTTTAGGTGGGGTTTTTTTTTGGGACAGAACAAAGAAGTGTTTATCAAATACAATATTCCTCAGGGATGTTTAAGCTTCTTTTAAAAAATCTGCAACTCTATGGTTGCAAGCTCGATTGTAGGGAAGGTCCTGGAAATCCCAGAAAATGGCAATGGCACACCACTATCATGTTACAACCAATAAATTCATATGACATTTTATTGGCTATTAAAATTCAAGTTCAGTGTTACACCTATTGCCAGTGTCTCCAAATTTGGCAACTTTAAGACTTGCGGAGTTCAACTGTCAGAATTTAGAATAGCTGGCTGAGGAATTCTGGGATCTGAAGTTCATAAGTCTTACAATTGCCAAGTTTTGGAAATCCCTGAGTTATAGTGTAAACACCCCCAACTAGTCATCATTTGCAGCTCTCTTCTTTCAAGTTTTGTATTTTTTTCGTATTTTTATTTATTTATTTGTCAATAGCTTACAAGATAATAAACATAAGTATAATTACAAGAAGTGGGTATAAATAATTGGGGACAATAGGACAGGGACGGTAGGCATGATTGTGTGCTTATGCATGCCCCTTAAATACCGCTTAGGAAGGGGGGTCAATAGAGGTCAATAGAGTTTAGTTTGAAGGTAAAGAAGTGGGGGTTTGAGCAGGTGACAACAGAATCAGGTAGTGAGTTCCAGACATTGACCACTCTTGCTGAAATTGTACTTCCTGCAATCAAGTTTGGAGTGGTTTACATTTATTTGTTGTGTGTTCTTGTATTGTTGTTAAAGCTGAAATATTCATTTAACTGGTAAGATGTTGTAACATATGATTTTATGTACTATGCTTAAGTCCAATCTTAGTTGGCATAGTTCAAGGTTGTTTAAGTCTAGAATCTCAAGTCTGGTGCTGTTGGGTATTCTGTTGTGAACAGAAGAATGTAGTACTCTTCTGATAAAATACTTCTGGACTCGCTCAATTGTATTTATGTCCGATATATAATGTGGATTCCAGACAGCCGAACAGTATTCAAGCATTGGTCTAGCAAAAGTTTTGTATGCCCTAGTTAGTAATTCAGTATTACCAGAGGAGAAACTTTTTAAGATTAGATTTACAACTCTTGAAGCTTTTTTGACAATGCTGTTGCAGTAAGCTCTTGCACTTAGGTTGTTAGATATGAGTAGTCCAAGGTCCTTGACAGAGTGAGGGTCGTCAATGAGGTCATATCCGCCTAGCTTATATTTGGTATACTGATTTTCTTTACTAATGTGTAGGACAGAGCATTTTTTGGTCAAGATTTGGAATTGCCAATTGTTTGACCATTCAAGATTTTACATGTATTTGTACACAATCTTTAATTGTGACTTGTGAACTGAGAATGCCAACTGCATTTAGAAATCAATGACAAATTTGCTTACTAGAATTAAACATTGTGACTATTTTCATCTGTTTCACGGCTGACCATGTCAGTGTCTCTCCTAGGGTCTTTCCTTTATGACATTATAGTTAACCAAAAAGGTCATCCACAAATCAAGAGCAGCTAAATTATGTGGAGCAGCAGTTGCAATTTGAACTGACCCTTTTCTCTCACCCTTATGAGTCACTACTATAAAATCAGTTAATTGAAGGTTTTTAAGTACCAAGTGGGTGAGAAACTGCTATATCTGAACTTCAATGCCCTAATCCCATTGTGCTTAAATTAACTGTGCAGGTCTTTTTAGTATAAGAAAACATAAAAGTAGAATAGTAACCAACATGAAAAATGAGAAGCTGAGATAAATGATTGATAGAGAGATAAGATAAGCATGTAAACAAATGAAAAGTCAGTTTTAAAAAGTTTGCTTCTAGGCATCGGAAACTTCTAAACTGGAGCTTTCAATCTATTTATTTTATTTATTTATTAGATTGCTAACCCACTTTCATTACTTTTATAAATAACTCAAGGCAGTGATTATACAGCATACTTTTTCCTCTTCTATTTTCCAGCAAAAATAACCTGTGAGGTAACTTATGCTAAATTATTAATTAAATTATTATTTAAAACTATTTAAATATGTAGAGAACAGGGTAATGTGAGTATCTGTTCCTTTCCTCATTGTTTTTTTGGTTTTATTTGAATGACTTTCATGTTATTAAACTCAGTAGAAAGGAAACAATTCATTCCAGGTCCAGCAATTTGAATAGGGCATAGATGCAAGATAAACATTTTTGAATGTTACTTTTACCTAGCAAGTAGTTCCAACATTTACTCCATATATTGCTAAGTGTTTCCCCACATTTTTCAATATATAATATATCTTTACAATATGAATGTTGAATAAACACAGAACAAAATCACTTGTGGAGATAAATTAATAAAGAAATAATTGTGGACATCTGCTACTGCAATTTGCTTTCCTTATCAGTTCCTCTGATAAGAAGAAGGTAGCAAAATGTAATTAGATTATCAGGTTTTAAAATCAAGGTTAAGTTATTAAAAAGAAATGAAATAATAATGTAGCAAAATTAAATCTGCTTCTAGTGCTTCCTTTTTTGCCCAAGGATTGTGCAAAAAACTGCCTGATTAGATAATGATGAAGAGGAGTAGGAAGAGGAGGAAGATGAAGACTAATATACTTATGAAATCTTGAATGTGTCTACACATTGCAATGCCACTTAATTCTAGGAGAGTGTGCATAGGACTACAGCTTTAACTATGGGCATGACAATGTCTGCAATATTCGAGTGCACTATTTTTGCATTGTAATACCGTTCAATATAATTCCACAAAGATTATTTAATTATAGTCAAAAGGCCTAGCAGGCAAAGATTAACGTGGCTCCTATCACCAGAGGCTTCATATTTACAATGGCTATTTGCTTATTCCCTAGTATACACCTTTAAATCCCTCATTAATTTTCCGTAAGCTTCCAATTTGAAGTAACATTCCAAAAGCCCTAGGATCATCATATGCCTTTTTCTACCTAAGGGGTGCTGTAATTTTAATATACTATATAGTACCCCCAAAGGCTACATCCAACTATTATTCTGCACATTAGACAATATTACTAAACCACTGTATGCAGCAAATTTAAATACTAATCAGACAAATAAATGCATTTCAGTAGATAGCCATAGAGCAGTCCTATTTTCCTAGTGCATGAATCTGTTGATTCAATCAGCATATTATTTTAATACCACTTCCCTGACTGCTTCAATTCTGGGATGATTTCTACAATGCTTTACACTATTAAAACAAAAAGAAAAAGAAACACCCAAATGTGGGTAGTAAAAGTGTTTCTTATAAAGCTTATTTAAAAGAGATGGTTTCATTAAATATTTTTAGAGTAGGAGGCTGGGGAAGAATATATACTACAATATGTTATGGCTTCTGGCAAAGATTGATAACTTAGGGGCTGAATTCATTAAAAGAAATAAGCACAAATCAATTATAGGAAAGTGAATGTGTCTCTTCCCTATAGTGCTATCTTGTTATTTTTGTTGTTGTTATTGTATTTCTGTCCCAAACAATATCGGGGAAAGAAGATATATATTTAGACATTATATTAAGCCAAATTAAAACTTACAATATAATGTACAAGTTTTCTCATTTCAAGGAACTTTTCAATAAACAAAGTAATTAACAATGCAAGGAAAAAATAAGGCTTTTTCAGAGGAAACCTAGTGGGCTGCCATCCATATTTCATCCAGATACAATCCTCCTTAGTAAACCAACGTTATTAATATTATCATCTAGCTGGACAAAAGACCAAGTCACCTCTCAGTTGAGTTCAACTCTGGTGACTTATATAAATCAGTCAGAATAGAACTGGAAGGAACCTTGAGCCCTCTGCTGAAGCAGGATTCTCTATACCATTTCAGACAGGTGGCTGTCCAGTCTCTTAAAAACCTCCAGTGATGAAGCACCCAAAACTTTTGACAACAAGCTGTTCCATTGGTTAATTGTCCTCAATATTAGAAAGTTTCTCCTTAATTCCAGGTTGCTTTTCTCCTTGATTAGTTTCATGGATATATTTTTTTCACAAAGCAGAAACATTTTGCTATTGTTGTCATTCCCACCCCCATAATGTACCTCTCCTCTCACACACCCCTCAGCTTTTCACTTTGGATTTTGGAGTAGCTGGTGATCTTTCATCCATACACCAGCCAGCTCCTATCCTGATTAGGTTTTGAGATTAACCAAAATCCACAAGATATTGTCATTTATCTGGGCACATTCAATTTATGCCAATAAAACTGAGAATGGCTGCTTCATTATATATGTTTCACATATGATGTATTTCTATTTTTATATATTGCACACAATTTCCATTTCACACTGAAATGTAGACATTCTCTATCTTTGAGTCACACTTTCTGATAAACAACGTAGGAACAGATAAAATTGTAGGCTTCCATTGTATCTCTATTTATAATGTGAAGCATATTTAGAATTTACAGTGTGCAGAAATTTTCTCAGAAATGGATAACGTGAGATTTAAGAACTGTACCACCTGCTTATCTGACCAACAAATTGTATTATATTTCTAGATTGCCCCCCCTCTCCTTTGCCCTAGTCCATTTTCTTTGGTATGATAATAGGGGCAGTCTGTTAGTTTTACATCTTTCCAGGTGATAACTACAGCAATTCAGAGAACAGGTAGGAGATGAATAACTTTATAGGTTGGCTACTGAGTTTGGAATATCTAGTGAAACAGATTTCCCATGAACTAAATTAGAAAAAAAAAAAAGCTTGAAGAAAATTCAAGCAATCTTAGCATCATTGGAAATGTATAAAGAGCAAATTAAGGGGCTTACCTTAGGTATTCATTATTTACTCCTGGATATGATAAGAACATATGGTCATACTGTGAAAATCTTACCTCATAGCCTAAGAGATTTAGATAGAACCATTTGCAAAATGATTGTACTTTTCTAAAATTGATGCAAACATCTTTTACTTGGATGAAGGCAGTTCTTGCCCACCTCTTTTCTTAAATTGATAAAGCAAGCATATTTGGATGTTATTAACTGTCCCGTCCCGCCCCCCCCCCCCCGCAAATCCCAGTGTTCTTGATTTTACTAACATACATCTGATTTCATCCCTTTGTTTTCTGTTTCCAATCTCTTTCAATTGTTGTTTCCAACTGGGCAATCATTTTAGGCAAATATGGTTTAATACAACGTTTTGAGAAATATAGTTCTATTTGGTAGAAGGTTCTTCCCTTTCCATGTTTCATTTTATTTATTTTTTCCTTATAACCAACTCTGCTTGCTGCTATTCTTAAGATATGCATAGATGCTAAAGATCTTCCTGGAGGCATAATAACAAGGAAGAAGGATGGTATTGATTCCATATTGTGTTTTAATTCAGGTCACAGCTAACAAATGGTATGGGCATTTAGATAAATTAGGTAACATAGCTTAGTGAGCATTCTAAGGATGCATAGAGAAGAGATTACTAGCCAGTTTAAATTTGTTTGAAAAGCTCTGGAAAACTAGAAATGGAAATAGGATGAGACTTTTAAAGCAGTAATGAAGCAAAGGAAGTCTTTTTAAAATGAGATGGCGGAGGATTAATTTGTCTATATGTGTCAAATATTAATCAGATGTCAAACAGATTTCTAAATATTCTGGGGAGGTGGGAAATAATGATTTTCTAACATCGCAAATATCGTAAAACTTATTCCATAAGGGGAAAAACAAGCATATTGAGTCATTCTTAATTAGTAGTTAGTTCCTGATGATTCCTGACAGTTAGAACAATTAATCAGTGGAATGGCTTATCTTCACAACTTCTGGGTGCTCTCTTACTGAATATTTTTAACAAGAGATTGGACAGTCATTTGTCTGAAATGGTACAGAGTCTCCTGCTTGAGTAAGACTACAAGACTTCTAAGGTTCCATCCAACTCTGTTAATACATTCCATTCTATTCTGTTAAAAAATCTTTTTTTAAACTGAAGACCATACCTTTCTAAAATCCAATCCTTAATATACAGAATGTTATTACCTTTCCAATTTCTCAAAATAATTTTCTTGGCATCACCCCAACCACAATACAACTATAACTCAGAGACAGCTTCCTCTGTAGCCAGAGCTTTTGAAGTGAATTACAGGCTCGAAAGGTTTGCAGGTGGGACAATGATCTTGGTGGCACCACTGAACATTTGGATGAAAATAAATGGATGAAAGGATAAGAAGGATTAAAAACACTATTATTGCTGATGTACACTACCAGCTACCTGACTAAGGAATACACATAGACAATATTTGTAAAGGAAATCTCCAAGTTTTCAAGAAGGTAAGAATAGTGATTTTAAGATTTTATCAAGATTTTAATAATGATTACGTTAACCAATAGCCATCAAGATTTTGGTCCATTGTACATTTTACACATTGTATTCATTTCTTATATGTGACTGTGTACTATTTGAATAAGTCAATGTTCAGAACCCAATCTGTTTGCTTTATAAGAATCATGCACACAAATCTACTTTGAATGGGATTTATACAAGATATCAGATGTGATCTTATTCAGCTGTCATTTGTTGTAGAGGAGCTTATATTTTAGAACAGTTCTCAATAGATTGCATCTCTTGTGGATAAATTTTATTTTCCAAACATACAGATTTGAAAAAGCACTGGATATTTACGACAAACTTGTGAAATTTTACAACTCCTTATAGAAGTTGTGAAATTACCTTTAGACCGTGAGTGTCAAACTCTCAATGACATATTGTCATCATGTAATGTATCACAACTTTCTTCCCCCTTTGCTAAACTGGAGATTGGACTGGCCAGCGCATGACACATCAGGCCCATAGGTCATAAGTTTAACACCCATGCATTAGACTACGTGGGTGTATTCGTTCTGTAGTTTAAATTTTACAGAACCATTGTATTTCTTTTGACCAGATATAAGCTGAAACCAAAATTGAAGCAAGTCCTTAAAACTTGCAATATGTGTTTTTGTTTAGATTACCAGGGAGGGAAAAAAATATTTAAAAAAAAAATGGAAGTTCAATACATCTTAAACTCTTATGGGTTGGTAAATTATACCTAGGAGGTTGCTTCATACTAAGTCATTCAGTCTCATTTAGTGTTGGAATTTTGGCAAATGCTATCCAGGGTTTCAAGCAGTTGATTTCAATCCCTGCCCAGCCATGCCAAAAATTGGACCAGGGATTTCCTTCATGCAAAACATATGTTTTATCACATATCCATGGACATTTCCATGGTGTTAATAATGAGCTTTGCCACATGTTAGTGATTCTATCCCCTGGTAAACATTCTGTTGACTTCAAATTGATTCACACTGCTGGCCTCTTCTGCCCATACACTTCTTTGCAGCTCAATCATTGCTCACATTGCATCCAGTACTGTGCATTGTGAGTCAATATTTTTGAAGACCACACAAAAGAGAAGAGAGCTAATACTATTGGTAAGCAAAGAGAAATTTAAACCAGGATGGGAGAGAGGCAAACAATCTCTTGAAAAAGAAAACAAATGCTGGATTGAATTTCCTAGTATGCATATTTTAGCAACCAATGAAAGAAATGGAAGGGGGAGGAGAGAAAGGGTGATTTGCCAAGTTTTAGAAAGTTTGCAATGGATAAACTTTGGTTTGAACTCATGCCATGGAGGTTTAGCAACAGTGGCATGGAAGAATAAATAATAGGACTAATTAGTGTGATCCAGTTATAATGAGGAATTATTTCTGAAATTATCAGATTACTCTGTTACAATTTATCTTAAAAGTTTTTAAAGAGGATATGCAGTTGATTTATTACACTATTATAAATTATTCAATAGACTTTATCCTTCCCATTCTGATTGGGATAAAGTGCTGAAAAAATTAAAGATCCTAACTGCGTAAATTGTTGTGAAAAATGTAATAGACATGCCTATTCCTTTAACTTAAAAATTATTTCACAAGAGCATAGTAATTCCTTTGCAGTTTCTTCATGTAAAGTGTGATGAATCTGCATATGATTCAAATTGGGGTAGATGTCTCTACATATAAGTGTTGAATCTGGGTTGTGCAATTAGCAGGGTAATTTAAGGATGTTATAATATTATAAATAATGTTAATTACTTTTTCTATAAATCAATTTCAACCATATATTGACTACTTATTGCAGAGCTATCATCAACACTTTCCCGCTTCAATCTGATGATCATTAATCATATTCATTGACACATTGTTTGAAAATACTTTAAATAAAATCAAAAGGAGAAAAATTTCAGCACTGGTGAGAGTTGCTGCACTGCAGACTGCTCTTAATCACAGCATTCCTTTTAGATGGATAGAAGGAAAATGGAAAAACATGACTCCTAAGTTTTCTCTTCATTCTGAAAAAGGAAGAGAAAAACCATTGGAGATTATGTAGGCAAGTAGATAAAATCACTGAAAGATGGGACTGAGAAAATAGAATGGTGATAGAAGAGAGAAAATTGGGTGGAAAATCGCTCACCCCTCAGCTTTTAAGAAAGGGCAGTAAAATTCACAGAATCATGGAAGTGTAATACTGAAACAGACCTTAAAGGCTATTAAGCCAATTTTCTGTTCAGGCAAAACCTAGTAGAATATGTTTCTGATGTTTGGCCTGAATCTCTTGCCTTATAATTTTAATCTACTTGTACTGGAATAATAAAGAATAAGAGACACTCTTAAGAGCTATCTGGCACAATGGTTAGAATATAGGTCACTCCAGGAGTTCGATTGTGACTAGCTCAAAGTTGACTCAACCTTCCATTCTTCCGAGGTTGGTAAAATGAGGACCCAGATTGTTGGGGAAAATATGCTAACATTGTAAACTGCTTGAAAGGGATGTAAAGCACTATGAAGCAGTACATAAATCTAAATGCTATGGCTATTGATATTAAAGGACATTCTTTGCAAGACCATGAAGCAGAGGTAGTATTCAACCAGTTCGCACTGGTTGTGGAGTACTGGTAGCAGTGATTTGGCATGGGTCGCCGAACCAGTAGTAATTTCTGGCTGGCCATGCCCCCAAACCGGTCACCTGGTCACTGTTGTTCAGTTGCTTCACCCACCCAATGCTCACTTGCTTGCACCACTCGCCCACCTACCCCTTCCAGTCACTCCTCCCTTCTTATGATATCCCATCAAGCCAGCAAGTGCCGGCACCTGTGCCAACCCCAGCGCCTCCTGGTGTCCAAGCAGGCATTGCTCAACCAGCGCAGGTTATACAAGTTCCTCTTCAACAATCTTCTGTCACCCCATTGACTGGTGATTCAAAATTAAAGTGCTCAGGACAGAATTACAAGGCATGGGTCAGTGAGATTGGCATTTTACTTCGCAGAGAAGGTACCCACTGTATGGTGTTTAATCCTCCACCACAACCTTGGCCTCCTGATATAAGAGGATTGGACATTAAAGCGTGCACAACGTTATTGATGTCAATGGACACTGATTTGCAGATTACTTTTTCACCTGATGCAACTGCCCAACAGATTTGGGCTCAATTAGAAGCATGTTACCAGCCTATGTCAATTGAATCTATATGTTTGCTCTTAACTGACTTTCATGGTTCAAAATTGAAATATGGTGTATCTATTGGAGAACATTTGACTAAACTGAAAGGAAAAAGAAAGGAACTTGCTGAACATGGTTATGCTGTGGATGATTTTCAAATGATCAGTGTTATTATTAACTCTTTGAATTATGAATGGAAAGATGCCATTTCAAAGATTAATCAAGTGCCTATCGTTCAACGCACAGTTGATCATGTATGTAGAATTTTAACAGAAGAAGTATTCATGCACGCTACGCCACACTTGAGAGGACCGACTGCATCGCAAGCTCTGAATACGAGGCATAATTTCCAAGGCGTAATTTCATTCTGTAAACTACCTGATGTCAGCTCATCAGACAAAGAAGGGGGTGTCACTGCGTTTGTTTTGGGTTTGTTTGAGGAGCTTTCCACAGATGATTTACAGAATGAGCTGGACTGGTTATCAAGTCTCCATAGTAACAAGATATGAGTGTCTTGTGAAGTTCTGTTTTACTGCGCATGTGTGCAGGGGAGGAGTTTTACTTCTACTTCATCTTTCATTCTACCTTTTTTTGCTTGCTTAGTAGAATGGTACTGCTGTTTCTTTGGTTTCTTAGTTATTTTGTAAATAAAGTATGCTGGCAACAGAAAAACATGATCCATTTCCTCCAATTTATAAAACTGAATGTTTTCGTTTTGACATGGCTTGCCTTTCTAACCTGACTTCCCCATCTGCCTGTTCACAGGTAAGCCTATGAGTCATGCTACGACATCACCCAAAGCCCGGGATCTTTCCAGGCCTTCCCACCACCACTTGGGACCTTTCCAGGCTTCCTCCACCTTGTGCCCATCTTGGGCCTCCTGCCTGGCTACTGGTTTGATAGGAGGAGAGGCTGCTGGTTGGAGTGATGGGAAGAGCAGTTCTGGGATCCCACAGCAGCGAGTGCAAGGGCATAGCTAGAATTGAAAGACAAGGCTGTGCATCTCTGGCAGAAAGAACCAGAGCTTTTTGCCACAAGAACAGCCACTGCCCCACTCGCGCCTGCTCATCCAAGCTGCCTGGTGTTGCCCTGGTTCTTTCCGCCACAGCTGCACAGCCTTTTATTCTAATTCTAGCTCCAACCAGAAGCCTCTGCTCACATCAAGAAGCCAGTGGCCAGGCTGGAAGAGGCCAAGGTGGGGCACTGTTTCCGGGCCACTCCAGCCAGCAGATGGGCAAGCAGGCAACCCTCAGGGTGATGCGGCAATGGCAGCCCATAGCTGTTTGCTTTCTCTGCTGTGCTGGGGCTGAGAAGGGTGGTGGAGGTGCCCTGATAGGGAGACCAGGAACTCCTGGGGCTTCCCATAGCCATGCCGCCGCTGCCACCCACCCCAGCTGCCACCCACCTGCTCTGAAAGGGAGGGTGGATCGATGTGTTGGGGTGGCTGCTTTCTTCATTGTCCCGCTGTTTTCTGCTCTGGAGTTCACCCAATAAGTTCTTCCCAGACCAGGTGTGTGTGTGTGTGAGAGAGAGAGAGAGTTTGGTGTGTGTGTGAGAGAGATAGAGACAAGGAAGGAAGGAAGGAAGGAAGGAAGAAAGGAAGGAAGGAAGGAAGGGAGGGAGGGAGGGAGGGAGGGAGGGAGGGAAGGAAGGAAGGAAGGAAGGAAGGAAGGAAGGAAGGAAGGAAGGAAGGGCAAGAAAGAAAGAGCAAGAAAGAGAAAGGCAAAGAAAGAAATAAAGAGGAAAAAAGAAAGAGAAAGAAAGAAAAATAGGAAGAAAGAAAGAGCAAGAAAGAAAGGAAAGAGAGAGAAAGAGAAAAAATAGAAAGAAAGAAAGAAAGAAAGAAAGAAAGAAAGAAAGAAAGAAAGAAAGAAAGAAGAAAGAAAGAAAGAAAGAAGAAGGAAGGGGGGAGAGAGAGAGAAAACCTGGTGCTATTATTTTTAATTGTTCCATTATTTATCATATATTAATATTTTACACTCTCCCTACACCTAGAGTGATTTTACTGCCTTTCTTTTGCCCAGGTATTTTTCAGAGTTTACATGTCTATAGTCCAGAGCATAAATACATGTGTATTTAATTGTTCTCATTGTGTTGAAGTTTCTCCTTAGTCTTAGTTTGCTTCTCTCTTTATTCAGGTTTCATCCATTGCTTCTTGTTTGTCTTCTAGTGCTTTGGAAAATACATTGTCCCCCTCTTTCTGGCAGCCCCTTAAAAGCCTGTTGCCTATCACACTCTTGGGCAAAGCATGTGAGCCATTTCCTCCTTTCAGTGGTCCATGAAAGTACATCTATAGCACATAGATAATAAAGTAGCTCTTTTATTTGTACATGAAGCTCTTTTATGAATAGAAAAATGTTGAATTGGTCTGGAATTAAATATTTAAATACTCTTAAAACAGTCCAGTTCTCCTTTTATCTAACCTAATCACATCTATTACAACTTTTTGATCAATTTCAGCCATTTTGTAAAAGTTTGTGTAGCAGTCCTTTCTGGAACTACAAATCATTATTGCTTGCTGTAAATTGTCAAGATTCAATAACAGATCCAAGAACTGTATCAGTCCCTATCAGGTGGCAAAAGGGAGAAGAATTATAGCAACTAGCATACGTATTTTGGACTTCCATAACCCCATTATTTATATGTGGGTAATACATAACGTAAAATGATTTTAGCATTAATTCCTCTATCAGCAGATAGTTTTTATCTCAGCATATACCCCAAAGCAATCACCATGATTGACATTATCATTGGTGGATATATTATCATTATCTTCAAATATCTCCAGTGGCCAAGGATTATTTTTTAGCTGGCCTCTTCTTTATTATCTTGATTTTAAAAAATGTAAAACCTGTTTTTTTTTATCAAGTATAGACAATAATTCTTCATTTAAAAATTAGAATAAAATCCTGAATCTAAAAACTCTGGGTAAAATGGACAGAACAGATTTACACAGCTGTATAATATATGGTTGATCATGATAGGGAAGAGCTTTGGGCCCTGAGGGATGTCCCCCTCTCCCTTAAGTGGCCTTCAAAGCTCTCCAGAACTTTCCTCGATGAAGGATCCTGGAATCCTGAGAGATGGTGGGGCCAGAAGAACCGGAAGAAGCGCGGGAAATCAGGGGTTTTTAATTTTGTGATGGGGTTTTTAAAGGGGTTGGGTGTATCCGGGGCAGGTGCGGGAGACAGCCCGCATGGCTCTGGGGGTAGCCAGGCCAGCACATGTGCCTGGAGGGGCTCGGGGGGTTCCGTGTTGGGGTGGCAGACAGGGGGCGGGATGCCAGGGGCCAATTTCATCAGCACGGTGGCTGGGAGGGGTAGATATGCTGGGGGTAGAGGGCCATATCCGGTTAGGGGATTGCGCTGCCGATATCTGCAAGCGGTAGCGCGCTCCGACCCTCCTCACCCAACCTGCAGTCCTGGCTGTCCGGAGCCTCAGGCCCTGAACACCCGGCTGTTGCTATGCAATGCCAGGTCCGTGGTTAATAAGGCTCCACTAATTTGTGATCTGGTGCAGGAGGAGGCCGCGGACCTGGTAGGTATTACCGAAACCTGGTTGGGCCCAGAAGGCGGTGTCCCTCTGGTTGAGATGTGCCCACCAGGTTTCCTTGCATTTCATCAGCCTAGGTCTCAGGGAAGAGGTGGTGGGGTGGCGATGCTTATTAAAGAGGTCCTTTGTCCTAGGGAGGCCACTGTCCCTCAGACGGCTGGCTGTGAATCTCTTTTTGTAAAGTGGGGACAAGGGGTTCAGATGGGCCTTTTGATGGCGTACCTGGTTCCCTGCCACGTCTCATCGGCCCTCCCAGACTCCTTGAGGTGATAGCCGGGCTGGCGGTTGAGACCCCTAGGCTTTTGGTCATGGGGGATTTCAACCTGCCATCGCTCGGTGAAACCTCGGGGATTGCCCGGGAGTTCATGGCTTCCATGACGGCCATGGACCTGACCCAATTAGTTTCTGCTCCCACTCACATAGGAGGACACATGCTGGACCTGGTTTTTGTCTCGGGTCAGTGGTTGAATGACTGTAATTTCAGGGATTTAGTTATTACACCCTTGTCATGGACAGATCATTCCCTTCTTAGACTGGACTTCTGTTCCGCCACCCACCACCGTAGGGAGGCAGAGTCACATAGATCGTTCCGCCCCAGGCACCTGATGGACCCGGAGCGGTTCCAGAGGGAGCTTGGGCAATTTCCTGAGTCTCTGGCTCACAACTCGCCTGGAGACCTGGTGGCCACCTGGGATAGGTTGGCCGCCGGGGCTTTGGATCGAGTTGCACCTCTGCGACCTCTGACCCGGCACAGATCCCACTTGGCTCCGTGGTATACGGAGGAGCTACGGGAGATGAAGTGCCAGAAAAGATGTCTAGAGAGCATTTGGAGGGCGAGCCGTTCTGAGTCTGACCGAACACAGGTAAGATCTTATATTAAGACTTACCTTGTGGCGATAGAGGCGGCGAAATGTTTGCATGTCTCCGCCCTTATTGAGTCGGCAGAAAATCGGCCTGCCGCCCTGTTTAGAGTGACCCGCTCTCTGCTTGAACCGAGAGTGCGGGATGACCTCTTGCAGGGTAGGGTAGAGGAGTTTTCCCGATTTCTGCACGACAAAATCGCTCAGATTCGGGATGGGCTAGACTCCAATTGGGTGATCCCGAGGGAGGTGTCCGGGACAGGTCTTGTGAGTGTTATCTGGGGGGAGTTTGACCCTGTGACCGCTGAGGGCATGGACAGATTGCTGGGGGGTCTGAATGCCACCACCTGTTTGTTGGACCCGTGTCCTTCCTGGTTGGTTTCGGCCGCCAGGGAGACGACACGAGGCTGGCTCCAGGGGATTATCAACGCTTCCTTGAGAGAGGGGTCGTTCCCTACCGCCTTGAAAACGGCGGTGGTGCGGCCCATCCTCAAGAAGCCTTCCCTGGACCCAGCTGTTTTAAACAACTATCGTCCAGTCTCCAACCTTCCTTTTATAGCGAAGGTTGTTGAGAGTGTGGTGGCACGTCAGCTCCCTCAGTACCTGGAGGAAGCTACTTACCTCGATCTGTTCCAATCGGGCTTCAGGCCTGGGCATAATACCGAAACAGCATTGGTCGCGTTGGTCGATGATCTCTGGAGGGCCCGTGACAGAGGGTTTTCCTCTGTCCTGGTCCTATTAGATCTCTCGGCGGCTTTTGATACTATCGACTATAGTATCCTATTGCGATGGTTGGAGGGGTTGGGGGAACTGTCCTTCGATGGTTCTCCTCCTTCCTCTCCGACCATTCACAATATGTGTTGGCGGGAGGGGAGAGGTCCACCTCTAGGCCCCTGGTTTGTGGGGTGCCTCAGGGGTCAGTCCTCTCCCCTCTCTTGTTCAACATTTATGTGAAGCCGTTGGGCGAGATCATCCGTGGTCTTGGGGTGCGGTGTCACCTGTATGCAGATGACACCCAACTATACATTTCCACCCCGGACCACCCCAACGATGCTGTGGAGGCTATGTCCCGGTGCCTGGAGGCTGTGCGGGACTGGATGGGTAGGAACAGGCTCCGGCTCAACCCATCCAAGACCGAGTGGCTGTGGTTCCCGGCGCCCCGATATAGCCAGCTGACACCTTCGCTGGCTATTGGGGGGGAGATTTTGCCCCCCACAGAGAGGGCTCGCAATCTGGGCATCCTCCTGGATGTACGGCTGTCTCTAGAACATCATATTGCGGCCATCTCCAGGGGGGCGTTTTACCAGGTCCGCCGGATTTACCGGTTGCGGCCCTTCCTGGATCGGGACGCCCTGCGCATGGTCACTCACGCCCTTCTCACCTCTCGCCTGGATTATTGTAATGCTCTCTACATGGGGCTCCCTGTGGGAAGCACCCGGAGACTCCAACTGGTGCAAAATGCGGCCGCGCAGGTGATTATGGGGGCGTCGCGTAGCTCCCATGTGACGCCTCTCCTGTGCGAGCTGCATTGGTTGCCGGTGGCTTTCCGGGTTCGCTTTAAGTTCTAGTTTTGACCTTTAGGGTGATCCATGGCATTGGGCCAGGTTATCTGCAGGACCGCATTCTGCCGGTGATCTCCAGCAGACCGGTGCGTTCTCACAGGGAGGGCCTTCTCCGGGTGCCGTCGGCCTCTATGTGTCGTCTGGCGGCCCCAGGAGTAGGGCCTTCTCTGTGGGGGCCCCTGCCCTCTGGATACTCTGCCACCTGAGATACGCACCAGCACAGACCTGAGGGCCTTCAGGCGCGCGTTGAAGACCTGGCTCTTTGAGAAGGCTGGCCTGGGCTGAGATAGTTTTAATTGTCTCCTTAATTCAGTTTTAACTTGGGTTTTAATTTCTGGGGGAGGGTTGTTTTAACCTAAACAGCCTCTATTTAATTTCTTTTTAACTTTTATATTGTTCTGGGTCTGATTTGGCTGTACACCGCCCTGAGTCCCTAGGGAGAAGGGCGGTATATAAATGTTATAAATAAATAAATAAATAAATAAATAAATAAATAAATAGCTACTCATTTTTCTTTCATCTGAATCTATAGTAATTATGCTTGTATACTCTGGGTTAAAGACAAATGTTTGACATGTATCTTGGTACATTTTTTGAGCAATTAATTTTGTTAGAATATGCAGTGTATGAAATCTCATAGGTTGCTAAATTCAGATATCCAAATCACATACCTTAGTACAGGAACTGTGTTTAGTACTGGCATTATTTATTGAAAATGTTGTAACCAACACATATTTAACAACCTTTATTTTATTCACAATAATTCTTCCAAAAATTATCAATTTACTTTATATATTTTTTTACTTGGGGAAAAATTATAAACATCATTGAAATCACTGCATTAAATTAAAGTAAGTTTGAATAATACTTCTGTAATTGGTAAGATCTTTAATACAAACTTTCTAATGCATATTTCACTACAGACAAAGCTTATCTGAAAGCTTTGAATCCATTTATGCAGCAACCTTCTTTTGAAGCCAGTATACTAAGCTTTTATGAAGGAAAAAGCAATGTGTTTCCCCTTTTGGTTCATTGCTCTCAGGCTTATTATTTAACACTTGGCTGCCTATAGTTGCTTGCCCCATTTAATAGCTGGGTGCCATAAAAGCATGTGACTTGCACAATATAATGATAATAATAAGATCATGCATTGCTGGGTTTGCTTTGATCCTAAAGAGATTCCCAATAACCAGACAAATAGCATGAAACTGGTTGACCCTGATTTCAAAAGCCATCTTAGCACTGTTACTGACTCTTTTTTGCAAGAATTAACATAGAACTATAGGTGCTTGAAAACTGCCTTCAGACCATTTACCCTGGCAACATTATCATGAATATATTAATAATATATGGATGCAAAAATAGCTTTATATTTCTGTTGCCTATGTTTTTTTCTAATTCTATTGAAAAACAAGAGTGCAGCATTATAAGAGTGCTAGAGGAAACATTTTTTTAAAAAAATGCATTCAAAAGTGTCATCAAAGCAAAATTGGTGATCCTATTAACAAAGTTAATGTTTTCAAATTCAAATGACTTGGGACATGAGAACTCCACTGTTAATTGATATATTGATTTACAACTCATACTGGCATCTTTCCTAAATGTGGTCTAGTCATGTCACCATGTTAGCAAAAAAACTCCACTAATTGGACCGGGAAATGTAGCCTTGAAATGGTAAAAATTAATGAAACATAATAAGCAGAATTTCATGATATTATTCTTGTGATTTTTTCTCCCTGAAACTTGGCTAATGTGACTTTTTGCATATGTATGCCTTTGAATCAATTTTGACTCCTAGTGACTACCTATCTAGTCCCTGAAGTTTCCTTGGGAAGGCTTCTGAAAAGTGGTTTGCCATTGCCCCCTTTTCAGTCTAAGATAGAATGACTGGCCTAAGGTCACCCAGCTGACTTTGTGCCTAAGATGGGACTAGAACTCTAGTCTCTTGATTTCTAGCTTAATAGTTAACCCCACCATCAGAGTGGCTCTAATGTGACTGATCTTTCCAAAATATTGCAGTATGGTTCAATTGCATTTCTCTCCAGCCACCCATTCATCTTGGTAGATATATTTACTTCATATAAAGTTAAATATCATTCAATCTCTCCTCCTCAGTTTCTACACAATTTGTTTTTTTTTAAATGAATATAATGTTAACTACTCAGATATTTATATGGGATGGAAAATTTGCTTCTTAAAGATGCTAATGGTAGAAAAAGCAAGAACAACATCCTTAAATTTCTAGTCTAAAAGTAAAAGTTGGTTTGAAGCTTTGGCAACAGATGAAAGTTTACTGAAAGAAATGCTTTTTTATCTTTCGTTCCAGTTTTCTCAAGTTAATTATTTAAGAGGAGAGCACAATAGACAGACTGACTTTGTAGCATTTGATATTCTTGTAAACAGTAAGAGAAATTTAATATAATATTCAGGATAAAACAAAAAAATATTGTTTGAAAGTTCAAGAAACCTGTTCTATAAAATATCCTATGGCACAATAAATCAGGAACTGAAATATTCATTCTAGGACACTTACAATTGAAAAAATGCATTTTATTTACAATATAGAGTTTGAAAACATTCCTAACACAAACTATAGATACCTTCATTCCTATTTAATTTGTGTATATTCCATGGATTTAGGAAAATGAAACTATTTGGATATACTAAATTGCTTTAGCTAGAACTACAGAATAATACAATTGCCCACATAAGGCTAAATGAATAAGTACTTTGCCATAAGAACAAGTAATAGCGCTTCTATTGAATTACAAAACTCAATAGCTAGTCATCTTTGCCCCAAATGTACCTTTAGATTCACTAAGTACTGAATATATCACAGTGATTCTTTTGTAGAAACATTAACCACGGTATTATATCACATAAGCAATTGGAAATGGATGAATTATAGCTTGAAGAATGTAACCTAATAGTAATGCAGATATAATAATTAGAACTAGAGATTTAAATACCGCTTTACCATCTTCTTGCTAATTAATCAGCAAGAAAGGTCACAGCAAGCTTGGAAAGGATCTGCCAGCATCACCCTTAATAGTGTGAGTGCATTAGCGTTGTGGATAAAATACTGGTGATGTTATGTTCACTATTTTCTATTTTCTGTGATGACAAAAAGGAGGATAGAGGATACTAGGGTATTGCATAGTTAACACCCGGTGCTCCCCATCCAGGACTAAACTAGTGAGTTGATGGGTTTTAAATAATTTGTAATGGTTATAATTGTAGTTCTGTAATATTACAGATTGCCCCTGAACAATAGATGCTAGGAAGTTTAAGTGACAGCACCATAATTTTAAAAGTTTGTACTGTATGTAGCATGGTCTAGCATTATTCAACACATACACCAATTTATTCAGGCATTAAATTATTGAAAGATTATTTTCTCTATTGAGTCATTTGTCCACCGAGGATCTACTGAATAAAGTTGTTAATAAGGAGGAGAAATCGTGACAATTGCATTGAGTTTGGCTATCAGCCTTAATGCTGCCTTTCTGGACTGTTGCATGCTCCCCCCTCAATTGTAGTGAAAATGTAAGTTGAAATTAATTAGGTATGAGATGCAGTAAAGAAATAAACATCAGGCTACTGGAAGATACATTAGCAGTCTTTTAGATAAAAGCATAATCATGGATTGTGCAGCACCATAACTAATAACATTTCCTGCTTCTTATAAAGTAATACGTCTGACAGCTTTATGATTAAATTCTTTCAGTGTGTTACAGGGGGAATTAAAAAAGAATTATTGTGAAGTGAACCAAATAGCTACATTAAACATTTCTACTCATACCCATAATCTTTAATATTTGTAACAACTTTAATTAGCATTACACTCCTACGTAATACTCTGACACCTTTACTTTCTGGTGGTTATTGCAGATCCTATTTTCTTCCCCCTCCCCTTCTGAAATGTGGAAGGCAATTATTTCAGTTTTTGAGCCATATTATTAATTTGTCTTTCTTTCATATTTTATTTCCATCTGTAATTGCATATTTTACTGAAGGTACAAAAATCCATATCAATGTGTGCACTTATACATTATTCTAGTTACAAGGAACTACAAAGTACTTGCATAACAAAACTTTGGATACTCCCCATCCAAAATTTCCCACATGAAGGTGAGAATATTAGTCAGCTCAGTGAGACCAAGATGCAGCTATATCAGCATGTGCGTTGATCAAACAGGCTTTTAAGTTCATCCTCCGTCTGTCTTCTATGTATGAGAACAGTTATACTTATTTGTTTTGCACTGATGCTCAGAGAGAAAATATCATTATAGGAAAATTATCATGAGATTAAGTCCATAACATTTTCAAATGTTTTCTAATTTTTAATAGTCTCTCTTAAATTAAATGGTGAGAAAACTGTTCCTCTTTTGGATGCTTCAGTTGCAAAGTTGGAGTTGTCCATGAAATGCCTTGGAAGATTGCCCCTAAGTAACCTGGAGACATGTAGATACGTTGTTGTCTTTAATTTTCTGCACAGAAATTTGGAAAATTCAAAAGGCCACTTGAACCCTGATTCAATTTCTAATACATGCATTTATTCCTTTTCCAGAAAAATCTTTCTGAACTGCCTCATGTAACTGCAGAGGTAACCAACTTTGTCAAGGATATTATTGTGGACCTTTTACTGTATGTACATCTTATCTATAACAAAAGAAAAAAAAACTTTACCATGTACTAAGTGGTACATTATCCTTGAATTAAGAATCTATTTATTCATCAATTTAAAAAATAACAAGCAAACCAAACAAAGAGACTGTTCTATGGCAGCTATTAGTGTATCCTTTTATATATTAAATATATCAACCATAACAGATAAGCTCCGGTTAATAGCAGGAAATATAGTTACAGCGGTACTTCATTGATTTTGTATGCCCTTTAAAGATACTAAGTAATTCCTAATTATTTAAATTGCTCACTTTAGAGACTTTCTGCATTTTATAGGCTAATGTGCATAGCGCTATGCTAATTCTCGTTTTGTGGAGGGATATCCCATGGAGGTCTAAAAATATCAAGTATATATACCACCATTGGACAGATCCTAGACCTTGGCTTTATTTTATTCATCTTTATTGAAAAGTAACCTAGTTTTCTAGAGAAGTCTATAAGGCTTGGAAAGATAGAATGAAAGAGAGGGTGGATGGACTCAGCAAGGTAAGGAGAAAGAGAGGAGGGGGAGAGAAAATGAATTCTGAGGAAATTCTGAGTACTATGTCCATCCACCCACTCTATGAAGTAAAAGTACATTAGGGGTGGGATTCTATCTGGTCAGTCCAGTTCTATAGAACTGGTTGTTATAATTCTGCCCAGTTTGGAGAACCAGAAAATCGCACTACTGGCTGGCCCCACCCTTCCCATCTGTTCCCACTCACTCACTCCTTACCTGGCATCCCCACCATCCAACTTGCCTGAGTTTGGTAGGTTGCTAACCATCAGCTGTTCTGCTGTGCTGGGAGATTTAGATTAATTAGAAAGTAGGAAATCCAAGGATTTCTTGCTTTCTAGCTAATCTAAAAGCAGAGCTGAGCCTTCCTTAGGACTGAAGTTTCTATTTTTCAGTGCAGACTCAGATAGCAGATTACAGAATCATAGATCTCTAAGTGAATCTGTGATTCTGTGAGCAACTCAATCTGCCTGCCTGCTTTGCCTGATTTTGAGTAAAAGTTGCTCTTTTTTTAAAAAAAATCAATATTTACATAAATATTTATAATATTTACATACAAGCCATGCCCAGCCAGTCACATGACCACCAAGCCATGCCCAGTCAGCAAGCCATGCCCACCCAGTCACATGACCACTAAGCCACACCCACAAGTTAGGTCATGCCCACAGAACAGGTTGTTAAGAAATTTGAATCCCACCCCTGAGTTACATTCTGCATATGGCTTTTTCATAGAGTAGAAAAAGCAGCTATTCTTTTGTGGAAGTTTTCTGGATCCTCAGTTATCTCAAATCCTGTAGAGCTGGCAGAATCACAGAGATTTTAAGCCTCGTTTGACTATAGAATGCTATATCATAATTTATAACTGGGAGATATAAGATTTACCATTTGAGGCCCTCTATGATGTTTAATTCTGCATGTTCTACACAAATATTTCTAGAATTGTTCACCATCAAACAAACAAACAAACAAACAAAAACCCTCTTAAAGATATAATTCATCCAGACATCCTGAAAAGTTTGATTGCAGCCAGATGGTAGTTGGGAGAACATGTTGTATGGGGGGGTAAGGAGATGGGGAATGCATGTACATGCACTTGTAGTTTCTGTTGATGATTAGGAAAATGCAGTAAATGCTTCAAGCACCTGTTATTTGTGCTACAATTAAATTTTTCATTAAAAGGCACAAAGTGAACAAAAGACCTAGTTTATGGTTTCATTATACCTAAGTGGTCCTTAGTGAATTATAGTCCAATATGCTTTTTAATTTCTAACGTTTGGTGTTTGCTTTCATAGGTGCTTTTGGCACTACCTCTGATAGGTGATTTTTCTTTTGATTGGACAAATATTTTCTTGAAATAGTTCTGTGAAATGAGACAAAAAAACTCTTCCATATATTGCTAAAAAATTCATCACTAGATTACTTTATATGTTATAAATAACATGCAAACAGATTTAACAGTAGTGTTAAAAGTTTAATGTAGCAGTCATGATTTCAAAGAATCTATGCTGAAAGATTTAGTTATACCACAAAAACTAAATTACCCAGTGATAGTAAACCGGTATGTATAAAGTAGTCAAATGGAACTATTTCATATAATTGCTTTTTAATGCAGCTGTCACAATACTACTTGTGTGAATTAGGGATACAGCTGCAGTCCCAATTATAATTAGAAATAAATCTCGTTTATCATTTAGCAAGGCTCACATATTTCCACATCTTTAAAACCTGATTACTGCTGGACTATCATATTCTACTGTAGTAATCACAATAGCAATCTGGAAAATGGCCATGTCATTGAATCTGTATTCACCATTCAGATTCTGATGGTTGAGCAAGAATCATGATAATACTGAGCTTATACAGTCCCATTAAGTCTCTTTCATACTCCTGCATAGGAAAGGGGGCTGTGGATATAATCCTTCTCTTCCTTCACACATTCATTGGAACTATGTATAAAAATAATAGGTTTATAGCACTTGAGAATATTAAGTCAGAAATGTAATTTTCTTTTAATTGGTTGTACCAGTTACCTAGATGTTTAGACTGGATTTGGCATTATTATATACTACAGAGTCCTTCCCAAGGATGTTGTTATTTGATGGTGATAATGGTATTGTCACAGGGTAGAAGTTGTACCAAGTAGAGCTGCCTTTTGCAATTGACTGATGGGGATTTTGTCAACACCATGTTCAAGTGGTGCTACAATTGTTGAAGGATACACCCAGAGCACCTAAACCTATGGTGTTACCTTTGCTTTTTTTGCCAGGATCATTCTATTTCTATTTGCAGGTCTTTTTATTTCATTGTCTTCTCCAGTTCTTCTCTACTGCTGTTTCCAGATATTACCATGTTCTCTATCCAAACTTTTTTTGTCTTTCTTATTGACATTGGTTAAGTCTGGAATGTAGTGGCAGGTGCAGGTCGGTTTGAATTCTAAAGTCTCAGAGCATTTTAGTTTCTTTGTTTTCTGTTATTTTCTCTATTTTATGGTCCCACCAATTCTTGCTTGCAGGCAAATGGTAATTCTTGTAGATCTTCCAATGCACTATTGTTGCTAATTTATCATATCATTGCTTATAGTCACTATGTAATTTTCTTACAGCAACTAAACTGGTGATCCAATGTTTTTTCAGGTATTTTTTTTTTTTTACATAAACAGTGCTGGCTTTGTATACATTTGTTCTTAAAGCTCGGTCCTGTAAAGCCAGAATTATCCCCTCTTTCTTTAACTTTCCTGCTGTTAACCATGCTGAATCTTGTTATTATCTGGCTATTTTTTAAAGTATATTGGCCAAGTAATAGTGTGTCTTTGCACACCTCTTTTCTGTTCTTCATTTGGTGTTTCTTATGTCAGTTTAGTCTCTCCAGATTTCAGTAAGCCTTCCTGGTATAGTAGCTTCAATGCAACTCCTTCACTGTTCTATAGATATTTTTCCAATACCTTCATTTTCTGTAACCATCTGATATATTCCATGCCAACCAATTTTCCTTGGTAAGTAGAGTCTGTCAGCATCACTGCAAGAATGAAGGGCATGGTTGTTATTATTATTATTGTTGTTGTTATCAATATTATCAATATTGTCATTACCATCCTTATAATTGTTATTGTTATTATTATTGTTATTATTATTGTTCTTGTTGTCTTCCTATCCAGAGCTTTTAGTTCTGTTTGAGTCGTCCACTATTCCTGCTATGTAACTAGTGACTTGAACTGACTTGAATTGCTAAGGTATTAATTGTCTTGATGGTATTTAGTCCACTGGATTTTAAGATCTTCTTCACTCTCTTAATGTATTCATTTCTAATTCCTTTTCTTGATTTCAGTGTGCTTGATGTTGTCAGTCTAGAGGATATCCAGGTATTTATAGTGATCATCTTCATCCAAACACTTGATGTTATTTTCATCAAGGGCATATTGCTTCCTTCAGTTGTCATGATTTTTTTCCATTTGATGGTGAGTATAAAACATTTGTCCAGTTCAAATTCCATTGCAATATCTTGGCTATATATATGGATAGTTTTGAGCAACAATTCTATTTCAGATTATTGT
Source organism: Bungarus multicinctus (assembly GCA_023653725.1). Lineage (NCBI taxonomy): Eukaryota > Metazoa > Chordata > Lepidosauria > Squamata > Elapidae > Bungarus > Bungarus multicinctus. The sequence goes on along the minus strand of CM042834.1, from coordinate 228,605,294 downwards.
TTTTCCATACAGCTTCAAATTGTCCATTTAAAGGAGGAGGGATATCCTGGGAGATGATTTTGATGTTTGATAGCTATGGCCTGAATTATTCAATATTGGTGACAGAGGAATCAGTGCAATGTCAAACAGTGGTAATGATAGTGAGTCTCCTTGAAATATTCCTTTCTTAACATTAACTTCTCCTAGTCTATCACCATTGACCAGCAACCTTGTCTTCCATTGAACACAGAGTGTCTGAGCTTTCTACTGACTCCTGTTACTTACTGAGAATGAATCAGCATAGCAAAATGTAATAATTTTTTTAGGAATTTGTCAATAAAATGACAATGTTAGAGTGTGTAAAGGAGGTTCTCAATTATTCAGATAGAGTGTAGTTTTTATGCTGTTAGAAATAATGCACCTATTATGACAGAGATTAAATGGACAATCTGAGGAAAAAGTGCTCAGAAATTGGCTACTTTTGTATCTAAGGTAAAAATTCAAAAAATGTATTTCATAACTACTGATTACTCATATAATTATGACAAATGTCACATTTGAAAAGCAGAGGGAAAATCTTTTGAAATAATTGTTGAATGCTTTTAACTCAGTTTAAAATAACATTTTAAAGTACTGAGGAAAAATCTGGCTCAGAAGAAAATAGTCACTTAGGTGTTATGTTAGATTCTAGAGTTATCATTCAAAAGAGTGATACCTTCTCCCAAGACAGATTATAACAAATCCTTAACCTTTAACTTTTTCCTAGTCTTTTTTGTGGTCCCTCAGTGTAAGAAGAGGTGATAATAACTTTATTGGTCTGTTGTGTCCTATGCTGTGCACAGCTGCTTGATTAGTATTGCTTTTGACCCAATGCCCACTAAAAATGAAGACAGAATTGAGTTCAAGATTGCATTTCAGAGGTGAAAAAAACAACAACAAAATCATGGGCTCTAACACATTTCTATCAGAGCCACCTGTTTAAAAACCCAATACAATTGATTTACTGAAAGTTTTAATTAGCTTTTAAAGACTAGCTTAGTTACACACATTTCAGAAATGCTTTTTTCCAAAAGGACATGAGGATCTGTAGCTTATATTACATAATTCATATAGCTGCAATACATTGAACTGTCATATCTCTTGAAATTAATGGACAAATAGTAAGGTTATATCATTATGCCATAATATCAGGTGCAATCCCATAAAAGTGTATTTGCCTCATTTGAATGATTACATAATTATGGGTGTATCATCATTTGCCCCTCTAAAGCTCCCTATGGAGGCTAACTTGGACATGTTTGAGATCTACAAGAATACTGAATATTTTAACTATATACTAAGATTTTTTTCTAAGCTCAGAAGCTAAATAAAGTAAGTTCTTAGATGTATGACTACAAGGAAATCCCAGGGCTGTCAGTTAGATTTGGTGCATAAGCGCACCAATGTGCCTACCGTCCCTGTCCTATTGTTTCTTTTATTTTTCTTATAAGTACCCATTTCATGTATTCATAACTATGTATATACTTATACCTATTATCTTGTAAGTGATTGACAAATCAAATAAATAAATAAATAAATAAATAAATAAATAAATAAATAAATAAATAAATAAATAAATAAATAAATAAATAAATAAGAATTTCAAGACAAGGCTGTGGCAAACACATCTATACAATTGCCATGAAGACTACATGGATAGCTTCATGATACCTCCTAGGATTGTATTTTACCTTTTTATAAGTTTTTGAATGGAATGAATGTTATGAAGCATAAATTACAAAACATAGAATACAAAAGGTATTCTATGTTTCAAACCTTCTGGGATATAAAAAGGTTGACTATTGCCTACTCAAAGTTCTTTGACTTCCTATTCAACTTGACTTGGCAAGCCACCCATAGGTGAATCATCTTTCTTTTTATTTTGTCTGTTTATGGTAAATTCATATGGAGCCTAGCAGCAAGACAGACAACTTTTTGGGATGGCAATAAATAAAACATCAAAAACAGCCAAAATAGCAATGTCCACTGGAAATCATAATACAAATTAAGCAATAAAATGTAAGAAACATTGGGAATAAGGGAAAGAAGATAAGGAGAGTTCCTTATTTACTATTATATGCCCCAATGCTGCTGAATATGCTTTGGGTGGGATTTTGTCTTCCAAGTTTTAATTTAATGATGTCCGATTCATCATCAACAATCTACTGCTGTTTCTCAGTCACTGATATTGCAGCCTTATTTGCATTTCTCTTCTGGTTTGGAGGCCAAGAATGTTCATTCCACAGCCTTAAACAAGAAGATTAAACAAATTATAATTGGGAAGCTTAATCTTCATGTATTACTTACCTGATTCTACACTTTTTCCATGGCACCTAAACAAAATGTCACCTATACATTTTGGGTTGCAAGTCTCAGTACTTCCAACATGGTCCCTATTATTTTCAGATAGTTTTTTTTAGAAACTTACACTTCACCAATGAAATAAAGATCAAGAACATGTGAGCTTATTGCAAGCTATTTATGTTTAGATTCATTTGACTTGTGTAGCTTCTCAATTCACAAGATAAATAAATAAAATACAAAATAAAAAAAAACTCTGAGTAAGTTGCAAATAAATTCTAAAAATTATCATAAAAACAAATAGAACAGATGGAGATGGAGACAAATTCATTCCTTAAAAACTGTTCCAATACAGGTACAAGATTATCTGTCACCTTGTTTTATCTTTGTTTTCTTACTAACTAGAGCATAACTGGCCAGTGAGAAAAACATTTTTATGAGAAGCAAGACTCTGATATTTCTACTGACAATTGTTTCTACTGAGTAGGCCAAATTTATGTAAGATATTACATCAAATAAAAAGGACAAAGAGAAGTATAAAGCATGGTTCAAATTAACTTTGTTATGGTTCACAGAATGATTTCAACTTAATCATACTCAGATACATGGAAATAGATGTAAGTGTGATGAGACTTTCCTTGCTTTGCACTATTTTAATTATAAGCAATCATTAGCATTTGTCAGTGGATAGTTTATCTTTTTATAAGTTTGAATCTGTTATTAGTTTCAAATACAAACACTTCATTCAAAATCAATTCTTATTACTATCCTTAAACAGCATCTCATTTTCATCTGGTTTACTAACTAAAATAATATCAATTATATACATATTTTAGACAAATATGTAAATAATGAAGACAAAAAAGTTTTGACATTCCTTCATGATGGTAATGCTGATAAGGATGACTTGATCTTATTCCTGACTAAAATATTTAAAAAGAAAAATCATGAATAAACATTTGTTTGTTTGTTTCTGTTCAATCAGCTTTAATTTTCAGAAACTTCCTAGACAAGTTCCTGCACTTTTCTTGGCAAAATTTTTCAGAAGTGGTTTGCAATTGCCTCCATCTTAGGACTGAAAGTAGGTGACAAGGTCACCTAGTTGGCTTTATGCCTAAAGCAGGACTTGAACTCAATACCTTCCAGTTTCTAACCTGATGCCTGAATCCCTACATTAAACTGACTCCCACATAAATGCTAGACCCTGAAATACATTTTCCTATAATACATTTTTACATAATTTAGAAAGTGAGATTTTTTTAAAAAAGAAAATGACACAGAATTAGCCAATTTACATTGTTAATTAAACCCTATGAAGAGAATGCTTATGTTTGCTTCATTTGACCCCTTTTAAATGATATTTATTGGCTGAACATAAAAGAAAAACCACTCACAATGAATTAATGACAATTAATGAATTAAGCCAAATTTGCAAGGCCGTGTTCATACAGAAACGTGTCCTATGAAGTAACAGATTCAAGAAACAGCTTTGCCACAGCTGTACTTCTTTTTCTATTTTACATTAACAACAAAAGAGAATCTGTAGAACATGTCTACAGATGTCCTTTACATTCAGAAGTGGTGTTCAGCAGGTTCTGACCAGTTATGGAGAACCAGTAGCAGAAATTTTGAGTAGTTCAGAGAACCAGCAAATACCACTTCTGACTGGCCCCACCCCCATCTATGCTCTGCGTCCCAAGTCCCAGCTGATTAGCTGGGTCTTCTTTTGTTGCCCTGCACAGAAGAACGGAGCTGGAAAGCAGGTGAGTGGGATGGGGAGGGGATGGATTTTTGCAGTAACCTTCCCCCAGGAGTGGGGAGGGAATGGAGATTTTACACTGTCCTTCACCTGCCACGCCCACCAAGTCACGCCCACCAAGTCACACCCACAGAACCGGTAGTAAAAAAATTTGAATCCCACCACTGTTTACATGCCTATATACTTTACTTTTACTCAGATGCAAAGTACTATATTGGATGCAGAGACATTTGTGTAATGCTTTAGCTTTTTTGATTTCAAACATTTATGCTAGATGGCAGTTACCCAGCAAAATAAACAGAGCAAAAATTTTATAATGAAACATGCAAATTAAATTAGGAGATACATCCTAACACTATAGTTCTAGTCACACGTATGTGTAATTACAAGGATGGAACACAGTTTTAAAAGAAGCAAATATTTAGATTTGTTCAAAAGTAGCTAATGAAAAATATTAAATGTGATGTAATTGAAATATTTGGATAGTCATAACAAGTTATGAATCAGTCAACATATTTAAATCATATTAAATAAACAAAAGCAGCTTTAAGCCACAGTTCTATAGATTAGTGTATCTCACAGGTTTCTGCTATGGATTAGCATATCTCACAACTATGTGCAAAGTTCAAATTATGAACTATGAACATTAGACTGACAAAATCCAAGGATATTCTAATGTGGGAAGCTTCTTTTGGACCTGAGACATAGCAACCCTCTATTTCCCAAGCTGGGTTCAATATATAGCATATCTATGCTATTTGGTTTGATTTTGCCTTTATATTTTCTGCCAGAAGAAGGCTGTAGAATAGGGCTGAGGAAGTTGTGTTCGTCCAGATGATGCTGAACTACAGTTTCACCATTTATCACCATTGATTGTGGCACTAAAAATTGTAGCTTATTACTATTTGGAGAACACAGATTTCCCTATCTTACCAACTCTTTCTCACCAATTACTCCCCATGGTTGCTTGGGATTCAACCTGTAGTGATTATAGGACTACCAGATCTCTAGTCCTGCACTTTAGTGGATATCTGTTATTATTATTATTATTGTTGTTGTTATTGTTGTTGTTGTTAAACTTATTTTCTACCCATCTCATTTTGAAGCAACTCTTAGTGATCTACACTATAAAAACATTAAAATCATCAGAGATAAAATGTATACGAAGTACGAAGTATAAACATTTGCTTGTTTGTGTTTTGTTTATAGCCCACAACTGGCAGGCATACATGTTATACTTTTAACATTTTCACAATGTTCAATATTTGAATCAAATATTTCAAGCACACCATTCAATAAGCTTCCTACTGCAGGCCCAGTAACAACAAAACTATCTTTGCTTACCAGTCCAATGGATCAATCAATAGCCAAGAATACTTGTCTGGCCATTTGCATTATGAGAAATTGCCATAAAAAAGCATTAGTAAAGCATCAAGCAACCATTGTTCTATTGCTTTTAAAAGCTTATCACTAGCTGTGATGGTGAAAGGATAGTATACTGGCAATTTTGAAATCAGATGTTTTCCCCAGTAACTGTAACCATGGTTGCAAGTTGCTGTGGCAGTTAGAGCACAGGAAAAGGAAAAAGTATGCTGCAAATATTACCGATATAGACAGACATTATGAATAGGTTACTGAAAGGTGTAAATAAGTAAAGGAAGGGAAAGAAATAGTCCTAGATCAATTAGAATTCTCTGTACCATCTCACACATATGGGAAGAAATTGTTAACACTCAATTCTCCAACCTCAATTCATCTGCTAATCACTAACAGGAAATCTCTAGGCAACAGCCTATACCCAGATGGTCCCATGTTGAAAATTAGGAGTCTAATAGAAGCTTTTCAGACCAGAAATTTTATTAAAATGCATAAGCTTTCATGAACTACAGTTCATTCCATCTGATACATGAAGATCTGGTGGTTTTCCACGACCTCTAATAAGATAGTATCTGACTTACATGGAAAACTCTACTAGATTTTGGGAAATACAAGATTGCTCTTTTTTTTTTTTTAAGGGAAACAGTAGTTGATCTGAGATAGGGAAAAACAAGGGGTATGATTTATGTTGAAGCAACAGCTTGGAAAGCATTGACATTTTGCATTTTTTATCCTATTCATCATTAGGGGCATTAGATGTGAAAATAGCAAGGAAGGGAACTTTTAATTCCCCTTCCTTTATGGATTGCTTTCCTATGGTTAGAAGACTAATAACTTGAGGCTCCCCCATCAGCTTGCTTCGTATAAAAGAACAACAGAACTTCTTCCTTCTTTCTGACATCAACAGAACAACAACAACAACAAAAAAAACCACTAACTCATTGAGAAAAGTATCTTCTTTAATAAACTTTCCTTGCCTTTTTAGAGTTTAAGAATCTTCATCTCGTCTCCCCCAGCACAGGGAAAGATAAAATTTGGTAATATCTAGTTATAATCAATTACTGACAGTTGTTTTATTTCCTCTGATTTAAAAGGAAAAAAATAGTTGTCTCTGGATATTCCATAAAGCAGCAGTGTTTCTGCGGTTTCAGCTGATCTTGATGCGATAGCAATAGGAGAAGTTATGATAGATTTTATAAGATGTAAGCTTTCTTATCACAGTTCAGTTATTCAATATTTACACAAGAAGCCACATAGTAAGCGGTTACCGTCATAAGACAAGGCCAGGGTATATTTCTGATGGTTTATCTCCTCTGAAGTGACTAGAAGAATAGTGAATAAATGAGATCTTTGATTATTAGAAATGAAATGTAAACCTACTGCTTCTTTGCTGCTCTTTAAAGAGTAGTGGATGATATGAGCCTTTTTGTTATCTATTATTAGAAAGCAGTTAGTGGTGCGATTCAACCAGTGTAACATCCGGTTCGGTTGTTGCTCCACATTTAAAAAAGCCCATTTTCAGCTCCAATGCTTACCTTCTACTGCAGCCCCTGTGAATAAAACAGCTGAGGTGTGGCAAATCACTTTGCCATGCGAATCAGCTGTGTTCTAAAACAACAAAATAAAGCACAGGAAAGAGCAGGGTGGGTGGGTTCAAATGCTCACCAGAACTACCAGTTCACCCGAACCAGTCCGAAATGGTTGAATCCCACCCCTGAAAACAGTACATAACACTGAAAGTCATGATTAGGAGTATGGAGTCACATATTCCTGCTCACCTCAGTCATGGAAAGTTAATAGGGGATTATGGGTCAGGTATTTTTATTTGGCCAAACAATTTCACAAGGTGCTAAGGGGACGGGATAGGAGTGAGGAATATATGGATACTAAATAGGACTTCTGGATAAAAGATAGAACTTAAATCAGTCAATAAATACATTAAAATATACTGATTTAGCATGCTGGATAGCTATGACATGAATTTAAATGCATGTATATTAAGGACTTTTGACAATATTCAGAGTGAAGGAACAGTATATTAACATGTGTTCTGTCTACTATGTCAGCAAAACTGGCTATATTATTGCCAGTTTATATGAAGAAACCTAGGAATAACCCTGAAAGAGATGGGGGCGGGGAATCTAAGCATTTATTTAATGTTTGCTTTTAAGAATCTATCTTGAGCCACCGCTACTTACAAGAACTTATGATCAGGAAATAAAATAGGAGAGAAGGGAGAGAAACTGAAAAAGAACTCATTGTGCAACTCACCAAGGCTGTAATCATATCTACTTATTAATAACAGCATAAATCTTTCAATCTCCTCCTCTACATTCTTAGCCTTCAACCCACCTCCTTCCAAGCAATTCAGAAACTTATGAGTTTTGCAGCATACTCTGAAGGTTACAAATAAGAATTTGAAATGAAGGGCAAGAGAAAGGACCTATGTGAGCAAATCCCAATAACCAGGAACTTTTGTAGAAAGCTTTCTACCAGAATGGCCATGATTAAGATGAATAGGGCTAAGAATGAGTCAGTTGCTGAGACCTCCAAACTGAATACTTTATAGAGTTTCTTTATTGCTTTTCAAGAATGTCATTTAAGGCAATATACAACACTCATAGACATCTACGTGTGAGATGGGTGACTGTATAAATGTAGTGTTTAAATAAAATATCTAGAAAGTACATATATATGGAAGGTTGTGTATAAAAGTAACTTATCATTTGAAAAGTTAGTGCTGTTGCATAGATTTTCTCATATCAGGATAAGGAACAAGAAGTTAACCAATGCTAATCAATATGTCTTTGTTTCTACTTTTAAAAATGTTTTGTGCCTATCATAAATACATATAATATATATACTAAGGATCTAAGAACATATTAAAAATAAATTATAATACAATTAAGATTCAAAATAAATTAGACACCAACAAAAAGCATTTGGAGCATGTAGTTGCAAACAGATCCTTTTTGAGCTCTTAAAAGTTTAAGTTGTACAAAGATTGTGCACCTTTGTTTATTTTCCTGGAACTTTTAAAAAAAGATGTTCAGATAAAAATGTTGATTATCTCTAGACCAAGTCTTCTGCTTTAAAGGATTAAAATGACAAACAAAAGTGGCAGCAGTTTCATGATGACTCATTCTGATGAGAAACTCATGAATAATCTTGAAGCTGAAATTATTCTATGCACAGAGCCATCACAAACAAATCAGTTGCAAATTCATTGCCCTGCAGATTTCTTCACTGAAGATAAATTTCCTGATCTAACTTATTTGGCTGGGCAAGTACTCTTTTAGAGAATGATGGTCGTCCAGACTTTGTCCAGACATTTTTTTAAAAAATATCCCTGTTGAAAATTTCATAAACAGGAAAATGAAAATTCTCCTTTAAAATTCCTGTAGGAAATACAAAGGGGAAAATTAAGTCAATTTATTTTCCTGTTGGAAATAATCCTAGGGCTATATGATACTAACAATATGATCTGTTAAATCTAATGTTGATTTTTTTTAAGGAAACAGATCTGTGATTCCCTCTTAGAAATAATGGCTAATTAATATGTGGGCGTATGCTCAATGTGAATAATAGCTTCATTTAAAAAGGTAAGTCTAACTAAATATTTTTTCCTTTCACCAGTCAGGTACTTTAATACATGACTCATTATAGAAACGTCATGAGTTACTGAGAAGATGTTGTCATCTTTTAATGATCTTTTTATTATTAGGTTAAGAAAAGAAAAGAAAAAATGGAAATGAATACTTATACATATAAAAAAAACCTTTTAAAATTGGTATTTGGAGTTTATACCCTAATTTGAAGTACAACTAATAATACTGGTTTAATGGATTGTTTACTATCAAAAGTCCTTTTTTTAATCATTTGAACTAAGTTTTAATGTAAATTTTAGTAACAGCATGTGGGAATTGATTCCAAAATAGGTAAAAAATACCTTACAATAATAATAATGTATCTAAAGATACATTAGAATATAATAGTTTTATGATATTTCATAATATTTCCATATTTCACTACCTATAACTTATTCTTCCATTTGTATCATTTCTTATATTCTTTAAAAATCATGTAATAAAATGGGAGGAAAAATAATTCCAACAATAATTGCTGATGCCATTCAGTAAACCTTACCTGAAACTCTAAGCAATTCAGTCAACATGATCTAATAATGTACAGACAACATTATTAGATAATGAGAAATCTTACTGTGCAAATAAATCCTACTATATAATGCCACCTCTGTCAACTATCTTCCTAAATAACTTTCTGAATCTGGTTGAATTTCCAAATATAAGAGCAACAAAAATGATTAGAGGCTAAAACATATAAAGGCTGGTCATAGGACTTGGCTATGTCTAGTATGAAAAGAAGGACTAGGGTTGACATGATAGCAGTGTTCCAATATCTTGGGCTGCCACAAAGAAGAGGGAGTCAAGTTATTCTCCAAAGCACCTGAGGGTAGGACAAGAGTAATAGGTGAAAACTAATCAAGGAGAGAATCAACCTAGAACTAAGGAAAAATTTCCTAATGGTGAGAGCAATCAGCCAATGGAATAACTTGTCTGTGGGTGCTCCTTCACTGGAATCTTTCAAAAGATACTGGACAATTATAAATTCTCCTGATTGAGCAGGGGGTTGGATTTTAATATTTGCACTTTTTATTCCCAAGAAAAACTTTACTGTAAACTGCTAGAAAACAGTAAGCAAGGTCATGACTATTAAAAAAACTAATAAAATCATTGCTATCTAGAAATGGAGGGGCTGGCGGTGTGAATTTAAACCATAGTGCTAGCTGATAATCAAGTTTGTAAAATCAGCCATTAGAGTATTATAGTTTGTCAAATGGAATAGGAAAATGGATCCTGAGCCAGCTGTTACCACTGACTCACCTTATTAAAATAGCTTACTTGGCTTCCACATTGCTTGACACCTATCATTCTTTTCAAGGTCTTTTTCATCAACCACAGCACAAACCTAAATCATGTCTTGTAAGAAGAACATATTTAAAATTGCAATAGATAAAAATAGCAAAAGCCATCAAAATGGACATATGAATTCTATCTCAATAGTCTACCTTCTAGTAACATACAGTGTATTCCTAAGGCATGTTCTAGCCTTGAATATAGAAATATTCTTCTGCTCCTCCATAATTTCATCAGTTCAAAATAATTCTGCTACTAAAATAATATTTTCTCCTTTTGCAGTACTGTCATCTTCTCCAACATTTTCAAACCCATTATTCTTTTCTGCCCTCCTTTTCTTTGATGCAGACATAAACAATCCATACTAGTAATGGTTGCAAACTAATGAATTCCTTTGAATGGAGATTCCACTCAAATAACAGGCAATAGGTAGCCTTTGATTTCTAATTAGCACCATCAACAAATGAGATTCCGGAAACAGAGCTATCAATGATATAGATGATACCTTTAAATAAAAAACAGTTGAAAGAGCCTGGTTTCTTTCAGAATTCCTAGACATCTGATTTGTTAGAAGAAAGAAATATATATCAAAATGTACAAGATAATATTTATGGGCCTGCTTCATGCTCAGATACCTATATTTTCAATGAATGTCAACAGGTAAACTATTCAATCAATGTTGCTTGAATACTTCATAACCATTTATTCTATCAATGTAATTCATGATTGTCTCCCAGCTAACAGCAATCTATAAGCAAATATTTTAAACAAACAAACAAGACCAATTCTAAATAGCCAAATTACCAAGTCCAAACTGAGGAGTTGGCTCAGTTAGAAGCCAGAAGATTCCAGTCTAGTTTGACATATTTATCTGAATGATAATAGCAATCACAAATATAGAAAATGTATTCATCATCAACAAGCACTATTGAGTCGCCTCATATGGAGAAATTAAATTTCTTTATATGAATCTTCTGCAGCAGAAATGTAAATCAACATATTTTGTTGTTAAATATGGAGCTACTCTGTCCCAATAACAAGTCCAGACATTTGTCATGATTTGTGGATTCATTTTCCTTCCCATCAAATGTCAAGAAAAATATTAACCAATCATTTTTTTCTTAATGTGGGTCTGAATTTGGGAGGATACAAATTTCAACAGATAGTTAAACAGATGATTCATCTTGCTCATATTTTGCACAAGTGTTTTGCATGAACACATTCAAAGAGAATCTATCATTCATGTCAAGTGATAGGCTTCTTTGGCCCAGAGTTTAATAGTATTTAACAATAGCCATTCCATTCCATAGATAATGTCTACCATTATCTATTCAATTACACTTAATTTTCAAAGACTTTATAGGTTAGCTTTCTTCATTCTGCCTTATATTTTACAACTTTAATTTATGTTTTGTAGTTTTAAACCTTTATCAAGTATTTATGGCAGTTATCCAACATGTTCTTCACACAAGCACAAAGCCGAAAGCACCAGCTTGAAGATGCCTAGTGGGACCTTGTTGAAACGTCGCCAAGATACTCTCAATCTTACACAGAAAAAGACCCAAACACGCCAAGACCTGCATACCTGTACCCGTGAAAATCTACAAAAACATGTATACACACACACACACACACACATACACACACAAATATATATAGTTTGTAAATGAATGTCCTTCTAGAAAAGTGAAGCTGAAATAAATAAATACAAGAGCCATCTGCAATATATTTCCACCAGCCCTGTGGTTATTCTTCCATTGCTTGAAATGAAATAAGAGTTATGGGGTTGTTGGTCATTTAAAAGTCTTGTGGCTCAATACATCTTTGGAATAAAACTATTGAATTGCTTAATTTTTCATGGTAGCCTCTGAAGGTTGCAGATTATAAGCATTAAACATTGGAATATACAAAATGAAATAGGAACATGGAACAAAGGAAAAAGCTGTGCTGACATGATGTATTTATTTTCCAGACAACCCGTCACTAAGAAAATTCATTTGCTAAATAGTTGTATGTCACAGATAAGAATTATAACGTTAATGCAAATGATGACCAAACGTTTTAGCTTTTTTTGCTATTGTATAATATTAAATTTAAACAAATGCCATGTACAACCAATATTAAAAATTTCCTGTTATCTTTAACCAAAACATTAAAAAAACAATGAATCTACACCTATCAATGTGAAAGGAATTAAAATGCAAAGCAATTGTTGAGGAAAAAACAACCAAAGAAACACAATTGGTTTATTAACAAGTGACATAAACTTACAAACAACATTTGCCTTGATAGAGAATCTTTTTTAAAAGCATATCAGTAAGTTACTTGGTAGCAATTGCATGAAATATTGGCAAAGTTCAAACAGAATTGATGTTCTATTTATTGAAAGATATTTATGGAGCAGATCTATGAGTGTTATGTATATGACTAATAGAATGCCCATTCCCACAGTTAACAGATTTATGATTACTAATCATAGAATTGTGTTCAGCATCTGGATTACCCATTCTGTGATCTGGTGCCTCTCCAAAACAAAACAAAACAAAAATACTTGCATTATTACTATGACTTGTATGCATGTTTCAACTTAAGCCTTATTGTGTTGCCTGTTTATATTGTCTCATACTATTGAAGCCATACCCATGAGAGTTTTATTAGGTTATGACCACAACTTCTGAAACCCATACACATTCTGGAGGTGATATGTTGATTGCCTGAATTGACCTAAGTGATGATAGATTCATCACTATGTCATACACCAGTGTTAATTCTGCTAATGGGTAGCTGTAACAGTTTATAGATTTGTCATTCTCATTTTACCATTTATCTGGGTGACAACAGCATGTCTCTAATAACAAAATGTATAGTTAAGGTTACAATCCTTTCTCAATGGTGCATTAATTTACTACCATACAGCTTTACAATTGCAGTTATTAAAATATATACAGTAGAGACATTTTATAATGTTCATATGCACAAGAACATCACTATCTCTTTATTACTTCCAAATGGTATAAACCTATTTTCTGTGTCAATAATCAATTACAATAGTTTGAATCATGCACTCTGGGCTCTTACAATAAAGGTGAACTAGGAAATGCTACATCTCAAGACGCTAGATGTAATGCATCTAGTATACAAAGCCCTATTTTTAAAAACGAAAAACAGCAGTAACACAAAATTTTATTATAGAATTTAAGCAAAAATAAAAATAAGGGATAGTGTTTATTTAACAGAGAGGTAAAACAGGAAGAAGCAAAGAAGCATTTAAGAACATAACTCCATAAACTTACATGGAGTAATCACTTCTTCAAGCAGGAATCTATTTTAAAGCTTCTCTGATAAATGGCATTTAGCATCCTTTTGAAAATCTCCAGCGAAGCTTGTCATCCCTCTCAACAATTTATTCCATTGTCAAATTGCTGTTGTCGCTGCATTTTTCTTAATGTTAACTATAATCTGACTTTTTGTATGTGAAGACTAATACTGTATATACATTAATACAACCTAAAATTTTAGCAGCCCTTTCATAGTATTGACTTAAATTCAGCTTTTGATCAGTTATAGTTTCAAGACCCTTTTCACACATCCTGTTATCAAAGCAGGTCATTACTTGAGGATATTCCTCATTTTACGCCTACATATTTGATCTCTTTTCCCTAAGTGAAGTGATATGACTATTAAATTTTATTCTATAACCTTTAGCCACTTTTTTAAACCTGTTAAGATAATTTGGACTTTTTTGTCTTTTAGTGAGAAAAAGTCTCACTAAAGTTCTAACAAGAGCACAGAGCTAAAGAGGCAGAGAAGAAAGAGGAAGAAACAGAAAAATCTTGTTACATATTTATTTTTCATCCCTGTTTGGGATAGAAAGCCTTCTTTAAAAAAATAAGTAGATAAAACACAAAGATAAAGCTAGAAGGAAAGTTTTGAATTAAAAGAGAGAATATTGGAAAGAAAGCTACTAGACTGGTTAGAGGAACCATTGCTGAAGATGAAGAAAAATAGGGAAAAATAGGATAGAAAAAAACTATTTTTGCTTATGAAGGCAAGCATGCTTTACAGCTATAGAGGAAATCAAAGCAGAGGGGAAAGGTTAGGACAAGTTTAACCTGTTGGATAAGTTTTATCGTTTGGAATTACAGCAGCAGTAGAGAAATACCGTAGACCATGTTTTAAATGCCGATTTCCTGACTATTTTGGCTTTATCAAATGAATAAGCAACATTTAAAGACAAAATTGACTTGGCTTTCTTCCATTTTCTTATCTTCTCAAATGTGGTGACAGATTCACAAACACTACTTTTGGAGAAAAGTGGAGAGAAAATATATATATATAAAATATCGTACTTTATTTTATAACAAATTGATATTCCTAGTGATCAGTAGCAATTTAGGTGCACAAAACAAGCTAATATAGCCTACAAATTGAAGAATTGGTCCATACTTTTTAAAAAATTACTTTAACTTGGAAACTTGTATACAATTTAGTGTCAAACAAAATGCCATGAAACAAAGTCATATGACCTATACATTTTATTCCTCTCAACTGTGTCAAAGGCATGTGTTGAATGCTCCATATACAATTCATTCAACGATATTAATGCTTCTTGTCTGTTCTCTTTAAAATGCTCTGTGTACAATACCATCAGCTACATCAATACTCAATTCTTTTAAGATTAACAGGAGCCTGCTCTAATGAGCTATGATCTGTGCTTTAAAATCCCTCAAACAACACAATGATTGTTAGCTGAATGAGTTCTCATGTAGATTGCCTCTCATGCAGCAATATTGCCATAAATTAAAACAAAAACTATAGTATAGTAGTTGTCTTTATAAGCAAGTTATAGTTAGATAAAGAAACAAACAAACAAAAACACCCCTGAAAATTCTAAATCTATAGCTGAGATTCTAAAATCCAGATTTATCAAGAATTGGAGTTAAATGGATAGGTGGGTAATGTAGTCTGTTTCTAAATTATTATTTATGCAGAAGCTCAACTGGAATTTTCCAAAGATCTGTGGAGATTCTCAGTCATCTAGGTCATGATTGTCCCAAAGTTGCTTTTTCTAAAGACAACTGGACTATCTTTGTTTTTACTTGAAGACATTTCACTTCTCATCCAAGAAGCTTCAGGATCAGCTATGGAACATTTTTTTTTACTAAAAATAAATATATATTCTTTGCAGAACATTTTGGTAATACAGCTTTCCTTCATGCTCTCTGAGCTTCGTTGTTACACTAATGTTGTTACCTAGTTTGGTAATGAAATGTCTGTAAGAAAACAACCAAGGTCAAAGAGCACTAAAGACCCTAAGGACAGTTTGCTCCTGAGCTACAATATTCCAAACAATACCATAGCTTTTCTCAATGGACAGTTGCTAATGTAACTTTAACTTATCTTTCTTTTTCATAAATATGATTTTATAAAAATAATCAAACATCCAATATATGATTTTCTTTGTAGGCAAACAGAGAAAGACACAGTGTCATAGCAATAGGGTATTAGATTACCTCCAGGAAACCTCCAGATTCCAATCAACACTTTTCTACCTTAGCAATTAGAATAAAATTGAAAATTTATTCCTCATAAATAAACGAACACCACTATACGACCATTTATAAAAAGAATGGAAGCTTGGGAAGTCAGAATAGAATTCTTTGGCTTTTTTCCTGTTTTGAATGTTATAGGTGTAGAATAAAAAGGAAATCTTTCTATATGTTGAATTTAAAACTCTTAAAATGATAAAATAATTCCTTACCTTTTAAACATATTTGATTGTAAAAATGTTTTTTTTAAAATTCTGACTAATTCTTGAAGACTGCCTGGACAGTTCCCTACACTTTTCTCGGCAGGATTTCTGAAATAACAGATAACAGATAATCAGAGTTGGAAGGGACCTTGTAGGTCATCTAGTCCAACCCCCCACCCAAGCCAGAAACCTTATACCATTTCTGACAAATGGCAGTCCAATCTCTTCTTGAAAGTCTCAAGTGATGGCGCTCCCACAACTTCCGAGGGCAAGCTGTTCCATTGGTTGATTGTTTTCACTGTCAGAAAGTTTCTCCTTATTTCCAGGTTAAATCTCTCCTTGTTCAGTTTCCCTTCATTATTCCTTGTCTGGCCTACAGGTGCTTTAGAAAATAGCTTGACCCTTTCCTCCCTTTGGCAGCCCCTCAAATATTGGAAGACTGCTATCATGTCTCCCCTGGTCCTTCTCTTTACTAGACTAGCCAAGCCCAGTTCTTGCAACCGTTCATTGTAGGCTCCAGTCCCTAATCATCCTGGTTGCTCTTCTCTGTACTTTTTCAGAGTCTCAACATCTTTTTTATAATGTGGTGAACAAAACTGGATGCAGTACTCTAGGTGTGGTCTTACTAAGGCTTTATAGAGTGGTATTAGTACTTCCCTTGATCTTGATTGTATCCCTCTGTTAATACAATTTAGGATTGCATTAGCTTTTTTGGTGGCTGCTGCACACTGCTGGCTCATATTTAGCTGGTTGTTCACTAAGACTCCAAGATTCCTCTCACAGTCACTGCTATTGAGCCTAGTTTGACCCAGTCTATATGGGTACTTTTGGTTTTTCTTACCTAAGTGTAGGACTTTACTTTTCTCTACATTGAATTTCATTTTGTTAGATATGGCCCAGTGTTCTAGTCTGTCAAGATCCATCTGGATCTTGAGCCTATCTTCTTGGGTGTTAGCTATTCCAGCCAGCTTAGTATCATCTGCAAATTTGGCAAGTTCCTTTTCTATTCCCTCATCTAAGTTGTTAATGAAGATATTGAATAATACTGGGCCTAAGATGGAACCTTGTGGAACTCCACTGCTTACTTCCCTCCATGTAGACTTAGATCCAAGTAGACTTAGATCCATTGAGTACGGTTTGCCAGCCAGTTGCGAGTCCATCTAGTGGTGGTGCTATCTATTCCACATTTTTCTAGCTTACTAAGAAGTAGGTTGTGGTCTACTTTGTCGAATGCCTTGCTGAAATCTAAATATACAGTAGTCCACAGTATTTTGCTGGTCTACTAATTTAGTCACTGTGGTGAAGAATGAATGAGATTGGTTTGGCATGATCTGTTTTTAACAAACCCATGCTGACTGCTAGTTATTACTTTACTTGTTTCTAGATGTTGGCAGATCTGTTTTTTTATTATCTTTTCCAGTATCTTCCTGGGTATTGATGTTAGGCTGATTGGTCTATAGTTTCCTGGGTCTGTTTTTTTTCCTTTTTTGAAAATGGGAACCACATCAGCTCTTTTCCAGTCCTCTGGTAGTTCCCTGGTGCTCCAGGATTTTTGAAAGATATGGTGCAGTGGTTCTGAGATGACCTCTGCCAGATCCTTTAAAACTCTGGGATGTAATCCATCAGGCCTTGGGTGATTTGTTTTCATCAAGATCAGACAGGTGTTCTCCTAATATTTTTTTTGCTTATTTTAACTTTTATTTCTGGTCTGTCTTTTACAGTTATGTTTTTGGTGGGTTGAGCTGGGATAGTGTGACTGGTGCAAAATCATCCAGCTGGCTTTGTAACCATTGCATCAAATTGATTCTCACATAAAGATGTTATAAAACACTATTTGTTTTGATATGCAACTTACCATGTGGCTTTCCTTATTTATTATAAATATATTAATAACTGAATAGCCATTCTTTTGTTTACATGATATTTATTTATCGACTCTCACATTTACATATTTATAATGTCAATTTGAATACAATAGCTGTCTCAAAACATTGAAAGGGCTGCTTTTTGTTTTGAAAGACTACACATTATCCTGTAACAGAAAAGTTTGTTCTTCTGTAGTCAACTTTCATTTCTAAAGAATCTCAGCAATCTCATTTTCATTTCAATTTCTTGTCAAAATATCTGTACGATTACTTAGTCAAGCATAATATCAGTCGTCTTATTGCATCTTTTAGCCCTCTTTACTTGAGCTTGTTCAATCAGATCTGGTGCCTACGGTGCCTATTGTACCTCAATTTTACCATCAGAAATCAGAAAATTATCAGACATAATGACAAGTAGTTCGAGCCTCACTTGCTGTTTGATTAGTTGGGTGCAGTGCTTCCAGAATATCCTCCCATGAACAATCAAACAAACTGTCAGATCATTGCACTTAACATACCAGACAGTTTGGTGAAGGATTATTAAAACCATTGGACAGTCAAGGGCCACTCAATCAGCCCTCAAACTCTTCTGGCACAGCAAAATTAAAGGTTGACCATAAATCTATGTAAGTATATATTATTTATGGAACACTAAAAAAAGTTATATCTCTGTCTTCTTTGTCTGAATTCATCCTCTGCTTTTTGACATATAGATATACAAAACACAGGAAGAATTTATGGGAATTTGTTAATACTTCAGTCATCAGGCATCAACAAACACATCAGTTACATTAGTAACATCCTGAATGGTGCATGACTACTGTAAATCTGATGGATCTTTGCACATGTTTAGTGAAAAATGGGCAACCAGTTTTATGCAGCAAAAGCCAATAGTATTTTCATTTCCAATTATTTTCCAAAATTTATTTATTTATCAAATTTATACAGCCATTCATCTCATAAAAAGCATTTATGGGTGGCATACAACAATCAAAGCAAGTGAAACCTCAGACTGATTTATCTTGAGAAAACAAATATTTAAGGAATGCCCCAAAGACAGAGGTGGTATTCATCAGGTTCTGATCAGTTCTGGAGAACTGGTAGCGGAAATTTTGAGTAGTTTGGAGAACCGCCAGATACCATCTCTGACTGGAGATTTTACAGTATCCTTCCCCTGCCACATCCACTAAGCCTCACCCACAGAAGTGGTAGTAAAAAAAATTGAATCCCACCACTGCCCAAAGAGTGTTCAAAAATTCATATTTTCTTCTTCTGATGGCATTTCCATGTCACTGTTCTTACATTTTTTGAAGTATCCCCCTCATCTCCCTAAAACATCACAGCTCCCAACCAGTGAAAAATTGCTCAATCCTGATATATGTGTGTGTGTGTGTGTGTGTGTGTGTTTTCGTAGATTTTCACGAATACAAGTATGCAGATCTTGGTGTGTTCGGTCTTTTCCCGTGTAAGATTGAGACTATCTGGGCAACGTTTCGACGAGATCTCACTCGCCATCTTCAGGCTGGTGCTTTCGGCTTTGTGCTTGTGTGAGCAAAGCCGAAAGCACCAGCCTGAAGATGGCGAGTGAGATCTCGTCGAAACGTTGCCCAGATGGTCTCAAACTTACACGGGAAAAAACCCGAACACACACCAAGACCTGCATATATATATATGTACGTATGTATGTATGTATGTATGTATGTATACATATAATGCATATACAACAAAAAAAGTTATATAAGCAAAACAAAATGTGTATAAGGCTTGAATGAATTCATCTATCAAAAGTAATAAATGCACCATTTATTAAGATGAACAATTTTGCATGCTGAATCAAATCTAATAAATATAATGATAAATTCTAGAAAGTCTTCTTCTGTAACTGGCCTTTCATAACTCAGGAAGATCATCAAATGTTTGCACTGTGACATAGTCAATGTAAATGATCTTATTATGGCCAAAGTAATAGACTCTTTGGAGAACAGTTTTTTTCTGTTTAAGAACATCTAATTGTTTGCTTCCGAAAATCCTCTCAAGATATGAATGCTTTAGTATGTGTCATTGTGACCATTCAAGCAAAGAATCATCTCAGATTCATACTGTTTTCCTCTAGCTATAAAGTTGGGTTGCAAAAGATGTTATTGTGCAAATGAATAAAGAATCTAGGAGACTTTTCAATTACCAGCTTTTGCAAAGTTCCCCCCCTCCCCCCCTAAAAAAAAACTTAAAACTGCAGTAAAACAGCAGCATTAAACTACAGAACTAGGCAGCCTATTTTTTGCTTGATTTCCTGGGATTTGCCCTACTATCAGAAATGCATAGTGACCAAAGTCTTCAAAATCAAGAAGTCATAAGATTAGCAATCTTTAAACCATATGACATAAAACTTAGCAAACTGATTATTTCTTTTGTTGAGTGAATCTGGCTTCCATCTCATAGCAACATAGGATACTTCCTGATCAGATAAAAGGTCAAGTGCTATTTCCTTCAAGCAAGCAAGCAAGCAAGCAAGCAAGCTAGCTAGCAAGCAAGCAAGCAAGCAAAGAAGGAAGGAAGGAAGGAAGGAAGGAAGGAAGGAAGGAAGGAAGGAAGGAAGGAAGGAAGGAAGGAAGGAAGATGATGAGAATGACAACAATGTTTTAAATGTACACATGCAACCCATCTCATATACATGACTCTGGTTTGCTAATAAATAAAAATAGAATAAAAATAATAAGCAAAATTATAAATCACATAAAATAGCCACTGAGCAACAGCACTAACAATTGTCCCAAATAAATACAGTCAAGAAATGAACTGAACTACATTATTACAGTTTCAGGCTTGATGACAAAACCAGGTCTTTAAGGCCTTAACCAATGCTAGAAGGATTGGGGAAAGTTTGATGTCTGAAGGGTTGATATTCCAGAGGACAGTATACACAAAATTGTTTTTGTTTATGTGATTTTGATATTTCATGTGATGTTGTTCTTTTTTTTTTTTAATTAGAGGTAATATTTAGTTAGGTTTTAGGTCACAAGGTGTATAATTGGTTTTTAAAGGAAAAATAATAATAAAGATAAAGCTTGGGTGTTTTGGATACAAAATGCAAAGCAAGAATTATTGGAGAATACTCTGAGGCTAAGAATAATGAAAGTCAGTTGAAAAAAAATGACTGACAGAAGACAAAATGGTAACTATTACTGATGACACCAGCATGAAATTACAAGAAGCCATTTCGATAATCTTGGTGAAATGAAGTCGACCAGGTCACAAAGAGTTGAAAGTGACAAAACAATTTGAACAATAGAATTCTTATCTGCCAAGATCACTGGAAAGCCCAATGGCTGAATCTGACCTTTCTACATGTAAAGTATATGTTCAGCCCAAAGATATAATCTTCCTTAAGATACATGATGCAGTCAGCCCTCTATTATACTCAAATCTCTCCTGGACGAAGTGAGTTTTATTTTTAAAAAGATCAGTTGAGAGTTATCATGTAATTAGAATCAAGAATATACAGTATATATATTCCCCAAATAAATTAATCACAACAGTGGAAATTGCAATGTCCTGCTATGAAATCATCTAGCTGGCAATCCTTATACTTTCCCTACAGAAAACAGGCTCTGAGGAGTAAAGTGTAGAAGAGAGTTGTGAGAAAGCCAGCTTTTAAAGAAGGAGCCTCTCAAGGCATCATAGCCTTGAGGCTGATATCCGTCATTCTGCAGAGCTATCAACATCCTTCACCTCTTTCAAATTTTCTCTCTTAACCTCCCTTAACTCCACTTCAAATGAATAGCACCAGATGGTACAGCAACATACCATGCAGGAAAGGCTAATTGAAAAAGAGGGAAAAATGGTTTTCTTGGTACAATTTTTTCTCTGTGTGGGGCTGGGAGAGTATAGAAAATATAGATAACCAAGAGAAATTTTATACACACACACACATGATTTGAAGGTAGAATAATTCAACCCCTGTAGGAATTTGTAAAGGAGAGTGAAAATTCCCTTTGTGTGTGTATATTCACATATTCAGTACTCTCATGATGATGCTTCGCTCCTATTACTTATCCTTATTATTGACACTATTGAAAATATTCCATTTATAAGGCAAAAAACTCCATCATTACAAATACAGGGAATGTTCTCTTACAATGTACTGCCCACAAAAAACATTTCAGTTGAGTAAACAATAACATAACATATATATGAAGGATGAATACAAGAACATTAAGATTAATTTTAATAAGCATATTTATGCAACCAGAACACAGCATTCTACATTTCCATATAGGTTACCAACAGAAAAGTGAAGTCTGTTCAAAGATTTGTGAAAGTTTATTGCTCCAAAACTTAAAGTGCCACAATGAAATTAAAACAAAAACAACACACACATACAGAAAGAGGACGGTGAGAGAGAGAGAGAAAGAGAGAGCCCTGAAATAGCATATTTCTTATATTTAAAACAGAAGGCTGAAGTCCAGTGAATTGGGGAAGGCAGTTTTTAACCATCTGTTAAGAATTCTTGAAATCTAAACCTAACTAACTATTATAGCACTGCCAAAAAAAAGTACAAGAGCAAAAATTCTATGTCTGTGTGCCAGGCATACAGCAAATAGAAGGTAGTGACTTTAATTTAGTAATGTCTTTGATTAAAAGTAGGTTGTGTGCCAAATAAAAAAACCAACATCAACAATGATATTATATTCTGTTACTATAATAGGACAAAGATGGTGGCTACTTTCCAACCCTCAGATGCCTTCAGGACAAGTCTATTTTACTAATTTCCAGAATGTCAAGGTGCTTTCTGGGCTCAAAAGGATGGCTATTCTGTAGCAGAAGGCTGAAATAGAAAACCTGATCATTATGGTTATTCTTAGCAGTGTATAGCCACTAGCAGATTTTGTAGTGGAACACACACTAGATAGGTTGTATATTGGATTATTAACTAAACTTATCTGTGATCTATGTTGCGTTCTAAGTGGTGTATGATCTAGATCTTGGGCTACCGTTATGTCATAATTCTTGCACACTCAGTTGATTTTATTCTTCTATTCTTTCAATAAAGCAAGCAGTAGAAATGCATTGTTTTTGTTTGACCAGTAAAAAAGACAGAACAGGGTGGAATTATTTGGAGGAGTCAATCAATGTAGAATTGTTGGCAAACAATTGATGTAACAAAACAATTTAACACTACTGAATTTGCACATGGAAACATTGGTCATCAATGCAGCATTCCCAATTCAACTATTGTATGGCTGTTTGCCAACAACTGGGATAATGCAGTTTGGAGCAGGGAAAGGTTTCTGAGTGACCATTTTAAAGGCAGGCAGTCCCATATAAAATGCATTGCGATAATCAAGATGGATGATGGAAAAAAAACATGAGTCACTTTGGCCATTGTTGCTCATTATTTTTTCCCTTAGTCCACGGATGTCAAACTGGCAGTATGCAGGCCGGATGTGTCATGTGTGGGCCATGCCTACCCCAGCTCAGCAAATGGAAAAAAACACCACAAAACATCATGTGATGGCAATGTAATACCACAAATTTGATAAAATATGTGTTTGTCCCATTTAAGAAAAATAGCAGACATGTGGGTTTGAAGCCTTGCATTTTAATTTGGGGCCTAGGTTTTTCTACCTTATTCATCCCATTATAGTAGAAATTCATATCTCATGGAAGGGAAAACATTGAAAATTAAGTATGTCAATAATGAAAATATGTTCCTGTTACCAGAATTTACAACTACAGAATTTACTTTGAAATTATGACTATTCCTAGGCTGGGAAACCCTTCTTATAGTCAATCATATCTTATAAGCAGATTCCTGAAACTTGCTTTATTACAGGCTGTCCTTGAAAGACACTCTGAAGCTACAACTGGCCCAAATATGAAGTGAAGTTGGTGCACCTTAGTATGGTTGTATAATATTATTTTTTAAACTTTACTACTTACCAGTGGCTTACAAATACAGTTCAAAGTGCTAATTGTTATGTGTAAAGCCCTTCATATCATAGAACATACAGTAGGTGTTTGTGGGATTTCCTCTTTTTAATTGTTTTCACTCATCCTAGAAGATATGATAGTGTCACCATGTTCTGAGCCCTGTCAATAAAATAAAGTCAATTTATGGGAACTAAAAGGTATGCCTTTTCTATTGTTGTTGATGCCTTTTTGACTATCATCATTGTCCCCACCCCCTCTCTGAAGCCATATGACCCTGTGTCCTGTTGGCTTTTAGGAAAGAACTTAAGAGCTTACTTTCTTGCGGGGTCTTGGTTAGGAAATTATGTGGTCCTAAGCAACTGCCTCTTTTAGAGTAATACATCTGTCAGCTGTAGTGCATTTTATTTAGTTTTACCTTCCGAATATAGTTGTCTTTTATTGTAATGGTCTTTTTTATTCTGGCAATAAAAAGGTAGAAATCAATCAAAGAAAAAAAGTAGCATGTTGGATGTTGCCTAGAAACAAATGATAAGGGTAAAGTAACCTGAGCAAATAACATCACCTTCTATTTTACAGCATTTAAGGTCATTTCAAGCAATAAATCATGCACAAAGATGTAAAGTATGCCTACTTTCCATTATGCACTTTACATCTC
The DNA here is from genome assembly GCA_023653725.1 of Bungarus multicinctus. NCBI lineage: Eukaryota > Metazoa > Chordata > Lepidosauria > Squamata > Elapidae > Bungarus > Bungarus multicinctus. Next base: position 228,580,699 of record CM042834.1, on the reverse strand, counting down.
TATGAATTCAAAACTTGTTCTTTTATCTCCTACATTTACAGAATGGCAGGATCTGAGTAACAAAAACTGAGCAAAGAAGAACTTTCAAAGAACATACGAAGGCAATTTTATTATCAGAAACAATAAGTTTTATTCAAACTTTCAGGGACTGTGGGTTGAAGTGATGCATTTCAAAGAATAAGATATTTTAAGAAAGTCTAGTATTTCCAGCTGTAGAAATACTAAGCACAGATTCCCACAAAAATTTCAAAAGAATTGTGCATTTGCCTTTCGAGGAACACATTTGAGACTTCTATAAAGATTCAATCATTGGTGCGCTGGAACCATAACATACTATTAACACAGGACAGTTGGTTTTAAACTTTGGAAAGTTTTGCCATCTCAACTGAAAAAAGAAAAATCCTTTTTTGTGTTTAAACATATAACATATATATATAAAATAAACTGGGAGTAGATTTCTTAGTACAGATTATAGAATTAAAAGAAAGACTTCTATCATAAAGCAAGATCTGCTTATCAAGCTATAAAATATGTTTAGAGCTATTTTCCAATGGATAATCCCAGAGCTACAAATCAAAGATGCCATCTAGCTCTTCTGCAATTTTTGAACTGATGTTCATAGAAGAAAGAAAATAAAGAATGGACTCATAATCCAAATTACTGAGATTGACTATTTTATTTCCCCAGTGGCTTTAGTATAAAAAGAAAATCAATTCTACTTTATGTATTGGAGAAGATCAAAGTGGACCTCTAAATGATAGATACACTTAAAGACCATTGCTACATAGAAGCTTCCTACCCTTCTAACACTAGGACTATGTTGTCATTTCATCCAGTTAATATCTTATAAACACAGGCAATTGTGTCTATTTTCTATGAAAATTCTCAGTCATCCAGTTCATGGTTGTCCTAAAAGTGTTTTTCCAAGGGGCAACTGAACTTTCTGGTTAATTCATTTTTTCACTACCATGACAGCTTTGGTTGTTAGAATACAAGATGGAAGTCACATCATAGAAAATCATGATCTCATCCAGGTCCAGTTTTAGTCTCCAAACCTTACTGGTGAAGTCCTGTAAATTGTTGATGTGATGGTGGTATTACCAATTAGAGGAGCTAATAGTGTTTTGTAATGTCCAGTTGCCTCTTGAAAGTCCAGTTGCCTCTTGAAAAAGCACTTTGGCACAGGCAATTTGGTACCAATTATTATTTTTCTAAATATTTTGGAGAAGTATTTGATTTCTGAAACAATGAAACAATGGTTCTGTGATCATGTTCCAATATCTTGGCAATTTCAATTGTGCTGCATCCCTCTGAAAGACTTTTTACAATTTTTGAATTTTCAGGGTCAGTTAAATATCATTTTTAGCTCATTTTGCCTGAGGAAAATAAGCTGCCTAATAATTATGCACACCTTGAAATAGGGTGTTGATTTCCTTAGGCCACCCTTAGCATATCCTAGTCTACATTCTCTCCATTTGTCCCTATTTTTTAAAATAATGTTTGATATGCTTTAGAGAAAGTGCTATATTTATGAATTGATTATGTTTTGAGAGACTGTTCATAGGTCTGTTTTGTTTTCAAGTCCAACAAGCATAAAAAACAGAGTACAGTTCTTAGCATACATAAATTACTTTTTTTTCTTCACTTGATTGCAGATTAACCCTAATTTTCACACTCTCCAAGTAGCAGTAAGCACCTTGAGTTTTCTTGCCCCTTAGTCCCAGGTGGTACCCTAGAAATTCTCCAACTGTGGCTGCTTTGGATGCAGAAAGATCCTGTCATCCCAGGGGAAATGTTACCAGCAAGGTAATTGGGAGCCAATGACCATGTGACCACATCACCCCATTTTGACCCTCTCTGAGGTCTTCCAAGGTGAATGTGCACATAGTTTTTCTTGGCAGGAGGCATGTGAGACAGTGCTTCCAAGTATACCTACAATGCAACACATTGTAAATGAACACTTCTCTCAACTTCTGGAACCTTCTAGGTTGGAGGATAGGTTTGTTCATATTGGTGAAAATTTGCATCCTTTAGTTTGTAAGCAGAGTAAGTTTGTTGTCAATCTGTTTCCTATAAATACTTGATATAGAAAAAAATTACCTTTTATGTTAAATGGATCAGAAGTTGCATGTTCCTTTTTTTAAAATGCCTTTTTAGCTAAAAGGTTACCATCTGATTGTAGCAAATCATTTTATTTTCTCAACAGAACTAGTTGTTCAGATTGAAACTAAAATTTAGTCAGTGGTTCTTGTATGATTTGTGACCTACACAAGAATTGCAACATGTTCTTATAATAAGAACATAACATTTTTGAGAAAAAAATGGAAAAGACTAATATGATTAAATATATTAGCAGCGGTTCTTGATGTAACGTATAGTTAAAGAAGGGAAGTAAAATGTTTTGAAACTTCCCTCCTGAATATCTACCTAACATTTAGTATTTTAGGAAACTGTTCTATAATTATGCATACATATAGTTATGCCCTGCAGCAGAGGGATTTCAACAGTTCAGAAATGAGAATTTAGATAAAGATTCTATTTCCCTTAACTGCACCATTCTATATATACCTATTTAGAAGGAAGTCCAACTGATCTCAATGGGATTAATTTCCATTTAAGTGGGGGTAGAATCACAGTCTAGGCTACAATCACAAAACACTTACCTGGAAATAACCTCCACTGAAGTCAGGGATTTACATCTGAATAGATATACATAAATTTGCATTTTGATTTGTTCTTTGTATCAGGGAAAACAGATGCACACATATTCATGGACGCTTTATATTTATTACATATGGTATTATATACATTTAAATTTATTAAGAATTTAGTATACAAGCTTATAACCTAAAATATGCATCATAATGTGTCTGGCTAAAGGTACATGTGGCTATTTTTCGGATATGTTTGACTGCCATAGTCTTGATAAATAGACTATTCTATATAAATTACTTTTGTTTCTCTTTTCTGCTATGATAAATAAAAGCTTATTTAACTCCTGGTCAGAAGTGAGAAGTTAACATGAAAAAATGATTGCACTATAATTTGAATAGCCACGTAGATTTTCTGAGAAATTTAAATCCCAACACTTCATAGAATAAAATTTACAGGCTATAATTTCATTATTAAATATTGTATGTATGTAGGTATGGGCTGCAAAGCCATACTATTTAGTTAATGTATATTTGTTGCCAAGGACGTATATGGGAGGAGATGAAACTTGAAATACTATATCTCAAAATCTTTAAAATGATAGACATTATTCTTATGCAAGAAATTCATGATAGTCATGTGTATGTTTTATGTCAGGATTGTAAAACTCATGGCCCATGGGCCAAATTGGCTACCCCATCCCCATTTTAGTGAAAGGGGAAAAAGTCATGATACATCACATGATGACAATATGAAGACACAAGTTTGACACTCCTGCTTTATGTGTATGTTCATCTAAAAGAGATAATCCTTACAGGATATCTGGTTGTGATTTATTGATTGTGTAAAACCATCTAGATTAGTTAAGTGAATTCACTTATTTAGAATTTAGAATTTATTTGATTTGTCAATCACAAGATAATAGGTATAAGTATATACATACTTATGAATACATGAAATGGGTACATATAAGAAAAATAAAAGAAACAATAGGACAGGAACGGTAGGCATGTTGGTGTGCTTATTCATGCCCCCTATAGACCTCTTAGGAAAGGGGTGAGATCAATAGTAGACAGTCTAAGGTTAAAGTTTTTGGGGTTTGGGGAAGAAACCATAGAGCCAGGTAGAGTATTCCAAACATTGACCACTCTGCTGCTTAAGTCATATTTTCTGCAATCAAGTTTGGGGCGGTTAATCTTGAGTTTGTATCTATTGTGTGCTCTTGTGTTGTTATGGTTGAAGGTGAAGTATTCATTGACAGGTAAGTCATTGCAATGTATGATTTTATATACCATACTTAGATCAGACCGAAGACAGTGTAATTCAAGGTTTTCTAGATCTATAATTTCAAGTTTGGTGGCATAAGGTATTCTGCAACTAGTAGAGGAGTGGAGAACTCTTCTTGTGAAATATTTCTGGACTTTCTCAACTGTGCTAATACCAGATACGTAATGTGGATTCCAGACTGATGAGCTGTATTCGAATATTGGTCTAGCAAATGTTTTGAATGCTCTAGTTAGTAGTGTGATATTACCAGAGAAAAAGCTACGTAGGACTAGGTTAACAACTCTTAATGCCTTTTTGGCTATGTAGTTATAGTGGGCTCTAGCACTTAGATCATTAGAGATGGGTATTCCAAGGTCCTTTACAGAGCTTGGATCATCAACAAGGTCTTGACTATTCAGCTTGTATTTTATTTTCTGATTTTTTTTGCCAATATGTAAGACAGAGCATTTATTTGTTGAGATTTGAAGTTGCCATTTGTTTGAAAATTCTGATACATAGTCAAGATCTTTTTGAAGGGTAGCAGTATTGTCTGTGGTGTTGAACAGCTTTACATCATCAGCAAAAAGAATGCAGTTGCTCTGAATATAATCAAGAGGTCATTTATGTAGAGTATGAAGAGGGTTGGTTCTAGAACACTGTCTTGGGGGACACCACTGTTGACAGGTACAGAATTTGATAGGACACTCCCAATTTTGACCATTTGTTGTCTGTTTGACAGGAATGCTTCTATCTAGTTATGCAGTTGTCCAGACATACATTTAATTAAGAAATGAATAATTATTTTATTTTTAGCCAGCCTTTATTATTTTTATAAATAACTCAAGGCAGAAAATATACTTAATACCCCTTCCTTCTCCTCTTGTTATCACAACAACTCTGTGAGGTGGGTTGGGCTGAAAGAGAGTGACTGGCCAAAGTCACCCAGCTGACTTTCATGCCTAAGGCACTACTAGAATTCACAGTCTCCTGGTTTCTGGCTTGGTGCTTTAACCACTAGGCAAATACTGGCTAATTTTATAAAAGATTGGGAACCCTTTAAGGACTTTTTGCTGAAAATGAGTAAAAATGAACTGGTGATCTCTGGATTTACTGATTAAAAAGGGGTACATATGAGAAGTAGGAAACAATGCTAGGTAATTTGGTAGGATGGAAATAGTTTGTAATTGTGCAAAAAAGTTCAAAAGTCACTTCTTTCTTTTTTTCCTTTTCTTTCCCTTTCTTTGATTTGTACTATTCTCTTCTTTTCCTTCTATCTTTCCATATTTTCTATTTTTCTTTTTACATTATTTTTTCTTTTATTTTTCTGTGGCTTTTAACTTTTCAAACCTCATAGAAAAACTTTCACACTTCTTTGGAGTGCCTGAAAATTTGTCTTAACCTCCTCTGCTGTAAAGGAAAACAAACAAAAAAATTAGAGAGATTGGCAGATACAACACCTAGTATCTGCACATGAGTGGATTAGCCATTAAAGCTCTGCCACTGATTGTATTGGTTAACTGATCATTTTTAAATTCTCATATTTGTAAATAAACATAATGCCTGCCTCCCTCCCTCCCTCTGTCTTCTTCCAATGGTTAAAATAATTCACAAGTGCCCAAGTGAATTTTTTATCAATGGTTTTATATATGTATGTCCCTGTAGAAAAAGCACAACACTATAGACATATAATAGAGATAATAAGAGAGAAGAAAATTGGTAGAAGCAGTGAGTGGTTTTGTGCTAATTTCCATGCCATTTGATGCTTTAAGACTTCAAAGCATTGGTTATTCTGTCTCAGCAAAATGCATTTAATTGTTAATCAAAGCTTTCTGAATCTAAGCTTTGATTTCATCATTTCTGGTCAAAAGGGGCAGCCTATACTTCTGTTGAAAGTACCTACAGATTTTTTAAAAAAGTACTGCAGGGAGGTCTGTATAAAATCCACAGCTTCAATGTCCAACACTTTTATCTTGCTTCTGGAAAGTTTTGAGAGCGAGTACCACCCAGTGGTTTGTCCCCTTCAGAAAATGGATGAGTTGACAGCAAGATGCTATATGAGTTTTGAATTACTGCCTGTCCTCCAAGAAATCAAAGTGGAGTTTTCTTCATTACTGATAATGACTTCAACAATCCATTTCTTGGGAAGTGGTCAGAAACTCAATACAAAAACATTAAGCCTACTTCATGTTTCAGAAAATGAGGTTGCTATGAAAAGGATTGTATTATTATTATTTGAATGACAATTATCTAGAGACTATGTAAGGTCTATTGAAGTCACATTCACCTTTCCTGACGATAAAGCTACAGCCACTTTACTTCTTCCACTGTGCTAGCTTAGATATCTCCAAACTTTACTCTTTGTTTCTATTTTTATTTAAGAGAGCCTTGGGTAATCAAATGCTATGATACATTGGAGCATTTTATGAGCAGCTGGCTTCAGTTAGGTACTCCCATGTCTCTTTTCCTGCTTGCTTTAGTAAGCTTCTTTGTTTCCTGAAGATCATAAAAACTGGGAAAGTTGTTGTGGCATAGCTCTTTCTGCATTATAACAACAAAGTGAATATTTATTGATACCAGACAATAATGGCATCCAGTGGTGTCAGCTGAATCTGTTCGTTTTGTCAGAATGGTGAAATAACAGGTGCCCCTGTGTGTATATAGGCATGCAATGTCACAATGTTGGCATATGTTCATTTTGTCATTAACTGGTAATATTGGCATATGTTATTTTGTTATTAACTCCACATTGCTGACATTGACTGCAAGGGAAACTGAGAAGGGATGGATTTAACAGACAACTGAAAGAATATATGATAAAGAAGGTTAAAATTTTTGTTTGCAATATGCAGATGGAACAATGGAAAAATATATGGTTGAAAGAACTGAAATTTATACTATGCTATCATCTAAAAGACATTTTTAATAAAATTATATACTGTTGGTATATGTCTCCAGAAAGATTGCCTAGGACAGGGCTGTCAAACTCGTGGCCTTCAGGCTAGATGCATTACATCCTGGCCACATCCACACCTGGTTTAATGAAGGGAGGAAAAGGCATAATACATCATGTGACGATACCATGACAACTCAAGTTTGACACCCCTGGCTAAAGGCACTTCAAATGTTTGATGGAAATGTAGCCAAGAAGAGATATTTTGCCCTGCTTGTTGGATGTGTACATGGATTCAGAGAATTTTAAAGAATAGTATACAATTAAGACCAGAAAGCTTTGTTTTGGACCTGACAATGTGTGTGTGTGGGGGGGGGGGTGGTGGTGGAATGGAACATTGCTTTTGTGTATGATATCTGCAATAATGAGATTTGTTTATGCAGAGAGATTGAAAGACTTGCAAGTGCCTTACAATAGAAAAATGATTGGTGAAAACTCAGTGATGGAATTCACTTGAGATGGCCAAATTAGAGAAAATGTGTTGATTTCTGACTGGAAAGCCCTTAAGGACTTTTTGCAGAAAATGTGAAAAAAATGAACTTATGATTTATGGTTTTGATGGTTAGACAGGATAGATTTTAGAAAATGTCATGTAACTTTAGAGAGAAAGGAAAATTTGTAATTATACTTATAACAGCCTAAAGAAGATCAGAAGCCACGTCATTACATCTTTTCCCTGCTTTTTTTGCACTTTTATCTTTCTTCTTGATTTCTTTCTAATTTTGTACTAGTTTGTATTAGTTTTTCTATCTTCTTTTTAAAAGCTTTTAATAAAATTACCATTATGTTATATATAATAATATCTATAAAATAAAACCAGTTCATTGTTTCCATTAGGCACTATTTAGAAGAGAAGCCAGACTTTTTGTGAGTTATAACACAAAGTTATACAGAGTTCCAATGTTACAAATCATCAATGAAATGGAATATTCTCACCTTGACTTTCATGTGTGCTCATTCTTCCAATCATTAATGTAGTTATTGCAACCAAATGTGGCCAAATGTGTGGTTCAAAAACATAAGGTTCCTCTATGGAGGTAGAGTTGCTCCACTGAAATCTTTTGTTTGAAAACTTTTATATGCTTGCCAGTTGCTGGACTAATTGCTTTACACCAAGTGCTTTTACATGCTGTCACTTTGAATGTTTATCTCTCCAGCCAGCATCCTTTATTTTCTAGAATTTGTTTTTCTAACCTCAAGAGTTTGGGATATATTTTGGCTTCTGCAGTTCTCCATCCCTTCCCATGAATTTTCTTGCTATTTAAACCATGTAACCAAGAGATCCAATGTAATAGTGGATAAAACATAACTCTCTTTCAGCATTTAATTACAAATATAATCTTAACAATATTGCTTTTGTGTGAAGATTACAAATAGGTATGTTCATTTCTATGCAACTTGAAAACACATTTCCCTATGGATGATATTTTCTTCTAAAAAGTAGTAATTGTTGCTAGAATGACTGGAACAGAATTATATATTTCAATATGGCCTATTTGAGGATAAATTACTAATATATTTTGATAATGAGTGCAACCACTGTCTGTCTGCAATTTTTTTTTTTTTTTCAGGAGAAGGACAAATTCTAGCTTGACTACCCAAGATTTCTCCCAGCAGGATTCATGGGTCATGGTTGAGTTCCTGTTTTCTCATGTTATCAACACAATTTAATATAATTATGCACATGGTAGTGTGGTTATCCAAGCAGGAAGAAGGATTTTGAATAGAATTGTTCCTGCATGGTGTAATTAGCAGCTGGTTCACTTTTTTGGAAGCAAGATAGCTCTTGTTATGATGTCCTTTTCCAAGCAATACTAGACAACTAAAGGTGACAATCCAATTTATTCAAAAGATAGAAATGAACATGCCAATGTAATGAAATATACTCCCAGATTAATAATGGACAAATAATTGAATTAATTTGTTATGTAACTTTATTTAGATATGAGGTTTCTTGATGGCCTTCTATGAACACAGAGTTTTCCGTAATTAGGACTATTGATGTATACATATGTGCTTATTGTTTCACATGTATGTGCAGCATTGCATATATCTCTGGGAACTGCAAAAATAATATTTTTTTCTGCACAGAATGCAAATGCTGCTTTTAAATTGATTTAAATTTAAATTGATTTAAATAGTAATGTACTGATATTAAGATTCTATCATTACCCACCATCTGACAGAGACATGCTAAAGTGTTTTCTTTTATCTTCAGCATTATATCAGGAAAGCATGAGGTCTGTATGGTATACTAGAAGAGTCTTCCCAAACTTGTTTGTTCTTGTAATGAATGCATGCAGCTTGATTAGATAAGACTATGTTAGTACAGTATATTGTTGCAGGATCTAGTCTGGGTTGATCACCAGGACCTGAGGTTTATTCTTCCATGTTTTTGTACTTGTGCTGGAGACCATTCTTGGGGAACTTCTCTCTAACAGAATAACACATTCTGTTAGACAGAAATATTCAGAGGATATGCTCCAGCATGAGTTTGAAAACTCAGAAGACTATACCTCTGGTCTTGGTAAATGACCAAGATTGGATCCTGCAACATTATCCTGGGATAGTTATACTTGCCTTCACTTATAATCTATTTTGTAACCTATCAAAGTAACTTGGTATCTCAGTGTACAGGGAAAGATTGTCCAGTCCCATGATTGATAGCTAGTTGTAGTTTATAATATATTCTGTGCCAACATTTGTATAATAATATTATTTAAAGTATGGGGAATGGTCCCATGTCTAAATTAGTGCCACCTTACAGGAACTATCACATGCATGGATCATCTATATAACTGCATCTATTTTATGGGGGGGGAGGACACATTCTCCCAGAAATTCCAACAGCCCTGACTTGGCAATGCTTTTGCAAATCTATAAATATTTGCTTCTTCTAAACAGACCCAGGGACAAGATAAGTAAGTTATGATCCACTCTCCAATATTAGATGGGATTCGTCTTGGTTGTCACTAGGGCTGTTGCTAGGGGTTCACTTTCAGCTTTCCTTTGGTTCCCATTACTACTAGTTGTTGTGGCTGAAATTGTTTTTAATCTTAATATGCAATCCACTTAGAATTTCCTTTGTTCAGCTTGTGTTTAGAATTGGAAGCTATATGCTAGAGTCCAATAAAGGCAATAGTAAATTTAGGTTCATCTGATTCATAAACTTTTTATTCCATCTGAATCTGGTCTGAAATGGATATGATTTTATTGCTAAAATACTTGTTTAGAATAGATATCACTACTGTTTTGTTTTGTTTTCCAGAAAAACACAGAGGGATCGCCCTCTCTTTTGGCTATTGACAGATATTTTCATTTTGTAAAAAGAGCAAATTGATTTGCAGACTTGTAATGGGAAGAAACTTCTATCATGTTTCTGTAGTCATTTTTAAAACTATTAACATATTGGGACCTGTTTGTTGATCAAATTCATGATACAGAGTGCATTACTATAAGACATAAAAGATAATCAGATTAAATTTCAACTCTTTATCAAATCTTCATGCCTCACACTGAAACACAAATAAGGGTATACCTTATTTATCCAGAGACGTTTTTTTCTCAAAACAATAACAGCAGCATTTTCTTCTATGCAAGGCCATTCCTTTTGTTAATCCATAGAAAGATACGACACTGTAGAAAAGGGGCAAAGTTTACATTATTATCATCATCTGGATGCTTCTGCTTTTATTTTCACAACATTGTTTTTATGTGAATAGGTTAGCCTAAGATAGAACAGGGTTGGTGAATTGAATAGGCAACAGCTAGAAAAACACAGTTAAGGAAATACCTTCTTCATGATTCTGATCAGCAAGTCAGGTTTCATTGCTACCCTAGCTGAGTGTTGATTTTTTCTAAGTGGAATTATTGCCACCTTGAGTTGCTTATTAATTGGGCAGCCATGGAAGTTAAATATATAAATGAATAAAATTATAACATCCAACAGTTATCTGACAAATGTACTTCTTTATTGTTGTGAAAGCTTGTCCCCCTTAGTGACTTTACATTTTTCTAAAGGAATGGTTTCTTTTTCTGGAAATTTTGTACATGTGAACTAGTCACCATTTTGTTTTCCAATCCTGCAGCTTTAATTAGTTGCTTATAGGCTTTTGGAGAACATAATGAAAACTCTGTTTCATAACCTATTGTAAGTCTGGCCTTATTAAAGATATTATCCAGTGTCGTCTCCTCCTCATGTTGTTGTTGTTTCACAAAATGAATGTAGTAATGAATAAAAGTATCTTTATCACTTCACAGTCCTTTCAGTGTCTCTAACACTTTCTATTTCACTTTCTATTCAATTTCCATTTCTATTCAGCTAGCTAATAACTGCCTTTTGTTAAGCATGAATGTATTTTCAATCTATACTCAGCCAGCAAGATTACTTTTTTTCCTGTTAATTTGCATGTAAAGCAGTCATAGAATTTTGAAAATCCCATTCTAAAAGAAATCACAGTATCTGCATGTTGCACTCAGGCAGGAGAGAATATGAAGGTACAGAAACGATTACTCAAGGAATGGAAATGAACATTACAGCAATAATACTCACTCAGTTCCAATTAAGTCTGTTAATGTTCCAACTTATTTTGAAGCTTAACTTCTCTAAGCATGGTCTTTCCCCCCACCCCCTGTATCAGTTTGTTTTGAGCACTTTGTGTTTCATTGTGCAATCCTGTTCAGTTGATAAAAGTGACAATACTTCTAAATTACATTGAATGCATTAAGTTCTGCTCTCCTGGGATAGTTCCTACCAGTCTTGTTAAAACTGGATATTTCTTTCCTAAATTCAAAATCAATTACAGACAATGAAATGTATAATTTAAACATTTGTATAATAAGATTTCTAAACACTTGGAAGGTAATACACAAAAATGGATATTGACCCATGATTCCTTAAATATATAAAGTATTAGCAATATTTTCATGACTATATGCAAAATGATAAAGCAAACCAGATAAAATTGGGTATCTTTACACCAGTTTTTTCTTTCAAATTAGTGTATAACATGCTTCTTCAAAGCTTTGATTCAAACCTCCCAGACCTCTTTCAAAAAAATTTAACCAAACTATATAATAGCAAAGAATAAAGCATTATTAAAATGTCATGCTTGACATCATATTTGTATTTCATTTAAATCAAATTAAATTAAAGGAATCTATTCACTTTTGGTGGAAGCAGATCATCATTAGCTCATAACGTATCGCCTAAGGTGATGCAGCCTGCATTCTGAAAACTACAGCTCATTTTTACTTTAAGAGATTAAGAAATCATAAACTTTAAGCGGACTACAACTAATGTTTGAACAACCTGCCAGTTAACCTGCCTTGGATTAGGTTAGGCCAACTATGAATTGGAATTAGGTTGAGCCAAGTATGAATTAGAAGTGGAATGATAGTTTCAATCTTTCTTATTGCATGGCCAACTCAATCATGAGGTCAAATGGTACGCACTGATTTGTGTTTAAAAGGAAACTTGTAATAAAATTTCTTCTACATAGTATAACTAGGCAAGAATACATATATTTAGCAAGAATCTCTTACTGTAAGCAATGACTGAATTAAGCATGTTCTTTCCTTGTTAATTTCCAGTGAAATAAATCTCTCCTGCAATATTTAATGCTTGAAAAAAAAGACATTGTAGTTACATAAGCTTCCCTTAATTTGCAGTCTGCATGAGCTGCTGAGAATAATGGTCCATGAGTACAAGGTTAAATGAAAGATATGTTATTTAGCTGTTGATCAGCTATATTCTAGCAAGGTATCTATTAAAATAATTTGTAAATTGTGGAAGGACTTTTTTGTCCACGATTTCACTTTAACTCATCTTTTCTATATGGTACATCTAGTGCACATATTTAAAAACTCTATAATTAAGTCTTTATATAGCCTTTGCTGGTTTCTTTTGGTATGCATGTAATAATGTTGTACAAGACATACCATAACACTACTTGATTACATGGTCAATACAACTCAGTCAACATTAATTTGTAGCTTTTTCATCTTAGGATATACAGTATGTGGATACAGATACTTCTGAGGTCAATAAGCCATATACATTAGAATACTTTTTCAAGCTTTAGTTTCTAACAATACCATATCAGGGAAGCAAACTGTAAAAACATGAATTTCCATATTTGCTTCAGCCACCACTTTTAGGGCAGAGGTGGATTATAAAATGGATTGATTATTTATAACAGCAGGCCAACTACAGAGTTAATAATAATCCCCAAGCATTAAGGACTTACTGGAGCAGTTTCAAGATCAGAATATTCCTAATATTAATTTATCTGAGGAAAAAAATGTTTGCTGTAGACTTCAGAAATGTATTCAGAGATACAAAAAAGTGAACTTAGTTAAAAACTTAGATTTTCTCTGATTTAGCTGCAGATTTAACAGAAGAGAAGGGCACTGGAAAGTTTACATTCTTAGGAAGATCTTAATATTTCTTAGCTATTAAATTATGTAACTAGTCAGTCAGTCACATTTTATTTCAGTCAAAGATCAGTAGAGAATGAAACAATTAACATATCATTTAAAAGTCAAAGAATAGGACAAATGTAAATCACAAACTAAAAGAGTAATGTAGAATAATATTATGTATTATATAAGATAACCTAGCTTGAAAATATGTGGAGAAAAAGTGCTAAACAGTATATAATCTCAGATCAATGTTGTATTTGATTATTTTTAATCTATTTTAATAAAATTATTTGGTAATACCCATAGAATGGTACATCATTCCCCCTGAAGTGAATTGGTCCCAATCCTATTGATTTTCTCGAATGCCTTTAAAACTTGGTTCTGCCAAGAATTCCATGGACATGTGGGGCCCATAAAATGTTCCTTTGTGCTAAGCTCAGTATGCATTCCTTCACACTGTGCTTTTGTTGTCAGTATTGTTGTTATAATTTAAATTCTTTTGATTGTATTGTGAATGGGTTTGCTTTTATTCATTTTGATTGCTTTTTTGGTTGTGATTATTTTAATTATGTGTACAACCAGATTTACTCAGATTTAGATATATGAAAAAGGCAGCTATATACATTTAATCAATAAATATAAAAAAAAGCCTTAATCAAGGTATAAAGGGGAACAAATCTGGCACTCTTGCTGACCCTAGTTGGATCACTACCTATTTCATTTTTTTTCTTTTGTTAAGTCATATTTGATTCTTGGAGACTGTCTGGACAAATCCCTACAGTTTTCTTGGCAAGGTTTTTCAGAAATGATTTGTCTTTGCCTCCTAGGATTGAGAAAAAGTAACAACCCAAGGCCACCCAGTTGGCTTTATGCCCAAGACAGGATTAAAATTAACAATTATTCTTTCCACAGCAAGTTGGCACTCTGTGGTGGGCCTATTCATCAGTTGGATTCTACTTATGTTCAAATGACCACAATAAAAGTCCTCTTTTATATCTTCTTCTTCTATATTGTCTAATCCTTTTGCTCTATCTCAATATAAGCAAAACAAACTCCTGCTTAGATGATATTTTGATGTAGTTTTCCATATAGTTATATAGTTTCCTATAAGACTATAGTAATTGTTTATTTTAATGGGTTTGTTTCAGTGGTGGGATTCAATTTTTTTTACTACCGGTTCTGTAGGCATGGCCTGGTGACCATGTCAGGGAAAGGATACTATCAAATCTCCAGTCAGGGGTGGTATTTGCCAGTTCTCCGAACTCCTCAAAATTTCCACTACCAGTTCTCCAGAACTGGTCAGAACCTGTTGAATACCACCTCTGGTTTGTTTATAAAAGGGAAATTTTATTTTTCTTTGTTTTTGATCCTATCTTATTTTTACTAAACATGGGTTAAGCAAAATATGTTAACATGAATAGAGACATTAGGTGAAACTACCCTTAATTGTCAAATAAAAAGAACTATTCAATTTCCTTATCTGATGGATGAAAATGAGTTGACAGTGTAGTACAATGTGCGAGTGCAAGTATATTTTGCTTTATTTATGAAATAAGAAAACACAGTTGTCATCAGTGGTGGGATTCAGAGGTGGTATTTGCCAGTTCTCTGAACTACTTAAAATTTCCACTATCGGTTTTCCAGAACTGGTCAAAACTTGCTGAATACCATCTCTGGTTGCCATTATATCTAAAGTAGAGATTATTATTAATATGGATAAAGAGAAAAATCTTTTCCCCCCATTGTGTTAAAAAACATACAGTTACTGGAAATCATTAAAAGTTCTAGCACAATTTATATGATGCAACTTTAATTTTGTTTACCATCTTTCATGCAATTATCTCCAATGATTTATTGTGGAAATGCTGCAACTACAAAGTTTCAAATAAACTATTAGGAAATTTTAGGTAAAATAAAGAAAGGTGAATATAAACACTAAAAAGCAACAGAAATTGTGAAATGGAAAGATACATTAGGATATTTCTCTAGATAAGAATAGTTGCTGCAATGTAGAATCCATGTTAACAATAAAATTGCTATGCTTAAAAAATCCACAATGATTTCGATATTTATGGCATTGCCTTTTAAAGTAGAAATTGTAGTTGTCACTGTACTTTTGAAGGCTTACAGGTTGCATTAGACATAAAGTTATTTACCATCAGCCTACTGTCCACATTTAGGGAAGAAAACGCTATTGAGAAGTGTACATTGGGAAATAGGAAAATGCTCAGGGCATATATATAAATCTACCTTTCATTCTTTGTATGTATCTCCCACACCCAAAAACAGAAGAATAATACTATAAGAAAAAGTAAGAAGATCTTTATTGAATCAGAACACATATATTCTAAATCCTGTTCCCACAGGCACTAAACATATAATTTATAGAGAAAAATGTGAAATTGTGCTATTGTTTTCAAGCAGTACTATTTCTAATTCTGAAGGTGACACATTGTTATAATTAATTACCATAATGACTATGATTCATCACTTAGCAAAGCTTTCTACATTGTAACATCATTGCATCAGCTGGAATTAGGCATTTCCTATTGTTTTCAATAAATCTCTTCCTGCTCAACCTCTTTGGATTCTCCCAAATTCTTGTACTATGAAATATTGAGGAGCAGATCTCCCTATCAATTTTTTTAGCAGATGCACAAAATCTGCATTCTTTTATCTTTTTGCAACCACAGCAAGTTCTGATATTGTCATCTCATAACTATATGTGCCAACATCACATTACTGCCATGAGGATTTTTCTGAAATTATCTTCTCTTTGAAAGATTTCTAAAGAGCACTCTCTTTTCTCAAAAAGAATGAGGCCTGAAAAACAGGCGCATTTCACGGCTTGATATCATTAAAAGGAAGCATAAAAACCAGAAACTCACAAAAGTCATGATTGTTAAGGAGGAATTAATTTATTCAGGCAATCGTGGTTGAAAGGGCAGAATAAGAGAAAGCTCACTGGTTTTCCTATTGTAGAATGCTCTACAATTTGTCTTCCCTGAATGTAGAACATAGAAAAATAGGAGAAGTTTTTCACAAACAGGAAAAAAAAGTCCCCATTAGTATTTTTTTATTCTTAAAACTATTCTTCTTTTCTTAAAATTTTGCCTACAGGTTGCATAAGAATTTTTCATTAGTTCAATAATGTCGCAAAGCTTTTCATGGCAAGCCAGTAACTAACTGCAAAGAAACTCCTAGCTGTGAAAGACAACCAGGAAATTTGTCACAGTGGACTTTCTTGGGGAAGACAAAGTACCTGGTAGGGGGAAAAAAGATTTTGAGGTTTATTATAAAGAGCTAAAATTATTCTTCTTTGGGGTCTGATTTAGAAAACGCACTTCTTATTTCAGAAGCCCTGAATTTCATGCATATGAAATTTGAGACATTTTATACAAGGTGAGTCAGAGAACACATTCTGTTTTACAACTGCATGAAGATTAATCATAACTGTCATTTTCTACAAATTTACCCATCAAGTGAAGCACTTTGGATTTTTCTATTTGCATTTTTTTTTCTTTTAATGGCTGGACCTAGGATCCACAGTGCAGTAAGTTCTTATGTATTCACATCCCCCCCCCCCCCAACCCACCTTCCACTGATAAAAATATTAGAATAGCTAATGTGGATTTTTAGTGATCATGAACACCATAGCAAAGGCCTATTAGATTTGGACATATTATAGTCTGATTCAATTCAAGTCTGAATTGTTGCAGTTTGAGTAAAATAAAATAATCTATTTTATTTTTGTTAGGACAAAGTGAAATTTCTATGTGTTTGTCCTCTAATGCTAAGAAAAGTATAAGGTAATAGATTGTTTCCACGATCACAAAGGTCTTTCAAGTCTTCCAGTGCATTCATTGGCACTGTAATAAAGTCTATCCACATCTTCTAGTCCTCTTTTACTTATGCAGTTACTAGGAGTCAACAACAATTTGATGGCACAAAATCAAGCAAGCATCTCTTTTGAAGGGATGAAAAATGCCAAATGAGACATTGGCCCCAAAGCTTCAAAATTACTTTGTATAAACTTTTTTTAAAAATAAAAATAAAAAATTTTAGCTTTTAGTGGATCCAGTGTGATGTAATAATTAAGGAATTTAACCAGGTTTCCTTGGGGACCCAAGTTCAAATATTCTCTCAAATTTGAAAACTCACTGGACAGTTTTGGGCCAATCACATTGGCCCAGCAAGGGAGTTTGACAACTTGCAATTATAGTTGAGAGTAATGATTTTTAATTTGAAACAAATAGGCCTGGTCTGTATAAAGTGCATAGATTTAATGCTTAAATATGGTGGGTTGGTTTGAAAGTACTGAAATATAGGGATGCACTCACTGGCCCATGAGAACAGAAAAAAATAGAAGTTGGTGTTTCATTTCACATAGCAGAGGCCACCTGAAGCATCAGAGTGGGGCCAATCATTTCTAATGGCAACCTTGCCTTAAAAGGTACTGTAGATTCTGAACATGCTATGTGTGTGTGTGTGTGTACGCATATGCATATGTATACACACACATACACTATTTTCTACATACAGTATGATGGAAAGAAAATGGTGAGGCATTCTGCTATTTAAAATAGGTTTTACTTCATACTTTTTGTTCAATGCTTTAAAAAATCCACAATGATTCTTTAAAGCTATATTCCCATCTTACTTCCATTGTCTACAATACTTTTGTTGATGATGGTAGAATGATCGCCCCAAATAATCATTTATTAAGACAATCATTTAAAAGTGAAGAAGGAAAGGGGAAAAGGGAACAAACAATAATCATGATTCAGATGGACCTGAAGGAATGGATCAAATAATAAAATTATAATGAGGTATGGGGAAAGGAGAGAAAAAAAAATCATTATGTTAATCAAACAATTCAGTCTGTTCTTGAAAAAATGCCAAGAATAGGCTAAGTACATAAATAATGGGGCAGGAGGGTACACTAAATAACTGCATACATAAAAACAAAGATAGCTGTTGCACTTAGTATCTGTAGGTATTTTTCTAAATGTTTTGTATGGTTCCATTATAAAGAAGAAAATGTTAGTAAGAGAACTGGTGTTATCAGCTTCATTTATATTTTTTGTTGGCATTTTATATTATAGGATAAGAAAATATCCCAAGTGTAAAAGAGTATAATAGAACAATAATTCCTTCTCCTATATTTCCCTATAAAATTAAATCATAATAGGAATCAATACCCCATTCCCTTGGCTATTATACATGGCTTTGCCCTGATTTACATTTAAAGGTATAAATTATTTTGTGTTATCCCCTTCTTTCTTTGATCCATTAACAAAGATGAGGGGGGTCAAACTATTTTCCAAAGCTTCTGTGGACAAGACAAGAAACAATGGTTGGAAACTAACCAGAGAAAGAACCAACCTAGATCTAAGGAGAAATTTCCTAATGGTTAGAGCAATCAACTAATGTAATATTTGGCCTTCGTAGGTTGTGGGTTCTCCATCACTGTCTCTTTTTTTAAAAAGAGACTGGACAACCATTTGTCTGAAATGATATAGGGTCTCCTGCTTGAGCAGGGGGTTGGACCACAAGACCTCCAAGATCTCTTCCAACTGTATTATTCTATGTTCCTTTGTGTGGCATTCAATACTGTCAGAGTCAATACATTCACTCAAATTCAGAACAAGATTACTTTGGTTTTGTCATCTTCACCTATGGATATTCTAAAAGTAGATAAATCTCAAATGGGGTAACATTGTTAGGGAAAGGTTGATTTTTTTTGTACTGCTATTGGTCTAACCAAAGCTATCAACCTCCCATCTGAAGCACAGTCTCCTGAGTAATCCCATTTAAAATCAATGAAATCATGATTTTTTAGCAAGGATGGAGGGCGGCAGATAAGACTGCTACTCTTCATACCCTAGAACTTTCTGTGACATTTCATATTATCCTATTTGGTATCATTCTGGCTGTATTTTTAGTATAAAATGTTAACATTTGTGTAGACTAAGTTCCAAGTTGTTATTTCTGTTGCAATTAATCAGTGCATATTAAATAAGCTGGAAAACTTTTGCATTACTGCAGATCAATTCTATAATGACCTTCTAAAAGTTTTATATTCTGTATTAGCATTTGTGTTGAGTAAGAGCAACAAAATAATTTCATTTTTCTCATTTTAATCAGATTTTGATGAAGCTTACTGAATGTGATAGGAAATGGACCAATTACTATTTGCTTTTATTGTCCTTGGATTTTTTTTTCTTGAATGCACTTTGTGCTATAGCACATGAACCACCCTGACTCTGTACAGATGGTAGAAAATCAAGACATTAATTCATCTACACTGTAAATTAATAGAAACTTGTCTCACTGAAACTCAGTCTAGACAAGACAGATATTATGAGTAGGCAGTTCAGTTTGATTACAAAATACTAACTAGCTTTGTTTCTCTTTTGAATAGGTTGCAGTCAGGGGTATCCTATTTATGAAGGCCTATGGGTTCAGTGGCTTGGGATTCTTTTATTGGATGTAATTATAAACCACCTTCAGTATTTATATATCCTGATAAACTGTTACTAAGTTAACAAGCACAATAAATGAGATTGTGCATAACTTCATATTACTTTCCTCCATTGCACTCAGTTCTTAATCATCTGCAGCTGGAACAACTTCCATTTCTTGTAAGTGCTGCCATGAATTTGAAATCAAAGTTAGGTATTAGTTTCAAATTCCAGGTAGCACAAAGAGAAATGACTAGCCATAGTGTTCAACTAACATAAGCTATCTGTTGACTATGGCTAAAAATGAACATGGGACAAAGGGTAGATAAAGCTGGATATGTCCACTTTTGATGATCAAGTTAGTTTGCTTGACATAACAATAGGTACACTAATATCATTTAAGATTAACAGCTGAAAATAACTTTGTATGGAAATGAACACTGAAGAATGTTTCTAGAGTGCAATTAATTTAAAAATAATACCACCTTCTTCATCAGGAAGTCTGATGTAGATTGCATCTGGGAAGTTGGAATAGATTTAACAGCTACTCAACACTTTTTGAGAATAATTCAGATTTTGAGTTCTAAAGGCCTTGTTGTTCATGAAGCCATGTATCTGAAAATTCACATTCTTCTATATATTTTTTTTTAAATATTAACAATCATTGCTTGATGAAGCAGCAAGTTTCTCCATTCTCTGAATTAATTGGAAGGGGAAAACATTGTGGGAGGATCCTTTTCTACCTTGGTGGTTCATTTTAAAATTGTCTCCAAAGAGCTGCTGAAGCAACATCTTATTCCTCTCCTTTCAATGCTAAAAGGAAAAGTTTTTATTAGCCGAGTTTTTCTAGATTGTTTAGCTTTACATTGTGATAGAACTATAATACTGTTACACTTTATTCTATCTATTTATTGTATTGAACTATATATTTTTATTTATTGAAAATAAATCATTTATTATTATGTGAATTTTGACTGAACCGTAGCTGATAAATATTCAAAATAACAAACAAATGAAGTGCTATATTAATCTCTGTTACACTATATGCAACTGGATATCATTTGATTAGCATATCCGAAAGTCCATGTGCTGATCTAACATTTTTATGTTAGATCTCATTAAAAAAGAGAAAATCAGTGGAAGCAAATGAAATGAGCTCTGACCTCCAAATGAGTCTGACTGCATTTTATTTGAGAAGCACAATATGCTATAAATTGTTACCCAGCAAAGGCTAGATTAGAGCATTACCAATCACTTCTTGCATGTGCAAAACCAAACCAAAAAAAGTTCATGGTTTAAATGGCAATAACTCATTCAAGATGCTCGCAAAAGGTAGCTTGCTTTTATATTTTGTTCAGTCACTTAATGATTTTTTTTAAAGAAAAGAAACTTGCTGGGATGGTCAAGTGCATGAAACAAATTAGTTTCCAAATAAGAGCAATCAAAAATATTCAATATATAGGAAAGCAGCAACATCACACTGGTATGATAATCATGTTCAGTTTGAACAAGATTGGGCAATCTGACCTAATTTTATATTCATTGGTGTTATAAAAATGAGATAAACATGCTTTCAAACTTATAAGCATATGTATGCCACAAATGTTTATTTCTACAGAGGTTGTGTTGACTATGAACCGGTCCCATCAGACCTAATGATACTCTTCTTGATCACAAGTAAGGACATTGTGGGTCCCCTCACACTACATTGGAAGTTGTAATTTAAAAACTGAACAACTGAACTGTCATCCAGCCTAGCAACCTTGTTTAATATCACCACTGGGCATAAAAAAGTGGACTTGAAGGAAAAGATTTTAATATAAGTATGCCATGACATCAAATGATATGAATTGGACATCTTTAAATATTTTTTTTCTTGGTTGATTGCTTTCCACAACAGCCCCAAGAAGGGAGTGGGCATAACATGTGTTCAGTCCTAAATCAGGACTGCTGCTTTGAAAACATTTTGATTAAAATTAGTGAGTATTGCTGATGACAGCTGCAGCTTTATGCCTGAAAATTTATCATTCCCCTCCCTTTGTGAAGTTAACACAATACTGTATAAATATAGGCATTTTTTATACATGGCCCTTTTGAAAATAACTCAAAAAGAAGGTTCACTGGAGATTGCATTGTTAACAACACCTGATTGACCAGGCATCAAAACTCCTCAGCTCTCTCTATTTCATCAGTCGGAAGGTCACGGCTGCTATTGGGATTAACTCTAGACAAAAATATTGGTATGTCTGAATTTTGTGCAGTCACAGCCTCTGAGGTACTTTAGTCTCCTGGGTTTTGAACTGAATCCCACAATCTGATTGATTCATTTATTAAAATTAGACTTGGAAAGGGCAGCTTATTCAGAGCCAGAGTTGCACAATGAATGCAAAGCCACAATCAGAAAAAGTTATTCCCAGTTTCTTTGCTTGGTGATCAGAGCTCTCTAAAGGCAAGCAATGAATATCTGTTAGTTTCAGGTTCAAGTAAGACATTTGATTCCTAGAAGGAAAAAAATAAGCAAGAAGTGAATGAAGTAGTAGTCACATTTCTGAGGAATGAAGTCAGTAGATTGCAAGTGACAGGTTCAATTACTGGTCCGTGGACCAATGACACATCTGCCTTAAACTCTGAGAAATGGGCAGTGGGAAAAGGATGAATAACTCTTAAGAATTGGAGAAAATATGTAACCACTCAGGCAGAAAATTAGCAATTACATTCCGTGCCATCAGTAATAAGTATTTCAACAAAGATCTTAGGTTAATGTCAGACTCTGTGACAGTATATCAACCATTACACCTGTGTTCAATCAGCAATCCCATCCCTCAATGTGATACTAGGCTGTTTAGTTCAAATGTGGCTTGTTCAGTGATAAGCAAGATGGCTGACATCTGTTACTAAAGTATTCAAAAGTAATTTATTTCACTCGGTGTTCAAAGGAGAACATATCTGAGAAACTATTGCAATTTGTATCTATGTCCTTTGTTTTGACAATCCTCCAAGAGAAGTCATAATCTGACAAAGCTGACGCAAAACAAGCAATGAAGGTATCATGAAATACTATGCACTATAAAATTAGTGAGTTTCAATGTTATATGTTATCATCACCCACAAGCAAGAATTTTTTTTTCTTATAAAGTTGTTATATAAGAATTAAGGCCACCCTGAAAATGCTTATATGAAATATGGGTTGAAAGTCAGCAGAAGAAAGATGCCCAGAGAACTCAAGTAATTCTTTGGTATTATATACTAGAATATTAACATGCATACACTGGATGTGCCCAGAAACAATTCAATCTTTGCTGATCAATGTTTTATTCATTCATTTCCCAGAGTTCTTTGAATCAGCCCTAGAGGGAGATGATGAATCACATTTCAGAGGAAAGCTTTCCAGTCACAATATTAGTATTTTTTTCCTTTCTATATAAAATTGGAAATAGGATACTGAAAACTCTTCTCCTGAATGAGTCAGCAATAATCTATATATGTTGAAAACAGATGCCATCTTTAGATATATAACAGCACAATGAATTTTGGACTCATTTTATTGCTTTCCAAACTTCTGCCATTTTCTCTGCAACACATATTTTAAACATAAGGACTATATGTCAGTTTAGCTACCAGAATTCATGAAACACTGTTAAAACATGATAAATTGTATGGAATCTAGTCAATACACAATGACTACTATTTACATAGTTCCCAACACTTTAGTAAATATTGTTCTACTTACATAAATACATATTATTTTATCACCAAAGGAAACTAAAGAAGTATTTTTCAGTGTTAAAATCCTGTAAACAAAATTTTTAAAAAATATTTACAGAATACAGAATAAAATAGTTGGAAGGGACCTAGGAAGTCTTCTAGTCTTTGCTCAAGCAAAGATTCTGTATCATTCTGGACAAATGGCTGTCCATTCCAATCTCTACTTAAAATCTTCCAGTGATGGAACACCCACAAGTTTTGGACGTAAACCATTCCACTGATAGTTTTTCACTGACAGGAAATTTCTCCCTAATTTCAGGTTAGATCTCTTATTGATAATGTTCCCCCCATTGCTTCTTGTCCTTCCCTTAGGTGCTTTGGAGAATAAGTTGACCCCCATTTATCTGTGACAGCCCCTCAAATATTGAAAGACTATTATTATCTCACTTCTAGCCCTCCTCTTTGTTGGATTAGACAGACCTAGTTTCCACAACTGTTCATCTTATGCTCTGCCTCCAGTCTCCTAATCATTTTTGTTGCTCTTTCCTATACTCATTCTAATAAACATTCTTTGTAAAAATATTTCTAAACATGAGATGCACCATTCCTCTTCTATTATTTATTCTATTATTTATTCTATTATTTATAACCACTTTTGGACTAGACTTTGTTCAGTGCAAATACAGCCTTTCCATCCCCATAAATGTTTTGAAACACAATTTAAAAAAAGTAATAGGAACAGCAAGTCATCTGAAAATTGACAGGAAAGGACAAACCCATTGTGACACTGGAACCTAAATCCCAATTTGATTCAGGCCACTTAAGTCTACTGCAAGCATTTCTCTTTCAAAAGAAAACAGGTGAAAATTTGGGTCTTCCAGAAGCTTTCAACCATGTATTAGGGAAAAGTAAAAGTAACAGATGACAATTGTGCATTTTAGTTTAGTTTCTTTTCAGTTAAAACTCAATGAAAATGTGATGGTTTTCAGTGTATTACTTGAATGTATACCAAATTAGCATATCCAACTATTTTTTTTAAAAAAGTGATTTGGAATAACCTTGGTATAGAATTGTACTTAATTGGGCTAATGTGGTTTTGTAGTGATAATGAAGAGGAAGAGAACCTTTAAAAAAAACACAAACAGATTTGCATCTCCTTTTTTGTGTATAACATTTTCTTTTACCAGACCTTGCCATTAAGAAGATATTTTTTTCCTAACATATTAGGCAGGCAGTAGCTCAGGGAAGCCAACTCTCTGTCCAACAGCGGTAGACTGATCAAAAACAAACAAAGCCAACTGCAAATGCTAGAGTCCAATAGGCAGTATCAGACTTAGTATGTGGTGGTAGTAACAAATGCTGCCAAATCCCAACTCAGAGATGAATTTAGAGAAGGGGGAAGAGAACAGCACCGAAGAAGAGATGAGGATTGCTGTGACAATTTTCTAGAGTTAGAGATTTCAGTGACTTTTAATGCTCTTGCCTTGCAACCAGGTTTGGAAACTATTGTCTGTTTAAACCCATCTCTCTGGAAGAATTTCCATGATCAGAAGTGATTTGAAGTCCTGCCAATTATGAGAATTACCAGAATTATGGATTTAACTGCTTAATACTGTGTGGAACACATGTGTTAATGTTGCTATTTTATTAGGGCTATAAGATCTGGGCTGCAAAAATCCAGGTGATATAGGCTGTCTGTTGCTCTGTATAGATGGACCAATTTTTTTGCACACAGATATTATATCTCTGAATTTCATAACTACTAAGTTTCTTTCCACACTTATTTTTTTTATGCTATATAGACTGAAAGAATATACAAATGCATTTAGAGGATCCCATACATACTCTATATTCTACCTATATTTCAGATAGTAAGAATATACTTCCTGATTCTTTTTAATAACATATACAGACTGGTAATTGATTATTTTCTATACAGATAGTTCTTGTTTAACAACCATTTGTTTGGTGACTGTATGAAACTATGAAAGCACTGAAAAAGTGATTTGGGTCCTGTCATTGTACTAATGGCCATTACAACATTCCATAATCTAACAATCATGTTTTAGGCACTTGGTAATATTAATGGCAGTTGCAGCATCCCAAAGTGATAGGATAGCCATTTATAAACTTCCCCAGTGGTTTCCAATAAGCAAAATCAATGGGGAAGTTGGCATTCGATGTCACATGACATCTTGCTTAATGACCAGGAACTGCTGTCATAACTATGGCATGGGTCCAGGTGACCTGAGGAACTGTCTCATATAAATTGTATTGGCCAGACCGACATGGTCCATGGGAATGGTCATGTTATAGACCCCATCAGTCAAGGAATTCTGTCTGGCAGGGATTAAGAGGACCTTTTTTGCCATGATTGTTCAATACAGCAATATTGCCCCTCCAGTTGAGATTCACTCTGTTTTGACCTTCAGTAAGAGCCTTAAAACCTGGCTCTGCCAAATGACCAGAGGTCCTGATACCAGCATTCTATATTGGAGGTGATTAGTGATCTAGAAAGAAGATCCCATATCCATTTCATTGTATTCTGGTTTTTTAAAACGTATTTAATCTTTGTTCTTTTTAATATTTAACATTTTCATGTTTTTTAGTTTTGGTTTTATGACGTTTGTAAGCTGCCCAGAGTTTCTTGACAGTGAGATGGGTGGCATAGAAATTTAACAAAGAAACAATTTATGAATAAGTTGTCATGATCATATGACTTAGTGATGGAGTTTGCCAGTCCTAATTAGGCTGTTAAACAATAGTCTGATTCTGCATCCTGTTCTTTCCATCCAGAAAGAACAAAGAGGATATTTGAAAAGAATGGAGAACAGGTGCATTTTTTTTCAGATATCCTTTTCTCAATGGACTTGATTTGTAATAACAGATAATTATTTCTTTGTTTTTAATATTTTTGTATTTGCAACAGATAAAAAGACATTTTCAGTAGTCCTGGAGCTGCTGGCCCTGGTTGCTCAGTCAACAGTCCTGAGTCTTATAGCCCATTTGTCAACAGATCTCCAGAAACTCCAGAATTTAGTATGGTCTTTGTTGACCCATGTGATGAACAAGCCAGTATGTGTTTCTATGAATTTTGTCTCACCATATTGTTTATGGGAGAGACAGTCTTTGTCTAGTTCCTCTAATAAGACCTGTCCAATATGGTTGAACCTCTGGCACAACTCTCATCTTCCTCATACCACATAAGCCTCACAAACATGTCAAAGTTAATACCTCACTGGGGAGTTGTAGAAATAGCAGTAGCAGGTACATAAGTCATAACCCAATACAACATATAAAGAGTGAATAATGAAGATAATATATTTTCAGCAGATTGATATATCTTTATTTCTTTCTTGTAGAAACTAAATGTAAGATATCCACTGCTTAAAGGATTTTAGGAACTCTGGGGAATATGAACATAATTAAAAAATCTGCATGTTCTAAAGCAGTTGTAGAGAACATATAAATACAGACTTATGAGTAGAATTGAAAAATGAGAATCTTGTACATGATTTTTATACAATAGGTAGCCTAACTTTGCATCTAAATGGTTCTACATGAGCTGCAATCATGCCATCTCAGCATGCCAGAAGGGTTTTTTGGAGGAAGTGTGTGAAATTTGCCACTGCAAGACAATCATTCTGTACATATGGATGACTATTCAGTGATGCCATCAATTCATCTGTATTGAATTCCCTGTAGCAGCAAATGTATTGCTCAGATAGGGCTACCATGTCTGGGAAAAAGTCTCCACATCTTCACCTTGAACAATGTTTACTGAGCTGAATTCCAGAACAAAGTTATTTTCCTCACTCATGATTTATAGTGTCTTCTGACTCTCATTCAACTTTTGTTCTTGTGCTGATACAAGAGAAATGAGGCTGAGCTTTATATTGCTTCAGCAATGGCTGGGGATGTCATAAAGACAGTATAAGTTCCTAGTCAGGAAAAATACAAAGGCTGCTAGTTCAAAAGTAGCTCTGGACTTCTATGATCCTAGCTGTGTATGAAAGCTGATGCTGTTTATTTCTGGCCCAGCTTTAGTGTATATGAAACAGCAGAAAAAACTTGCCATTTCCCCATTTGTGGTTGTTCATGCTGCATGCTTTCTGGATCCTGGACAAGGTGTCTTAATATCCTTTTGAAGCCATAGAGACGATTTCATTCTGTCTTGTTTCCAGCATCCAATGAGATAAATGCATGCAACATGAAATTGGGGTATGGATGGAGCAATTCATTTTTATTTCTTTTTTTCATAGAGTGGGAGCTGGGATTCCTGCTGGATCTTAATATTTTGAAGTTTGTAAGGAAATGGCAACTGAGTTTATCTTCAAACAATGTTTGATAGATTGGAGAATGGGTAAGATGATGCCCTTAGAAACCCATGCTACCCCTTGATGCATGGTACTCTTCTGGCACAAGGTAAGGATGTGACTTAGGTGAGATGGTCAGCATATGTCAGAATTTTAATAAATAAACAAATAATGCTAAAAAAATCATGCTTAGACAAAAATCACATCAATATCGTAAAAATTGATTGAGAGAAAAAGTTGGGTTTATTTCAGATAAGTCACATAGCTACTGAGAGCCAGTTTGGTGCAATGGTTAAGGCATCAGAATAGAAACAGGAATTATGGGAGTTATAGTCCTACCTTAGGCACAAAGCCAGCTAGGTAACCTTGGGCCAGTCACTTTTTCTCAGCCCTAGGAAGAAAATAATGGCAAACAATTTCTAAAAAACCGTACCAGAAAAATTGCAGGGACATATCAAGATTTGGACACAATTGAATGGAAGAAAAATACGCAGCCACTACTACTGTTTTTTCCTAATATAAGAATTACGATTTAAAAAATCATTGTTAAAATGTTAGGGTGGCTGCTTGCATAAAACATGGCCAAACTGCCAGCTCCTCCATGTTTCATATGTCATAAAAGTTGTCAAAAGACAGGAACAAGTATTACACTGTTTGTGTCCACACTACACATGTCTAAATTATCGTTTTGACCTATGACATGTTTTTTAAACACTGCATGCCTTGATATTTGTGGTAATCCTCTGGATTTCATATCAGTTTACCTTTATGTAAACTATGATTAACCTAAGGAAAACATCAATTTTCAATTTCCCACATTTTTTACATTGAATTACATTAATTGAATATCTACATTAGCCTGAAAATTTGGATGTATTTTATATATATCATAGCATCATTTTTAAAAAAAAATTCTGTCTAATATACACTTTTGGAATTTCTCGCAACATTTTTATTCTTTTAATTTTCATCTGATATACATATTTGGAAATAGCTTTACCCAATGTGATGTATGTTTACATTATTTTCAAAGTACATGCATTTTTGTGCAAACTATAAACTATATCTGTACATGGCAAAAAGCATTATAAAATTCAGATAAATGCACATTCCAAAAGATGTGTATTGTTCAGTTTCTGCAAAGTTTGAACTTACAAATGGAGTTACATTTGCACTGCATGCCAAATTAATACCCCCTTCCCTAAAGAAGAATATACTATGCTTTTTAAATTAATAAATAAAGTGCATTCTTGGGTGTATAAAAGCTGACTCCACTTCTCTGTGACTTAAACTTCAGTTAAATAGAGTCTGAAAGTGTCCATCAACTGGATTATGCATGCTCATGTCATCTCAGTGACTGTATTGATATAATTCTTTAAATCTCACTTTCTGAATTTGAAAAAAGAATGCTAAACAAACTCCTTTTCTTTTTGAGATGTTAGCAGTAAAGACTTCATGATACAATATGATCCCAGTGATTTTTTCCTTGACAAGTTGTTTTAATGTGTTATACTCAGGACACTCGTGCCATCAGGAAAATGGTAGTTAAAGAAGTAGTTAATTCTGTACTGTATGTACTTAAAAAATGATTAATTTAGGTTTTTTTCCCCGCTAGGTATTTTAATATATATATATATATTCAGTTGGGAGCTAATTTAGCAATTTTGCCTAGCCTGAGGCTGGTCATACAAATCACATTATTGGTCTTCAGGAACTTAAAGGAAACACTGGAAAAGGAATCTATTCTTCCTGATCGCCATTATCCATGAGATTTGGTTCACATGAGCCCCGATCAAAAGATACTAATAGATGGAAGAATGATTGCTGCTTCATTCCTGAAATAAGCCATAGTATAAATTTGATCTATAGATTAAAGCACCAAGGTAGAAATTGGGAACCATGACTCCAATTCCCACTTTAGATGTGGAAGTCAACTGAGCAAACCCCATTTATTTGAAGTGATGATGCAACCTAGGTTGGGTAATGAAATGTCTGCAACTTCCAAGCTGAGAGAGCACCAAGGACTTCTCATTTCAACCTTAAACTACAAATATTCTCATTTATTGGATTTCACCTCATATCACCAGGTTGTTGTGGGGAAAACAGGAGGAAAGAAATGTGTTTGATATCTTTGCCACCTTGAATTATTCATAAAGTGATCAAGTTGGGATAAATTTCTTATATTAGACAAAAACAAAGTAAAATACATTTATTGAGCAAAGTTTGCAAAAAAAGAAAAAAAAGAAAACTATGCAGGTGTACTTGTCCATTATATCTTCATTATTTATTTTGTATGATTTCATTTCTAGTGGCTTGTAGGTCCCAGCAATGCTTCTTTCTGGAATAGAGCTAACTTATTTAGCATAAATTTACTGTCTTTGAGACATTTCCCTGCTGAAAATAACTTGACACTTATGTACTGTTATTCAAACTTACTTTGCTAAGTTCACAAAAAGTGGCTACAAAAATCCGATATGATTTTCATACCAAAAATCTGGCAGGCATTCAGAAACTAGTAACTTCTCTTTGTAAATTTAGCTGATTTTTGATTCTGGGACTATCATTGGATTCTTCTTCACTTGGTAAATCAGATTGTATAGTTTACTTGTTCACTGATTCACAACTTCACTCCAGCTTTGCCCCTCATTAGCGTTTTATTCTTAATTTTATGCCATAAAACAGGACAGTTTGCAGCCTCTGAATCACTTCTTCCAATTTTGAAAAACATTCAATAAGTATTGTCAAAAAATTTGGAAGATTCTCTTTATCACTTTATTGAACATTGTATGTACAGTATGTCAACATGCAAAACATTCTGGATATGATCAAAGTAGAGTGAGATTTTTTAAGTCTGATACTCAAACCTTTAAAAGGGCCATGCTATACCTTTTGCAGTCAATCCCTTCTTGAGTGACTTCATACTTTCTCACTTTCTTACCTATCTATCTATCTATCTATCTATCTATCTATCTATCTATCTATCTATCTATCTATCTATCTATCTATCATCTGTCATCTATGTATCTATCATCTATCTATCATATATCTTCAACAAATTCATTGCTTAGTTGAAGTTGATGAATAATTATTCTTGGAAGGATGCTACAGTAAATTATAGCATGCTATATCTCAAAGTCTTTACCCTCAAGGGCTTTTATCATTATTCTTTATTCCAGCGGATTCAGTTTCTAATAATGCAACTCTGAGAGGTCAGCTTCATGAGAGTTGGGTTTCAGGAGTGGAAAGCTCCCCACTTTCAGTTTTGATTTCAATTGTGCCTGTGCATTGTGTAGATATGTGAGAAAATAAATATGAAAGTGAAATCCTTGGTCATTGCCCTTTCCTAAGTAAAACCAAGGCTGTTGGAAAAGGTCAAATCTGTATGACCTCTGGAGTTACAATAGGTTTTGTTGTAGGTACTTGGGTTTTATGTCACTGGAATCAATTGCATTTTCCACTAGATTCTGTATTTGGGATAAATATTGTAACTTTTTCATGATTGTCATCTATCAGAGCACTTTATTTTGTTTAAACCCTCAAGATGGTGTTGGAGAGAGTAGTGGGAACAGAACTGGAATGGATAGGTAAACCTGCATGGAGGTTCAGGTTTCTGCTTTGTTTGTTGTTCAGTGTGTTGGGTAATTTTGTGAGGTTAGTGCAGTTAAAGAGGATTGCCTCGAGCTGTTGTGCTGGTGGATGACACCATTGGAACAGCTGCAAAGATCCTCAAAAAGCTGGCATCCACACAGACATTGAGCAGCTGATGTAAAGTGACACTTCTCCAGTGCATCAAAGTCTGGTTATGCAGCATGAGTTGTATCAGTACTGGCAAAAAAGAAATTCAGGATTCCAATGGCTTTGGTAGATGTAACAAATGGATAACAGGCCATGTCTTGGTTAATTCTGTATTGAACTAACATTGCAATTGAAAGTTTTAATCTATATATCCCCTTATGACTTTGTCATTAAATCAACCTTTTTTAATTCAGTCAATGGAAGTATTTGACTGAGAGTCAGGATGTTGATGCATTGAATTGTTGTTTTTCAATAATAGCCCAAGCTCTTGGAATGTTCCTCTAGTTAAAATTAAATTCTAGTTAGTCACAATCCCAGCCACCATTTTTTAAAAGGTGTTTGGGCTGTGGCATAAGTGGGTGAATAATGTATATTTTTGTTTTTATTTTTGTCAAGTTGTGATCATGTCTATTTTATTTGTATGCCATCAAGAGTTTAATCAATTGCAGCACTGTAAACCAACCAACCTTTATAAACAACTCGATCAGGGCAAAGCATACATAGACTTCTGTAAAGCCTTTGATTCAGTGGTACATGACAAACAACTCCTAAAACTAAAATCTTATGGTATCTCTGGACACCTGCATAACTGGACAGAAGCATTCCTGTCAAACAGAGAACAAATGGTCAAAATTGGGAGCGTCCTATCAAATTCTGTACCTGTCAACAGTGCTGTCCCCAAGGCAGTGTTCTAGGACCAACTCTTTTCATACTCTACATAAATGATCTCTGTGATCATATCAAGAGCAACTGCGTTCTCTTCACTAATGATGTAAAGCTATTCAACACCACAGACAATACTGCTACCCTTCAAAAAGATCTTGACTATGTATCAGAATGGTCAAACAAATGGCAACTTCAAATCTCAACAAATAAATGCTCTGTCCTACATATTGGCAATAAAATCAGAAAATAAAATACAAGCTGAATAGTCAAGACCTTGTTGATGATCCAAACTCTGTCAAGGATCTTGGAGTACTCATCTCAAATGACCTAAGTACTAGAGCCCACTGTAACGACATAGCCAAAAAGGCGGTAAGAGTTGTTAACCTAATCTTATGTAGCTTTTTCTCTGGTAATATTACACTAACTAGAGCATACAAAACATTTGGTAGACCAATACTCGAATACAGCTCATCGGTCTGGAACCCACATTACCTATCTGATATTAGCACAGTTGAGAAAGTCCAGAAATATTTCACAAGAAGAGTTCTCCACTCTTCTACTCGTGGTAGAATACCTTATGCCACCAGACTTAAAATTCTAGACCTAGAAAACCTTGAATTATGCCGTCTTCGGTCTGATCTAAGTATGGTATATAAAATCATACATTGCAATGACTTACCTGTCAATGAATACTTCAGCTTCAACCATAACAACACAAAAGCACACAATAGATACAAACTCAAGGTTAACTGTACCAAACTTGATTGCAGGAAATACGACTTCAGCAACAGAGTGGTCAATGTCTGGAATACTCTACCTGACTCTGTGATTTCTTCCCCAAACCCCAAAAACTTTAATCTTAGACTGTCTACTATTGACCTCACTCCTTTCCTAAGAGGTCTGTAGGGGGCATGCATAAGCGCACCAACATGCCTACCATCCCTGTCCTATTCTTTCTTTTATATTTTATTTTTCTTATATGTATCCATGTATTCATAACTATGTTTTACTTATACCTATTATCTTGTAAGCAATTGACAAATAAATAAATAAATAAATAAAATGGTACTGAAGTAATTCTGAAGACCTCCACTCTGAGAAGATTTTGACCACTCTAACACAGTTTGTAACATCTATCAGTTGATTCTCTGGTTTCCTGGAGTCCTGATATCTCTTCAGATCCCATCAGGCTCCTGACAAATTGGGTCACTAGACTTTGTAGCAGACTTGCCATCACTAGACAAGGAAATGAGTGCTTTTTAGTCATGGTGTGCTTATACAGTAAAATGTCTTTTTTATCTCCTGTGAAGGACCCAAGTTGAGGAGACAGTTTTTTCTCTTTACATCCAGATATTTTTTCTGTGGCATTGCAGTTCAGCTGGTATTATCTTGCAATTCAGTACACATTTCTGGCAAGCAGTTGTCTCCTTGAAATATAATCATCTATTATTGGGTTGTCACTTTACAGTCAGATGGCCAATCAATAACATAACTCTGGAACAATACTTATATTTATGATACTAGCTGAACAACTAGAACTGTCTATTTTTCTCCAATACTTTGCACAACTTCTCACATAATAATTGTCTTATGTATTTATGGAAATAATACTGTTGTCATCTATAGGTACCATCCCCAGTTTTTCTCATCAATCTTCAGTTCCTGCATCAGATTTGACTGCATTGAAATGACAAGCCCTTCACTAGTTTGTCAAAATTAATTGAGTCAAGCTAAGCAAGATTATCATTTTCAGGTTGATGTTACCAGCTCTGTCCCTCATTAAGATTTTGGGATCAGATTTAGTTTTTGACCAATCATCTAAAAATTGAAGGTATAATATATTGGACATTTGTTGTCTTAATCTAATTTACCTCAGATTTTGGGTTCAGCATCTTGCTTATCAGTATTCTCAAATGGAATTCAACAATAAATCTCAATTTTCCTGACAGTTCAAAGTTCAACTCATTTACTTGGATTGAAGCCATAGAGAACAGCTAACTACCCATACCTAGTGTCAAGATGTAAAAACTTCAGATTCACAGAAACTTAAATTCACAGCTTCTTTCTCCTACTTTATGAATTAACAGATATTTGGAATAGCATTGAAGTGCAAGAGTTTATTTAATAACCATTCCTGTCCTGGGAACAATTAATTCTCCCTCCTTCAAGCTATTGCAATTATTATCTCTGACTATACTGTTCTTTCACCATTTCTAGCTCATTTCTGATGTACTGGCAAATTCATTTCAGGCTCAATTTCCTCATAGATTTAGATTTGTATTTCCACAACACTTTAGCTTGACCATGATCCTTTTTTGTTCACCAACTAAGCTTGCTATTAGATAGAGTAATGATGATGTCCATAAAGGACCTATGTCAATAGACAGCATGATAAAGGATACAGTTGCTAGGAAACAATGACATAAATGGATATTGCTTTCAAGGCCAATTGATGTACTCCTTTGACAGCTTG
Organism: Bungarus multicinctus; assembly: GCA_023653725.1. Lineage (NCBI taxonomy): Eukaryota > Metazoa > Chordata > Lepidosauria > Squamata > Elapidae > Bungarus > Bungarus multicinctus. The sequence continues at coordinate 228,545,989 of CM042834.1, read as the reverse complement.
GTCAGCTAGTGTTGGAAGCAGAATACTTGGGGAGAAAAATAACTTATGTGAATAGGGTCAAAACTAATTTTTGTTTATTATTTTTTCTTTTGAAAATATACTAATTTTAATATTAGTGTAAAATTTTAAATTAGTGTAAAATTAGTGTAAAATTTTAAATTAGTGTAAAATTAGTGTAACTAATTTTAATATTAGTGATTTTAAATTGAGTGGATTTATCAAAGTTACTCATTATACAATGTAGGTGTGTGAATGAGTAGCAGCTATGTTGTTTTCCAATAGAAGAGAATATCTGCTTTCTTATTGTCAATAGGTAGATGGAAGAAAAGAAGGGAGGGAGGAAGATATAATAGCTATTGTTTTCAGTATCCAGATTACTGATTGCACTTTGCTAAATGAAATCAAAGTTGAAATTCAATTTATCTTTCTCTATTTACATTTCCTCAAATTTACATTTCATGTACATATCACATACACACACACCTAAATAGTATGTATCTGTATGTATGTGTGTGTATGCCCATTTTTGAAGCTCATAACATTTAAAACAGCCTGTTCTGCAATTTTTCATATAGTTTGGAAAACCTGTCCAACACAAAATAAATTTAATCTATAAGGTAGCTTTTATTGCAACACATTAACAATTGGTATAACCCACAATAATTTAAATCCACAGTTTTTTAAAATTAATTGATTTTCCAGCAGAAGCTTTGAGATCAAACTTCTCTTAAGAAGTAAAACAATCCATTTTCAAAAGATAAAGTTTCTTTCATGCTGAAAAGCATTTTTTATGTTTCTTATATAATCTTCAAATCTGGAAACATTTAATTTTAAACAATATTTGAAGACAAACTATTTTTTAAGTAGAGGACTGTATTTTGAGTATATTACACTGTATGTTGAACTTTGTAACGAGAAACTACTTGGAAGATTAAAACCCCTTTGTGCTTTTCTTATTTCAAAAAATACTTAATAATGGCAAACATGTTATTCTTGTTTAATAGTACCCCAAAGACATTACTAAGACCTTGGGGGAATATATTAGAATCTACCTTCTACCTTCCCTAAATATATCAGACTGAATTATTCTTCCATTAGAAAGATCGATTTGTAATGTTTACATGTACAACTTTTGAAATCCTAAATGAGCTATTGCTAATAGATACAACAGCAATTGTATATCAAACTGTATATAGACAAATTAAGCACAAAGGAATGATTGGATGACATTTGCATTAAGTGATGAAATGTAATATGCAAAGCCAAGGACAATGAAAAGTTCCAATAAGACAGGTGCGCTCCAATATACTGTTTATCACAGAACTAATGAATGTTGAATCTAATCCCGTACTAATATCTTCTGTTGCACTTTCACAGCTGTGCCATTTATTGCTTCCTGTTTTTGAAAAAAAGAGAAAAAAGTTAATAGTGAATTTTGTCTATTCACCTGGATATTTGCTAGCTATCTCTTGATATCCACCATCAAAAGCAAGAACTGTGGAGAGAGGATAATTAAGAGAAAAAGAAACATTCTGGCTAAAATAGTGTATTGTATATTATACAATTTTTCAACTGATCAAGAATTTCACGAGTACTTTCACACAAACTTCAAAGTGTTTCTTTTGACATTAAGGCTTTTGTGATAAACTATTACACTTTAGGGACAACAATGTTTAGCAGAATTTCTGCTAAACTGGCCCCATGCCTGGAAGTTTGAATAAATATAGCTTACATTTAATTGCAGCTCTGCAAGAAACTTTATGCATTTTGAGATATCTTAAAAATAGCATGCACGAGTGATCTCAAAGTTCAAAATATAAATCTATTGATCAAGCACTGTTAATCAGGAAAAGTGACAGATAGGAAAAGCCAACAGAAAGCTGATCAGGCATTAGGTCCTACTATACCACAATCTTTCTAATCTGCAAGATATTTGTAAAATACAGAATATCCAGTTTACTTATTTTTTTCCTCACATTGTTTTCATTAATTGCTCTTTCAGGAGTGTGGCTACTTTGTGCTCAGCAGGAGATCTGGTGAGCAGTCAACTTCTCTAATGAAGAAGGAAAGCAGAGAAGAAACACATTAGAAAGCACATTTTTCTAAATGTAGAGACCCAGGTGGAGATGAGGAGGTTGTTGGCAATTGCAAAGCCAGTGGACTTTTTCCCTGTTTCTGTCATATCACTGCCATACTGTTAGGAACTGTGTGATTGCTGTTTCCAACAGTAATTGTGTATTGGAGATGTTAGTATTTCCTTTGTTATATTTTCTTAAGTTATTTTTTTTTAAATAATATTGGATTCACAAGATACGTGAGCATTATAAGCAAAACACTTTGCCTTGCATGCATTAATATTTAAGGGGATAATTTTACTTACAAATACATGATAAATTATAAGTAACTTGAGGATTATTTCTCAGCCAAATTCTAGAACAGTGTTTTGCAACCTGTGTGGACTACGACTCCCAAAATTCTGGCAGGTCCATACATCTTAAAGTCAACAAGGTTGACAAACACTGTACTAAGTACAGAGAGAATTTATCATGGAATGACAGGACAACAAATGCCACTATCAACTATTGCAACATGGTGCATGGATGCTCCTCCAGGACAAATTCTCCTTTGGAATAATTGTGAGTGAGCCAGATTAGCATAGTGTGGTGAAGTGCAGTGTAGTGAAGCACAGGCTAGAAACTAGAAGACCATAAGTTCCAATTCTCCCAGGTGAATGTGTACATAATTGTATGATACATTTAATAATGTTTGAATTTAAAGGAAGACACTTGAAAGTGCATTCCTCTTCCTGAGATACATGATTTATTTCCTAATAGAGGAACATACACCTGATTTCCATTTACACTTTTTAAAAATTCCTTGCTGTTTTTTCCAAATCTATACATGAAGTAAAAATGGGAAAGTAAAACATTAATCTATTAGACAAATTTATCCCCTCCATATTAGATCCCCGCAGATATCATTGTCCTGCACTCCTCAATACATTGGCTCAAGGCTTAAGGTTTGCTCAATTTCCTTTTCCTATTATCTGTTTATTGGTGTTTTTCTATAGACTCATCCTAATTCAGAAAAAAATATATCAGAACAGAGCAGAACAGACTCTTCTCTGTTGAAGACCATATTCTCTTAATAGAATGACAAGTGCTAAATAATGAATTTATTTTGCTTTGCTTCCTAATTGAGTTTCTTTGTGGAAAGCTGGCAAGCAACAATGGAAACCAATCTCCCTCCCTCCCTCCCTCCCTCCCTCCCTCCCTCCCTCCCTCCTTCCTTCCTTCCTTCCTTCCTTCCTTCCTTCCTTCCTTCCTTCCTTCCTTCCTTCCTTCCTTCCTTCCTTCCCCACTCCAGCTTTCCCATTTACTCTTCTTGTGGGAAGCTGTCAGGGAGGAAGTCAGTGAAAATCCAGCAGAAAGTTACAATTCTAAGACTAGTATAAAACTAATCGGCTTCATTCAAGTAGGGGAGGGAGGGAGGACTATATGTTGAGAAGAGAATAGGATGACGTGTGACAAGTGTTCTATGAATTGGGAAGGATATGTGCCAGAGATGTTGAATAGGTTGAGGAGGGTGGATGTGTTGTGGCCCATCGACTGCCAGTAGAGCTAGCAGTAGAGTCAGATGAGGAGGAGGGGGAGAGGGAGTCTGGGCCAGCTTCAGAGCCTTTGAAAGGCTCTGATGAGAAAGCAGAGGCAGAACCAAAGACAGAGCTATCTGTCCTCCCCTATAAATTCATGAGGAAAGGAGAGGAAAGAAAAGGGAAGGTGAGCAACAGAAGGCAATAAGCTGGCTCTCGGAATAGAAGTTGTAGATGTTAGCCACCTCTTCCCTGGCTGGGAAATAAATAGTAGGGGTTTGGGCCTTTTGTCACAGACAACCATTAGTTTTCCAGTGTACATCAATCCAGTCAGATTCCTTTGCCAGCACAAGGTTTGTTGCAACTAACTCTCTATATTTGAGGTGCTGAGTCTCCCTGTTGGGAAACAATAGGTAGTGCATTTGCTTCGGCTGGTGTAAACAGGGACTGTTTCTGTTTGGCTTAATCATTGAAGGACTTTTTAAAATCTTGAGTTCTCATGTGAATAAAGATTGTTTGTGCCCTGTTTTTAAAAATAAGTGGTTTCTCATTGCTTGCAGAGGCTGGGTCAGAACAGGATAGAGGCCTCTGTCGCATGGGTTTGGTGAGTTCCAGAAGCCATGCATGAGCTAGAAAGGATGTGTAGAGATTTTTTTTTCTTCCTGATGCTTCTTCCTTTTCCTTCCCCTTTTCCCTTCCATTCCACTTTCTTCCATCCATAAGTGGATGTTTCTGGATGCAAGAGTGACTGGGAAATGGAAAGTTGAAAATAAACATGTGAATGCAGCAGCAGCCCAGCAGCACTAAGGCAGCCACAACTTCCCTCAATTTTATCCCCTTGGGAGTCATGGGTCCTGGATTTTTGACATATTCTTTAAGTTAATCCATTTGTGATACCTTGGATCAAAAATTGTTGCCCTATGATGAACCGTTTTGCCTAGTTAATGGTTTAGAAATGAGAGCTTTAGTGGCATGTAGATATATTTCTTTATATATTTATGCTTATTTCTAGTAATTAATATATTAGTATTTTCACAATAGTCACAGAGTTATAATTATATATCTTTTCAGAAATTTACCAGGAATAGCTATGTGACTGGCCTGGATCTTTCTCCTCTCGTTATAAAGAGCAACAACTTTGCCTTCGCCAGTCACTTGGCTCTTCACCCATTCTGCAATAAAACTACATAAAATTTTAACCACACCATCACCAAATTTCTGTAATATCTTGAAGTTTTAAGCAAGTTCACATTAAATGTATTTTTCACAAGTGTTTTAAGCAAGTTCACATTAAATGTATTTTTCACAAGTGTGTTTCTATTAATCTTAAACTTCAGTCCTTTCATCCTGGTTTTTCACAATTCCTTTGAAATATGTATTTTCTTCTCACAAAAGACTGATTTAAAATAGGAATTGAATAGTTCTGTTCCTTTTAAAATCTACATTAGCATTTTGCCATTTTTTATTGAGCAACTGTTATACTGATGCTTTCTTTTTTATTATTTTATCATATTTGAAAAATCCTTTCATCTTGGCATCAATTTCAATTTTAACCTTTGGGATTCTTTTTTTACAATTCAAAGCAATTTGCATGTTGGTGACCTGCCCAGAGATCTGTAAGATAGCAGAAGAAATATAACGATCCAATCCTTATCCTTTTTCTACATGTTTTCAACATTTGTGTGATGTACCAGGGCAGAAATAGTTTTGTAATGTTGCACCTACCATTTTGTGTGAGGTTGGTAAATGTACCAGGAATATACTAGGGCAGAAATTGGTTTGTAATGCTGCACCCACCATTGTTTGGACTGATCTGCCCCTCTTTATATTCCTACATTTCCTTTTTTATTTTCATATTTTCCTTAATGTTTTTGAGTCACTATGTTTGTTTTTTTGGCTATTATTTTCAAGCTCTTTTTTTGTTCCCCACCCTTCTTTTGTTTCTTTTCCTATTACCTTGACATGGAATTCTATTAGTTCAAGATATCTGCCCAACTATACTCAATTCAAGTTTGTCTTAAAAATAAAGAAAGTGATGACCCAGAAATACGTTGTCCACTGAAAAGAGCCTTACTCTACCCTCTGACAGACAAAGGTGTCTACAAAATTGGTTTAAAATTTCCTGGAGTAAACATACTTGGTATGTTTTTGTTTCTTCTAACACAGATTAGGTCCTCATCAATATTATTTCATATCTCCCAAAAATATAGCTTGTTTTTGGGAAAATATCATATACATCTTTTTCTTGGTTGAAAGTTAGAATAGTGGGGTTATTTTTAATTGTATGTGCCACCCAGAGTCGCAAATGTGAGATGGACAGTTACTGTATATAAATACATAAATATATAAAATTTGTTTCTCCCAGGATTTTAATCCAGGTGCTTTTTACAATATTGCTTAGTTCATTCACCTAGAGTTCTGAGAAGTGTATACTTTTAAAGTACAAATGCTCCTCTCCTCTGTTTTTTTTTTGAACAAATTACTATATTTTAATCTTTCTACCAATATTTCATTATACTTATTACAGATTTTCTTTACTGAAAGAAGACACTCCTTTTACTTATTTTTCAGGGTATATAGCAACAAAGGGCATAAGCTTTCCAGTCATTTTTTTCATGACTGCAATAAACCTATATATCCTTCAATAATGCAAACTCATTGTCATTTTTTTTAAAAAAATCTAATCCCTGCAGGATTCTGTTTAAGGTCCTCCTGGTCAACCTCCCTATTTGATTTGACCAAACAAATTTATCCCAGTGAATTGTAATTTGCTTCATTCCAACACTAGATAATTCAGACAGTGGTCCAGAAGCAAAATTTCTTTTGTCAAGATCATTTGAATAGCCATCATTAACTTTCAGTGTTCTTTCCTTTTCTGTTCTTTTCTATGGACTGGAATTTATTCACTTATTTTTTGTTCACCATGACACTCAGGATTTCCAGAATTAGAGGATCACTCTAATTCTATTTGAAAATTTCCAGTGAAGGGAAGAATACTACCTCATAAGGAACATATCACATTGGTTGATAGTTCAGGAAATTCCTCCTAATCTCTAATCACTTTCCACATAGTTTCACTTTCCACATAGTTTCAATCCATTGATTTTGGTCCTGCTTTCCAGGGCTACGAGAAGCAAAACCATTTTTTTCTCTGTATGACAAGACTGCAACTCTTTCTTCCGTCAATCTTTTTTAGTTCCAGCTAAATATGCCTAGATCATGTAACTATTCCTTACACAATTTGGTTTACAGTCTCCTCAATTTCTCGTTAACTCTTCTTTGAAGTCACCACTCCTTGTCAATATCCTTTTTAGGCTGTAATATACAGAACTGAAGAGAATGTTCTAAGCGGGTTCTGACCAAGTTTGACTTGAATGGAACCATTACTTTTCATGATTTGATTGGGATGCTTCTGGATTGAAAGGATTTGCCTTTCATCTTTCCCTTGAGGACCTCATGGCAATGTGACAGAATACCATTAATGTTGCTAGTTTCTGGGCAAGATCTGTTCAATTTGGACATATTTTAATCTTGTATTTTACATTTTAATTTATGTCACATAGCATGTCTTATTTTAATTGTGGTGCTTCTGACACAAATCAATAATGATCTGGATTCTATGGTTCTGTTAATACCTCCCAAAACGGCAAATACCTTCTCAACAGCTTAATAATATTATAGTATCTTCACACCTGGAATCTAGCAACCTTTCTTTCTTATGGAACTTTTGCATTATGTTCCTGCTGATTGTTTGTTGCTGTTCTGAACAAAACCCTTTTCCAATAAAACAAACATGAACCAAAGGGAACAGGAACCTTTTAATGATTCTTACAAATCCTAAGTTAAAAGGCTGCTGCAAACTAATTAATTTTGATAAGCATGAGCTTCGCCAGAACTGTGCGAGGCTGCCAAGAATAACAGATAAGATTACCTAGAAATATTTTACAACACAAGAGTCTTCAAATACCAACTAAGATACTGCAATGTCTAAGAGGCTCGAGTTTCAAAATGTCTTTGCTTCCTGCAAAGAACGTCCGATTCACCGCTGGATTTTATCTTCTGGAAGGAGAGGCCATTACCTTGCAGCCTTACTCCCGAGTTCCACATGCTGCTGCAGCTGCTCTTTCCTGAGAGCAGCCCTGCATGTACGGGCACTTGGCACAGGCTCCTCGGGAACCTCCTCATCGCTGCTGCCAGCCCTCACAATTTCTGAAGGAGCAGTCCACTCCCTAATGGTCCTGGCTCCTCATCTGAGTCCTTGCACTCTTCAACTGTCTGCACCTGCTGTCAGCTAACCACAACAGTTGCAGACATTCTAAACAATGACTCTTTTTTCTCTTCCTTTCTTCCAATCCAGTTACCATAGCACCAAGTATCCATGATAAGATATCCTGGCTAGAGTTCCTATTTTAAAAAAAGCCAGCATGCTATCATCCTATTATTTGCAGGAGATTGCTGAATGACTCCTTGTATGTGTGACAAAAACATTTACCCTAATATAAATTGTTCATGATTTTTCTTTCATGAACCACTAGAATATATATTGACATTTTTGCCAGAGAGAATGTTAGTGTTATATTTATTTCTATTTAGTCTGCAGTGGAAACAAGTAATTTTTTTGTATTCCAATGTCAACAATAGCTTATGTGGTGGGACACTGACTGGATGAACCCTTCTATTGGAGATGAGTACTGATTGACTCATAATAATTCATATATGTTCCCAATGTTTATAAGTTGGCAGAAATTTTTTTAAAAAATGATTGCAATTAGTTTCTAGCTGATTTGCAAGAATTAGGAAATGGAAATGGCATGGAAATGATTAGACATAGTGTGTTTTACCCAAATGTAATTATCTAAGAGGAAACTCACTGAAATGAATAGAAATTAAAATTATCATGACTAATATAAGCAAAATTGATGCCAATATGCTGAAGTTGAAGGATGACTGAATTTCAGCTCAACTCACTATGTTCACTGTATGGTGATCATTAGAATGTTGTATTCTTTAGCGTTTCTGGAAAATAGGTAAAAAAATGTCTGTCCCAAAAGACAAGTGGTAATATATTTCAAAGGAAGGCAGAACGCCATGGTTAAATTTGGCCCCCATTTAAAACAAAAACCAACCAACCAACCAAGAACAACCAAATCAAATGTAGACATGAAATTTCTTCACTGAATTAAAGATACAATTACACCTCATTTAAGACTTAATTTTTTTTGTTAAACTGAAGGTAGTCTTTTTATCTAAAACATGACACCAAAAATTCACATAATTTACATAGTGATTCATGACAAATTATTATGTTGTGTTTGTATGTGTGTATCTCCATGTGTCATTATAAAAATAAGAGAGGTAAAAATTTCAAAAAGCAATTCATATATGTGTGTGTGTGTGTGTTTTCATATAGACAGACAGACAATTTGCTCTCCATGTGAAGAGGATAAAATGATGATAATTATTATTTTGTGTATATTTTTTTTAACAGGGAGGACAATTTTGGTGGAATATTTACATGTGGATTTAAGATTCAGTCCTTACTTTATTTGTACAGTCAGCAATCTGATTCATGTTAGCATCCTGGACAATCATCTCTTTAATGGATTATAAATTCCTGGCCTCAACACCAAGAAAAAGCCTCTTGAGGAAATGACCCTCAAGGGATATTTTTCCAACCAGAAAGTACGGGCAGCCAGAGTAATGAAAAGCTGTAAAACAAACAAACAAACAAACAAAAAAAAAAAACCTCCATCATGTCACAGTGATAAAAATAAATTCCAATACCACAGAAAGACATTTGAAAGATGTTCTAAAGTTATCTGAGAAAGAAGGGAAAGGATTAGAAGGAAACCATCCTTATTTTACCAAGGGAAACAATCTTTTGGGAAACTGAGCAAACATATTTTATCACAGTGCTATTTTTTATTTTAGACCAAAGACAAGTGATCATAAAAAAGAAAAGGGTTGTGATGGTACAAATAAAAATGAGAGCTTTTTGAAGGGCATCTTTCTTCTCTGTTCTTCATACTAGAACTAAAAGCTAATTAAGAAAATGGATTGCTAGGTGGTTAAGAACAAAGAATATAATAATTTTAAATATTGTCTAAATGCATAAAAGAAACTCTATCTCAGCAGTTCATCCAATGTTAGAGCCGTAAAAATATCAATCACGTTGGAAAATTCAGTGAAGTTTTTTTTTGCCTTTTGTGCTGTAACAATGGGTAACAACGAACAAAAAATTGTTACAGTGTTGTGTTGCAATCCAGAGCTGTATTTATGCTTATTACTCATTAGGTAATTACCAAATAATTATAGTTATCTTTCGACCACCACTGACACTTAACAATCACCAGCCCCTTATCTTTGCTTTCACACACCGTGTTGCCTCGCGCTCCGTTCTGACATTGCCCCATATACCCCGTGCTATCCCATCCCGTTCCGACCCCATTATCTAACTACACCTCCACCCTTATGGTCCCCATGGTCGTGAAGCTTCAGTCTCGTACGGCCCCATTGTAGTCTGCTGGTGTCATCTTTATGCTTTTTTGACTGCCATCGGCTACGCGGCACACTGCTACCGCTACTCGACACCGCATAAGGTAAACTCCGGTGTCTGAAACATCCAAGTTCCTTTCTGTACCCAAGGGAGGGGTGAGTCTTGCCACATCGAATCGTCAATTGTCATGGCTCCACACAGTCCATCTTTGGAGTCGTGACACACTAATTATACTGAGCAATCATACTATATGTAAGTAGAGTACATTTATTGCATTGTCCCTGCCTACTTTGTTGTAGTCCTATTTTCTGCATTCACTGTTTTTAATACATACCACTAGATGAATAAATGCTCAGAGTACCAGTAAACAAGTATTGCAGCTGCTGCTTCAGGGTGAGAGAAGCTGGAACATAATTGAGAACACCATCACCTCCCTCTGCCAGTAATGGTTCTCTTGTTCTTTATTGATATTATATTGAATATTGTATTGTATTAATATAATACAATAACACACACACACAAACAAACAATTGGGTACATAACAAGATTGCAAATCCTGACTTTGGAAAAATCAATATTGAACTGGACAGAATGAGATGATTATAATAAAAGTTTGTTGGATGAATACAGTATGCCCACAGCCTGTATTCAGGATGCAAAACTGAAAGAATATCTAACCATATTTGGGCCTGGTTGACCAAAGAAAAAGGAAACCAACGATCTTCATCTGGATCACTTGAAGGAAAGTTGAATTATACCCTTTCTCCTCATAACTCCTCCAAACAACAGTGTGTGCCATACTTCCATGTTTTCTGAAATGATCTTCAATCACCAAAGTTTGCTAGATAAATCTGCTTCTGATCTTGAACTCAGTGGTCATATTCTTCAATAAACTATGTCTATAAAGATAATCAGAAAAAATGTATTCTGATAAACTGTGTGAAATAAGCACCATTTCTGAAAGTCAGCATAAAGAAGGGTTGCACATTACATTTTTTGAATCAGATTGCTTCAGACCAGTTCCACAATGAATAGCAAAAATGGAAGACCAAGATTTACCACTGCAGGATACCTTTTTATGTGATGAAAAGTTTTAGCAATTTTACAAAGAGGGATGAATGAGCAAATTGGCCACTGACACAGTGGAGAGAAAAATATTGCTTCTACATACCTTCTTGTTGATTTGAGGAGTGTTTTAAATAATAGCTTCCAACTTTGCACCTGACAAGCCTAATCTAAAAATTTGCATTTTGCAGTCATCGTTGTGAAGATCTGCCAGGATTGAATTCATTTACCATAGAGAATGATGAATATGCTGTATAAGAATGCAGGGACCCTCCTTGTTTTACACTGGTCCTTTGAGCAAAGTGACTTTGGAGTTTCTTTTTTCCCAGAGCACTGTAGAGTTATGGTTCACAAAAAATGCACAATTCACACTGGCCTTGTACAAAATAATATAATCAGGTGCAAAAGAGATAAGATTATTCATATGAGTTGAGACTCTGCCTTTCAAGGCAATGATAGAAAATACAAAGCTTACAATGAATACATTTTGATTTGCTGGCTGCTTGTGTGTTTTTGAGAGAGCAGTAACTTTGCTGCATCTCAAGGTGACAGATGATATGTGTTCTAAAGAAACTAACCTTGTAATCATTACAAATCAGTCCATATAATAATTGTATTTCTAAAAAGCACAAGTCTTACTTTGATGAAAAGTTTCAGTTGAATGAAAGATTAACTTATTTCTATTTCTCTCCTTATGTCAACTCTTATTGGAGTGTTTTTCTTACAGCTCGCATGTCAAGATCTGCCTGTGTCCTTCACACCATCATCATTTCAATCTGTGAAACAAATATTTTCTTTGATTTGCAAGATATTTGAGCTGTATTACCAAAAGTCAATTGAGATCAAGAGAAAGACAGAGAAATATGGCATAGCCATCAAAGAAATCACCACAAAGGAAGAAAGATATTGCTGTTATAAGGACATTGCTTGCTTTGGTAAAATAGAACTTCCTTCCATTCTCAAAATAAAATTACACTTGTGGCTTCCTTTGGTAAAAGAACAATATTCATTCCAGGAGATAGCAGTCACCAGTCTCCAGGAAAGTGAAAAAAGGTGCATGACCCATAGTGACATAAATCCCATGATTTGTGTAGTTGTGTCCAATAATGGGATAAAAATCTGAAAGGGGAGAATTTGCAGTGATATCAATGTATGATTTTATTTTCACTGGGGGTAATGCTGACTCCTCAGTTGGCAGCCCCAGACATTTAAGACAATCAAGAAGATATACAGGATTAATACTTGAATGGAAAACCACCAGAAGATCTCAGGATTGCAATATTGAAATAAAATAATTTATTCTGAATATTGCACTACACAGGAGTAACCTGAGTAAATTCATGAAGTTGAGTTGTGCATTGTCCAAAAAACACTTGAATTTAAATACTAATTCTTCCAGAAAACACAATGCTGTTCACACATTCTATTGACATCTAAGAAGCCCATAAATAGTTTGCATTTGTACTGGTGTAGGCTTTGATGGCTGAGATTTGTTAGGCAAAGTTGGACTTCTGGGTTTAGTGACTATAGTCTAGACAACAGATTTCCTGATGCTTTACAAGCAGTGTGATATTCAGAGGAAAGGTAGTATACTATGTATTTAAATTTGCAGTTAAATCATCTTTTGAAACTCTTTTAATATATTGTTAAAATCATTTGTTAAGAAATAAGTAGGAAGTAGGAAATAAGTAGGAAGTCTGTCTCTCTTTCTCCTTCCCTGTCTCATCTGAGGGAGATGGGCAGTTTAGAAATAGGATACATAGATAGATAGATAGATAGATAGATAGATAGATAGATAGATAGATAGATAGATAGATAGATAGATAGATAGATAGATAGATAGATAGATTTCAAACAAAGAATTTAATAAACTGAGTGAATTTTTGTACATAAAAAATAGAAGCCTGAATTTTCATCAACTTTTTAGAAACCTGAATACTTCAAACTCCCTTAAGTCTTATCATCTTCCAGTCTTCAAGAAATTATGTAGAACCATTTTTTAAGGATGAATGTTACAAAAACCCCTTAGCAGTAGACATTTGATTTAAATAAATCATGACTTGGAGATGGAAAGGAAGTACTTAAGATGATTTGAAAATTATTTGAATCCCAAGAGAATAAATGAATAAGATGATGATAGATAGACAGATATAGAAAAATAAAATTAATGCAAATGAATATAAGGTAAGAAAAAGAAAAGAAAATACAGAGAAAGATAGAAATGCAAGAAAATAAAAAACAAGCACAGAATAGAAATTTAAAAAAATTCAAAGAAATACCTTCCAAACTTTTTGTATAGCAGTTTAAATATAGTTATAAATTGATCTCTTATTCTATGGTCACAGAACAATTCTCTTCTTTCGGTACTCTATTCTATCTAATCATCAAAATCATGTTCATTTTTTCCTGCTTTACACAAAATGGCTAGAAAGGGTTGAATCCCTTGGAAATTAAAAGAAACACAAAGGTAACTTCAAGGAGTTGTCCAAGCATTCAAAATACTGTGAGGGCCATCTCTAGGCCTAGCACATCTTGTGTTGCTCTCTAAATACACCAGAACATATATCTTGAGAGAACTTGAAGTTTTGATAAGCTATTAAGAATACCAGTGGGATTATCTCCCATCAGGAAATTATACTCTAGGTATACTGGCCCATCATTCACAAGTGGAGAAAAGGGTCTTATTAATTCCTGCTGGGTGAGTTGGAGCTCTCTCCCACTATTGTTGAAAATTTATTCCACTCCCCATTGACACTCCCTTTCTCAATTTGCTTTCTTTTGAGAGATAGAGGAATATTAAACAGACAATGGTAGGGTGATTATTAGTTGAATGGAAGTGAAAAGCCTGCTTAATGTGAATGGTGCCCTTTAAATCCAAAGATCATAGATGATCATGTTCTCCTAATTCTAACATTCATTTTCTATCTTGAATGCCTTAGTTACAAATTCAGTTTTATTGGAGAAGAGCTTTCCCTTATTTTGTTTGTTTTGCCTTATTCTTTAATGTGGTTTCATAAATTCCTTCATAGAGCATCATCTCATAGAAATTTTACTAGGAAACATAAAATATGTTTTTGTCTTCATCTCTCATATGGAAAGTGAATTTTGAATCCTTTTGCATATCACTAGAACACACACACAGAGATAGACACAATAAATGAATTAATATATTCTCTTGTTTTTACTGCTCAAATATACAAACAGTTATGTCCCTATTGTACATCAGGGGATTATTTAGCCTGAAGAAATAGAGATTTTAATATCTTTACTTTACAGTTCTAATTATGTACATTAATGAAACTACCATATTATTCAAAGGACTTGCTGAGTTACACATATTTAAAGTAGGTTTATGGAGTTTTTATGACAGGTTTACAAATTGTGACATTTTGAAAAATATATTAAAATTATAAGTTATTCTACTCTAATATTTTAAGGAAGATTTTGCATGAAATTAAATGCTTTATAGGACATTTAATGAGACAGATTAGTAATACATTGTCATAATAAACATTGGTTATAAAAAAATGAAATTACAGATTCAAATAATTTATTTTATACATGGGAAGGTTGTTGGGTTCATTGGTGAGTCAACATAATCTATGAGAATGTAAATATTAAAAGTTATCTGTAGTTTCTTATCTACCAGACAAAGAAGTAAAAATGTTACATATTACACGTATTATTTATTTTCTGAAATACTTAGCTTTTATATGCACTAATAAAAATATTCTCTGGGTATGATAAAATGAATATGGATTTAAATAATAAGTAGAGAATCAGGGAGATAATCCTGATGGAATAGATAATATGAAAAATATATGGAAAATGGACTGAAACATCGAAATCTTGGGAAGCAAAATAGCATTTAGAATAAACTCAAGCGGATTTCTCCCTGCTTCACTGGCATATAAGAGGGAAGGGAGACCAAGTACAGCCAGGGTTAGAAAATTGATATTATAGACAATCCTAACAAAGTTCACTTCTGCTCTTCTGGTGGAGACTATTTCTTGCTCCGCTTTAACTCCAAGAATCAAGACTAATCAAAAGCATCTCTTCATACCCATCCACACAAAATTCCATCATATTTGCAGTTTATTTTCCCTGATATTCCGTTTGGTATAGTAGTTAGGGTACTGGCATAGAAACCTGGAAAGTGTAAGTTTTAGCATAAAGGCCAGCTGACTGACTTTGGACCAGTGGTAGTATTCTACCAGTTCGGCCTTGTTCTGTCGAGCTGGTAGCGGCGATGAGCAGCTGAGACCGAACAGGTTCCTTCCGCCGCTCTGCTGTTGGGCCCACCTGCCCTCCCAGGCTCACATACTCACCTTTATCCTCTGCTTTTGAAGTGCACTGTTTTGCCACCTGGCAGCTGCTGAAGTGACTGGGAGAGTGCAGGCTTGCAGGAGGTGTTGTGTATGGACTGAGTCTTCACTCAGTTCCGTGCTTCCAGCGGGAAGCACGGACCTCTCCCATTGGCTGGAGCTGTTTGACAGCCGGCTATAAAAGGTGGCTGTCAAATGGCATCAGCTGTTGCCGCTCCAGCTGGCTGCCGTGTTAGCGCGGCAGTAGCGGTAACCCTCTTTGCCTGTCAATAAAGAGTTAAGCCTTGACCTGGTCTCTGCCTGAGTTATTCCGTCACTCCACAACACTGGCGACGAGGACGGGATACTAAATAAAGGCAAGCCAGGCAAGGAAGAGAAAGAAAGGAGCAAAATCACTAGCTGAGAGCTGAAATCGCTACAGAGTTGCTGACTCTAGCCGCGAAGCGCCGTCTCTAACTTGCCTGAGGAAAACTTCACAGCTGACAGAAGATGACTACGAATCCTGCATTCCCGCCCTTCAGACCGACCGCTGAGACGTGGGAGTCATACAAGAACCGGTTTGACTGCTTTTTAGATGCTTTAGACCTGTCAGAAATTTCTGAGCATAGGAAGAAATCTTACTTCCTAAGCTTTTGCGGAGCCACGGTTTTTGACACCGCATCAGCATTACTGGCCCCTAGATCTATTAAGACTATCCCTTGGGAGGAACTGCAAGAAATTCTCTCAAATCACTACTCCCCTAAGCCTTCCAGAATTGCTAGGCGCCATGCTTTCAGAAGGCGCATCCAAACAGAGGGGGAAACAATTAGTGATTATATGGCAGCACTGAGAACAGCTGCCTTGCATTGTGGGTTCAGAGATTACCTGGACGATATGCTGCTCGATCAGCTGGTTTGTGGCGTTAGAGACCCCAAATTACAAAGACGTTTATTAGCCAAAGGGGATCTAACCCTAAAGCAAGCCATAGAGGAATCCCAGGCTGCTGAGCTGTCAGCACTCTCAGCAGCTGAAATTCAGGGAAAACCTAGCAGACTAGAAAATCCAACAGTATATTTTGAGGAAGCCTCCACAGAAAATGGCCCAGAAGAGGCTACTGAGGTAAACTGCCTCAGACAGCCCAACACAAATCAAAAAGAGTTCAGGCAAGGTATAAGCCAAACCCCACATTTACAAACCTTATGCTTAAGCTGCGGGGGAAATCACCTCAGGGCATCCTGCAGATTCAGGAATGCCATATGTTTAAGGTGTCAAAAGAAAGGCCATCTGGCCAAAATTTGTCAAGCAGGGAAAACCTTCAACCAGCCACAAAGGCCACAGAAGCTCATTCAATACCCCAGACAAATTGAGGACTGTTTCACATGCTATCAGTCTAAAATACAAAAAAATAATAAATCTAACAAAATTAGTGTCACTGTTTCTATAGAAAGTAGACCCTGCAGAATGGAGGTTGACACCGGCTCTGCATTATTCATCATCTCATGGGACACCTTAAAGAAGCTACTCCCCAGAATGTCAAGACAGAAAATTCCAGCCTGCAATCTAACACTTCGGGACTACCAAGGCAGAACCATCCCTGTCATCGGAAAAGGCAAGTTCCTTGTCCATTTTCAAGGGTTTAAGGGTCACTTGCCTCTAGTGATAGTGGATGGCGTCCTCCCAAGCCTATTGGGACTAGATTGGTTCCCAGCCCTGGGCCTCCACATAGGGGGAATCCACGCCATTACCAATTCAGAAGTTGAATCCCTGTTCAGGGACTATGCAGACATATTCAGTGAGGGCCTAGGCTGCTATGTGGGAACCCCAATATCCTTCAGGGCAGACTCCCAGGCAGTACCAATTCGTTTGAAGCCCCGCAGAGTTCCTTTTGCAATTCGTTCTAAACTAGACAAGGAACTTGACAAATTAATCAAGCAGGGCATACTGAAACCTACAGACTTCTCAAAGTGGGAAACCCCCATAGTAACACCATTAAAGAAGGACGGAAATTTAAGGATCTGCTCTGATTACAAGTCATCAATAAACAAATATTTACAAGTTAGTGCGTACCCAGTCCCTGTGGTACAACATCTACTCCATTCCCTTGAGCCTGGCTCCATTTTTGCAAAGTTGGACATGTCCCAGGCGTATCAACAGTTTCCTGTTGATGATGAAACTGCTGAACTGCAAACAATAGTAACCCACAGAGGGGCTTTCAAATGCACATGCCTACAATTCGGAGTTAGTGTGGCCCCTGGAATTTTCCAGTCCCTTATAGAACGAATCCTGCAAGGGTTACCAGGCGTTGTGCCTTACTTTGATGATATTCTGGTATCTGCTACCAATCAACAGCAATTACTACAAAGGGTCAGAAGTATACTTGACCGTTTTAGGCAATCTGGTCTCAAACTAAAAAGGGAAAAATGTACCATAGCCACTCCACAAGTGGAATTCTTAGGTTACAAGATTGATGCCAAGGGTATTCACCCGACTGAGTCAAAGGTCAAGGCCATTCATGATGCGCCTACTCCTACTAACAAAACTGAGCTTCAAGCTTTCCTGGGCCTCTTGAATTTCTACGCTTCGTTCCTGCCCCATAAAGCTTCTGTTGCCGAGCCCCTTCATAGACTTTTAGACAAGAACTCAGCATGGCACTGGGGACCAAGGGAAACTATTGCTTTCAAACAAGTCAAGTCATTGTTAACTTCAAAGGCCATCTTAATCCAATTCAATAAAGACTTACCACTCATTCTAGCAGCCGATGCTTCTCCATTTGGAATTGGGGCTGTCCTGAGCCACAGACTGCCCAATGGTGCAGAAGCACCTATAGCTTTCTTTTCAAGGACACTATCTTCCACTGAACGCAACTATAGCCAGATTGACAAGGAGGCCTTGGCTGCAGTGGCTTCAGTGAAGAAGTTCCATGAATTCCTCTACGGGCATCATTTCGAACTCATTACTGACCACAAGCCACTGTTAGGTATTTTATCCGGCACTAAACAGACTCCCCAGATTTTGTCCCCAAGGATGACCAGATGGACGGTTTTCCTGGCTGCGTATTCCTACACTCTAATCCATCGATCCGGGAAAAGCCTTTGCCATGCTGATGCACTCAGCCGCTGTCCCCTGCCAATGCCAGTCGTGGACCCAGCACCTGCAACCACAGTCTTTCTTATCAACGAACTCAAGCTTCCAGTCACTGCTGCTGACATCGCTGCCCATTCGGCCAAGGACCAGGTAATATCCCAAGTCCTGGACTGGGTAGGGAGGGGGTGGCCTACGGCCCCTTATCCTTCAGACTTCCTACCCTACAAATTACGCCAACAGGAACTTTCCTCCTTGCAAGGCTGTTTACTATGGGGAACCAGAGTAGTCATTCCCCACAAATTGCAAACCTCGATACTGAAGGTGCTGCATGAGGGTCACCCAGGGATTGTGAGAATGAAGGCCCTAACTCACAGCTACGTATGGTGGCCAGGCATGGATGCCCAAATCTCTAAATGGGTAAATTCTTGCCAGGCGTGCCAGGCCACCAGGGCATTACCACCAGCAACCACCCCTAGGACCTGGGAGGAAGCAGGCAGCCCCTGGTCCAGAATACACATAGACTTAGCAGGCCCCTTCCATGGGCGCACTTTCCTGGTGGTAGTAGATTCATATTCAAAATGGGTGGAATTAACTCTAATGCACTCCACCACTACGGAAGCAGTCAGCAAAGCACTGACTAGGATGTTTGCCACTCATGGCCTTCCTGATTCTGTCGTATCCGACAATGGCCCCCAATTCACCTCCTGCGAGTTTGAGATATTTCTAGCAAGTTTGGGCATCAGGCACATATTAGTGGCCCCTTTTCATCCTGCCAGCAATGGGCTGGCTGAGAGGGCAGTTAGATCTGCCAAAGAAGTGCTACAAAGATTGGGTCCAATCAACTGGCATGCCAGGCTAGCCCAATACCTATTGAGCCAACATACTACACCCTGTGCCTCAACTAATAGGTCACCAGCCGAAATATTAATGGGACGCCGGCTGAGGACCACTTTGGACAGGCTGCACCCAAATTATGCCCCTTTGCTTCCCCTTGGGTCAAACAGCCAAGATAGAGGGTTCCTGATAAATGACAAGGTGTTTGTCAGAAATTTTGCTGGGCAACCACTATGGTTACCAGGGCTTGTGATAGCAGTAACTGGTCCCAAGTCTTATAGAGTCCAGTTACCTGATGGATGGACCTGGCGGCGTCACGTGGATCACCTGAGGAAGCGTTGGAGCACCGCACCCAGAGGTCATCCAGACGAGCCCCCTGCAGAAGCAACCACACCATTCGACGAAACCAGTTTCCAACCCACCGGGAACGATGACCTACCAGATGGGGAAGCTGACTAAGGTGCAGACCCAGCTCCAGACAGCCCAGCAGCCTCACCATCGCCCGAAGACACGCAGAAGGCACCAGACTGCAACCCGACGCCATTTTTGACGGAGCCTAGAAGATCCGGACGAATTCGCAGGCGTCCAGCGTATCTGAAGGACTACGCATGCTCCTCACTGGGAGAGAGGAGTGTTGTGTATGGACTGAGTCTTCACTCAGGTCCGTGCTTCCAGCGGGAAGCACGGACCTCTCCCATTGGCTGGAGCCGTTTGACAGCCGGCTATAAAAGGCGGCTGTCAAACGGCATCAGCTGTTGCCGCTCCAGCTGGCTGCCGTGTTAGCGCGGCAGTAGCGGTAACCCTCTTTGCCTGTAAATAAAGAGTTAAGCTGAAAGCCTTGACCTGGTCTCTGCCTGAGTTATTCCGTCGCTCCACAACAGGAGGTGTGCTGGAACACCTCTGCACCTGTGTGTGTTTGGTGCACATGTACACGCAAATTGTTTGCATGCACACAAAGTGCACCCACCAAGCTACGCCCACCAAACTGTTGGTAAAACATTTTGAATCCCACCACTGCCTTGGACCACTTCTTCCCTCTCTCAGACAAATCCACTTCACAGGGTGGTGGTTATAGGAAAATTATAGGAAAGAACGTTAGTTATGTGTGCTGCCTTGTAATAAAGTAATAAAGGCAGGATAAAAATCTAATACATAAATAAATATCCCAGAACAGTTACACTGTTAAATCTAAGATGTCCTGATGGAAAGCTGGAGAACACCAGAGAATTCCAGAGTAAGTTGTTGAAGGAATATAAAATTACATGCTGATAACTGATTATTAAGGAAGAACAATACCGTGGTGTTCAGGGCGAAGGAGGAGAGAGGTGAAAAAATGAAAATAGTAGCTGTGGCCATGCAATTAAAGTCCACCCCTCTGTGGTACATGCAACTAAAGCTGCCTTTTTAATTTTTTGAGTTTCTCCCAATGGCCTAAAGTACCATGAAACAAACTCATATCACAGATCCTATGACCCCTTTTTCTGTTGGAAGTCACAAGATTATACTATTGTAATTTAGTCAGAAACTGTGTTACAATTTCTTCATGTTTTTGTTAGACTTCACACACAAATAAAAATGTTTTATTTAAAAACAACTACAACCCTCAAACATTTTCTCCTGAAAATCTTACTCTTGGCGCTTCTGTTAACATCCCTGTTCATTTCTTTTTTATATATAACTGTATTTACTTTTATTTTCATTTGAGAATATGCAAGAAAAAAAGTTTGAACCAAGGTTTTCTACCAGACCAAGTGGCTCTCAGTCAATCTTTGCCACTGAATTCTTTAAATTCCTTCAGCCTGCAAACATTTCTCATGTCTTTTGTACAGATGATCCATAAAAAAGTAAAAGGTAGTGGATAAATCCTGATTAGCTGAAGAAAATAAACAGCCAAGACACTAAACCAAAGATAGGTCATCTGCTTCTTTACAGATGTTTTTGATTATGACTCTCCTACTCTTTTATGATTGGATTGGACCCAGAAAATCTGAGGGTTATCAGAATGCCTTCCTCTGTTACACATAATGCTTCAGTTGAAAGAAATCATGAAAGAAAAAATAAAGGCTAAAATAAAAATGTGACTGGTGACATGATGGCTTCCTATTTCTATATTCACCAGCAAAGGATAAAGATCATCGATAAACAAATGGATAGCTGAATTGCAGACAGGAATAGATACTTCCTAAAATAACTACATGTCAGGCCATGATAAATTTGTATGGTTAGGATACACACACACACACACGTACATGCACAAGGATACACAAACATTTATGTATGTAAGTGTAAATCCTAGTAGATATACCATTTGTATGGTTAGGATACACACACACACACACACATACACATATATATACACACATACATACATACATAAACATATATACACACACAAGCACACACACACACATGAATATATGTAAGTGTGTAAATCCTACTGGATAGACCAAAAGCTTATTTAGAAGAGCATTAAATTTCAATTGTGGCCATTGAAGACAATTAAAACATCAGAATGGCAAAGATAACCAGTAATTACAAATCTTCACAAATTAAAATGACAAAAAAACATAACACTCTAACCAATAACACTCCAAGTAATTTAGACATACCAAAATAGCAAAACTAATAAATATGCAATCCTACTTCTTACCAAAATTAGCAATAAAACAATTCAGTTAAATGAAAATCTACAAAACAATAAGATGTAAAATATTACTTGCCTTGTTGATGATTACATTTTGCCCTACTTCTCAGGCTGTACCTCTCTATATATATAGCAATAGCATTTAGGCTTATATAACACTTTACAGTGCTTTACATCCCTCTCTAAGTACTTTACAGAGTCAGCATTTTGCCCTCAACAATCTGGATCCTCATTTTATCGAGGTTTGAAGGATGAAAGGCTGAGTCAACCTTGAGCCACTCAGAATCGAACTCCTGGAGTGAGCAGTGAGTTAACATGCAGTACTATATTATTACTGCACCACCATGGCATGCAGATAGATGGATGGATGGATGGATGGATGGATGGATGGATGGATGGATAGATTAGAGAGAGAGAGATTGTGATTGAGATTGAGAGAGAGAGAGAGAGAGAGATTGTTAGAGTGGTGCAAAGAAATGTAGACTTTACCTGGAAATGGAGGAGGAATGAGGGATTTTTTTAAAGGGGGGAATTTTAGTAGATATTATTCTGTTCAGAGAAAAATAAAAGTGTGAGAAACACAAAATAACTTTGCACTGATTTTGTCTGGCATAAAAAGAGATAGAAATTCTGTCAGGATTTCAAGATTTGGTAATTCAATCCTATGATTATTAAAGAATATTCCCGGAATCTCTTCCATGCTTGTTTCTAGAACTTGCTGCCTTCAATAGTTGATAGGACATGTTGAGCCAATACATGTAATAGAGATGCTTTATTTGTGATTCCTCTGCTGAGCAGGAAGCTGGATCTGATAGCTTAAATGGCTTCTCGGGTTCTAGGGATGTTTTCATGTGGGCTTTGTGCCACCAATACTTCCCAAATGATTATCCTCACTACAGCTGTTTATTTATTAGATTTTTTAAACTCTGCCTTTATTACTATATTAGTAACTCAAAGTGGAAAACATACCTAATATTCCTTTCACATCCTATTTTTCCCAGAACAACATCCTTAAAAAACGTGATTGGCCAGATCACCACCTGTTTTTTTATGCCTAAAAGAGGACTAGAATCCACAATCCCCTGGTTTCTAGACTAGTGCCTTAACCATTAGACCAGGGGTGTCAAACACAAGACCCATGGGCTGGCACTGGCTCGCAATGTGGTTGGATACAGCTGATGGGGCCATCCTGAAAAATGTAAGGGCTAGCCCACATCACTTTGGCCCAGTCTCACCCAATGTGAAGAGGAAACATGCCAGCAGTTTGGGGAATGTCATCAAGCTGGCCATGCCCACCCAATCAGCCTTGCCCAATCAGTTGGCCATCCCAATCAGTGGTGTCAAGCTGTCCACATCCACCCAGTAGGCCATACCCACCCAGTCAGCCATACCCACTCAATCCCATGAGGTTAACCACACTCTGATGCAGCCCTCAATGAAATTGAGTTTGACACCCCTGCACTAGACCAAACTGACTATCAGCTGTTGTGACAGCTGCCATAGTTCTGCTGAGCTACTTCATCTGATCAATTGGCTCTTTCTTATTTTTGTCTTACACATCTTCCTGAAACCAAGAAACAAAACAAAAACAGAAAATCAGTGGTCTGGCTCAGAAAACATCTCACATTTGAATCTAAGAGTACTGTGAAGATATAATTACCTCATAGCCAATGGAGAAAGGGGTATGGCACTTGAGACAAAGGCTGACAGAAATTTGTTTGATTGACCATTTGAATTTATTGGCACCTCAGCTGGAATCTGCTTCCCATCCATGGTTTGGGAAAAGCAGCAAAATCCAATGTGGAAGTGCTCTACAGAGATGAAAAACCTCTCTTTTCTGCTTTCTCTAAACATGTCTCTCCAGTTTCCCTGAGCAATCTCTTAAAATTCACATTTTCTTGATAAAAATATATCACATTGCCCTCTTCTGCAATAAATGTGGGAAATTACCTGGTTTTCTGTATACTGAGTAACTTTATGGAAAAATGTAGAATTCAATCCATTCAGCATAGCTGGTAATGCTTGTGACATCAAGATTCCAACAGGTGCTGATTGACAGTGGTTTTTTTCTCTTTCTGTCCCCTTTCATTTCTATCAGTAAAACACTTCCTTTAATAAAACTTTCCCTCCCCCAGAGGTTTCAACAAGAAAAATATGAAACAGTTCTGCATATGTCCACAATCTATTCAGATCTCCTACAGGTGTCACTATGACCACATCATTTGCATCTAATCTAATTACAAGTTTCATCCTCTGATGTAGTTTTAGAGAGCACAAAATCAGCACAAATTAGCTTTAAGTGTGTAGTTTTCCTTAAGTGACTGCTTCAGGCTCATTGATCAGCCTGCAATTTCTACTCTTGGGTAGGGAATGCTTTAAAGTTGGCTGAGATAATTTTACGATCACTTAGACCTGAATGACTGAATGCAAAGGATCACAACCATGGACAACCATGCTGATTAGTAAAGCTTTAATGTAATTGTAGTTGTTCACAATAGCATGTTTTTTTTCTGCCAATTTCTAGATAGCTTTTAAAAAAAATTACTACATAAATAAGCTGACAAAGCACAGCTTGACTGTCTTAAAAAAACAGCATTGGCTTCTGGTCTGCTGCAGAACATAATTCAAAGTACTGGCCTTCACTTTTTCTAAGCAATGCTCTAAGATTTTATTCAATCTATATTTTCAAGCAAATCAGCCTGATTCATCCTTCTAGTTAAATGAAGAGAACTGTACATAATTGTCCTTTTGTTTATATATCTCAACAAATGTTGAGATACACTGCTTGGCCCGTATTGTACAAAATGAGTAAAAGTGCATATTTTAAGATTATAATAATGTACTTTAATCAGAGGTTTCATATTTTCCATTCCAAAGTTTGGTTTACCCTAAGTCATTGGGACTATGACAATTTGCAATGGCCAACTCACCACAGCCAAATCATCACAGCCAACTTGCTGTGGCCAACTCACTGTAGGACAAATTGCCATGGCCAACTTGCTGCAAGACAACTCACTGCAGGACGAGAGTTACACTAATATGAAGAATGGTGGAATAGAATCATTAAAGAAAGGATGCAACAGGAGGGACAGAATGAAATGTAAACAGCAAAAAAATAAATATTTTTATTTATTTTTAATAATTAAACAGAATTGTTGAATTGCCTTGCAGTGAGTTATCCCACAATGAGTTGGCCATGGCAAGTTGGTTGCAAAGAGTTGGCATGTTCTCCCAGTCCAGTCTTTGATTATTTTTGAATAAATGTGTGAGGAGACAATGACCTACAAAATAGCTACCTTGTCTTGTTGCTATTTATTTTATTTATTTATTTATCATATTTTTATACCGCTCTCTCTCCCAAAAAGGGACTCGGGGCGGTGTACAGCCTACTAAAAACACATAATAAATACACTATAAATACAATTAAAAATTTATTAAACGCGATTGGTCCGGCTGTGTCCCATTAAAATTAAATTTAGAAATATAAAATCAGGGATCTGAATAAAAATTAAAAATTTATTATTAAAACCGAATTAAGTTTAAAAACCGAAACCTGATTACTGGGCCAGGCCAGCCTGTCTAAAAAATAGGGTTTTAACTGCGCGCCGGAAGGTCAGAATATCTGTCATGGCACGTATCTCCGGGGGGAGATCATTCCATATGGAGGGAGCTCCCACAGAGAAGGCCCGAACTCTCAGGGCCGTCAGCCGACAACGGCCGGGCGGCGGTACCCCAAGAAGGGCAACCCTGTGGGAGCGTACTGGGCGGCGAGAGATTGATGATGGCAGTAGGCGGTCCCGTAAGTACCCAGGTCCCAAGCCATGGAGCACTTTAAATACCGTCAGTACCACCTTGAATTGAATCTGGAAGGCCACAGGAAGCCAGTGCAGCCTGCGGAGAAGCGGTGTAACATGGGAGCTCCGAGGGGCACCCAATATCACCCACACGGCTGCATTCTGGACCAACTGCAACCTCCGGAGACTCTTCAAGGGGAGCCCCATGTAGAGAGCATTGCAATAATCCAGGCGGGAGATAACGAGGGCGGAAGTGACTGTGCGAAGTGCGCCCAGATCCAGAAAGGGCCGCAACTGGTAAATCAGACGAATCTGATAAAAAGCCCCCCTGGCGACGGCTGCTATATGATTTTCTAAAGACAGCCGTACGTCCAGGAGGACACCCAAGTTGCGCGCCCTTTCCATGGGGGTCAAAACCTCTCCCCCCACGGCCAGCGAAGGAACCAGCTGGCTGTATCTGGGCGCAGGAAACCACAGCCACTCGGTTTTGGTCGGGTTGAGACGAAGCCTGTTACGACCCATCCAACTCCGTACGGCCTCCAGGCACCGGGACATCACTTCGACGGCTTCGTTGGGATGGCCCGGGTGGAGATGTACAGCTGAGTATCATCAGCGTACTGATGGAACTCCACCCCGAAGCCACGGATGACCTCACCCAGCGGCTTTTCATAAATGTTGAACAGCAGGGACGAGAGCACCGACCCCTGAGGGACCCCACATAGTAGGGGCCTCGGGGCCGATCTCTGCCCCCCCATCAACACAAATTGCGAACGGTCGGAGAGGAAGGAGGTGAACCACCGCAACACGGTGCCCCCCACCCCCAACCCCTCCAACCGCCGCAATAGGATACTGTGGTCGACAGTATCAAAAGCCGCTGAGAATCTAACAGGACCAGGACAGAGGAACAGCCCCTGTCCCAGGCCCTCCAGAGGTCATCCACCAACGCGACCAACGCTGTCTCCGTGCTGTGCCCAGGCCTGAAGCCCGATTGGAGGGGGTCGAGATAACTCGCTTCATCCAGGTATTGCAGGAGCTGACGTGCCACCACACTCTCAACAACCTTCGCAACAAAGCGAAGGTTGGAGACAGGACGATAATTAGATAAGAATGCTGGATCCAGGGACGGTTTCTTGAGGAGGGGCCGCACCACTGCCTCTTTCAAGGCGGCGGGTAACAGCCCCTCTCTCAAGGAAGCGTTTATAATACCCTGGAACCAGCCTCGTGTCACCTCCTGAGTGGCCAAGACCAGCCAGGAGGGGCACGGGTCCAGCAAACAGGTGGTGGCATTCAGCCCCCCCAGTATCCTGTCTACGTCCTCCACAGTAACAGGATCAAACTCAACCCAATTGACCTCACCGATATCCACCCCCGCCCCCCCGCCCGGAGATGCCCAGTCGGAGTCCAGTTCATCCCGGATCTGAGAGATTTTGTCCTGCAGAAACCTAGAAAACTCCTCAGCCCGTCCCTGCAAGGGGTCCTCCCGCGCTCCCACCTCCAGGAGGGAGCGGGTCACCCTGAACAGGGCGGCTGGGCGGTTTTCCACGGACACAATAAGGGTGGAGAGGTAAGACCTCCTCGCCATCCTTATCGCCACTAAATACGTCTTGATATAAGATCGTAATAGTGTTCGGTCAGACCCAGAGCGGCTAGCCCTCCAACTGCTCTCTAGGCGTCTTTTCCGGCACTTCATCTCCCTTAGCTCCTCAGAAAACCAGGGAGCCACCTGGGATCGGCACCGGGTCAGACAGCATAGTAATTATAAAAGTGGGGCAGAGAGGCAACAGGGTGGTAGGATGTGTGGTCTCTGGAAAAACAAACATCCTGAAGCAGCCTAAGACAAATGAAGAAAAAAAAACCCTGTTTTCCAGCACTAAGACTCACAAAGAGTAGTATAAATGTGGCTGTAGTAGAAGTGGGTAAGAAGAGTGAAACAGCAAACTGTGAGTACCAGTGTTGTAGCCTGTCAGCCACTGGCTCCTCCAGCAGCCGAATCAGATGAGGAGGAGGAGGCATGGGAGTCAGGACCATCATTAAGGCAATCTGAGGGAATGGAAACTGTCAAAGATAGAGGCAGAGGTGGAGCCTGGATGTCCATCAGCTATCAGATGGAGAGTCAACAGCTCCCAGGTCTAGAGATGGCTGATGAGGAAGAGGAGGAACAGCTGGGTCCAATGCCTAACACGCGGATGTGCAGAAGGCAGAGGAGAAAACAGCAGTGGAAATATATGGGATGATCCTTGAGACAGCTAGCGAAGACCCACAGTAGTTTGGGATAAAAGGCAGAGTGCAGAAATGAATAGGTGTGGCATACAACTATTCATCTTCCTGCTGGACAGTCTTGTTAGCCTGCTGTGAGAGAGGGGGGGGACTTTTTGCTGGGGCTGCTGGGGCTGCTGGGGCTCCTAATAAAGGGAACATTTGTTTAACTACAGAAGTTTATCATGTTTGGGAACCTGGTCAGAACAACTAACTTTTGGAGTGCTTGTGTTGGTGTTGCTTCTGAGCCTGAATTATTTATTTATTTATTTATTTATTTATTTATTTATTTATTTATTTATTTATTTATTCGTACTTCTATTCCGCTCCCTCTCCTAAAAAGGGACTCAAGGCGGTGTACATCCAACAAACAAGATAATACAGATAACAGAAGTGAAAATCAAATAAATAATCTAAGATGGCTAAGAATCATCCTTATTAAATTTTAAAATATAAACCCCAATGATTTTATTTGGCTAGACCAGCTTGTTTGAAGAGCAAGGTCTTAACTGCGTGCCGGAAGGTTAGGATGTCTGACATGGCTCGTATCTCTGGGGGGAGACAATTCCAGAGGGATGGGGCTCCCACAGAGAAAGCACGTAGTCTCGGGGCCGCTAGTCGACAGCGATCCAGTGGTGGTACCCTGAGCATGGCGACTCTGTGGGAGCGTATTGGGCGGCGGGAGGTTGTTGGTGGCAGCAGGCGATCCCGTAAGTTTGAGATTGAGTTGGCTTTCTTAGATTTTGGAGCCCACTGACGTGGGTTACATAAAAGAATTCATGACAAGATTCTATGATGGTAGACTAATCCATTTTTAACCTTTTTTTAAAAAATAAATCCATATTTGTAAATGGTCATAGAAGGAAATGAAAACATATGCATGAAATTGGATAGCAGATGGCACTTCCATTAGGCACAAAAGAAATGTTTTTACCTACATTTCCAGATAGCACCAACCAATAATGAAATTCTGTGTTCTCCTGCAGCAGCAACTAGTCTCCAAAGCCCTTCCTTAATGTTTTAGCCAGCAGCTTGTAAACAAGAGTCAGTGGGTGATAACATATAGGGCAGGACCAGAGGTGGTATTCAACAGGATCTGACCAGTTCTGGAGAAACGGTAGCAGAAATTTTGAGTAGTTCAGATACCACCTCTGACTGGAGATTTTACAGTATCCTTTCCCTGCCACGCCCACCAAGCTATACTCACAGACCCAGTAGTAAAAAAAAATGAATACCATCACCAGGCAGCAGTGCCCACTTTAAGTTTAGTGAGCTTCCACTTCCAGACCTCCCCAGCCAGCATGGCTGATTGGGGAATTCTGGGAGTTGAAGTCCACCAGTCTTAATGTTGCCAAAGTTTGATACTCCACTCAGTTGTGTTGTTGAAAATTATTGTCAATATGGGAAGAAATATAACCCCATTGGGCTGTCTGAACTGAAAGGAAGAGGAGCCTGATCCACACCTGTACTTTACAAATAGGCAGACTAATCACTTTGAAGCTTTACTTGTGTGCCTACTTCTACAGTATGCTCTTCTGTTTCTACTTTAATTTGTTTTTTTACTTATTATCATTTTTAATTAGTTATCTTTTTGCAAGACATTGTAATTGAAAAACAAAACAATTAATAGACTGATATATATATATATTCTTTTTTAACATTTTACTTTACATTTGAGTTAGATTCAATTTTGGTGTTTGTTGTTGTTTCTAGTTTTGCTTGGGATTTTTGTTGCCTTTTTAAGTTGTCTTTTCTCTGTTTTCCATCCCAACCTCTTCAGTCGATTGGTGTACAACTTTCTTTTTCTTTTCTCTTTCATTACATATTTTATATGTTAGGTTTCTTCTGGAAAATAAATTGTCTTTTATTTAATGGTATAGTTATATCGTTATTATAGCTTTGTAATTTATATTATACATTTATAAGTAAAGTTTTAAAAATGTTAATTTTAATGTTTGTAAAGCTTATAAAAAAGAAAATAAGTAGGAATATATCAAAGATTTGCATATAAAGAAGAAGCACACAATTGAATTACTATAATGAAAATACTTACCTCTAACTTGTTTAATTAATGTATAATATTCAGAAATAATTACAATTATTTCAAATAGATTTTGAAAAGATTTGAAAGCAAAAAAGAAGGTTAAGCCTATAAATTACTATCTTTTTCTTTCCTAGAAACCATTCAGTTTTATATGCTACAGGAATTTTCCACCCATTGCAGAATATATTAAATTATATTAATTTAGTGACCATAAGCTCTTTATGACAAAGGACAGGCCTTTATTTCAGAAAGGTCTTCTTTACATTAAACATTTATTTTCTTGGCTTTTGTCTTGAATTTTCATTTGTAAACCAGTTATAAATAAATTATAAATATTTTATTTATACATTATAAATAAATCAAATTAATAAGTTACCCTTGTGGGTATCTTTCAGATTTGTCCCCTTTTCAGATTTGTTTTTATTTTTTCCCCAAGAAAATATTGTCACTATATATTAGATTGACATTTAGACTGATTCAGAAGGATGATTATTCAGTATTAAAATCCTTGGTTTGGGAATAAATGTTTGCCTTATTGAAACCTACATCCAGGGTAAATATCTGTATTAAATGTTCTACCTGCAGCAACTCACTTGAAAAAGAAAAGGAGAAGGAAAGGAGAGGAGAAGGTAAAAAGGAGGAAGAGAAGAATCATTGTCCTGCAATGGCACACATGCAATCTTGCAACATATGTAGGAAAGAACTGCAGATTTTGCATTGTGATATTGTTATATTTTATTTATTCATTTGCTATATTTATGTAGATGCCCAATTCACAAACAAGTAACTCTAGGCTCCATACAACAAAGCTAAAACAATACATACAAACATATATCAATATTAAAAAGTGAAGAAATATAACCATAAAAATAGGTAAATAGCAGGTGTTAATTATTTAAAGTCATCTTAATATTTCACTAGTCTCTTGGAATCCCCAGGCCTGATTACCCAAACTGGTCTTGATGGATTTCTGGAAAGTTAAAAAGATTTAAGCCAGCTTCACTTTAGGGGGAAGAATATTCCATAAAGTAAGGGGAAACAGGAGAAAAGGTCCACCATCTTGGAAATGCTATATGAAGCTCCCTAGCCAACAGAACCTGCAGCACTTTTTCTGTCTGGATTGGTTTGATGTGTATATTAAACTGGGGAGAGGCAGTCCCTCAGGTAATCTGGTCCTATGCCATTTAAAGCTCTAAAGGTCAAATGGAGCATCTTGAATTGGACCCCTAAGCAGGCTGATGACCAATGCAGCTTATGGAGAAGTGATGCAACATGTTCTTCTAAAAACTTGCATATTTCCCTGCGCTGCTGTGTTTTGTACCTTCCGGATATTTTTGAAGGGCAGCTCACATGTACAGCATACAACAGCTTTCATTAGTCTGTTACAACAATTTTACCTTTCAACCTGTTTAGTATATATTAAATCTCCAAATAAACATCATAGCTACAACCATAGTTGAAGAATGTTTGACTTTTAAATACCACTGTGCCTCCAAATCAAAAGTAGTGAGGAAAATAAGGATTGGAAGTTCTACTTGCTTGCTAATTTGTTCTGTTTTTACTAATATTAGTTATATCCATAAAACTTTCAGATGGGGACATCTGGTGGAAAAAATAATTCACTGGCTACATGCTTTTGATTTTTTTTATTTTCCTCAAGTGTATTTTTTAAATATTAATTTAGGTACTGCTAAAGGGGAATTTAAATGTAGGCTCTGGATATGTGCATCTCTTGCTTAATTTAGCAATTTGATAATTTAAAGTTATATTCAATTAAGATATCTGTTAAATCTTTCAGATCTTGGACTTGCTGTAAAGATTGGGTATTTCACTGTGAGAAAGCTAATATTTGAAAATCTATTCACTCATGAATTTCTTTACAGCATAAAAGTGTAGAGATGGATATGTATTGTACAGATAAGATACAGGCCAAATAATATCAAATGAGACCACAAGGCCACAGGCAAACTTCTTGATCCCAATGTTCACCCAACATGATCTTTAAATAATCTTTGGAAAGGGATTTGGGTATACTTATGGCTACCATATTGAGTCAACTTTTAGAAGGCAACAAATAGATAGTTCTCTGATTATATCTGCAAATTGCTTTAACAGCAATTTGCAGATATAAACAGGATTAACAGGATTTCATCGAAATGTATTCTAACATATGCTACTCTGGAAACTAATAAATACAAAGATGAAACAACCCTAATTGTCAATGTACTTTAAGATACATGGAGTTCTGCAAGTATATGTGAAGTTCTAGGCTTGATAGTTAGCCAGGTAAGTCACTTTGGGTCAACCACAGTTCAATCTAATCATAGGGTGGTTGTTGGGAAAATAGGAAGAAGGGGTGTGAAGTATGTTCTCTACCTTGAGTTATACAGTATATAAAAAGATTGGATAAAAATCTAATAATGAGCAGATGATCCTTAAGAGTTGGATGGAACACAAGCAGTAAATCCAGGGCAGGAATTTATTAGATTGGAAGTTGTTGAGGGGGTGGCTAGTTTTATAGAAAGCAATAAAAGAACCTTTCCACATTGTTGTTGTTGGAAATGCTGGCTAGGAAATTCTGGAAGTTGAAGTCCATACATCTTACACTTACCAATTTGAAAAACACTATTATAATCTGTCTATTAACCCAGAAACAAATATGGTGACAATAAAGCTATTCAGGTAATCCTTACTCTTGTCTTGTGTTTCACTCTTCTCCTGAATTCATGTGAGGAGTGGAACATGGATAGAAAGAAGTCGGACTTGTATCTTTCCTGCTCTGTCCATAAGAGGACTGCTGTTGGTTTAAATGTCAATCCTAAACAAAGAACCAAAAGGTGATTATTTTCTAGCTGTAGTCATGTTCTTTATTAGACCAAGAATCTGTGATTATGAACTATTAAAGGAGTGATTGATTTGGTCAGTTCCATTGTGTGAAGAAAGACTGTTACAATCTAAACAATGTCCCCCCCTCTGAGTTTCATTTATTTAGGGGTTATTACATGTCATCTACTTTCTGCACAATGGCGTAATGGTTATTTCCAAAATATCACACAGCAATACTTCTATAAAAACATTCACAATAAAAACCACTGGTTTTCCTGTGGTTCTAAGAAAGCCAAAATATTTGGGAGTGGGTGGTGAAGAGGTGAAAGGAAGGTCCTCTTGCTCATCAACATTGCACAGCTCTTATAATAATTTTGTGGAATGGTACTTTATTCTCTCTCCAGCCTCCAGATCTGTTAGAATTTATTCGACATATAAGCAATGGTTCTTTTCAGAGAGAAATGTGTAGCATTTATATTCTTGTGGACTCTGCATGGTGCCTTATGAAATCAACATTATTCAATAGCCTCCTTGGAAATGGCTAGCACGCACTGTTTGTTATTACCATGCAAGAGGTCAAAACTAGTTCAGCCAATTTATCAAAGGTTAAAGCTTTCCTAATCACTTTAAAAGGTTCTAATCCCTGCACAAACTCCTACACAGTTTCTTTGCCCAATTTCTTTCTCTGAAATACTGTCTGGGAAAAAAAAAATTCACTGGAAACCAATTCTAAAGAATGTGTCATGTCACTTGTTTGAAAAATGGGGAGTTTTCCTTCCTTGAAGACTTTAGCAAGCTAAGATTTTTATATTAGTAGAGAAAGGGAGAACAAAGCTGAGATTCCAGCTTTGTAATGTTACCCAGTATTACAATTGCATTACATAAGGAGTTGACAAACTAAATCATTTTATAAGCTTTAGAAGTAGGGTTAGGTAGTCCTCAACTTACGACCACAATTGAGCCCAAAAATTCCATTGCTAAACAAGGCAATTAAGTGAGTTTTGCCCTATTTTATTACCTTTCTTTGCCACGATAAGCAAAATAAGTCAATCTCTTCTGTTGTTAAGTGAATCATAAGAATCTGGCTTCTGTCATTGATGTTGCCTGACAGAAGCCAGCTGCCTTAGTTATGGCATACAGGCAAGGCAGTCAGCATTGGTGGCAGGCTAAACATTAAAAAAGAAAGAAAAAGGAGCATTTCTTCTAATCTTAATGGAGTCAGGAAGATTATCTTTGTGATAGTGTGAAGTCATAGTAGCTTGGTATATGATAGTGGAGATGGTAATGGGAAAAGTTGTCATTCCTTGACTAACAGATAACAGATAATCAGAGTTGGAAGGGATCTTGTAGGCCATCTAGTCCAAGCAGGAGACCCTACACCATTTCTGACAAATGGCAGTCCAATCTGTTCTTGAAAGTATCAAGTGATGGCCATACCCATGCTTTTTTCCGTGCCTTCAGATTAACTAGCCAAGTGGATATCAGCATTATGGCAAAGACATCTCATCAGTTGAGTCATATCTTTTATGTAGTAATATATCACATGTTCTCATAGCAAAGAGTGTTTGTAACAAATTCCTTAACCCTTAAGGCATTCATTTGAGTTAGGGCTGTTTTCTAAATTACTCCCACTGATATAATTGGGATCTGAATGAGTAACCCAGTCAAAGTCCTCCATCACCTCTATTGTTATCATTCCACTTTTTTTATTTTTTAAATACCTAAAGTAATTTACATAACTTAATAATATGGGCAAGTCAGTAGCACCATCAGACACTATACAACAAACATGAGTAAATGTAATAAAACAGAAGAGCACTACACTGTTAAAATCACATATTAAAGATCTATACATGAAAAGTATGAGACTCTTTAGAAACAAAGTCTTTAAAATTTGTTCAAAACAGTAAGAGGCTTGTAAGATCTTCATAGGAAATTATTTGGTTTCTCAGTGCCATTTCTGAAAAGCTCTTTCTTGTGTACCTACTTCATCTGACATCATAAAAAGCTTGAAACAGTAGCAGGTGTAAGAAAAAAGAAGGAAGGGTAAGAAGTCTCTCCAGGTGCACAGGGTGAAAATATTTACTGAGCATGGTACAATTGGAATTAATTATTATGTTGCAGAGGTGTGAGAAGATTAGAGAAGTACTGGTGCTTTGGAAAAAGAATTCAATTCAATTTCCCTGGGTTCTTGAAAAATAGTTATTGGGGCACTAAGAGATGTCCTTCTTTCTAATGCAAAGATGGTCAAAGTCTGAGTGAAGAAAGACCCAGATCAAAGTTTGCTGCTCTGATGATTGTCCATAACTTGGTACTATATAGAGCAGCTTCCATGGAGGAGCTTTAGAAGGCACCCTCTACCCCACAGATCTCCAAACTTGGCAACTTGGATATGTATGGATTTCAACTCCCAGAACACCAGCCATACTCACTAGTCTTAAAGTTGCCAAATTTGGAGATCCTTGCTCTAATCTGTACAGTCAAGTGTATTAATACATAGAAATCAATTGGCTGGCTGAAAAATTCAGATTTTTTTTTTTGCTTTGTCTCTTAAATTTACATAGAAAGAATATAAATCTATAGTCAGATGAACATAATGAAGTTATCTGATCCTAAAATTGCATTGTATCTTGCTCTAAAATATATCAGGTCAGCAATTTTTCTAAAAATCTTAAGAGCTAGTTAGTACCAAGATTTCCAATAGAAATTGACCAGTGGGGAATAGTGTATCATTTTCTGCTAATGTGTTACATAATGTAACAGCTTATGAAATTAATCCCCACTTATGGTCACTAAGTTGGAGTCAAAGACCCTGATTCATAGTGATTCTTGGTAATGTTTGTCTATGGACCTCAAGTTAGAACATTAATTTAAATGCATTGAGTGATGCTCTTATTTCCATGTATGTATATCTTTTTTTCTACATTTAAATAATGATTTGGATGTAGATTAGACATTATTATTCAGCTCCAATGAGAAACTCAGCTCTTTGACTTTACTGCTCTATAACACTGGGTGGCATTTCTCTTAATGAATATCTTGGCTTGGATGGAAGGCTGAATTGACTTAACCCAATTAACAAGGCTGAAGAGTCTCTCACTCCATTACTTTTCATAAAATTGAATTGTAGTTCATCTAACTTATTAAAAATGGAACTACTTTTTGACTTTTGCATAATGGAACTAAAAACGAATTGATTTATCGAAGTAAAACACAGAGGAAGAATCAAGGTTTGTCAGACTACTTAAAATTGTCTTAAGACAAATGTATGTCAATTTAACTAAAACTCAGTGAAGCATTACATGCAATATTGTAATCAAGAAAAGGATTCCATTAGTTTCAAAAAGGGGAAACTTGAGCATTGGGAGGTAAAGTTTTTTTTTTCATTTTATATTGTAAGAAGCACATTTTACTGAACAGTATTTTTTCACTGTTTAAGCATGTGTATAACTTTTCATTTTGTATTGTAATTAGCAAGAAAAAATAAATCATTTCTCAAAAACTTGCAAGTGGTTCAGCTCCCTATAAAAAACAAACATGTACTGCTCATATATGAATGTGCCCTAGATTGAGATCCTTGATGTACATAGAAAACTGCGGAAGAATGAGATAAGAAATAACATTGTGCATTGAGATGTTGCAGTGCCAACTTTACTTCTTTCTCTATTCCCATATTATGTTACAAGGCATAGGTGAAAGGATAAAGAGTACAGTGCACCATGCACCATTGGGATACACATATTGTCAATTTTGCCACTGTTGTAATTAGGAACAGACACCTATGATGACTTACTACAATAATACTTACAAGAAATCATAAAGATTTCTCATAGGCTCAAGGTTGACTCAGCCTTCCATCCTAAAATGAGGAGCCAGATTGTTGGGGGGAATATGTTGATTCTATAACTGCTTAGAGAGGGCTATAAAGCATTGTGAAGTGGCATATAGGTCTAAATGCTGTTGCTATTGCTATTGTACTATAAACAATTCAAGAGAAAATTCTGTTTTCTATTGAAATATAGAACATAAGAATAGAAAGTCACTGGTCGTTATGGAAGGCAGGGTAGGAAAAAAAAAACCTATAAGCCAAAGGAAGAATTTTGATACTGGGAATTTCTTCCTAGCTGCAAATAAAGCCTCCTATTGTTATTCTTTGTTGAAGGCAGCTCTTCTGTTAAAATTGAAAATATGACATCAAACGTGGAACAAATGTTTTTAATCATAAGAGAAGAGGAAAACTGCTTCCTGTAGCACTGCTGCATCTTCTATCTATAACATGTGTTCTCATCTCTAGTTACACTGTGTTTGGCACTGGCTCCCATTCAACAAGTAGAAATGCTGATAGAATTGATCTTTCAACTCTTTGACCATAGAAGACATGGGTGGTCAGCATGTGGCTGAAAAACAACATATGGCCTTTGAACTCATTTCATTTGGCCCTTGAAAAGCCTTTCAAGAGTTTAGTTCAGATTTCTGGTTTGGACACATTTTTTTCCCATCCTGGAAGGCAGCTAAAGAAAAGAGAATAACAAAAAGTGAAAAAGAGGTTACTGAAGAGAGAAAAATCATTTCATTTTGGATGTGACTACCATGTGCTGCTTATTTCTGCCCAGCCAGAGCTAATGTTTCTTAACAGATAGCGCCTCATGGATTATAGTTTTTAGCATCTGTAAACTACCTAGACTATGAGTATAGAAGCAATAGATAAATTACATCAATGCACTGCATAAATGAATAAATGGAGGGGACAGAAGTATGGACTGCCCATACTTGCTGTAAAATATTGCCTTTTCATACTTGGACTCAACTTTGATTTCCAATTCTCTTCCTTTCTTTGACTATTTTTTAAAACTATTTCTGAGAGTACATGGCTTTATCAGCTAGCATGCAGCCCTGAATGAAAAGCTGCTGCTATCAGATAAGGTACCCCAACTCTCCCCTCCAATTTCTTGTTTACAGTTTGTTTGTAATTTTAATCTATTTTATATTTATAATTGTTATATGTTGTTTTATCTTGATGTAAGTTGCTCAGAGTTGTCTGAGCTGAACTGTGAGATCAGGAATTCAAATAATTTAACAACTAGTTTATTCAGGGTCAGGTTGGCTATTGTGGAAGGCATGGCCCAACCTGACCCTGGGTGAACCACTTGTTAAATTACTCCCCCCTCAACTATCAAAGTGGATCTTGAGTGCTGCGTTGTGCTGCAATGAAGAAATGGACAACAGAGCGGCTAGCAAGAGGGAAGGAGGAGGAGCAGGGAGAAGAAAGTGGCCTTCTCTTTTCCTCGCATCGGCCACTCCATTTCCCATTTCTCCATTGCAGCACAGCATCCAGGATCCACTTTGATAGTGGGGTCTGGGTAATTTAATAACTGGTTTGTCTCAACTGGTGTGACCAGATGAATCCCACCACTGTGTTAGATGGGTAGCAAATGAGTTTGATAAATGATAGATAGATAGATAGATAGATAGATAGATAGATAGATAGATAGATAGATAGATAGATAAACAGACAGACAGATGTTCTTGGCTACCTTTAAACCTCCATTTCAGGAAAGGGAAGGGTGACATTTTTCTTTGTTTCATATTAGTAGATAAATTCTGTTTGGGGACTTCCGATGGCAATATGACATAAACAAAGTAGACAGTTTTAACTCACCATTTTTTATCATTTTATTTTATGAAGAGTTAGGGGATAACAGGTATAATGGATGCTTGAGGCTTTGTAGAGGCACTAATTTTGTGCTCTTCCATCACCCTGATTTGGGACAGCATTTGGGGTTTCAATGATTTCCTTTGAAATTATTGGCCCTACCTTTTCCTCTGCTTTGGAGATGATGTGTGTTAGATTATGTAAAGCAAAGTTGTAAACAAAAATCATTTTTTAAAAAATAAGGGTTTAAATAATGTTTCTAAGTCAATGCAAATTCAGCTTAAAGCATAAATGTGATTCAAATATTTAACCTGAATTGATTATTTCAATAATTTGAATTAAATAAGAGCCAATTCATAGACCTAGTACAGCTGGACAGACTTGCCTAGCCCTGCTCTAATATCTCTAAATTAGGTATGTAAAACTTTTGCTGAACATAGTTTCATGCCTGGTCTTGATTGACATGCTGGGGAATATCCTCTGAGATATAATAACCAGGGAAAAACTAAATATGAAATGATTTTATAATTTGGAGTCTGTATGTTTTCCATCTCTGCTAGGTTTTAAGAAAAGGCTGGACTACGTTTTTTATGATTGAATGTGTTTTCCTGCACATTGCAGAAGGTCAGACTAGATCAGGTCACCAAACCTGACAATTTTAAGACTTGTGGACCTTGACTCCCAGAATTCCCCAGTCAGCCTTCAATTCTGTGAATTGAAATCCACAAATCTTAAAGCCGACAAAATTGGAGATCCCTGGACTAGATGATCCTTTTTATTCTGCAGCCCTGTGATTTAAACCTATGATTTAAATGGAATTAAAATTTAAAATGGTTGCCACAATTACTTTCCTTTCAGGTCATAATTACTTCTCCTGTTACTTATTAAAAAACACAATTTTATAAGACCATTTGGAAGACTCTGGAAGGCTGATACCAAGATTTTGAAGATTCTGGAAGGCTGATACCAGGATTTTGAAGTAAGATGTCTTGGATGGGTATGTGTGAACATCTGTAAAATACTCGAGATAATCATTGTAAACACACACATCCTTTTGCATGTTAAGGAGCCTGTTTTTGGAGAGTTTAGGTTATATATATTTACCCTAAATACTCTCTGCAATATCATTTTGGAGAATTCTGGTGGTGGATTCTTTACAGATAAAGGAGGAAAAAAACTCAGCTCTTCCACAAAAGAGTGGAGTCCTTTTACCTAATAAAATGAAGGAAAACATTACTTAGAATGTTATTTGGAACTGGTAAATCCCATACAGTGAGCCCCTGAATCTATCACTTTCTTTTCTGCAGGGATGACACCTTCCAGTTAATTTTTGAAACAAAATCTGGTTTGTTCCAGGTTTTTAAAGAAACCTTTACAGTTTGAGGTCATTTCCAGAAAGTCAAAATAACGAGTATCCTATGGATGTTCTTATCTCTGGATACACTAGAGGTTTGCAAAGACATTCTCTTATTTGTTGCATTAAATATTTCATCAGATACTCTCTTCTGCACCGCATCATCATGATATATTTTTCTATTTCAATTTGACATTCAGCTTTTCTACTCACATATATTTATTAGTAACATTTTCCCCCTGAATTTTGCTGTGACAAATTTCTTTGCCTTACCAGTATTCAGACTTAATATGAGGAAAATCATTCAACTTAGAAGAAATCTATTGTGATAGGTGATGCTAGGAGCAAGAGAGAGATGACTTACATTTTGTTCTGCATTAGAGTCCAATTTGAGCATTGTGCATCGGAATCAGTGGGCAGAGGCAAATGGAGCATGACAGTAATAATTATGGGCATAAGGAGGGTGCTGGAAAGGTTGTAAAAGCTGCCTAAATTAGGACTGCCTTTAGGAATAGAGAAGAGGAAACCAATCAGCTAACCAATTTTCCAAGCACTTCAGCACCAGAAAACAGATGGTTTACCAGCCAGACTGTTGATTCTCTAAGCAGTTCAGAGAAGGCAGGGAATGAAGAGATTCGGCATTCACTAAAGTGATGCATAGCTCTTGGAAAAAAGCCTATCTTTTCTAGTAAGCATTTTTTAATTACTTAGCCTTTTTTGATAGACAGCAAGCTTTGCACTTCACACAACTCATGCTATACCTCAGAAGCAAAGTGTGTTTGTGTGTAATAAACACTTGCATGCGCACACAACTGTACACACAAACACACAAATCAATATGTTTGTAGGGTATAGAATTATTATACCTGGGAGGTAACGAGGCAGCCAACCATTCAATGGGAGCAAAGAACTGTAGAAAACACTTTTTGCTACTACCTAGTTTATGTCTAGATTCTCACAGCCATAAATGGTTGGTCTATATGATGTGATTGCTAAAACTTGGATTTCATTTCCATCATGCATGGTCTCTGAAAGACCCAGGAGAGCCTAGATACCCCATTTACCCAGAAGACAGAAAACAATAAACTCAATCTCTCAGAAATCAGGACTATGAAGAACCCAAAATATTTTTTTTTAAATGAGGTTATTTTACTACCTTGTATAAATATGATATTAAATAATATGACAATTACAGATACAAAACTATACTTATGATAAGATTTTCTTGTATTTATAGGTGGCTGACTGCTAGATTGATGGCCGACTCCCCTCCCTCTCCCCAAGCTGTCTCCTCTCCACCCATCCATTCTTGGTTAGTATATTGAAGTATTTATTCTCATTGTGTTCTTTTGTCATTATTTTCTTTATTTTTCTATTATTTTACTTCTGTTTACACACATTTTCATTTTTCTTCCTCTTTATTATTGTAAACTGCCTAGAGTAGTTCCATGGAAAAATAAATGGCAAATATTTTTTCTGTTTCCCATAAATTCTCTCTTGGTTTTGTGGCTTTACACCTGACTGATGAAAAAAGAATTTCTCCTTTCTTTTTCCCAGGGCGCTGGCTGATACTTTTCTTAAAAGCCTCCAAAAAGTAACAAGCTTATTCTTAACAATTAAACTCATGAACACTTCTTATGCTTCAAGATTTTCCTAAAATGTGGTTTGAATGGATTAGAAACTTTTTGGAAATGTTAATGAAAAAATACCTGTTTTCTTTTTAAAAAAATGGAAATAAAATTCTGAGGAGCAACTCTTGCTTAGTTAAGATGCAGGTAAAACCAATTTACTCGTGTCTTTTTAGAGCTTGTGGAATAGAAAGATTTGGTCTGATCATATTGTATTGGTGCCACTTTCTGTGACAGCCCTTTTTGAATGTTTTGTGCATAAACAGAGTTATCATAGAAATTAGAAATGGAACAGTCAAAAAGGCATGAGCTACTATTTGGAAGAGGCGGAAAAGAATTTCAAATATAATTATAACTGGAAGTTGTTTAAAATTCAGTTTGGATGACTCAATAGGATTAAGAGGCTCCATATCTCTTTAACATAGAAAATACTAAGGCAGTAAATCTTGTCCAATGAAAGAAAACTTCTCAATTTAACAGCTGATTAACACAAAATATGAACAAATAAGCCAAAACATTATGATATGGTATATTAAATAATGAGAAAGGGAGCAATAAGCCATACTAATACTTAGTGCTTTGTTCCAGTCACCTTGTTTGCTGTGAACCTTAATTTAGTTATCAAAATAGATGTCCACTATGTATACGTATCTGTAGAGATACGTACCAGCACGGACCTGAGAGCCTTCAGACGTGTGTTAAAAACCTGGCTCTTGGAGCAGGCTGGCCTGGGCTGATACAAGGTTTTAACCGTCTCCCGTTTTAAATTGGATTCTAATTTGGGGTTTTTAATTATTTGTGGGGGAGGGTGGACTTTTAATTATAACAGCCCAAAATTATTTAATTCATTTTAATTTTTGTATTATGTATTGGGGTAGAATCGGATGTGCACCGCCCTGAGTCCTTCGGGAGAAGGGCGGTATATAAGTGTTTTTATAAATAAATAAATAAATAAATAAATAAATAAATAAATAATGTAACCGCATTTCTATTTTCCCATTAGGCTGTCAACTGGCTAGATGAATAACACATTCCTGTGATATACCCTAGAATTGTTGGATTCCCAGAAGGCTATAATTTATTTTTACCACTAGCTTGCCCACATGATTTTCATATGAACAGTCTTATCTGATGTGGTTGTACTTCAATTGCTACATATAATACATTGCATGCTTTTTAATCCAGGAGTGTCTTATAATTGCCTATTGATTTCAGCGATGCGTACAACTTTGTATTTGACTTGGGTCTCTGTACATGCAGAGCTGTTCCAACAGAGAAGTCAATGGGGGATAGGTTTACAAAGCACTGTATTCAATAATATGAATTAAAATAATAACACTCCCCATCTTAAAGACAGCTGGGGTGAGTGGCATGTTGAACTTTTTTTCCAGTTGTTCCTAGATAATATCAGGAAAGTGGTTTGTGAGCACCACTCTTACTGAAACCATTTTTGTTCTAAGCAATAAAATGTGTAAAA
This sequence comes from Bungarus multicinctus, assembly GCA_023653725.1. Taxonomy (NCBI): domain Eukaryota; kingdom Metazoa; phylum Chordata; class Lepidosauria; order Squamata; family Elapidae; genus Bungarus; species Bungarus multicinctus. The sequence goes on along the minus strand of CM042834.1, from coordinate 228,502,938 downwards.
GCAAATTGATATTGTATTTTTAAATCTGAGTAATGGAAAATCCTCTAAAAATGAGCATATGTCTTGAACAAGATTCATCATGAGAAACACTCTGAGGGTAACTCATAATACTTTAACTTTGGAAAAAGATATCTTAATAGTGTAATTCAATGTATAACTACTTAAACATATGTTGTATTATGCTTAAAGGGGCTAATCTTTTAGGGAAGATTTAGGATTATAGCCTATTACATGATTTACTTTTTATTCTTATACTTCAAAGTTTAGTAGTGTAATCTATGCCGTCTATGTCTACTGAAATCTAAAGTTTTGTTCAATTCAATGGGACTTATTCTAAGACATCTAGACATGGAGCTGTATCCTAAATAATGTTTGTTTTCTTCAGTATTTCAACTGGATCCATATTAAATGGTGAATTACTCCCTTTTAATTAATTACAGCCTGAGTTAATTACAGTCTGTGGCTATAATTGCAGTATTGGTATAAGAGATTATTTATTTAGACAGCTATGCCTTCACAGCATATTTATGCATTGTGTATAATTTACTGTATTCTCCTGTTTGATATCATTTGAAAACTGGGAAAAAATACACTCTGAAGAGATTTGGTTGGGAATCATGAACCGATCAAATTAGAGTAGAGAATATCTTAGTATTGCCTCTGGACCTGAGATACTTGTCATTTTTATTTTCATGAAAAAAATACAGCTTAAAAAAAATTTGTTCACACTATATTATGACAATGTCCATTATAGTAACAGTTTAGTATATTTTCCCATTCATCTTTGTTTTACTCTCTAGTTATGGTTTAAACAGCCAATCAATCGCTTTGCCTCCATAATCAATCTAAGAAATGTACAAACTAAAAGAAAAAGTAAAGAATATAAGTAGAATATGTTGTTATTAAAAAGCTGGAATTTATAATGCAGGGCACTGCGTTCCAGTTTTTAGGTTAGGGACAAGTTTAGAACAGTAGGTCTGTCTGAAGCACTATGATCTGATTTGATCTGGAGATTTGACATTGAAGGTGCTGTGATTTTATTCAAGATTCAGAGAAACACAATTCAAACTGATACCTGATTTGTTTTTTTTTAATACAGCCTATATTCAGTAGCTACTGAAGCTACTGTATATTTTTGGCCAAGGAGAATAAAAATAACTGAATTGCTCAATCTTGCCAAGTTTCAGTTGGAGAACTTTAAAGGTTTTACCACAATGGTTTGTTTTGAAAAAAATCTGTTCTGTATTTTGTTCAGGGCAGGGATAACAAGCAACAGTTGTCCAGCGAAGAGCTCATAGATGTTGGACAAACAAACGCAGCAACTGTCTTACTCCAATATAATAATACAATCCTTCAAAACTCTTTTTTATCTCCCCCCCCCCCCCCCCCGCCCACTTGTCTGGGATGTCAGTTTTGGCAAAACCCCAAAGAATAATAGCTTCTACCTTGTGGAATGGTGAAGCTTTTCTGCTCTCTATTCTTCAGCATTTCTGCAGTGACAGGACATTTGGCATAGCTGGTTCACAAGCACAGACCTTCCTTAAAAGACTCCTCTCAATACTGGTAGGAGCTGGTTACGCTACAGTTATGATTTGATGCCAATTCTTCATGTTAATTAGCAAATCTAGCACAAGTAGAGTGATGCAGTAAGGTTTGCTGCCAGAAAAATAGACAGGGAATTTATTAAAATAGCATTCATAGCATTCCACCCCAGTTTTACTTTCAAAGCAACAAGTATTTATTAAAGTATTTTTAAGTGTTAATTTGGCAGCCACTCACACATTGTCAAGAGAATGAACAACAATGTTCCAATTCTGCAAAATTAAATAGTAAGGTCAACCTTGAGGCCATATTTAAAATAAACTCCCATCCCAGCAAAGAAGTGTAATATTACATTAGCTGGGAGAGTAAGACTTGTGGCTGGCCATAACAAAGATGTTGAGAGCTTTAAAAAAAAAAGTGAATGAAGCCCAAAATCTATTTAACTTTATCTCCCCACAGAGCTCTCATAGGCTGCTAATTTAAAGAAGGATTTAAAGTGATTGGCATTTGTGACAATGTCAGAGAATCCATCTCATCGCTCAGTTTGTAGTCCTGCATCTCAACATATAGAACCAAGGTTAAGACAATTGTATACAATAACTTCAGGAGCAAAGAAAAGCCATCAACTCTGTTAAGTACTTCAAAGCCATATCTTTGGATTACCGCTTCAAAGTACTTCTTTTTATTCCCAAGTATGTTTTGATGAGGTGATTTGATTGAAGTATCATAAAATGGAGATATTTTCTCAACACTGCCCAGATTTGAACTAAACAGCAAATATCTAACCAACCCAGGTTTTTACAGATACTGCAATGGTATGTATATATATGTTTATGTTTGTGATAAAGAGCCTAAAGTAAATATGGGCAGTACTGTTGGCCTATCTCCAGTTCCCTTTGCTCTAATCTGCTAATTTGAAATATAATTAATATTGGTTTGACTGCTTATTGGTTCATGAGAGAAAGTGTTCTCACATACTATATAACAGCATGGTATGCTGGTTTAACAGGAAGGCACTACAGAGAGTGATTAAGTGGACAGGAAGGCACTACAGAGAGTGATTAATTTGGGACAAGAAACCATTGGTTGCCCCCTAACACCACTGGTATCTCTCCCCAGGTCTCGCTGTTTCAGCAGAAGATACTTAGGGATAATTCACATCCTGGCCAGTGTCTCTTTTCACTTTTACCATCAGGCAGAAGGCACAGAAGTATAGCCAGCTGGACAAACAGGTTTAAAAACAGCTTCTACCCATGGGCTGTCAGACTCCTAAACACAATATAGCACTACAAACAGATTAATATGATGAACTTGACTGGTGCCAGTGTAGTGTGTAATATGCATATACCATGATATAAGATCATACACCAAAGTAATGTACATGTTGCACAGAATATGACATATATATGGAAATGTATGATTAGTTTTTTTCCCTAACTATTTGTATAAGGACTATTCTTCATATTATTCATGTTGTATTGTATTCTTGTATGGACTGCACCAGTAGACACTAAATGAATTTTGTTGTATACATGATGTACAATGACAGTAAAGCATTTGAACTTCATATCCTGTACCTATAAATGTTTTCCCAGTATCCAAATGAATGGTATGAATCTGGAAGGCTGCAGCTGTCTAGATTGTACAACAATAATCCTTCTGTCATGCCCCTGTCGGAATCTGATTTGGAGGGGGAGGCCAAGCAGCTGACAGAGACTGGGAGTGTGGCTCCGTTGGCTGTGGAAGAAACTGGGGAAGGGCACAGTCCGGCTGGGCAGAGCAGGGAAGAAGCAGAGCAAGGGAGAGAGAATTCGGAGGAAGACCCAGGCCCACTCCCTCTTTATCCTAGGGCATGCAGAAATGAATAGTCTTTAAGGGGAGGGAAGGGCCATGATTCCCTTCATTAGCTGCAGCTGGGAACACGGTGTTTAAAAAGGGAAGTTGCGCATAGCAACTTGTTGGGAGCAAATTGTGAATTATCTGGTATTGTCGAGTGTCGCGTTGTCGCGGTTTGCTCGTTGTCCTTAGGTTCTCTGATTAGCCCGTAGAGCCCCCGCAGGGGTGAAATTTAGAGGGACCCTCGCGAGGGTGAGTACTTAAGTACTAGAATCAATAATTGACACAGACACCATAGTTTCTCAAGGTGAGAGAGCACGTTGTGCCCGGGGTAGATGAAAAAATCCCCCGATTGCAACGCACCACCCTCTTTTATTTTGCAGTTTTATCAGGGCGGGGGGAGTGAGACATATGTGAAGAGGAGCAAGGAAGTATAATTCTAATGGCGCCATGGCAGGATGCGACCACTGTTGTGTGCTAAGATAGAGTGATTATCTATTAACAAGATATTTTGTAGTCAGCTAGTTTCTGTAACTATTTGCCTACGTGTCGTGCCAAGCTGAGTTTATCATGCAATTCCTAACTTGAGAAGGTCATTCTTAGGGCCTTAGGTCAAGAGGACTCTCGAGGTTTACTACAAGTCCTCTTTTCTTTGTTTTTAAGGTGCCGCGATATCCGATTCAAATATATAAGCCTTTCTCCTTTGGAGTATCATAGTGCTTGGAAAAGGACATACCCTCCGGGACATCCCGATCCGATTGCACAACCTCGTTCAAGGGCAGGTTATCAGTGTCGTCATCGGAACATAAGTGCAAAAGCGGAGCCTTGCACTCCTCAGTTGGAATTGCCATATATACATGATTTTGCATTAAGAGATTAAGTTGCGCAGCAGCTTTAGCTTCGGCAATAGCATTTAAACTACGTTTGATCATTGAAATAAAGATAGGTAATGAACAGGGTAGCAGAAAACATCCTATAGCAATTATAGCCACCAAAATAAAAATAGCCTTTAAACCGGGAAACTTGGGGAGAAACTCGTCAAACATTCCCCCTATGTCCACTCCCTTCCATGTTTGCACAGGTACATGCGCCAGTTTTATCATTTTTATGGCAGCCTCATCTACAGCCTTCATGCTGTTATCAATTTCAATACAACAATCGGTAAGGTTAAACTTTCCACATACCCCCCCTTCTTTTGCTAACAGGTAATCTAGTGCCAGACGATTTTGCATTATGTAAGTACGAGATTTTACTGACTCTCTCGCAAGGGATCGCATGGTGGCCAATGTTTCATCAGTGATTAGCTCTACTACCGCTTGAAGACGGATGATGCGGTTAAGCATGTAGATGGGTGTTCTGTATCCCCACATGCCGTCCTCTGCCCAGGTTGCCGGGTCATAATAATGAATTATGCGTTCTGGGGGCCACTCATCATCTTTCCAATTTACTTTATGAATTTGGGAGGTGTCTCTCTTCTCACGTGTGGCCTCCCCGGCTTCTTCGTATACCGGGTGACCTAGGACCTGTCTTTGCGACAAAGGGAGCAGAAAAAAACCTGGTCGTATGGTCCCTAGTACACAAGATCCTTGCCAGGCGGCTGGGAGGATGGAGAAGGCATTGGCGCCACATATCCAGTAAAGCCCTGTTGGTGCTGGCCAGGTGGCGGAATCATTCTCGGGTTGCCGTAGGTAAGAAAGGTAAGAAGTGAGGTTATGGGTGGGCCTAGGAAGGTTATTGGGAGAGTCCCACGAATCGTTGGTGAAAGTACCTAAACATAAAAGAGAGCCTGCTACAAACGTACGTGCGGAGGTATTAACTCTTTGAAAGCATTGTCTGCCTACCAAATTAGTGGTCAGGGTCCAGTTTTCAGGAATTGTGTTCAGGGGATCAAAATTGGACCAATTAGTTATGACATGGGTGATGTTAATTTCCTGGGCCTGCCACGGCCATTGTTCCCCCATCGTAGTTCCCCCACACACAAAGCAATTTTTAACTTGCAATGATTTAGCAATAGTCTCTGCAAGGTGTACAAAGGTGTTGCGCACCTCATGTGGTACGGTCAGGTGAGTCAATTTTGACAATTCCGAATAAACAGAATGAAATAAGGAGTGTCTGGTTGAGTCGATGGAAATTTTGCTTACTATTATTTTGATGGCTACTGAAGGGTTGGTTCCTGTCCCATCAATACCCAAGCCATAGTCATTGTCAGTACCTTTCCATGTTTGGAAGGAAAGCCAATTTTCCGGTACTGGAAACGTGAGATTGATGGGATTGCACTGATGTTGCATACAGTTGGGATCGGGAACTCTAAGACGGGTGATATAGAGTTTTTTAAGGTTATCCCTCTTGGGTATGGTGTCGGGTCGCACTGTGAGCCCTCTGGATTGAAAGTCCACACATTTCCATTCATTGCAGTAGGTGCCTTTGCCACAGGGGTCGTGTTGATTTGAAGTTCTGGCACAGATGTACTTTTCGTTGCTGGAATATGTCCGTCGCCAGACAAGTGAGCCGCATTCGTTTGTGCCATAGTCCATGGCTTCGCAGGCATCAAAAATGACCGATTGGGATACCTTCGGATTATAAAAGTCATGATTGACCAGTGTCTTTTTCGATGAGCCGGCTCCGACAGTGATGAGGATGTTGTAGCGATGAGTGGGGCCTGTGGGGTCATAACAGGTTTGTTTGTTGTTATCTTCACAAATACTATACGTCGTGCTATTCCACACACAGGTGTGCGTGGATGGTTTGGTGCAAATAAAATGAGTGTGATATATTAATGTAGTTCTGATGGTCTGCCCCTGTTGAGTTTTTTGCAAGCAGGGGGTGCAATGTTTGGCATCTTGGGAGGTGAGTACATTTCGTGTCCTCCGTTGGGGGGGGGATAAACTTTTGTTGTAGGGATAATGTCAGCCGAGAAGAAGTGGCAAAGCCTCGTACCATTTTTGTAATTTCACATTGGTATAGACCAAAGTCTGAGAGGGTCAGATCAGTTACTGAAAGATGAGTTGCTCTAAAATGATAATTGATGGTATATTTGGGTGAGTCTTGTAGATGTATGGTATTGTTGAAAAGCCAGCGCCAGATGATTCCCTTTTTCTTGATTGGAGACCTCTGGTAACAGGAGAGGGCCTGAGAGCGAAGATGCAGTGCTCCCTCATTGTTGTAACGGTGCGTGTGAATCAAGGAGTTGAATTTAGGATGTGGAGAGGACTTGAGAAGCTGTCTACGAATTCGTTGTCCGCGGAGCGGTGACCAGGAACCAGGATAGCGGTTAGGGAGATGGGAGCCAGGTGTATCCCATAGGCAGCTGGTGGTATCACAGGGAGGTGGCGCAGGAGAAGTGGCGCACCAGCGTATGGGAAAAAGATTGAGGAGAAGATTGAGACAAAAGGAGCCAAGAAAGAAACATAGAGGGTAGTGGGGGGCGAGTTACAGAGAAAATGGAAAAGAGATAAACTGTATGATTGAAGGATTGACGGGAAGCAAGAAAGCCTAAGCAGGAATAAGGTCCCACCGTATTCGCGGTGACATAGACATGTAGGTAGACCCGACAGGGTTGGTAGCCATACAGAAGAGAAACGTGAGGTGAGGGACGCAAGGCACGGCCTTGATGTTGAAAGGCATAATTACAGGCGGAAAGAGATATGTCTTCAAAGGTAAAGGTAACGCGTGTGAACGGAGGGGCGAAGATAACAGCAGGATCAGCCCGAAACTGAGAAAAGACAGGAGATATCAGAATCAGAAGGGCTAGGAGAGGAACACTTGTCCTAGCCTCCCCATGATAAGGTCGAACACAGCGCGCAGGCACCCAAAGAACACGATCAGGAAGTTGAACAGCAGCGTATCCTTTGCCCCAAGTGATCAGTTGCACAGGTCCCTTCCACTTCGGATCTGGAAGTTGCCTGAAATAAACAAGAGGTCTGGAGGTAGGGACAGGAGGTGTGGTAAAGTGACGAGAAGCAGCCGTAGAAGAAGGAGAGCCAGTAAGATTCAGAAAGTTCAAGGTATATAAACATACATTTAACACATTCTGTAACGCTGGGAGGTTTGGGGGGCGTACGCCTTTTTTCCCCATGTATCGATCAAGGGCCGTTTTGAGTGTTAAATTTGCTCTTTCCACAATAGCTTGGCCTTGGCTATTGAATGGAATTCCAAATTTGTGTACAATGGACCAATGATGACAGAACTCCGAGAAAGAGGAGCTCGTGTATGCAGGACCATTGTCTGTTTTTAAAATTTTTGGACATCCCAGTGTTACAAAGGTCCGAATGCAATGATTGATAGTGTTTTAGTAGTCTCCCCCCTTTGCAGTGTGGCCATGATGAACCCAGAGTAAGTGTCTACAGACACGTGAATATACTTCCAGGGCGCAAAGGATGGATACTGAGTAACGTCCATTTGCCATGTGTCACAGGCCTCGGTGCCTCTAGGATTTACTCCTTCTGGACACTTCGTGCCTGCAGACTACATGTAGGACATTGTTGAACAATTGCCGCGGCTTCTTGATGAGTAATTCCAAATTGTCTCACCAGATGCCTTTCTATTTTGATGAAAATAATCATGACTTTCTCCTGCTGTTAAGGTGTTATTCTGCAGGATTGGTAACAAATGCAACTTGCAGGCCTCATCTGCCATGTGATTGCCTTCTGAAAGAAATCCGGGCAGATGCTGATGGCTTCTGATGTGGGCCACAAACAGAGATTCCTTCCTTTCCTTCAATAGGTCTTGTAACTGTAAAAAAGCGTCATTAAAGGAGAAGGGGTTGCAGGGAAGAAATGTAGGCATCAAATATATTCAAGGCCAATTGTGCCACATACAGACTATCAGATATTACATTAATTGGCTGGTTGGGAAAAAGTGTGAGTGCCATATTGAAGGCAGACAGTTCAGCCTGTTGAGCAGAAGGTTGTGGTGTGGTAAGTTTTTTATGCCATTGATTGTCAGTTTGCCACACACAAGCCCCGCTGGTTTTAGAACCATCAGTGAATACAGTAAGACAATCTTTCACTGGTTGTTGTACTAAAGGAGTCTCTAGAGTGAGCGGAATTGTTTTCAGCACTTGTATGCGTGGGTCTGGTGGTAGATGGCAAGAGACATTCCCTTGCCACCCTTCCAACGCATCTTGTAACGCATCAGAATTTTGGAAGAGGGGTTCCCATTGTGTTAGTCTGCAGGGAGTGTAAAGCGTGCAGATGTCCACACCCATCAAGGCTCTACCTCTTTTCCTCCCCCGTTCTATAAGAAGAGCCATTTGTGCAGCTCTTGTGGTGATTGATGCTTTTGGGGTATGAGGAAGGTGAATCCACTCTAAAATGTGTAGTCTCTTTGAAGTCGAGATTTGAACGATGATTGCTGTAAGGAGTGTGGGTGTGGGAAGAAGCGCCAATGAGAGTGCATGATTGTGTAATGAGCGGTCCACCCAATGGGTATGCAAGGCGCTGTTGATTCTTTAAGAGCATTAAGCTGTTGCTCATTCAGCCAAATGAGATCTGCTGGACGCTTAAGGCCGCCAATGCTGAAATAATGGCTGAGAGAGTATGAGTGAAATGGAAAGATATGGGCGTGCCCAATTGAGCGTGCCCAGGCATTGCTGTAACTGAACCAAGGTTGCAGGTGAGGGAGTGTGAGAACAGGAAGGTGAGGTGAAGCTGTGGAGGCTAAAACCTTGTGTCCTAAATATTGTAAACGGATAATGAGACTGCACCTTTTCTGGTGCTACATGCAGTCCTGCAAGAGCAAGGAGAGAGAGAAGACATGGAAAAGTTTACATACTGTACCTTTGGACCTCAGCTGCAATCAGGATG